>CM052800.1:76268850-76425860 GCA_028533885.1 Nasua narica | reverse complement strand
TTTTAGGTACAAACACATCTGAATAAACAAACCCACAATGCAGAAACAAAAAAAAAAAAAAAAAATTTGCTGATTTAGTACATGAGAGACACATTATATATATTTCTGATTTTCTTTAAAATTTTTCAAAATGAGGTGGATGATTAGATAGATGGATGATAGGTAGATAGGTTAACAGATAGATATGATAGAATTCTGAAATATGTTTCTTCTTTTTTTTAAGATTTTATTTATTTATTTGGCAGAGAGATCACAAGTAGGCAGAGAGGCAGGCAGAGAGAGGAGGAAGCAGGCTCTCAACCGAGCAGAGAGCCCAATGCGGAGCTGGATCCCAGGACCCTGAGATCATGACCTGAGCCGAAGGCAGAGGCTTAACCCACTGAGTCACCCAGGTGCCCCTTGATAAATATTTCTAACTTACCTTAATATTGCATCTCAGTGGACAATTGTTCAATTGGAATTAATGATATCATTTAATCAATAATTAAATGTTAAAAGTGCTTAGGAACATTTTCATTTGATTTTTTGCAATTTAAAAATGAAAGTATCTTTTTACAATTGTAGCAAGCTAGCAAGTTTATTCTTTCTGCAATTCAAATACAAAATAACCTAACATTACTTTTCTGTCTCTCTTTTTTTAAAGATCTTTTTTATTTATTTGAGAGAAAGAGAAAGAGAGTATGAGCCAGGGAGAGGGGCAAAGGAAGAGGAAGAAACAGATTCTCCACTGAGTGTGGAGCCCAGTACCACTCTCTCCGAGGACCTGGAGATTATGACCTGAGCTGAAGGCAGATTCTTACCTGATTGAGCCACCAAGCACGCCTTCTTTCTCTTTTAAGACATATTTTTCTTACATATTAGGTAGCTACAAAAGAATTTTTATAAAATATACATAATATCTTGAAAAAAGATAGATACAATGAATATCAGTATACTCACAATCCAATATCAAAAAGATAACATTATCTTCATCAAAGTCCCTCTCTGTTCCTTCTCTTTTTTTTTTAAGATTTTATTTATTTATTTGACAGAGAGAGAGAGAGAGAGAGAGATCACAAGTAGGTGGAAAGGCAAGCAGATAGAGAGAGGGAAGCAGGCTCCCCGCTGAGCAGAGAGTCTGATGCAGGGCTCGATCCCAGGACCTCGAGATCATGACCTGAGCTGAAGGTAGAGGCTTAACCCACTGAGCCACCCAGGTGCCCCTCTCTGTCCCTTCTCAATTCATTTCCCTCCACTTTACCATTCGAATGTTTCCCCTGCATTTCCTCATGGTTTTATCACACATGTTTGCATCCCTAATCTATCTATCTATCTACCTACCTATCATCTACCTATCATCTATCTACCTATCATCTATCTATCATCTACCTACCTATTTGCCAACCTACTTTTATGAAACTATAGTATACATAATTTTCTGCAATTTGTGTTTTTACTCCTCATTATGTTTGCAAGCTTCATCTACGTTGTTGAATATAACTTATGGATCTTTTTATCTCTTTGTGCAAATATACCAGAACATATTCTTCCCTTCTACCAGGACAGACATTTGAATTGTGTATCTATTTGGTTTTTTAAATTACTGGGGCACTTAAAAACTGGTACAAAGGTCGCCTTAGAATATGCACATAAAAGATAAGATGACTTTCTCCATTATAGTGTGTGTGTGTGTATATATATATATATATATATATATGAGTGTGTATATATATACACACACACATATATATACACCTTCAATTTTACTACAAAGTAGTATACTATTTTCCAAACTATATCAATTTACCTACTATCAATGCATGAATATAGTCCTTGTACTTAGCAACACTTGGAATAAGAAGGCTTTAGTTGCTGCCAATACAGTGAGTATGAAATAGTATTTCGTCGTGGTTTTTATATTTCATGATTATTAATGAAGTTGAATATTTTAAAATATATTAATTAGTTCAGTTTTCCTCTTTTCTGAACTGCCTCTTAAATCCTTTTTTTCTTTTCCTAATGAGATTTTTGTCTTAAAAATTATATTAAAGGATTCTTTATATATTTTAGAACATTAATACTTTGTCAGTATATTAATGCAAATATATCTTCCAATTCACTGCTTGTTTTGTCACTTTCTTTACAGTATACTTTTCTGAAGGGAAGTTTTTAGTTATATTGTAGTCAAACATACCAGCCTTTCCTTTATGATGCATACATTTTGTGTCTTGTTATTCGATTCCTATATCAAGTTAATAAAAATACTTTTCTATTGTGTTTTCCACAGTTTTGCCTTCTACTTTATGTGTTTGTTGCCTGTGGTTCTGTGGGTGTGGACTTGAAGCAGGGCTCTGGGATGACGGCTTGTTTGTGGTCCACATAGTGTTTTCGGGGTCGCTAATTCAGCTGGTAGGGGGCTGGGCTGATTAAAAAGTCCAAGGTGGCCTCAATCAAGCAATGGGTCCTTGGTGTTGACTGTTAATTACGGTGCTTCAGTTCTTCACGTGCCCTCTTCTCCACACACTCATTCTTCAGAACTCTCTCTCCAAATGGCATCTCCCCATTATCTTTCACTTTTAAACTATTTATCTACACTACAATATTTTCACCTGTATATATTAGAGTTCTTTCACATCTTTTATCCAAGTGCAATTAAATACAGTTTTATATTAGTTTCAGATGTACAATACAGTGATTCAACACTTCTATACATTGTTCAGTGCTCATCATGATAAGCATATTCTTGGTCGGCTTCCCCAAATTACACCCACCATTCCACCCACCTCTATAATTTAGAGATTTAATATCATATTGTCCAAGCAAAACTTACTGAATTCTCAAAATGATAAATTTACACCTTTACAAATTGTTCACACATTAACTAAAAGGCAATATTGATAAGTTAAATACCATAAGAAAATGATCAACCAAACCCAGAATGTGAGATTTTATGTAAGAAAACTGGCTTGATCTCTTCAAAAAGTCAGTTTCATGAAAAATAAGAAAAGAGGGTGCCTGGGTAGTTCAGTGGGTTAGGCCTCTGCCTTCAGCTCAGGTCATGATCTCGAGGTCCTGGGATCAAGCCCCGCATAGGGAATCTCTGCTCAGCGGGGAGCCTGCTTTCCCCTCTCCCTCTGCCTGCCTCTCTGCCTACTTGTGATCACTGTCTGTCAAATAAAAAAAATAAAATCTTTAGAAATAAATAACTAGATAGATAAATAAATAAAGATTGTGAAATGCTTTAGATTAAGAGAAATCTAAAATACATAACAACCCAATACAGTGTGTGACCTTTGATTGGATTCTGGCTCAAATAAACTGAGTATAAAAATAAATTTTATGGACAAACAGAAATTTGAACATCGACTAGATATTAGATAAGATTAGAAAACAGCAAAGTCTCAATACACTGTCTAAAATAAAAGTGCACTACTTTTTTTTTTTTGGTAGATTATCAAGAGATTTGGGAGTTCTAACCATCACATCTTATATTCAGTGAATACTTTAAATGCTGAATCTTATTGTTTTAAAAAAAATTTACCTACAGACAGAAAAGCCTAAGAGAAAACTATGAAAAACATAGTGAATCAATCCTATTTTCTGTAAGTGCTCTAAATAAGACATCAGATCAAGAAATAAAAAACATATCAACTTGGTTAGTGTGTAATAGCTACGAAGTCCCAGAGCATATTCCTCGTTGATATCCTCACATTTTTTTAAAATTATTTATTTATTTGAGAGAGCGAGAAAGTGAGAGAGAGAAAGCACGAGCGGGTGAAGTGCAGAGGGAGAAGCAGGCTCCCCGCTGAGCAGGGAAGCTGACAAGGGCCCCATTCCAGGACCCCAGGATCATGACCTGAGCCAAAGGCAGACCAATGAAGATTGAGCCACCCCGGTGCCCTGATATCCTAACATTTCTAGTTGATTTCTAGGTGATGTTTAAGGACAAGGTTGAAAACCATTTTTTCCATAGGTAACTGTGCAATACCTTTCACAGTATAAATAAGGTGACCAAACAACTTCCATTTACAACTGCTCAAGAAGGATGAACTAAAAGAATATTTGATAATTATCATCAATTTATTGATTTGAACATTTAAACATATTTCTTGAATAATCTGTTTGCTAGACTGTGTTAATTATTGAAGATATAATGGAGAACAAAGAAGATGTATCAGTTATTTATTACTCTGTAACAGACACAATGGTTTAACAAACTGCCATTTTATTTGTTCATTATTCTGTGGGTCAGCAATATGAGCTTGGGAATTAAGCTCAACTGAATGGTTACTGCATTGGTTTTACCCAGGGTTATTCATGCAGCTGCAGTCAGCAGGTCGCTGAGCTGGGAGCTGGTTGATCTAAGGGATCTCAGCTGATACAGTTTGTCTCTTCTCCATACAGTCTATTTGTCAATGAGGCTTAGCCTGGCTCCTTCGCCTGGTGCCGAAAGGATTCCCAGGGAGCAATAAAACAAGGCAAGCTGGAGAATGCAAAAGCTCTTTTAAAGCCTCTGCTTGCATTTCATTTGCTGATGTCTTATTAGCCAAAGCATGTTACCATTGCGAACAGCCAACCTCAGAGTTAATGTGGAGGAGACCACATAAGAACATGAATACAGGGGGGCGTGATTCATTAAAGGCCACTACTGTAATAATCTACCATTATAGACATGCTCTCTTGCCCTCATTGAATGTATAAAATTCTATCTGATTATTCAACAGTTTAACTTTTTTCCTTTAAAATTATTCATTCCCTTCTTTCCACCCCTATCACTCTGCCCTAGCTCACATAATTAGTTCATACTTTTTATTTTTGTGGACTCTTTCAAATGCCTCCAAATGAGTCTCCCTACCTTTATTTTTTTTTTCTAAGTCCACTTTCATATTACCACTAGAGTTATTTACTTAAAACTGGATGTATTTTAGCATTATGGAAGATATGTGCTTTGGCTTTAGACTGACCATAATAGGAACCTCTTCTTGGTCACTTTGCTGCTTGATCTTGTATAAATCACTTAAATAAGTTTTCTTGTCTTTAAAATAAGTAAATGATCAGGAATTAATAAATAATTAAATAACTAAATGACATATGAAATACCTTTGAATAGTATATGGTGTGTAACAGTCAAGATATTCATTTAATAAAAACATGTTACAGTAAAGAAGGAGAGAACAAAGACATGGCACATCCTGTAAAGTTTTTACGTCTTGCTCTGTGTTGTTAGAACTTCTCCATGCTTTATTTTTATTAGTAACTGGAGGAAGTTTGCCCAAATGAAAAAAAGAAACTTACTTTAGTTCTACAAATATATTCCTTCTTTTATATTCCTTATCTCACCTCCCACCTAGTTATTGAAGTCAAGAAACTAGGAATTATCCTAAATTTCTCTCGCTAACCTCCAAGTCCAATCAGTCATGAAGTCCTTCTTCCACATCTTTCTTGTATCTGAATCCGGCTCAGACTCCCCACTGCCACTGCCTTGGTTTCTTTCTCCATTGTGTCCCACCCAGATATCTTTCTCTAGTCATTCCTCTTCCAAACTGTTTTCTAATCTCATTCTAACACAAAATCCTTCTTTTATTCCCAATCACCTTTGTGGTAAGAGTCAAGACTCTTAACCTTCATGATCTGGTCCCAGCTTGCTCCTCAGAATAATCTTTCACATTCTCCTTAAATCTGTCACTCAGAGCATATCCAACTACTAGCCATTCACCAAAACACCATGTTCTCTCATGTATCTGTTCCTTTCTACTTCTATTCCAAGTATGAGGAAAACATGTAAGAAGCAGGAAGAAAAGAATCAGTTTTGAAAAAAATGTTTATCCTTGGTGGAAATTTGCTTTGTTACTAGAACTATTTGTCTGTGTTTGTCCTTGTCATTTTGTTGTCCAACAATAAGAGGATAATTCACAGGGAAGAGAATGGAAACAGGTCCTGAAATATGCCTGTTTCAAGCCAACCCTGGGGACAAAGAAGTTAAACTTCCTTCTTTGACTAGCGATCCTTTGTACAAAATTTTGCCATAGGTAAGTCATCAACAATCTATGAGAAATTGCCTCAGTCTTGCCTCATTATGCTCATATGAGACATGGGAAGGAACTCTTCTCTACACAGCATTTCCACCCATTCTTGTAGGAGGTCTGAAGTTGGATGCTTCCAAGCATTCGTTTGCAGGGCTCAAGATTTTAGATATATAAAGAGCATTTTTGGACTGAAAAGTCCTAGACTCCCATGTATTTGTCTCAGTCCAAAGTTAAGTCTATGCCTTTCCTACAGGATGAACTCCTGCTTCTTACAAGTGCTTACATGATAACACAAATTCATGTGCTTAACTTTCTAAATGGCATAATTTCAGCAAAGATAATGCCCATTCTGGAGAACTTTTGATATAAATAACATTTTTTAAGAGATATCTCAGAACAAAAGGGAAACTGCTTCCAATGGAAGCAGGACATTTTGAAATGAGCATTTTGAAATCACCTTAGAATAAAAAAAGAGTAGAATCATGAATAAATGTATACTCTAATGGATGAAACAAGTAGATGCTCCCACATCAGTCCTACAACCCTAAAGAAGGGAGTGTCTTAATAAATATACTTGTAGATACCGAAAACAGAATGGACACTGCCGGAGGTTGAGTGGATGCGAAATTTTCCTGTCTTGGCTAAGAAAACAGAAAATACAGTAAAAGTAAAATGATCAATTGATGAGGTGCTCAGAAGGAACTCTAAAGGAAAAGTCTCTCTAAAGAAGATTAAGGAAATCTTCTTAGTAGTTTGTAGAGATGAACAAGTGCTTATATATTAAAGACTCCTAAAAATTTCTAGCAAATAAAGACACTGAATTATTGCTTGTAATGCTTAAAGAAGAGTATTCTGACAGAATCGTTTTTTGTATTCTGATAGAATCTTAACTCAAATATTTTAAGAATCCAAGTTCCCATATTTTATGTATTTTACAAAAAAGACTAGTTTATTCTTTTGTTTAATGAAATCAGCTATGTCTTCCCTGATTTATCAGCACAGAGTATAATATAAGCTTACAGTTTTAGTCTACTAGGATATGTTCTTCCTACGTTTATGTAGAATTACTAATCAAATAAGCTACCAGTAAATCTACTTAAGTGTAAGCCTTTGAAAAAATGTAAGTTGGCATTTAACCAAATTGAGTCACTGAAACTCCGAAATTTTTGTTTCAACAGTAATTGTGTCTTACAGAATAGGAGTTCATAATATTTTTTTAAAGATTTGTTTATTTATTTTAGACAGAGAGAGAGAGCACAAGTGGGGGAGAAGGGCAGAGAGAGAAGCAGGCTCCCAACTGAGCAGGGAGCACAATGTGGAGCTCGATCCCAGGACCCTGTGCGGGGCTCCATCTCGGGATCCTGGGATCATAACCTGAGCCAAAGGCAGACTCTTAACCAACTGAGCCACCCAGGTGCCCCAAGAGTTCAAAGATTAGTTTCCAAGATCTTTAGGACTACCATAAAACTGATCTAACTCATCAGTATTAATTGGATACCTAGATCATTTCCAAGCATTCAGAATACTAAAGATTGATTACTAAGCATAACTTTAAGTTTACATACTTTTGCTTCTTATGTTTATATTCTACAGAGAAGTTATTTTTCACTCTTTTTCAAGAAGTTGTATAAGGGATTTCTGTCTGTAGAAAGTAATTCAATGTGTGTTCATATGCTCTGCTCACCTAAGATGCTAGTGTATAACAGGTGCAATTATCAATCCCCTGAGTTTTCTCTGTGAAACAGAAATTGCTTTGGCCAAAAGTTATAATTAATATACTTTAATAAGACCTTACCATAAATAGTCTTGTCAGAGAGACACAATTTTATGTGAAAAATAATAAGATATGGTTTTCTTTAGAAATAGAGAATAGTTTTGTCTTAAAGTAGAATGACAAGGACAAAACCTGATGGATACAGAAAGTAGTAGAAGGCACAGAAAGGAAACTTCATTTTCTCAGGTTATAGTAAGTACAGATAATGAGTCTGACAAACAATGAATGTTTTTAAAAGCCTAGCAAAGTTTGTTCAATTTTTATGGGTTTGTGTCCTCAATTTACTGTTTATTGCTTTCACCTAAAATATGAAGGGTTTTTTTTTTCTGTGTAATCTGCTTGGATAGCAAAGATTTTGTGTTTTGTTAAAATAATTTTTTGTGCTTTCCTTGGTTTTATTACATCAGTTCTTAAAAATTTCTTGTCTTCCCTGCTTATTTGTTTTAATTTTTTTTAAAAGGACATAGGCAAACTAGGTAACTGGAAATCGAGTTCTTTTTTTTTTATTCCATTTATTTATTTAACAGAGAGAGAGAGGTCACAAGTAGGCAGAGAGGCAGGCAGAGAGAGAGGGGGAAGTGGGCTCCCCACTGAGCAGAGAGCCCAAGGCGGGGCTCAATTCCAGGACCCTGAGACCATGACCAGAGTCGAAGGCAGAGGCTTTAAACCACTGAGTCATCCAGGCTCCCCTTCCCTGTTTATTTTTAAATGTTTATTGTTACTCTCAATTGAGTAGCCAATTATTTCTCAATACTCACATTTCTAAGTTTTCAAATCTCCTGACTACTTTTAACTTTTTTTCCTTCTTAAGGTTCAATCCTAAATGTTAAATGAAATAAAATACTTTCACGATTTCTTTTGTTCCTAAAAATATCTTTGGGATTTCGCAGAGGGTCCCTGGAAAAATACAAAGACACATTCTTTCACTGTAGAAAAGAAGGTGACAGAAATAATTAAGATTGTTTGAAACATTACTTTTGATGAGTTCCATGGCAAGAGTTGTCAAATTAGAAAAGATGCTCAGCTTTCTCTAGGTTAAATGTGTGGGTAAAATGCCTCAATATTTCAGAAACCATATGCTAAAAGGGAATTAACTGGAGACTTACTGGTATCCTTGTTGGCCTTCATATATTTCTATTTATTAAGAGTCTTACAGGCACTCTGCCTGATGTAGGCAACAACAGTATAATAATTTATCATAATTATTTTGATAGCTAATTATCATAGTGTCATAATTTCAGTTATTATTTTAAATGTTAACTTGGTCACATTCTTACTTTTTTCATTTGAATTTAGCACTTTCTAGGACAGTGTTTTTTAATATAGGATGCACATCAAACTTATCCACAGAGTTCTATTAAAATTGAGGGGTTTTTTAGTGTTTTGTTTTGTTTTTTATTTTTTATTTTATTATGTTATATTAGTCACCATACATCATTAGTTTTTGATGTAGTGTTCCATGATTCACTGTTTGCATATAACACCCAGTGCTTCATGCAATACGTGCCCTCCTTAATACCCATCACCAGGCTAACCCATTTCCCTATCCACCTCCCCTCTGAAACCCTCAGTTTGTTTCCTGGAGTCCATAGTCTCTTCTGGTTTGTCTCCTTTTCTAATCCCCCCCCCTTCATTTTTCCCTTCCTTCTCCTAATGTCCTCCATGTTGTTCCTTATGTTCCACATAAAAGTGAAACCATATGATAATTGTCTTTCTCTGCTTGACTTATTTCATTTAGCATAATCCCTTCCAGTTCCAACCACATCAATGCAAATAGTGGGTATTCATCCTTTCTGATGGCTGAGTAATATTTCATAGTATATATGGACCACATCTTCTTTATCCATTTGTCTGTTGAAGGGCATCTTGGCTCTTTCCAGTTTGGGTATTGTGGACACTGTTGCTATGAACGTTGGGGTGCATGTGCCCCTTTTTTTCTGTATCTTTGGAGTAAACACCCAGTAGGGCAATTGCTGGGTCATAGGGTAGCTATATTTTTAACTTTTTGAAGAACCTCCATACTGTTTTCCAAAGTGGCTGCACCAATTTGCATTCTGACCAACAGTGTAAGAGGGTTCCCCTTTCTCCATACCCTCTCCATTTGTTGTTTCCTGACTTGCCAATTTTTGCCATTCTAAATGGTGTAAGATGGTATCTCAATGTGGTTTTGATTTGAATTTCCCTGATGGTTAATTATATTGAACATTTTTTCATGTGCCTGTTAACCATTCATATGTCTTCTTTGGAGAAGTGTCTGTTCATGTCTTCAACATTCGTAAATCAATGTGAAAGAACACATTAGTAAGAGAAGAGACAAGAACTATATGATCCTCTCAATTGATGCAGAAAAACCATTTGACAAAATATAGCATCCTTCCCTGATTAAAACTCTTCAGAGTGTAGGGATAGAGGGAATATTCCTCAACTTCATTAAAACCATCTATGAAAAGGCCACAGCAAATACCATTCTCAATGGGGGAAAACTGAGAGCCTTTCCCTTAAGATCAGCAACATGACAAGGATGCCCACTCTCACCACTATCGTTCAACATGTACTAGAAGTCCTAGCATCAGCAATTAGGCAACAAAAGGAAATAAAAGGTATTCAAATAGGCAGAGAAGAAGTCAAACTCTTTCTCTTCACAGATGGCATGATACTTTATGTGGAAAACCCAAAGGACTCCACCTCTAAATTATTAGAACTTATACAGCATTTCAGTGATGTGGCAGGATACAAAATCAATGCACAGAAGTCAGTTGCTTTCCTATACACTAACAATGTAACTGTAGAAAGAGAAATTAGGTAATCAATTCCATTTACAATAGCACCAAAAACCATAAGATACCTTGAAATAAACTTAACCAAAGAGGTAAAGGGTCTATACTCTAGAAACTACTGAACAATTATAAAAGAAATTGAAGAAGACACAAAAAGATGGAAAATATTCCATGCTCATGGATCAGTAGTGGGTTTTTTTTAAAAGAACTACTCTAGACTAACCAAATTTGTTATCTGCTTAGCATAATCATGCTACGAGATATATATTATGTCTCTAGTTAATTGTGTGTTACATTTCAGGATATTTTCTTCTGTAAAAAAATTTATAGTTTTTTATAACTAAGATGTAAACATTACCTGTTAAAACACTCTTCATGCTTAATCATTATACTTATACCTATTTTGTGTAAAACTTCTAGATTGTCTTCGTTATGTTTGTTTTGCATGCCACAGAAACAACCAAATTTCCCTGCACTACTGTATTACTGTATAGTTGTATTACTATATGCATTACTGTATGAATTGCATTATGTAATGAATTCTCATCAGATCTTTCACTTTAGGAAATTATCAGTAATAACCACAGCCATATTAGGTCTCTGTTATCTCCAGATACATTGTTTGACTCTAATACTTCCCTAAAGACTCAGCTACAAGTAGGAGTTTTGTGTTTAACAAAAGACCATGTCACAATCTGAACTACAAGAACCCTATCAGGTATTGGTAATAACCAGCGCAGCAGTGAAACACTTAAATAACTGACTCTCGGGCACATATCCCTCAACCAAAGAGACAAAAAACATCCTCAAACACTGGAAGACTATCCCTATTGGAGATCTCAAGCTGAGACTTCTCAGGAATCCAAAGCAGCTTGTCTTCAGATGTAGATAGTTTTCACACAAGATCATAAAACAATACCACAAATTGTCACTTTTTAATCTGCATCCTTCTCTATAGTAACTACTTTGTTTCCTCTCGCTGGCCTATAGCTGTTTTTAACCATGTGGCTTTAAGTCCCCTATTGTTAATATTTAAGATTGTTGTCTGTACTATTAGTCACTGTCACTCCTTGGTATGAGTCCAATATAATTGGACTGGCTATAATTTTGCCACAAACTGGCTATAAAGCATTTAATTGAAATAAGTGAAGCAGATTAAAAGTTACAAACTTCTAGTCATAACATAAGTAAGTCACAGGGATGAAATGTACAGCATAGGGAATATAGTTAGCAATGTTGTAATAACATTTTATGGTGACAGATGGTGACTACACTTATTATGGTGAGTACTGATTGTCAAATCAATATGTTGTAGACCTGAAACATATTATAACATTGTACGTTGATGTTATTTAATAATGTTATTTTTAAAGGTGAGGAGGGGCAAGATAGCATAGAAGTAGGAGACCTTGTTTCAACCTTGTTTATGTAAGTGAGTTAAATATCTACCAGAACACTCTGAATACCCATGAAATCAGCCTGAGATGTAAGATTATACACTTCTGGATCTCTACAAGAGCAGAAGACAGCAGTGGAGAGGTAAAGCAGAGTGGGAACACTTGGACTGATATCGGAAAAATAATATTTTTTAAAGTATTTAATGAAATTGACTACGGGGTTTGTATACATTTCCCTTTGGAAATTATCCAGCTTCCTTTGGTTCCAGTTCTTTGTAATAAACAAGTTAGTTTCCTGGGTATCCAAACTCATTCATTGGGTGACTATTTACATGAATAACAACAAAACTGTCCAGGCATCCTGAAATCTAAAGCCTCCTATATTATTTCATGCATAGTAAAGGAGGTTCTTGCTTCTACTGAAATAGTATTAAGAGACTTTTTGTGAAAGCAGTCCTTGCAATGGAACTTTCATGGAAATAGAACTTGGAAGGGAATAGGAAATAAGTAATATATATTTGGACCACTTTCGTGGATCTTACAAGGAGGATATATTACTTTTCTTTTGCTTTAGACCCACCTAATGACCTTGATACTACAAATCACAACATGGCATAAATCTATTCTTGATGAACGGTGCCAAAATGTTATAGCATTATTTGACAATTCCAGAGGGGCATTTTTGCCAAAGATGAATCACTGGGTGTCCCCTAACGATTGGTATTGGATCCACGGTATGAAAGTCTACTGGCTATTACCTAAAAACTGGACAGAAACTCATTGCCTTGGCAAATTAATGCCTGCTTTCATGATTGTTTCTGACATCATGCAGGGTCCATTTTGGCACACTGAATTGTCTTCAAGAAAAAAGAAATCAGTAAGTAGTTTAACTCAAGAAGGAGAAACCCAGGCTCTGATAGAAGAACTGAAATGGTAACTACATTCTGGGAATTCTGAGAGAATAGTAGGTGATTTAGATGATGCCACCAGGGCCAGGAAACTCCTCAGCCAAGAAGTTCTTGAACTTGGACCCTGCTGGTTCAAAATAGAGTTGCACTAGATATATCATTGGCCTCTTGAGGGGTAATGTGTGCTGTTTTAGTGGAAGAACTTTGTACTTCCATCCCTGCAGACCTCTCTGAGATTTTTATTAATACTAAAAATACCTGGGAAATAAACAAAGAATAATAGCTCTCTGTGTCTGAAAGTGTGAGGGAAGAAAAGGACTTCTCCTCTTTAGTAGACTACTTTGACTATACCTAATACTTCACTTGATGATTTCTGAACTAGAAATATCTACTCCTGAGTGCTTAGCAACAAATATATATAACATTGATGAAGGACTTTGTATGTAAAAAGATTATATATTCTGCTATTATTAACTGTCAAGCTGGTTATTACATTCATTTCTCCAGGATATTATAAATGCTGAAGAATTTTCAGCCCAAAATATGTACTGTTTCAAACCTGAGCACAACTTAAAAATTGAATTCTAAAGCTGAATCTTAAAACTTGAGCCCACAGAGAACAGGGAACTTTGGTTGACTATTCACAGAAGAAACTAAGAAAATTACATGAAAGATTACCCCACTGTATTTTAAAATTGGTTGACTTGAGTGATAAAACAAGATCTTTGAAATATATCTGGGTTAGGAGCCCACATTTTACTTTCCTCTTTGTCATATTAAAGGGCTGAATTATAGCATGTGACTTCATGCCACATGTCTGATGGCACAAAATCAATACAGTGTGCTACTATGAACAATGACTCAGTAGCAATAAGACCTCAAGTCACCTGGATGATTTACTAGTTGAACTGGAAATCTTTAACAGTTTTGGCCTAGACCAAAAGGTTATAACTCAAGTAGTAACTGTAAAAAAATAAATTGTGTCAGGCAGTTAAGAAAAGCCACTATAATTACATAATACATAACTTCTATAGAGAAAAAAACCACAAGGCATATTCTAGAATGCCTTCTTTAATTTATCTAATCACAAAAATCACCTGGTACGCTCATTTTAAAAAGGAGATTCCTTTGGAAAAACTGCTTCTGACAAACCGGTTGGGTTGGGCTCAGAATTCTCTAATTTTTACAAGTGTTCCAGGTAACTTTGTGGTCAGGTAAGTTTGAAAAACACTTTTAGAATATATGCTATATTTTCCTGTTAGAGTCTCCAATTGTGAATCTTAAATCCTCTGCCCTTAATGTTGTCCACATTATCCTGGTCCACTAAGCTAAACATCTAAGACCTCCACTTCAGTTTATGACTGCAGCTCTTAACATACTGAAAGATTAAAATAACCTCCAAACCAATAATCCTCTCTCTAGGCTCTTATGCAGATGCAAGACTAATCTTCTAAAACTACTTTTGTAATTATGTTAATCCCTTGATAAAGAAAATATTTTGAGAGCACAGCCAGTAAGAGTGCAGGCTCTGAAGCAGACTTCCTGCACTGGAATCTTAGCTTCACCAGTGACTCACTAGTTCTATAAATTTGGCAAGATATTTAACTTCTCAGAGTTCTACCTTACTTGTAAAATATGTAATAGTATATACTCCTTAAAACTGTAACTTAGTAGTCAAATCATTAATCACTTAATCAAAATGAGATAATCTATCAGTATTGTTCCAGGTTCCGGCACAGACTAAGTGGTTAAACAATATTAACTATTATTATTATGTAGTGAGAGGATAACTTAAAAGAGTAACTTTCTGTCTTATTTCCTTATATGTAATTCTTCAGTCACAGGCATCTACTTTGCCTAAGTGAGATTAGAACCGTGAAGCAGTTTTTAAAATTAAAAGGAACTGCTAATGTTCAATTTTTGTTCATGTTATTTAACTTAAAATAAGCTCTTGAACCTATATCAAGAACAAAACAAAATAATATTTTTGATTTGTGAAAGCAAGGTTGTTGAGAAATAAAAACTCTTGAGAATCAGAAAGAAAGGCCCAAAAAGAAGCAAAGCACAGAGTTCATGCCATCTAAAATAGATTCAGAAAAGACAAGAGGGTAACCCTCACTATTCTATTCAAGTAAGAATAAATAAGAATCAGCAGGACTCAGGAGGGAAAAACTCAATTGCATGGTAATATGTAGGCTATCTATGGAGCTTGGAATGAAATGCAGAAGATAAGACCCAGGACTCCAGGGAGAGGAGAGGAATTGCATCTAGATGCTGGCAGGCAAGGTCTGGCACCAGCAATAGGGACCCAAAGGAAGCCTACTGCCCATCCCTGTGATAAGAAGCCCCGTGAGGTGTGATGTTTGTAGCTGCCTGGTGAGGACCTGCCTTTGACAGGAGCCTGCAAGTCTCCCTCAGAGCTATCAGCAGAAATAACAGCCAGGAATTTACTGAATCACATTCAAAACCTCCAATGTGAATTAACCTTTTTCAACAGTCTAGAACATTCATAAGCATCCCAAAACAAATGGGTGACTCCTTGGAGAAGTGGTGGAATGGAAGTCCTCAGCAATTATACTTGGGCTGATAATACTAAAACCTATCCCGATTCCACTGTATTATTATAATGATTCTTTATTGTCTTTTATGCCATGTTTGAGCCCAGGGCCTCCATAACCTTGGCTCCAGAATCCAATTATTTCATATTACTTCCCTCTTGCTCATAACGTAAGTTATCCAGCCAGATGAGATTTAGTCACCCAATGTCTATAAACCATGATGATACCTATTGATGTTTCCAACCATGCTTAGGCTATTTCTTGTGTTTCTCCTTTGTCTATTCCAAATCTACCCATTTTTTAATGTCCACATTACATCCAACCTTCTCCATAAATTTTCTATAACCAACCCAAGCCCAATCACCAATCTCTAAGCCACTAGTAAGCTTAGAAATGCTACATAGGTGAGCCCTTGAATATATATTGCTTTGTATCTCTTTTTATTTTTTATTTTTGTCACCAGCAAGGAAAAGCAATTCTTTAATTAGGGCTTTCTTTACACTGATTTTTAACACCAATTTTTTTTATAAATACATATTTTTTGTACCTTTACTAAAGCAAATCAACATACATTATTTGTTTCAGGGGTACAGGTCTGTGATTCAACAGTCATACACAATTCACAGCGCTCACCATAGCCCATACCCTCTTCAATGCATATATTTTTAAAATATTCTAAGATAATACATGCACAGAGTTAAATATCCAAACCGCAGGGGCTGGCATTAAGTGAAAAGTACAGTCGTCTGTCTCACTCTCCCTACCCCACCCAAGTCCCACAGATCGGAGGAAACCCCTGTTCTCCTTTGGTTTTTCATTCTTCCAAGTTCCTACTATAATTCTAAACAATATGCCCAGATCTCAATTTCTGGACTTCCCAGTGGTAGATAACATCAAGTCATTTCTATTCTCTGGGAACTTACAGTTCCACTCGTCTCTTCCTCTTCTGAGTTTTGTCAGTTACACCAGTGCATTTAAATCCTCTGTCAGTGGCCTTTACACCTTTAAACATACACTTTTTTTTATTAACATATAATGTATTATTTGCCCCTCTTTGTATTTTGTGCATTTTTGTCATCTTTTCAAGTAGATTAGATGTTTGTGGTGGTTAAAGACTATATCTTATTTGTCTTATTGTGCTATGCAATGGCATTCCAAATGCTGAGTCATATAGTAGGTACCAAATAAATACCTGTTGATTAATGAAGATGTTCTGAACACTGTAGGTTTATAAACCACTTTAGACCATGTAAACTATTTAACTGTGTACTAGCTACATTTCAAAAATGACCTAAAAAATCACACCAACATCCCTTTGGTGAGAATAAGGAAGTATAAATGGAAATTTTTCTGAAAGAATATCTGTAAATCCATTATACTTCTGTGTTTTGCATCAAAATGTGTTACACATGCTTTTTCACTTTTCTTTCCACAGGCACAAATCAACAGAAGTGTGTGAAAAATCAGTTAAAAGTATTTTCTGACCTATAAATCTCCCTAACAGCTGTATCCCTGCCTTTTTTGTTATACTGACCCAGCTTTTATATACTGTTCTTGGTACTACAGAGTCTTTAACATACATAATTTTTCATAAAATATTAATAATTTAAATATTAGTAAAATAAGGGTTAGCAATATATGTTGACAATGTTTCTTCTGGGGTTGACACCTGATTCGAATTATGTGCTAGACCTACCTCGTGGGGGTAAGTCAACGACCAGGGCAACAAAGACCACAATCCAGTTTCTTCAGAGGTTCTCTTTTTATTTTATTACCTCGGAACAAGGATAAGCTATTTATTCCAGACAACCCTCTGTTAATTCCCTCTCATTTCCCTTCTTCATGTCTTCTACCCTGAATACGAAGAGGAACCTGAGTGTGAGGGGCATGATTATACTAGTCTGCGGTGTGGCATCTGACTCCAGCCTGTCCATTCCCAGCCCTCCCCTGGTCTTCAAGTACACCTAGTTCTGACAGAAAGAACTGTTGTCCCTGGTCGGGAGTATGGGATCATTCAGTAAAATAATCTTTTTATCTTTTTTTTAAGATTTTATTTATTTGAGAGAGAGAGGGTCACAAGCTGGGGCAGGAGCAGAGGGGGAGGAGCAGAGGGGGAGGGAGAAGCAGACTCCCCACAGGGCAAGGAGCCCGACATGGGGCTTGATTCCAGGACCCTGGGATCATGACCTGATCCCAGGCACTTAACTGAAGAAGGCACTTAACTGACTGAGCCACCCAGGTGCCTCAGGAAAGTATTCTCTTTAAATTGGCTCAAATAAAGCTAACTACACGTAGCTTTTCCAAGGAAAGATAGACAAACAATAATATCTTACAAATAGTAGGCTTTAAGTGATAAAGGACTTTCTTGTGTCTACATAATATAACACTCTGTTAGTAGTGTAAACACACACACACACACACACACACACTGAGGCAGCCATGGAGATGTGCTATTTGCATCTATCTCCAAGAAAGAACCTGCCATTCAGCTGCATTGAGTGCAGTTACCGACAGCTCCCAGTAGTGTCTTCAGTATCCACCTCAGCTTTTGAGTGGAGGTCACACTCCGCCAACAACTGGGGACTGAGCATGGTGCAGGTACTAAGGCCTCATTGTTTCTGCCTGACACCAAACTCCTCTATCCTCTGTCTTTGATGGGGAGCTCCTTTTTGTTTTGGCCACAGCTCTGTCACATCTCCATCACTGCCTAAGACTGTGCTGCCCAAACAGGTTCCACCACCCTTTTCTTTGGCAGGTGTCGAAACTGTTTCTTCCTCCCTTTATCTCTCATAGGTATTTTCCTCATTAAGCCTCTTGGACTGCTAATTGTCTCACTGCCTTCCCCTCAGAGGATGCCAACTGACACACATATTTTTATTTTATCTTGTAATATTTCATTTAAAATTTAATGTGTGTGTGATATCCATGCATATACAAAGACACACATATAATTACTTCATGCACAACACGAAGCAGAACAAGTACTTTTCAGTTTTTAGGATTAGTTAAATCATCTCAACTTTTCTGTAAGTTACTCTGAAATTTGTGACCCTTTTTTGTTAGAAAAGAAACCATCACTTCAGAAACCATCACGATGAACACTCAATCGTGTTCAGATATAGATAAAGGAGCATAATAAGCAAATTCCTTGTGTTACACAGAAGTTTGCAAAGTGTTACTTCTTGTAATCACTAGCTATTTCAAAAAGTGTTTGTAGGGTTTTTTGTGATAAATATAATGCAATAGCGTTTCATGAGGCTGTTAACAGAAAACCCCAACATTATTCCTTCACATCCATATTGAGAAAATTGCACTTTTTTGCTCTGAGCCATACTCACTCTTATTAAAAGTAAAATATACAGTATTAATATAGTTCTGATTTCCATAAATAGCAATTATTAACAATGGCATAGAAGAAAACATCTACTGAACAAAGACTTTGATTAAAAATAACTATTTTAAATATGGTTATTAAAGTAGATATTTTAAATAGGATAATCAGGGTGGATGATCAGGAGAGAAACATCCACATGAGTGTTGTCCTTCAAGCAATCATCTTGGGAAAGTATAATTTATTCTGAAGAAGCTATTTTTATCAGGTAGTTTTGTACTTCACTTTGAGAATTATCTTTACTTTTAGTTTATAAACCATTCAAAAAAATGAGTCACATAACTATATTCACATATTTTTTAAATCCTCCAATATCTACCTATTCATAGCACTTATTTCTAGGTAGCTTCTAAGTTTTTTCAAGAATGAAACACAACTCCAAAGAATAAAGATATGCCACATTCAGAGACATTTTTAAAAGATATATTTCCCAAAATAATTCTCAGAAAAGAAATTTCAAAAGTTTCAAACAATGGCAGAATTTCTCAAATGAGCTAATAGTTCTCAACTATCAAATCTGAAAGAAAAACACATGCATTCTTCCCCTGTGTTTGCTAAAAATTTGTTTTCTTACCTCTTAGTGACCTGCTATTCATCTTTAAATGCCTATCAAAATATTTAGAGCTCGATTTCCCCCAAAATAATGTTATTCAGAAGATACTTGCTCCCCTGGATACTTCCCTAGATTTACAAAAAACAGTCTACACACCTGTGGTAAATTTGGTCCTTTCTTATGAATAATAATTTTTGAAGATTCACTTTCTAACATTGAGGTAACAGGCTAGACTGTCAGATTTAGACAAACATGAATCACAGATTTTATTTTATTTTACTTTTAGATTTTATTTATTTGTCAGAGAGAGAGAGAGCACAAGCAGTGGGAGTGGAAGGCAGAGGGAGAAGCAGGCTCCCCAATGAACAGGGAGTCTGATGCAGGGCTTGATCCCAGGACCCTGGGATCGTGACCTGAGCTGAAGGTAGACGCTTAACCAACTAAGCAACCCAGGTGACCCTGAATCAGAGATTTTAACCAGTATTACACCCAACTAAGAAATTTCAATTAAAAGGACCAAACAGAGGAAGACATCAAGGCTGGTTCCCCAGGTCCTCCTTTGCTAGATTGGGCCCACCATTCTGGTTAAGAATGGATGAGGTTTCTAAAGGAGGTTTATAGGGTCTTCACACAGTGGGAACACCCAAATATAAAACGTCTTTTTATATCCCAGGGTCTTCCGTAGTTTAGAAGATATTCTCCAAGGTGCCAAGCTCTTAATCCCAGTTTAATTTGGCTTAGCCTAGACATCATGTTGAAGGCATTTTTAAGACAAGGCTTTTCTTCTTACCAAATATCATCATTCCTTTCTCCCTGAGAAACTGTTGACAAAGAGACTAAAGCTGCTTTAACTCCTTCCTCTCGAACACTTAGTAACAATTTTAGGAGTGGGAAGAAAGGAAAGAAAACAACAACAACAACAGTAACAACTCTAGAAATCTTATCTGTCCATGATTTTACCGGATCTTGAGGTTTATGGTGGTTTAAAAAAAAAAAAAAGTTGATGCACACGAGTCAGAAATGGCCATGAGAATCCTCAGACTCTCAGTGGTTTAGTAACTAAAAATCACTTTCTAAGTAAGCAAACCACTAATCTTCTAATAGGAGGATCTATGATAGATTCTGGACACTCAACAAAAATGTAAACATAATGTGTCTGGATGTCATCATCCTCCAGTAAAAAACTTTAAAGAGTAAAGATATCATCTGTCAGTAAAAAGAAGTATGTGATTCCAGCCACACCGGATGTTAAGAAGGAATATGAAGCTATTTAAAAGCATGGAGGACATTAAGGGAAGGAAAGGAAAGATGATAGGGGGCGAAATCAGAGGGGGAGATGTACCATGAGAAACTATGGACTCCAGGAAACAAACTCAGGGTTACATAAAGGAGGAGGGCAGGGGGATGGGTTAGCCCGGTGATGGGTATCAAGGAGGGCACATATTGCATGGAGCACTGGGCATTATATGCAAACAATGAATCATGGAACACTATATCAAAAACTAATGATGTACCATATGGTGACTGACATAACATAATAAAATTTTAGAAAAATTAAAAAAAAAATAAAAGCCTTACTACAATCTTGTCAAGTTTCTTGCAATGACTTTCAAGCTCCTATAGGATGGACTTTTCTCAACAGACCTATTCTTATCATCTTCCCTAAAATAGCAAACCATTCCCATTGCCAACTCCATATACGCAGCTTTACATTTTTGTGCATTGTAATTACCATCTTCTACTATATCTTATAATTTTCTTACTCATTTTATTTTTTGTGTCTGCCACAGAATGTAAGTTCCAAGGGGATAAGGATCATTTCCAGTTTTATTTATTAGTATATCCCAAATTTAAAGTAATCCCTGGCATATACTAGGTGTTCAATAAATAATTATTGAATAAATGTGTAATTTTAAAAGCAACAATAATGCAAGAAACACAGACATGGGACAATCAAGAAGAGAAACACAAAATAATTTTAAATATAGCTGATAAAATGTATTATAAGCATGTAAAAAGTTCAGTAATTAATCAAATTTAAATCATGATTTAAAAACCACACAGAAGAGATTAGAAGTCATAATGCATCAATTATAATCTATTTATGATAAAATTAGGCAACTTATAATAAAAGGTAATATGTGAGCCATGTAAATTTTTAGCCTAGTCTACATCCAAACTCTATTACTTATTAGCTAGATGAACTAGATCAAGTCTTTTGATTTCTCTTAGCCTTAACTAACTTATCTATAAAGTAGGATAATAATGCCTACTTTGTAAGTTTTTTAGGACCATTCATATTAGGTAGTTCATATGAAGTACTGATCCCAGAAATGATTAAATAAATTGATACTACTACTAAGATTTTTTGGGAAGAAATACAGAAGGAGATCTCTTCTATCTATCAGTATATACATAGTTATATGTATATACTATATACATATATATAGTATATACATATAAATCTATCAGTAAATCTATCAGTAAATACATAGTTATTTAATTAAGATGGTCACACAATTCATAGAACTTAGATTTGCAGAGAGACAGCTCCCTTATTTTGTTCATAACTAATCTGTCCACAAAATAGAAACTCAACTAAATTTGTATCTAGTTTGAATTTACTCCTGCCCTATATTTTAAAAGGCCATGTGATCTCGCTATTAAGATTTTTATTAATGAAAATATTTAACCTCACATATAGCCATCCTATAGTCTGTTGCCCTCCCTAAATTGACCTTGGGATAAAGAGGAAAAATATGGCTTACACATCCTTGAGGCACAGAAAGCAAGGACACTCCTCATTTCAATGTCCTTTGTCTTCATGCCAATACAGTCTAATAGCTTCTGATAATCCAGGCTACCTCTTAAAAACCTCATGGTCAGCTTTTTGATCTATGCAGCCTTCACAGATCACTCTGAGTGATCGTAATCACTCATTCATAAATCAATCTTTGAGTGATTACCATTTATTTTGTCTAGTCTCCTGGCCTAGAATTTTCCACCTACCTTCACTGTAGGATCACCTTAACTTCCCTAGAAGCTTCCTGTAACAGGCTCTCAAGGTACATAACACAAAGGAAGGCCATCTGGCTTGGTTATACACACCTTTTTGGTACAAAGTAGGTATATCAGTTGTCCAGAAAATCCCAGTTTTTGCCAGTTGTTTGTGTGATTGCTTTCACTCTAAATAACATTGCATTCTGGATTGTTACCCTACAAACGGGAGAGCAAGTAAAAACCTCTGCTCGTGCCATACCACTTAGTTGTGTAAGGTCTCTGTGCCTTGCAATTCAATTCATTGCATTGAATCCATTGAATTGCAACGGATTCAATGCAATCCGTTGAATCTGCATCAACGGATTCTTGAGCAGAATCCGTTCTGCTCAAGGCCTCGGATTCTCCTGTTTGGTTTCCTTTCTCTGGAAACCAAACACCCAGAGAAGGGAAATCGGGATGCAAAAGCCCTACCACTTTACTTTCCTCCTAGAGTCCTTCCTTTTCCTTCTTTTTTCCTCCCTCTCTTTCAGATTCTAACCTCTGGCTAAGCTTTTATAACAAACAAGAAGATTTTTTACACATTTCAGGAGATATCTATTAGCTGAGTTCTCCAGGCTGAATTTCTGGTATGATAATAAGATAGATAAACCAATTCTGCTTAATGCCTTCTTAAAACAATAGCCTTGCAAATTCTATGCTGTTGCATAATTCTGTTTTTTAATGAGAGAAGCTGAATATTTGGCTCATACTCCTTGTTTGGCCAGAGCTTATTCTGCCTATTTGGTCACATTGCAATGGCTAAGACTGTAATATCTGTGCTACCACCCTAAAGTGTTTTCTTTTATTACTTTTCTCCTAATGATTTTTTTTCAATTTTACATCAATCCAACTGAGACCTCCTTCAAAAAGATTAACTTCAAGTGCTTAAATACAAAAGGCAAGAAAAGACATTCCATAATTATAAAGTGACTATGTCTCAATCAAAAGAAGAAACCAGAACTGAAGTAAAACTGTAAAGAAATTAACAGTTTGCTTCAGAATTGCTTCCACATTTCTAATCGGCACCTTCCTTCCCACTGAGACACATTCACCTTCAAATATCCTGTCAACCTTTCCTCAGCCAGGTTGTTCTTCTCCCTAAGCCAGGTACTTTGCTCTTGAAAAAAATATTCTTGGAGTATCATTTTATCTTCTATCAATACTCCCCAAAAAATAAGCAACCTGGAAAACTAACAAAAAATAAGAGAGTATGCATGTTATATGTCAAGAGAAATAATGCGAGTCTGGGAATATGATTCTATAGTAGGCAGCAATAGAAAGGACAGTTGGGAAATGACTTTTGAGTGAGCCAAAAAACAGTGTCCGCCATGATATATTCTCTTCCTACTGCCCTGTGGGTTATAGGTCAAGAAAAATAATGTCAGGTAAATCTAATTATTTTATTTTATTTTTTAGGATGGAGCAATCCTTTATTTTCAGATACTTTCACAAGGAGATTTTCAGTAAGTAAGCCTTCCAGTAGAGAAAAGAGAACACATGAAAATCAGCTTCCGGCCATTAGCAGCCGTTCTGCTCAAGGCCTCGGATTCTCCTGGCCTAAGTGATGAGGTGGAGACATGTACTTCCTTTCCTTTATTAGTTTATCCTGCTGCCTCTTGATGACACTCCCACATTTTATCAATTTCTGCCAAAGCAGATGTTTTAATGAAAGACAACATAGAGATCTTAGAAATGTGTTTTTATTTTTATTTTTATTTTTTAAAGATTTTATTTATTTATTTGAGAGACAGAGAAAGTGAGAGAGAGCATGAGAGAAGGTTAGAGGAAGAAGCAGACTCCCCGTGGAGCTGGGAGCCCGATGTGGGACTTGATCCCGGAACTCAAGGATCATGACCTGAGCCGAAGGCAGTTGCTCAACCAACTGAGCCACCCAGGCGCCCCAGAAATGTGTTTTTAAAAATACACTTCTCTATAGCAATTTTTTTTCAAAGAGTAATTTTTTTTCAAAGATTGCTCTCAAAAAGTAATTTTTTTCAGGAATCCTGGGGACTGGGACATTTCCCTTGAAATATTTAAGTTATACCCCACCTTCAGAAATCACACAAATAAAACATATACCACCATTATATAAAAATGTGTCATTTATGCTCAAAGAAAGGAACCAGAAGGAAATTCTAAGTTGAGTTACTTCTATATAACCAAGCATTGTAATTATATACATTGGTAAGATCTAGAGATAAATCAAATAATAAATTAATAATAATAATTAACATTTATCAAACACAGCATACGCTTAGCATGGACTGTGTTTTCATAACATGGAGTTATATTGTTTAATTTTTACAGCAATTCTATGGGATAGGTATCACTATTATTCATACTTGATGATTGAGGATATGAAGCCCCACAGAGGTTAAATAACTAGCTCAAAGTTGCATAGCTAGTAACTAGCCCAGCCAGAATTCAAACTCTGATCATCTGCCTCCCTGACCATCTGCCTCTAGAGCCTGCATGCCTCACTGTTCAACCATAGTGGTTTCCAGGGCCAGGATGTCTGGAAGGGAGAAGGAATAAGAAATAGTTCAAGAAAAATCATATGGAGGCCAAAATGAACACCAGTGATACAGAAGCAAGATTCTGAAAGAACCTCAGGAAACTCTACATGATAGTTAAGCTGCCTTTTCAATACTTAAATTCCCAGTAAACTTGTTCTTACAGTGTCCAGACTCAGGGGCACTGGGAATGAGAGGAGATTGTGTCAGACAATCTTCTTTGTCCAACTCAAAAGTCATTTCCCAGGGCACCTGGGTGGCTCAGTGGGTTAAAGCCTCTGCCTTCGGCTCAGGTCATGATCTCAGGGTCCTGGGATCGAGCCCCGCATCGGGCTCTCTGCTCAGCAGGAAGCCTGCCTCCCCCTCTCTCTCTGCCTGCCTCTGTCTACTTGTGACTCTCTCTCTCTGTCAAATAAATAAAATCTTTATTTAAAAAAAAAAAAGTCATTTCCCAACTGTCCTTCTTATTGTGAACTACTATAGAATCCAAAAGTTAGATATTCATTTTCCCAGACTCACAGTAATGTGTTGCCATGTGACCAAGTTCTGACCAAAGAGCCACAATTCAAAAAGGGAAATCTAGCAGAGAGTTTCTGGGAAAGATTTTGTTTACCAATATTTAAAAAGAAAAAAAGCAATAGTACCAGCCTTTCCTCCTTCTTCTACCAGCCCCCTTCTTCTCACCTTGAATGTTGGCATAAAGGCAGGGTTGCAGCAGCCACCTTGGGTGCTAAGGACGAAAAGGAAGTTGAGGATGGACCTAGAGAGTATTATGCTAAGTGAAATAAGTCAAACAAAGAAAGACAAGTACCATGTGATTTCACTTATATGTGAAATCTGAAAAACAAAACAAACAAAAAGCAGAATCAGACCCATAAAACAGAGAAGTGATGGTTGCCAGAGGAAAGGCGGGGATGGGCAAAGTGAGTGAAGGGGAGTAGGAGATAAAGGCTTCTAGCTATGGAAGGAATAAGTCATGGGAATAAAATAAGTCAGAGGGGATATAGTTATTGATACTGTAATGGTTTTGTATGGTGACAGATGGTAGGTACCCTTGCAGTGAGCATAGCATAACATAAAGACTTGTTAAATCACCATGTTGCGCATCTGAAATCAATGTATCATTGTGTCTCAACTAAATTCAAATTTTTAAAAATTAATTAAAACATTTTAAAAAGAAAGCTGACATGGTAGAATAGACATATTAGAGTCTTGTACAGAAAGTAGGATTGCAGCTGTCAATGCAGAGAAGTTGACCCAACACCAGCCTTCACCCACCTAGAGATTTGGTATGTGAGAAAAATAAACCTTATTTGATTAAGCCTCTGTTTTCAGCTGAATGTACTCGTAATAGGCATAATACTTTAACAAACTGGATCAATTTTTATTTCATTTTGTCAGAGTAGCATCAGCCTCAGTTAGATTTTAGGAGTTTCAACTAAATGATTAGCGGATTATTTATTACATCTGTTGCCCTCTATTTCCCAGTGGTTAAAGCATTTTGTGAGATTGAAGCTAATGTCAGTGAGCATAGAAGGAACTTTGGGTAGATTAAGGATTTTCTTCATTTTTAAAAAAGTCAATCTTAGGCGTTGTTTTAGGACCAATATGTATTTTTTTCTCCCATAAGATCTTTCAGTTTTATTTTTCACCATTTTAAAATCAAGAAAAACATAATTTTTATGCCATTTGTGCCATAATTTTTATGGCACATTGCAAAAATAAAAGGTAACAAGTGTTCCTTTCTTTGTAATCAAAAGTAATTAAAGATGTTGTTTTAAAGATTGCAAATGCCTAGGTCACCATGGTGATTCAGTATTCTAATATATAAGTTAGTTGATTATTCATAAATATTAAGCATCTACTATAGGTTCATTCATGGGCTAAGCTATGAACATAATAAAAATATTTATTTTCTGTAAAATGATTATTTTCACTGTTGTATGGCCCATTTTATTTATGTTAATCATTGCTTATGTTAGATATTGTGGGGATTTCTGGAACAAAGGTTCTCAAACATAAGGGAGCATAAGATTTGCCCGAAACACATATTAAAGATATATATTTCTAGTCTTAAACTCCAAACTCTGATTTAATAGATCTGTGGTAGCACCCAGTGATCTTCTTACTTAATAAGCACCCAAGAAATTGTGATGGAATCAGAAACACTGGAATAGCATTTGAACAACTGTCCTGAGAGGCAGACACAATCTTTCTAGTTATTATCCAGGAGAGTTCTCAATCACTTAATAAAGGACACAGAGGGGGTACCTGGTGGCTCAATGGTTAAGCGTTTGACTCTTCGTTTCAGCTCAGGTCATGATCTCGGGGTCCTAAGACTGAGCCAAGCACCGGACTCTGCACTCAGTGCCAAGTCGGCTTGAGATTCTCCCTCTACCTCCCCTCCCCCATTCACACACGCGCACACTCTCTCTCTCTCTCTCTCCCCTCTATCTAAAATAAATAAATAAATTTTTTTAAAATATATAGGACAAACAGATGAAAAGTAATATAGTATTTCTACATACAGTTTTGAATAAATTAAAGTATAAGATACATAGTAAAAAGTATAAAGTGTTTTTTGTCTTTGTTTTTGTTGTCTTTTTTCACAGTTTATATTATCATACTCTATTAATATTGAAAGATATTAACCAAAATACAAGTTTCGACATAAATTAGAAATTTTACATGTTCTTTTATATTTATTGATATTTATTGTCCTTATTGATATTTATTGGTCAGGTTAGTTATAGTAAATTGAATTTATTGTAAGCAAAATCTCCATTTTAATCCTTCCCATTCAATTAAAGCCCTAATTTTTTTAATGTCTCTCCAGCATTTATTCACAGATAATATCACAGAAAAGTCTGTAATTCAAATTCACATTTGCCTAAAAATTGGAATTCCCCCAACAGCAGCAGATTACAATCATCTTCAACCTTCTTTGATCTTCTCCCAAGAGGTATAATCTTTGAGGATAAATAATTTTGCTTTTGTTTCCGTTAGTCAATTTCTCTCATCCCTTTTCATTTCTTGTATGTGGTCTGATGTGTCCCATCACTCAGTCTAAAGTAAACTAGTTATTTATGATTGAGAAGAACTTCACATCGTAAAAAAATGATAATGTAAACTTTTTTCCACATGATGGATAACAGATGAAGTATTCTAACATATTGTGTCACTCAATATGAGAAGCAGATGAATATGAAAAGGAGGGATTGGAATAAAAATTACTGATATTGAAAGAAACATATACTACCAGATACATCAGAAACATGTCTTATTGGCCTGTGAGACTAAAATTGCTCTTTATCTCTTCATCTTCTTTAAACAAACATGCCCTTCCAATTTTCCTCACCTCTCTGATCTGGCTCTCTCCAGACTTTGAAACTGAATCCACTTATCTTTCCTTTGTGTCTCTGACATTCAATGGCCCTCTCTCTGCAGCTCTGTCGCTGCCTTAGATTGGCCTCTTTTTCTTATACTTTTTTAATTGAAGTATAATTAACATACAATGTTATACTAGTTGTAGGTGCATAAAATATTGATTCAACAATTCTATACATTATTTAATGCTTACCACAGTAAGTATAGTCAACATGTCACCATAAAATGTTATTACAATATTATTGACCATATTCCCTGTGCTGTACTTTTCATCTCTGATCCAGTTATAAAATAAATAAGTCATGACCTCTCTCGTTTTCCTCAGTCGCCCCCAGAGGCTCCTTCACCTCACTTGTGTTTCCCAGGGGCTGCTCTCTCTGCACCCATTGTCTTTCCAATCATGCAGATAATATAAATCTGCTCCAAAATATGTTTATAATATCATTTTCCTGCTTAAGTATCTGTAGTCCATTCTCTATCTCTGGATTTCAACAAGTTTCTTTGTCTGCTGCATTGATTTTTCTCATATCAGCCATGGTATCCAAAGAGGTGTATACGGTGTCCTCTTAGCCAAAAGAGGCAGAGAATATGAGGTGAGGACCAAAAAACTCAGGAACAGGAGGTAGTGACAGATTTTTACAAATCTAGGGAGTGCCAATTATTTGGCAAAACTACATTATACATGCTTATTTGTTAAAATCCATACTCTAAATCAGGCTGTTCAATAAGCAATTCTAATTTGCCAGAAAGTAACAGCAACATTTTAAGGCTCGTGACAGACAGGCAGGCAAACGTGGTCAGGGTCTGTGGCTGTGAAAGATAATAGAGCCCAAGGAGGTCAGGTATCTAAACAAGAAATCCTGACTGTAAAATGGCTACTTACACATAGGGGAAAAGCAAAAACGATGTAGTTATATAAGAAGCATTCCCAAATCCTTAGATTTTAAAAGTCCTTATATCAAAGAATAAAAATAAACAGGGTATGTATCAGAGGATAAAAATTAAAGTTTGGTATCATTCTTCAAGTGTTGTCACAGAAAGGCTGAAGCCATAACAAGCTCATTGGGAAGACAGCTCAAGGCCACAGCAACAAATATTTTTAACATGGTGAGAAATAAGAAAAGAACAAAGGAAGAATAGATCTGCTTTGAGGACAAATAGTGTCGTGCTGATGGGTGACAGTGGGAAAGCAAAACAGTTCAGCTTTATTCTTTTTTTCTCTGTCAATAAGAAAGATTATAAAACTGAGAGTATAAAACCTTCTGGCATTCAGAAATCAAAGCCCAGGGGAAAAAACCGCGAGAGAGCCAGGCAATAAGGGCCAGGCTTCAGGCTAGGCAAATGATGTGTCAGACTTAGAGACAGTATCATGAGATCTTTCTCTTAGCACATAACATACCCTATGTATAACTGAGAAGAAATGGGTTGCTCGTGGATTTATTGTGGTTACAAGACAAAGCAGAGAACAAAATGTAAAATATAATGATAGATCGCTCACAGATAAAATACATCTGCCAGTTTTTCTCATTTCTCCTCTGGGAAAGATAACATTGAGATGGGTTAGACCAGCATCCTTAACCTCCATCAGAACTTGTACAGCTAGAAACTGTACCATACTTGGAACCATGAAGTGTGAAAGGCACATGACTCCCATGTCAACTTTTGCCCGTGAGGCACAGTTGCCGAGCAGAGCACTGTGATAAGGAAGGATCTGCCAGCTCCCTCAAACCAAAGGAAGAAGGGATGTATTCAGCTAGTATATTGATTTTAAACTCTATGAGATATAAAAATGAAGCAACTCTTTTTTCAATTTCTGGTTAAAAGTCCTTTGGTGAATCTCTCTTTCCTGCGTGTTAACTACATTTTAAGTATCTCATATTTCCACAGGCACTTTTGGTCATCCACGCTTATTCCAGTCCATTCTAAAACTCCACACTCACACCCAACTCTGAGCTTTCCTTTTCTTCCTATGAAGATAGGTGTTATAGTTCTGTTCCATGATCATTGATTTACTTAAATTTAAATTTATTTAAACCTTAGAAAAGCATGAGGTTAAAACATATAAAGTCACGCACTGTCAGGAATGGAAATGGTATCTCAGAAAATAGAAGACAACCTCCTTATTTCTATAAATGAAGGCACCAATATCGGAGAAAGTAAATATCTTCTGAATGCTAACCTAAAGAAGACTTAGGCTAAAAAAGACCTAGAGAGTGAGCCCATAATTCCTTGTTCGATGCTTGCTTCATTGTAGCACTAAGTCACTTTTTATTAGTTTATTTGCAGTATCTCAAAATGCCAAACTAAAATGGCAAACTTTTTTATTCTTTTTCTTTAAAATCATTTTTAATTTACTGCTTAAAACAGTAAATATGGCATAGAGTCTTTATCCGCATAGAGAATAGCGAGCTCCCTTGGAGTAGATTTATTCCGACCTACATAAACACGTAGTTCGAATACTTAAGAAAAAAATACAATTTGAACTTTGCTAAAATCTCCTGCGTTTCCTAAGTCAATACCGTTTGGTATGTCATATGTCCAACTCATTCCCTATTCCTTTCTCCACCACACATCCAATGTATACCGAGGCCATATATTAAGGTATTTTCACATATGCTGTGCAATTTTTATGGCTTTTCAATTTGTTAAGCTTCTTCCTAGAAGGCTCTATCCCTTCCTTCTTCATTTTTCTCATTCCTTCCTACTCTTTCCACTACCCTAAACAGAATAGTAGTCTTCTGTGATGCATTCACTTCACTCTGTGCCTCTATTATAAGCAATTTTCACTTAATACATAAATAATGCATGTATGTTCTCCCAAAGAGACAAAAGTTCTTTGACAGCAGGAGCATGTCTTATGCATCTTTATAAAAACAGAACCAGCTACAGAATCTGGCACATTGTAGGAGCTCAACAAAACAATGTTAAGTCATGGATCTGAACATTTAGCAATAGATCCTAAAGTGTTCTGAGTCAAAATTTCTTCATTTGGGGAAAGGGAGCATTAGAAGAGGGTTTTATTTAGGAGTTTTTTACCTGCAGATGACATAAAACTGAAATACAGCAGATTAAAATTTAAAATATAGGAATACATTGCCTCCATGACTGAGAATTCCAAATGTGAGGCAATCTTTACGAGTAATTTGATCAGAAACCTGGTTCCTTGTCTTCTCACTGCCTTCCTCTCTGTGTCAGCTTTATCTTCAGGTTGACCTCATCATGGTAAAAAATGGTGTCAGTGATTCCAAGCATCACATCTATATATCTTAACTTCCAGAGGATAAGCAAGCTTGTCTTCTCCCAACCATTAACTTAGTTAACAAACCAAGCATTGAGCAAGAAGATTGAGTTAGAGTGATTGGTTTAGACCATTTAGGGCCCAACAACTTCTGAATGATGCTAGTTATAGCAAATTCTCTTGGCTGAGAAATTCAGTGTCCTATTTGGAAGTGGGAGATGGGGAAAGAACTAATGGGAATACAAAAATGTTTACTACAACTAATTAATGACTAAGGTCCCTTTCAATCCTCAGAATTTATGTTCCTATTAATCTCATTAATATCCCTCCTATTTAGCTTATATATTATTAAAACTTTATATTTTATTGAATTACTTTGCATTTTAAAGAGAAAGAAAATACTTTAAAATTACTGCCAATTCTAATGCATAATTGATACTTGAGAAAAGGAATGTAATATATCTCAAGAAAAGGTTTTTTTCAATACTCATCTCACAAGAACACACATACACAAACATAAATATATATATATGTGTATCTCTTGAAAAATTTCTGCTGTTTCATTTTACTAGCCAATTTCTCTTCATGTCAATTTAAAGACTAAAGTCTAATCCAATATAGCATTATTCCTTTTCCAAGAAAAATTATTTTACCCACAAAAAATGAAACTATTGTTAATTAAGTCAATAATAGATCAGGTTTTGGGGTAGATCATCCAGGACAATGATTCCGGTATTTATTTTATAAAATGACAGTTGCGAGCTAATTATGTGCAACTTGACAGAGGAAGGTTCTTTTAAAAGACCTATATTGTTATTTTCATCCTTTCCTGTAATTGAAGCAGGATTTGTCTTAGAATGCGTCAAAAAAAGTGAAATCTTGCCATTTGCCCTGATGTGGATAGAACTAGAGGGTATTATGCTAAGCGAAATAAGTCAATCAGAGGAAGACAATTATCACATGATCTCACTGAAAGAGGGAATTTGAGAGGAAGGGCAGGGGATTGTGGGGGGAAGGGAGGGAAAAATGAAACAAGATGGGACCAGGGAAGGAGACAAACTATAAGAGACTCTTAATCTCAGAAAACAAACTAAGGTCTGCTGGTGGGATGGGGGGAGGGATAGGGTGGCTGGGTGATGGTCATTGGGGAGGGTATGTGCTATGGTGAATGCTGTGAATTGTGTAAGACTGATGATTCACAGACCTGTACCCCCTGAAATAAATATATGTTAATTAAAAAAAAAAAAGAATGCATGAAGTGCTTGTTTGTTTTTTGTGTCCTGATGGGAGAAGGTTCAGGCCCAAACAATACAAGCCAATGAGGAGGGGTAAGAATACAGATGGAGGATATGACACCTAACACAAATACACTGGGTGATCTAGGACAATAAAACCAGGATATCTAAGGCAGAATGCACAAAGTTCATGGTGATCTTCCTTGGTTCTAAGAAGATGGGAGCAGCAGTAGAGGAAGACCTAGAGATGCTCTCATCCTAGGCAATCTGGCCATCACTAGCCATACTTTGCCCAATGAATGGTTAACTTCATTTATATAGATAGAGTTCCACTTCTGAAGAAAGGAAGGAAAAAAAGGAAGAAGAGTGAGATAGAGGAAAGGCAGGACTAAAGAACAGAGGTGGGGAAAAGAAGGAAGGAGAAAAGGAAGGAAATTGAGACAAAACCTCAAGGTTATGGGCAAAATTTAAATAAAAGGTGATGGATGCAGATGAGGAGTACTTTGATTCCTTGATCTTGGAGAATACATAATAGTAGCACGCTAATAAATATTTAACAACCAGGTTTCTGGGTGAAAAAAATTAGCTTTATTTTTAGCATTTGCAAATTCCCAGAACATAAGTACTCCCACCATAACCCATTTCAAGTTACTAATGTGATGTCACTGTGCAGAGATACACAGTAGTATACCATTGTCTGGTATTTCTGCCTTACAAATAACATGAATATAGATAACTTCAAGAGCATATATAATAGTAAAATAATGAGGAAGTGATAAAATTTGGGATTTTATTAATTTTTCTTTTACTATGCTTTCTTTAATAAGTCTATATAATTTTAATAATGTCTGTGACTATGACTGATCCACAAAATTCACGAAAATTAACAATTTAATGAATTATTAACCCTTGTCAGCGGACTTCCCCATACCACACGATATCCTCATCTGTGGCAACCAGATGCAGTTTATTGACAGCAGCACCTATTTCAAAACTACCTATATATTAGGGGAAAAGTATGTTTGTCAAGTAAAAATTAGATAAGATACTGAAGCAGAAAATGTCCACTGGAATATGACAGAGTTAATACACATGTTTTTCTACCTGTCTTTCAAATCAACTAAAATGTCCATGAAAATTTTTTTAAAAAGTAAAATCCACAAGGGCAAAGAGAATGCAAGTGGCCAAGTTACCAGGGGAAAAAAAAATGTGACCCAATTTTTGGAAGCTGGGAAGCAGAGACAGGAAAAGCAACTGTTTTATTAACAGAGTCTGGAAAAAAGAATCTATCAATAGAGGAGAAGCTAAAAATCTATTTCTCATTCATACTTTCTATTTCACACAATGGGATGATCTTGTCTTCCCAAATACTTGCAGGAGACAAAAGGATGTATGTGGGTAGGGATCGTGAGGGAGTGTGGATGTATATGTGTACAAAACATGAGAAAGTGCTTAGTCCTGTTTTAAGATTGTACCAAGCAAAATCGGAGGCTGAATATTGGAGCCATCATATTTGAATCATATTAGTGATCAGTGATTCGCATAGTATAGCCTTGGAATACGGTGGTCTTTCTACCAACTACACGTCCTCTAAGTAGCTGCAGCTGCATCTATCTTTATACGCCCCATTAATTCAATAAATAGTTTCTCGAGGGCTTGCTCTGAACTGACAAAATTTCATAGCCCTTAGGTGTACAATGAAGAATAAGAGGCATTTACTCTCAAAAGATACCCAAAGATTAATATAGAAGATATTTTTATAATAACCTCATTATTATAAGAAGAGAATATATAGAAATAGAAGTAGGGATAAAAACAGAGCAAGCACAAAGCAAGCTGAATCCTAACAGCTAAGTAAGTGTTGAGTGGCATGGGAAATAGTGTTTTGTCACAGAAATAAACTACAGGAAAGCCAACATGCAAAAATACCTCAAATCTGGGAATCAATGAGTAGATCAGTAGTAGATCAGTGTGACTGAGATATAAACTAGAAGGAGGAAATGGAGAAATATACAGAGTTAAACAGGCACCATATTATGACTGACTTTAAAAGTCATGTTAGGAATTTTGGACTTTGTCCTAAAAGTGATGCTGTGCTTCATATGAAGTCATAATTCACAATTTTTTCCATACCACCAGGGATCTAGACATGACAATTGCTATGCTGCCTGCTCTAGCTACAGTTAACGGGACCATGGGTATTTGTATCTAACATGATCCCCCTATGAAATCTCCTTACAATTTACAGAAAAAGAAAGATTAAATTACATCACAGAGAATAATTCATGCTACATTTTATTTAAATCTCTACTGGTTGATTTTCAAAGTGCATTATACAATATTTACTTATTCTTAAAGCAATTTTCAGAATGCTCATGTAAGGAAATTAAAGACCTAGCAACCAAGATAATTTAACTAGCAATGCTCTTGGTTGGAAGATGGGAGTTTGGCGATTTGGTGTTTTCTTTAAATAATTCTTTACTGTTCATGACAGCTATGGAATTCTAATTCTCAGAATTCCCATGCAATGATATATTATAGGTGACTCTCTGACAATCTGCCTTGCTTCACTCTAATTTTATGGTCTTTCTTGTTATGTATAATACCCTCAAATTACCCAACACAACTTAATTTATGAACACTCAGGTTCTGAAATCTCTTGAGAAAAATAGTTTTTTCTAGAGGTGAAAAGACCAGATTCATGTGTCTATTCAAAAAAGCCAGAATGAGAATACAGATAAGAAAAGAATCAAAGTCAGGTGTCAGGATGAATATGGAAGCCAGCCAGTAGTGAATGAGGCGTATGTAAGAAAATTCACATTTGTATCTGTGTTTATGGACAGAAGCTGAGTGCATGGGTGTGTGCGTGCGTGTGTGTGTGTGTACATGCACATGCACGTGTATGTGACTCACACAAAGTCACAGAATTAAGACAAACGCTGTTGGGGCTCATGGTTCTCTGCTAAGCCATCTCTAACAGGTGAGACCATGCTATATCAAGTTTCCTCTGGAGCTTCTTTCTTCCTTGGATGGGCTTGCAGGTGGATGTATCAAGTTAAATTATGATCTAAGTATTTAGACATAAGTATATCTCCAAATAAGTTAATAGACTCTTCATCAGCAAGAGCCATTCTTAACCAAATGTACTTTTGTGGGTGAGAGTAAAGAGATTTTCTCTAAATTGATGGTACAGTTTTCTAGCAGGACCCATGTCTTCCTAGGGGGTGTTTTATCTTTAACACCAAGAGGAGCCATTCCTGGACAAAGCAGCTCCTGAAAGTCCTGTTTGCTCACTATCTATTCCTGATTATCCAAACCTCTGTCCCAATAGAATCCCTCTGGTAACGCACATGACCAGCTCATCTGTATCATCCACCTCTCAGTTTTTCCAGAGTGCCCTGGCTTCTCAACCACTCAATCTTCATCTGTTGGCCTAGGATCTAATCCCATTTTCTCCAACAAGCTACTTACTCTCATAAGAGGCTCTAGGCTTACCTGAAAATTTGCTTTATTCTCTCCTGCTCTGTCTTCCCTTTCTCTGCTTTAAGTTTCTGTATTTTGAATAATTGACAAAATGCAACAAAATAGTACATGTCTTATTACATGGAAAAATACAAGTCAAAGGACAAGCCAGAGAATAAAGCTTAAAATAAGAAATCGAAGTAGCAGATGCTAGCTGATGATGAACTTAACCTACTGAGACTTGAAGGCCTGGTATGAAAGTTTTAGAGTAACAAAATAATACTCTATGATATAGTCTGTAGAATATATATATAATACTCTACTGAATGAAGGAAAATAGAATTTAAGCAGAATAAAACAAACATCAAAGAGATTCAAGTTGGAGGAACTCAAATTAGGATTGCCAGATAAAAGATACCTAATTAAATTTGAATTTCAGATAAACAACAGTTCAGATGTAATTTTACCTTTCCTAAATCTGGCCACCCTAACTCCAGTAGAATTTTTTTAAGGATTTTTTTGCAATTTGACAGAGTTAAAGAGAGTCAGAGAGCATAAGCGGGAGTTGGAGGGGGATGGTAGAGAAAGAGGCAAGCTCCCCACTGAGCAGGGAGCCTGATGCAGGACTCAATTTCAGGACCCCGAAATCATCACCTGGGCCAAACGCAGGTGCTTAACTGACTGAGCCAGCCAGGTGCCCCTCCAGTGGAATTTTAATATATCTCCAGAGAAGTATTTAAAACTCATCTTTACTCTTATTTAAATGTGCACACTTGGGTCAAAGAATTGTAGACCTTGTAAAAAGAGGAAGGAGCCAACAACTCGTTATCATTCCATCTCTTGAAATCTTTTGAAAGTCAAAATTTACAGGTATGATGTACTTCAACAATTGGTTTCAATGCAATTTAATTTCATTAAGCATCAAACCTACACATGAATAATGACACACATGACTGCTTTACAAAAGAATACAATTTAGGGATATATAAAATTTAGCAAGCTTGCCTAATATACAACAAACTGAAGCAGATAGATCTGGGTATGAATCTCATTTCCACTTGAGAGTGTGACCTTAGGAAACTTACAAAATTGACCTCAGAGTTCCACATTTGCACAATGAGAATATTACAGTACTTATAGTACTGCTATGAGGATTTAATAATACTAAAGTAGTAAGAGACTTGACACAGAACCTGGTTCCTAGAAGTAGTCAATAAACATTAGTTACTAGTCAACTCAATCTACATCACTGTTCAGAAATGTATTAATTGCATAAAACAAAAATACTAGTTATTATTTTTAAACAAATGCTACAAATATTTCTTTTCCTATTGCATATCTCTGGAATTTTGGAAAATCCTATCAACTATTTCACTGTTTACATCAGCCCCTCTATTACAGTTTCTTCAACAAAAATTAAAAACAGGCTATGAGTTCTTGATTTCTGGCACTCTGCTCTACTAGGATGAGCTCTCCTCTTTTGAATCAACAACTAATTGGATCTCTGCCTCTTTTACCCTAAAATTTATGCAGTGACATTTTCTAATGATAATTGCTTTGTAAGGAGTAGATTACTTCAGTGCTAAAACCTATGCATTAAAACAAAACAAAGAGATGTATAGCAATGCCATAAGAATCTAGGCCCTCAAAATTGTATTTTATATAGGTGAAATGCTTTGGTCAGTCTTACTATAGCCAAAATTACCTCTGACATTTCCAAATGTCACAGTTAATCCAGTCTTAACAGCAATGTTTTAAAATGTGTTATAAGGAAAACTTCCAAAAGTCATGTGTGAGCTAGAGGAAGCATAGTGATTTTAGCTCAGGGCCTTTCAGAAAAAAAAAAAAAAGGCAAGTTATTTAGACATGCATTTGAAAAGTTCATTATCAATACTTGGAGAATCTCCAAACGTTCGATATAGAATGTTTAATGTTATTTTAGTGAGAACCTGGCACTAATGTTTTCATGTATTGGATTCCAAGATGGCTGAGTTAGCTCTAATCTATGTTGTGACTACAGGCTACCAGTCACGACATCCCACTAAATCCCTGTTATGTTCCAAATATCTGTGCCGCCCCCCCCCCAAATTCATATGTTGAAATTCTATCCCCCCATGTAAAGGTTTTAGGAGGAGGGGTCTTTGGGAGGTAATTAGGACTAGATGAAGTCATGAGAGTAGAGCCCTCATGAATGATATTAGTGATCTTATAAGAGTAATCAGAGAGTTTGCCTCTATGCTCTGCTATCCATCATGTGAGAATTGAGAAGCCCTTATGAGAACTTGACCATACTAGCACCCTGATCTCAGACTTCCAGGATCTAGAAATGTGAGAAATGAGTTTCTATTGTTTGTAAGTCACCCAGTCTGGGGTACTTTGTTATAGCAGCCTCAACTGACAACTCAATCACAGTAACACCTGCTGCAAGCCTACTCTTACAAAGTATCTCTTCCCCTGTACCATATAATTGGCCTAAAAAATCAGCAGGTGAGCTAATCCAGGGCAATCAGAATCATTCTATGAAACTGTATAAAGATTTATTTATTTATTTATTTATTTATTTATTTATTTATTTATTAGGAAAGAGAGAGAGTGAGAGAGAGCATGAGAAGGGAGAAGGTCAGAGTAAGAAGCGGACTCCCCATGGAGCTGGGAGCCCGATGTGGGACTCAATCCCGGGACTCCGGGATCATGACCTGAGCCGAAGGCAGTTGCTCAACCAACTGAGCCACCCAGGCGCCCCTATGAAACTGTATAAATGGATGTCATCTATTTCCTCAATTGTAGGTCACTGGACTGGGATGATATAATCCTGAAGAACTCTGTGGCTATGCCATCACTTTTCCCACCATTTGGAGAAAGTCTGTCTTTTCTAACAAGCCAACACAACAATAAAAACAGAACCAAGTAATGAGAGAGAAATGGGCTAGAGAAATAGAGCAAAAAAAATACCATTCTTTGAATTTATATGTTTTTAAAGATAATTACATGATCTTGGAATTCTTAGTTACATACATGATTCAATAAATTCCCATTTTAAACTAGTTTTTGTGGGCTTCCGTTATTGCAATAGAATGATACAATGCTCATAAAATTTAGCCCACCTCAACAAAAGGAGGATTCACATTTGATAGCAAAGCAAGTCTTTTTTTTTTTCTATTATTTTATTTATTTATTTGACAGAGAGAAGCACAGTGAGAGAAGGAACACAAGCAGGGGCAGTGGGAGAGGGAGAAGCAGGCTTCCTGCTGAGCAGGGAGCCCAATGAGGGGCCTGAACTCAGGACCCTGGGATCGTGACCTGAGCCGAAGGCAGTCGCTTAATGACTGAGCCACCCAGGCACCCTGAGAGCAAAGCAAGCCTTAAAGATTGCTTTGAAGATTCACTTATTGCCATATGATGCTCTCAATAACATAAATAGATTTAGATAATCTCTTTAATCTCTACAGAAAAGTAGAGTTCAACTGGAAAGTTCCATTGCAGTCATCATAAGCACACATTATTTTATCAACGCCAGGGCCTATCCAGACATTTTTTTGCCTTTGTGTATGAATTATTTTATGACAAGATTTTGAAACTTTTACAGGATATATGATTTCACTCATCAGATACTCATCAGGTGGGTTAACTTATAGAAATACTTTCTGAGTTTAAAAATAATAAAATATTTCTCCTCTCTTTCCAGAGGTCAATCAATATAGAAATGCTTTTTTTTTTTTTAATCAGTGGTATGGTACAGTAGGTTAAATAGTGGCTCCAAAAAATTATGTCCACATAGAATGTCACTGGACTAAGGATCTTTGCAGATACAAGGTAGACTCTTGGGATGAAATCATGCCAGGTTAGGGAGGATCTTTTACACAGAGACATAAAAGGAGAAGATACAGAGAGATGTAAAGAAGAAGGCCATGTGCATCAAGAGAAACGAAATCTTGCCATTTGCAACGACATGGATGGAACTAGAGGGTATTATGCTAAGCGAAATAAGTCAGTCAGAGAAAGACAATTATCACATGATCGCTCTGATATGAAGAATTTGAGAGGCAGGGCAGGAGGTTATGGGGGGGTGGGGAAGAGAAATGAAACAAGATGGGATGGGGAAGGAGACAACCATAAGAGACTCCTAAACTCACGAAACAAACTAAGGGTTGCTGGGAGGTGGGGGGTAGGGATATGGACATTGGGGAGGGTATGTGCTATGGCAAATGCTGTGAAATGTATAAGCCTGATGATTCACAGACATGTACCCTGGGGTAAATAATACATTATATGTTAATAAAAAATTAAAAAAAAAAACTCAGGAAATGGACACCTGAGAGATAAGTATTACAATGTATGTAAATTATAAATCAAATAAAGTTGTGAATAATATTAAAAAAAAAAGAAAGCCATGTGAATTACAGGCAGAGATTGGAGTGATGCAGCTATAAGCCAAAAATCCATTGCCAGGAGCCTCCAGAAGCTAAAAGGAGGCAAGGGAAGATTCTTCCCTAAAGCCTTCAGAGAAACATGGCTCTGCCAACATCTTAATTTTGGATTTCTAGCCCCTAGAACTGTGAAAGAATAAGTTTCTATTGTTTACACTCGACAAGTTTGTGACAATTTACGATGGCAGCCCTAGAAGACTTACATAAATCCATATTTTCTGTAATCAATTCGAGTGTTCTTTCACTGGTTTCCCTGTTGTTATCAAGGTTAGGTTTTTAATAGTATTCTTAGAAAATCTACCATAACACATTTTGCCAGGTGTAAAAGTTTCTGGGAATTTTGCCTTATTTTTCCCTGGATAATTATTTCTTATGAAACAATTTCCTTGTGAGAGTATGGCCCACTGATATTCTGCAGCTAAATTGTATTTTTCAACTATTTTTTTATTATTGGCTTTCTTAAACTTAGTATTTGAATAAAATTTCTACTACACATCAATTTATGCTGTCATTCAGAAAGTATCTGTTAAGTCTTACAGTTAACAACTCCATAAATAGTTCCTTTTTCTGCCCTAGATCTAGTTTGTTTTGGGGTCTTTGACTTTATAAATCCTATTTCTTATGTGAAAGTCTCATGTCTCTTTTGCTTATTGTGATCCTCACTGGCTTGGGTTTCCCAACATCAAGATAAAAATAAAAATAACATTTGAAGGACATTTTTCAATTTATAAGGAATTTCTACATAAAATATGCCATTCAGTATAAGCAATTGTAATTAATATAATTCTATCTTTTTAATATTTGGAATCTCTGGTTTTTAAGTAACAAATATGAATAACAAACACTTCTGGGATTCTTCTTATAGATGATTGTCTTATATGTCCCACAGTGCTTACAAAAGTGCTTTCTATATAACAACTATCTGCTCAGGGTTTGTCTAATGGAGAGATAAATAAGTAAATGGCTTTCTCTTCTTTCTATTCCAGAGAGAAATGCAGCTTCAGATTCAATACTTCCCTCCCACCACTACATTGCTTGCTATAAACAGCACTAGGAGCAGAAAAGGGAATACCATAGCACAGTTGGGTAATACCCCAAACCTGCCAAAAACCAAGGAAAACCATGATTGAGAGTAGTTTCCTAACACAGGATCTGTAAAGGGACTCCTCGGATAGGGTCTACAAGAAATTTTCTATAAAAATGTATGAATATTCCTGAGGAGGAGCTGTATAACTTTCGTCATGTTCTTAAAAGGGTTCCTGATCTAAAACCAAGTTCAGACTTTGTTTTTAGAACTGATTCATGGGTGAATTGATTCATAGGTGTTGATGATATAAATCAGAGATAAATGTAAACAAACATATAATGTATGTGTTGAAGACATTTTTTATTGCTACAAGAGAAATTACAAAGCTATGAAACAGTTATCGTGTAGCTACCTAAAATAGTCTTTTAAGATTCAAGATATACACTGAGACAGTATTTTCATAATAGATAGATATCTCATTGTAAAATTGTTGTCAGGATCAGAGTTACTTGTCTCGTATGTTGCCAGTTTCATTTATGCTACATATACCTATAAACACAAGAGGCTTGACTTGGCCAGCAAATTAATTTTACATTCAGATGCCTTGTTAGAGAACTTCTCATGATTTATTCCCACATTTGTTACTTTATCTTAAGAATTTCATCATTATTTTTATTCAGATATAGTTGATATTATAAAAAGAGTAACCATATTTACTTAAAATCCATATATATGCAAAATCTTCTATTAGCACTTTTAATAAGTATTTGAAGCAAAAAGTATTTTTTAAGTATAATTTGTCCACCATCCTGGAGATTTTTCTCATTTCTGGACTTGTTCCCACTTCTTGTAACCAGATCTTTTCTGAATTTAGATCTGGGTCTATGCCCTTTTTAGTCTCCCCTAAATAATAGGATAAGCACAGCAACCTCAGAAAAAATGAAGCAAGAGATTGGGGGCATATTCTAATCACATTTTCAAGGTCTCTTGCATCCTCCCATATTGCTACACAAAACATAATAAAGATTATTTCCTGCTTCTGCTACATGCTGTGATAAGAATCAAGTCAACAAAGAACAATGTCCACTCTGACCAATACTAAGAATGGCAAAATTTGCTCAATACCTGCCAAAGTGTAAACTGACTCCTGATGTCACTGAATGGAATTACACATTTCAATGTGTTGGCAATAAAAATAAAATTTGTGAAAGTTGTAAAGCCAAGTGAAAAGGGGAATCAAAGACACATGTTTTAAAATCCTAAAACAGGAGAATTCTCCCACACCTGTAATTTTCCATTTAAATGCTAATTTGCCCATTGTGATCGGTTGCTTTCCTTCTTTTCCACCTTACATAAAATGGTGTTCATTTTGTGTGGAACCCAAGAAAACAGGTCCTAAGCTTTTACTTTAACTCACACTCTGCTAAGCATACAACAGGCATTAAATAATTTTTTTTAATTGAAGACTTTATTGAACAAAGTGTGAAGTTTCTCTAAAAACATAAAAACAAAAGATTCAAGAATGCACAAAGCAGGTTAAGTAGTGAAACATCTGATCTACAAAGGCAAAATAACAATAACGAAAGGCATCATTATTGTTAATATTTTTCAGTGTCCCCTCTTAAAGCCAGAGATCAAAGGTTAACAGCCACCATCACGAAGAGCTACATAAACTTTTTACTTAGAATATCCAAATAGTTGCAAGCTTTTTCCAGATGTCACTTTTCTAACCAGTTTAGTATTTAATGATTAGCTTATATGGAAAATTCGCTCCTTTATTTCTGAGGCTAGTTATTCAATTAGAATTTTCTCTTCAATACAAAAGGGATATAATGTTTCTCCAGGAATCTTGGAACAATGAAAGAAGGAACAAGGCAAAGAAACCAAAAAAGAAAATTTTTAAATACTTGTAAAGCCAAAAAAGAAAATTTTTAAATACTCGTAAAGCCACCTGCCAAAGAGAAACACTTGATATTTATCATTTTAGATTCTTCATTGTATATAGCCATTGTGGATGGAAATGATAAAAATGATAATTGCCCACATGCCTTCTTCCCTATTCTCCTCTTTCCATCATGTGCCATGTGTTGAAGATGGCAGTGCCACAGAAACGAGAAGCTGATCCCCTATCTTACAGCAGGGTGCATCACCCACCAAACATCCAATTAGACTGAGAGTAAACAAACATATTACAAGTAAGAAATAAGCATATTAAACTACTTAGATTTTCACAATAGTTTCTTAGCAATATTAACTTATTCTAATATAGTAATTTGTACTTTGAAGTGAGATGTTGCCTTTACAAATCCTTAAAGATATGTCATCAGCTGAGCTGTTGGATTTTGAGAGGTGAGAAATCTGATATCAGAGACTAAAAAATTGTGACCCTTATGCAGAGTGGAAAATGGTTAGAGAGAGAATACAAAAAGTAGTGTGTGTTGGCTGCTATTATAGGAGAGCAGCTAACTATTGTCAGAAACAAATAAGCCCAGGAAAGAATGTGCTGATTTGCAAAGGAATTGAGAGTCAGTAAATTGGGGTCCCAGAACTGGAAAATATGATCACTTCTAGAAACCAAACAGTAAGACATAACACAGAAAAGTTGGAGGGACCAAAGCCCTTTAAGACACAGCCTTATGAAGAAGGCAGAATAGGCTATGGATTTTTAGCTTTGATCAGATATTAGACACCTCTGTTAGAAAGAAGGTGAGTGTGAGTATAAGAATAAAATGTATATTCCATGATTGAAGAGATAGCTATATGAAGGTAACAGTGCTATGTGTTCATTAAACAATTTTTATCCTCTGAATACACACACACACAAACACATTTTCAAGACCCCTTCCATAAAAATAGAACATTTAACTATTTCTCCTCAAAGAAAGTGTGCAGACTTTCTATGTCTCAAGGAGTTAAAGGCAAGTATGCCTTCTCCTGGCTGATGAAATGATGCAGGTGTATTGAAGCCACATAGTGAGTATGGAGTAGCCTCATTATACACTGTGATAGATCTCTGAATGACTCCACGGAGCAGGCTCTCCTCACTACCTTTCCCCTACCACATTCACAAACAGATCAAGATCAGATTGTGAAACAAATGACTTTATACTGTATTAGGAACTGTGATGTTAAAATTGTGATAGCAATTAGCATTATTTCCCTAATAATACAAATGGATAAGCAGATCATATTGTATTTATGTAATGGGATACCAAACAACAATGTAAATGAATAAATTAATGAATTATAGGTATACATGATATCAAGGGCCAACTTCAGGAATAATGTTCCTGAGATAAAAACAAATAAACAAGTTTAGAAAGAAATAAATGGAAAAAAACCAAATTTAATATCTGTAAGAGTAAAATTGTCTCTGAGAGTGAAGAAAGGAGTATGAGACTGGGGAGGAAGATCAGACACAATGTTCAAAGGTAAAGGTAATGTTTCATGTCTTTGTATCATGTGTTTTTAACATATTTATTTTATAAAAATTTTCATTATTCAATCAATATTTGCCTTGAAAAGACTTAAAATCAATATATTCAGTAGTAATATTTTTGAATCACAAATATATACCTATAGGGTAATGAATAAACAACTCCCCTAATAATATGGGAATATGTACTTAGCTCTTTGTAAAAGCCTCCAATGACAGCATTAGGCAGACTTCACAGAGTACTGCATCTCAAATAACTTTGCAATCAACATGATGTTCTCTGGACAACTGAAGGCAATCATAAAGTGGCTCTAACAATTAAAAAAAACACAAATCATTGATGTCAAATACACAACCAAAGAGTTTGAATAAAATTATTTCTTAAAATGTGACGGGGCAATATTTACACTTACAAATTGATATATAACATATAGTTTGAAATATGTATGCATAACTATAAAGTAAATATGAACAGATATATAAGTAGGAATGGTATGATTTTTTATACTTTTTTGTATTATTTAGTATGGCTTAAAGTTTTTTTTAATGGGTGTATATATCATTTTTACAAAAACCATAGTCACTCTCTTTAAAAAAAAAATCAGAAAATACTCTGTACCACAGTGAGTGTTCTGAAATGACTTTGCCACTTTATGCTATCATTTAGCTGTTGTATAATAAACCACACGCCCCCATCTGGTAGCTTCAAGTAGGAGCCATTTATTATTCCATCATGAGTCTATGGTCTGTTGGGTATTTCTGCCCATCTGAACAGGTTCAGTTGATCTTGACTAGGCTAGTCTATGCTTCGATGAGTAGGTGCGTCAGCTGGAGGCTAGTCACGGCTGGGATGACCGGCCAGCCTCCACTGCCACAGGCTGTCCAAGGCTTGTTCTCATGGCAGAGGAAAGGGTTTACAAGAAGCAGTGAAAGTACAATGCTTTTTGAAGGTTATACTCAAAACAGTCACTTCCACAGAATTATTTTAATTTAAGAGAGTCAAAAGTGCAGCCCAAATTCAAGAGGTGAGGAAAAAGACCCCACCTGCTGAAGGGAGAGACGCAGGCATTGTAACAGGATGATTAATCTACACAGCATCTCATTTAGAGACCAGAAACGAAAGCCAATTATTCACTGAACCAACCCCAAATCTACTCCTACGTCTCTTTGACATTACTTATTTCATGTGTCCAAATGCCCTGCTTCTCTAGCCCTTCCAGTAAGACCTGAATTGTGAGAATTTGTATCTGATAACCCTTGAGCCTCGTTTCCACATATTTTAGTTTAGTCACTTATTTAAAACAAAACTGCTGAGTACTATGCTAAGTGTGGGAGTAAAACGGTCAACACAGCATAGTCTCTGTTGCCAATGAACTCTCAGATTAATAGAAATTGCAAACACACAAATAGTGGCTCTTAGGGGAAAAAAATAGGTGTGGTTCAGTGCTTCGTCTGAGTCTGGATGTGGTGGAAGGAGCCAGAGCCTCCGTGGGAGTAGTTGGTAGTGCTTTAGAACAAACCGTACAGGTACTATTCCTGCAGCAGCAAGCAAGAAGGCAAGAGAGGAAATAAAACCAAGCAAACCTACATATCCAGTACAGAACAAATGAATAAAAGAACATATGGTTTCACTTACTGTGGAACCTAAAAAATAAGGAAACATAAGAAGAAAAGGAAAAGTAAAGAGGGGGAAATCAGAGGGAGAGGCGAACCATGAGAGACTCTGGACTCTGAGAAACAAACTGTGGGTTTTAGAGGGGATGGGGGGTTGGGTGAGCCTGGTGGTGGGTAATAATGAGGGCACCGATTGCATGGATCACTGGGTGTTATATGTAAACAATGAGTCTTAAACACCACATCAAAAACTAATGATGTATGGTGACTAACATAACACAATAAAAAAAGAACATCAAACATAAAGGACGCATGAACACAATCATTTCTATTATCTCCTATGTTTGGGGGAAAAAACAACAACAACTTTGACCTTCATTTAGTGTACAGAGCTCTGCATCTCCATAGAGATTCGCTCCTACACACAAGTGCCCAGGCTGAGAAGTTTGGGAAAACAACAAATTTAAAATGCAAATTACATGAAAAGTCAATACTAATGAAGTAAATAATTCCAGTTGTTAAACTAGAATTTAATTAAGAGCTAATATGACCTTAAAGAGATTATGGATGCAAAATTAGGACTTTAGAAAATTTTATATCACCAGTAAATTATATCCTTTTTCATCCTTGTACTGAACAATCAGAAATGTGAATGAGCTCTAACATTTTTTACCCAAATGTTTACCTGATTATCAAGGTCATATTTCACTAAATTTATGACTGCTACAGAATATTTGTTTCTTTTTTAAAGATTTATTTATTTATTGTTTGAGAGAGTGTATGTGTGTGTGCACACAAGCAGAGGGGAAGTAGGGAGAGAGGGAGAGAGAGAGAGAATCTCATGTAGACTCCCACTGAGTGTAGAGTCAGATGCAGGGTTCAGTCCCACAACCCTGAGATCATGACCTGAGCTGAAATCAAGCATCTGATGCTTAACTGACTGAGCCACCAAGGCACCCCCAGAATATTTGCTTCTACATAAAAGGCCTAGGCTACCTGTTTATTGTCTGTAAGTCAGCTTCTGCCATTCAGTAAGTTGTGGTACACAGTTGAATATTCCAAGACTCTTTAGACTGGATAATGGAGGACAATATCACAGCATATGACCCAAACATTCTATTTTTTTAAATAGAGCAATTCAAGTAACATAGAAAATATTAACACATTATTAATATACATTCACATATGTAAATGTAGAATAAAATTTAAAGACATCAAACACTTAAGAGGATTAAATAGCTTTACCAACTCATCATAATTTAGAATAATTGATAAAGGAAAGAGTGGTAATACTAGAAAAGAGTATTAACAAGATTAGATATGCAAGTAACTATTACTAATTGGAAGTAATGAGTGGTTGTTATGTGGGTACATTTCATGGAAACTGATATCATGGCCAACTGAATGAAATAAAAAACCTGTATAATCAGTATCCATGAATCGCTGCAGTTCACAAAGCCATGACCAGAGGTCAAACTCTTATACCCTCTATACCTGGCAGAAGGTATCTAGTGTCAAGTTCACCCTCTCACATGCCGTAAATGTGTGAAAAATGATAAACAGAAGGCTAATTAGAGTTACAAACCTCATTCTCTAAATATTATCCATTCTGAAAAGATCTTCATACAGCATTGAACAGCAAAAAGCTCTATTTGAATATCAAATAAGCATCTCGAATTCAACATGTCCAAAACTGGGCTCCTACCTGTCCTCCTCAAACTGCTCTTCCCACATGGCTTTCCCGTCTCAGTCAGTGGCAACTTCACAGTTCAGGCCAGTCAGGCCAAACGCCTCTGCGTCATCTTTCTCCATTCTCCATTCCCATAGCCAATCTAAACTTGGCAGCTTTCCCCACAAAATACATCCCGGACCTGACCACTTCTTACCACCTTCACCGTCAGGTCCCCAGCACAAGCCACCATGATCTTGCTTGTGGATTACTGCATTAGCCTACTACAGGTCTCACTGCTTTCACCCTTCTGTGATACAGTTTTTTCCTCCACATAGACTTAAGAGATTCTTTTAAAATAAAATCAGAATACGTTACTTTTTTGCACAAATTCCTTTAGTGCCTTTCCATCTCACTCAGAGTAAAAACTGAGGCTTTCACTTTGACCTACCCTCTCCTCAACTTCTCTGCTCTTATTTCCTACCAGTCTTTCCTTTCTTATTTCCACTACTTTCCTAGGAAAGTAGTCCTTCCCTACTGTTCCAGCCATGCTGGCCAACTCCTCATAGCCATGTTCCTCAAAGACGCTATGCATGTTCCTGCTGCAGGCCTGGGTCCTTCTTGTACCCTCTCAGGGACAGTCTTCCATCAGAAATCCATATGGCTCACTCATCACTTTCTTTCAAGTCCTTGCCCAAATACAGTAAATTCTATTTATAGTAACAATGTTCTATATCGTCTATAATATAATAGTGGCTGGTACAGAGGAGACACCCAAATTATAACTGTTAAATGAATAAATGGTATTGGTTAGGAGGGAAGAGGCAGTTTTCTATCAACTATTCAAAGCACAAGATTATCATCAAGGAAGATCTCAACACAGCACAGACACCAAGTAGGAAGCCTTGGGAACTAGGTACTCTCTCCCATGAAGAACTCCTGAAGAGGGCTAAGGAAGGAAATGCTAAGATCAATTATATCTTATCAAAAACCCATTTTTATTATCACGCAAAGTGTCCAAGGGGGAAAAAAGATTGCCATGATCCGCCCCCACACATCCACATACTGTCATGCAGGACCAGTGAAAAGAAGGTGAGGTCCCCATAACAACTTCCTTATGTTACCTGATTCCTACAGGCTGGGCAGGGTGGAGAGAGAGATGATCCACTGTAAAGCACAAGACAATGAACTCAGTTTGTAAAACTCAAGGAATGAAATATCTACTCCTTAAATCCACATATGCTACTCAGAACCCACTGTGCTGGCTGAAACCTTTTTTCTGTTAAACATTCTAAAAACTCTACCTTTCCAAAATGGCTAAATTCATGATAAGTTTATAGCTCATTTGAGGTATCTATGCGTTTAGGCCTCACCAACCAGGAAAAACTTGGATTCAGGTGCAAAGGAGGTTAGCAATATTTTATCTCTTCCATTCCATAATACACATTTACTCTAAAATAGAGATGCAGTTAAGAGTCTTAGGACCCCAGGTTCTTAGTATTATGTCATCCTTTTTTCTATCTTATACATCAAATAATGCATAATCGTAGAACCACTAGTTACTTAGATTCAATGAAATATGTTTAAAGCAAATTTAGAAGTATTAGCCAGAGCCAACAGAGATTTATTAGAAAGGTACTACCTATTTAAAGGAAGGGGGTTCATAAAACCTTTTGCTTTTAATAAGATACTGAAATAATATCTCATGCAGACTGGTATCTCTTTTCAGAAAAAGTCATTTTTATAAGAAAACTTATTTTTACTCTGGTACCTCTTGATACCTTTATGGCTGCTTTGGGTGGAGACTTCATGGAGAAAGGAATCACAAAAGAAACAACCCTAAGAGCTCATGAACCTAGACAAGCAGAATCCATGGGAAAGTGTCCTCTCCCAGCCCAATGTTGTCCTCTTGAATTTTGGCAGAATACTCAGGCAGTGTAGATAATTAAGAGATGGTTCAAGAATCTGGATACAGTAATTGAAATCCTGGGCACCGAATTTCAGTACGGCTATCACCACTGCAGGGAACACAGTGAGGAAATAGGGTGGAAATGGTCCCCTATAGAATATTCAGAGGGCACTTCATTTCAGTCCATTCCCTCTCAAAAAAGGTGGACAGCTTCATCTTCCCTAAATAGTAATGTCAGTTATCACTGCAAATGAATCTTAGCATTACAACTCCTTTGAGTTCTCTCATGTTGTTCAAAAAGATATCCAGTTAAGAGACATTTTTTAAATCCTAGACTGGAGAGTACAATCATATTAGAGCCTCTACAATGGATCAAAGAAGCATGAAGTTTATTTATTAGGGAGAAAATGCCTTGTGAACAAACAGAAGTCTCCAAACTAAAAAATGTCTTGATTGGTGGTTATTCTACAATATTTTTAAAATATCTCACATACCACCATATATTAATTTATTAATTTTAAAAATGAATAAAAGTAACAATTTTTCTGGGGAAAAATAAATATTTAAAAATGTGAATAGGGATTGCTGATGCTTTTCTCTTTCTATCCCTTCCCAAAAACTCTCCTACCTGCTACAGAGGGACTAATGTGTGTGTGTGTGTGTGTGTGTGTGTGTTTTAATCAGACCATTTGCCCTTCATTTTACGAACCCACTTCTTTCCTCTATTTCATTCCTTTTGAAATTGTTATAAGAAAGCAATTTCTAACTACTCACTTGAGGAAATTAGTTTTGGATCAAAACAGTTCTAAGGCCTGACCATGTAGTTGAAGTTTCCCATCATGAGCTTTCAAGATAATGTCCATATAAGTCCTGCCAACTAATTAGCTGGCAATCTTCTCCCTCTTATTTAATCAGTTTTCAGTAAAAGTCAAGCTTTCTGACTCACTAGTTATGGAATTTTTCCTTGAATCTCAGTAACACAAGAAAGCCCATGGTACTTAACATGACACTTCTATTAATAGAGTCATTACACATGCTGTTTCTAAAATTTCCTATCCAGGAGAGTAAGACTTATTTCTCCTAAATAAATTCTCTTTCAAAGTCTTCCACAGTCAAATCCAATTAAGAAATAACGTAATGAGATCCTCTTCCAATCTCAAATCTGGCACTTCATATTTCTTCCCACGACCTCATTCCTCTAACCCCATTTGCAAATATACCAATGGGCTACTGTCCAGTTAAGGTTCTCAGCTTGCTAACATATGCAGAATAGGCTTTGGCTCCTTAGAGATCACTTAGGAACTATATAATAAAATAATGATAATGATGATGATAAAAGAAACTGTATAATAAGCATATGCACATATAAGCTATATGTTTCTGTGTGTGGTTGCTTTTTAGTATATAACAATAATTAAATTTTATATATGATTAACTATCATTCATTTTATTATTTGGAAAATAAAATTCAATTGGCTTTTGTATGAGGAATTATATTTCATAACTTTCAAAGAATTACTAATTTATTCTTCAAACTGGTTAAACCCAATAAAAAGCCAAATGTGGTTATCAGTAATCATTTATCTTGTTTAACAGTCACACTTTTCCTTATAATCAGTTCTCTGACCCTCAGGTCAAGAAAACGTGTTTGTATGTATATAAGTAGGTCAACCAGGAGACCTATATAAGTGGATAATTTCACAAAATTTCAGCCCCCAAAGCTACTTGTAAATGTCCATATATAAACAAATACAATCCTTCAAGCAATGACATTGTAGCTTTCCAGCTAGCACTTCACAGAGCTGAATAATGTCATCCCATTGCTAAAAGCATTTTCTCAGCAAGTTACTTCTAAAGCTGGGTTGTGAAAGGCATTTTTTTATGCATTTGCATCTCTGAGCTCCTAAGCTCCTAACAGTTTTGAGTGCAATCAGCTCGGTATTGTACAAGCTCTTCAGGCAAACAAACAGTAGAAAACAATGTCTTCACCTTTAAGCCCAGAGGATATTTATAATCTAAAGGAGTAATACAAGCCAAAATAAAAAACAAAATAACCAAAAGTAACCCTAAGGAATGAATCAAAGGTAAAATACTGCCTGGGTGACTTTAAGGGTCCTTTACTTAGTAATATTTGAGACACAAATGATAACCTTCTATTTCACTTCATTTGAACAGATATAGGTTGTACATACATTAAGGAAAATTACCATGACCTTCCAAATTATAATGAAGTGATTTGTTACCTAGTTAGCAACTCATGTGTGAACTTCTTTTTTTTTATTAACATATAATGTATTATTTGTCCCAGGGTACATGTCTGTAAATCATCAGGCTTACACATTTCACAGCACTTACCATAGCACATACCCTCCCCAGTGTCCATAACCCAGCCACCCTATCCCTACTCCCCCTACCTCCCAGCCACCCTCAATTTGTTTTGTGAGTCCAGGAGTCTCTTATGGTTTGTCTCCTTCCCCATCCCATCTTGTTTCATTTCTCTCCCCCATGCCCCCAGGACCCCCTGCCCTGCCTCTCAAATTCTTCATATCAGAGAGATCATGTGATAATTGTCTTTCTCTGACCGACTTATTTTGCTTAGCATAATACCCTCTAGTTCCATCCACATCATTGCAAATGGCAAGATTTAGATTCTCTTGATGGCTGCATAGTATTCCATTGTATATATATACCACCTCTTCTTTATCCATTCATCTGTTGATGGACATTTAGGTTCTTTCCATAGTTTGGCTATTGTGGACATTGCTGCTATAAACATTCGGGTGCACGTACCCCTTTGGATCACTACATTTGTATGTTTAGGGTGAATACCGAGTAGTGTGATTGCTAAGTCATAGGGTATCTCTATTTTCAACTTTTTGAGGAACCTCCATATTGTTTTCCAGAGTGGCTGCACCAGCTTGCACTCCCACCAACAGTGTAGGAGGGTTCCCCTTTCTCCACATCTTCGCCAACATCTGTCGTTTACTGACTGGGTAATTTTAGCCATTCTAACTGGTGTGAGGTGGTATCTCACTGTGGTTTTGATTTGTATTTCTCTGATGCCGAGTGATGTTGAGCACTTTTTCATGTGTCTGTTGGCCATTTGGATGTCCTCTTTGCAGAAATGTCTGTTCATATCTTCTGTCCATTTCTTGATCAGATTATTTGATCAAGGGAAGCAAGGGCAAAAATGAACTATTGGGACTTCATCAAGATCAAAAGGTTTTACAGACCAAAGGAAAGAGTTAACAAAACCAAAAGACAACTGACAGAATGGGAGAAGATATTCTCAAATGACATATCAGATAAAGGGCTAGTGTCATGTGTGAACTTCTATCTTTCTTATTCTTTTTAAATCCTGGAGTCTCCACTCATGCAGTCTTTATCCTTGCCCGTCTGAAAACTATCACCTACTATAAAAATAATGCTTAGCTCTTGTCTCTGAACAAAAACCTGTCCCTGCCCATGTTCTCTGTCTGCAGTGTGGATGAGCTTACAGTTTTTAAACCTTTATGAGCCAGCATGTTCTCATCTACCTAATGGGGATAATTTTGCCTTTCAAAAATTTTAAGTGAGTGGGGCACCTGGGTGGCTCAGTGGGTTGAAGCCTCCGCCTTCAGCTCAGGTCATGATCTCAGGGTCCTGGGATCGAGCTCCGCATCAGGCTCTCTGCTCTCTGCTCTCTCTCTCTGCCTGCCTCTCTGTCTACTTGTGATCTCTCTCTCTCTGTCAAATAAATAAATAAAATTAAAAAAAAAATTTAAGTGAATATAAAATGAAATAATGAATGAAGAAGATCCTTGAAAAGAAACGCAAAGTGCTATATCAATGTAAATTATTATTTTCTATAGTTACATGCAATGACTAAATTTCATACAACTTGTCAAATGTGTGCCCAAGTATTATTCAAATCCAGTATTAGTTAATGCAATCGTCAAATTTTGCCACAGCCACTAGAGTAAAATAAATACTTTCCTGGTCTTTTACCTAAAGTTTTGCTAACAAGCAATGAAGAGGACCGGATATACATTACTATCATATTTTTATAGGTATTTTCACTTTTAATATTAAATTAAAATATGTATAAGCATAAACATTATGATATTTGTTTACTGGGTGATTGCAGGTAGACAAAAAGACCACTTAGGAACCACGAGTCTGTGCCTTCCTAATAAAACAACAACATCGTAATTGCATCCCTTTCCACTTATCTTTTTAATCAATGACCAAATCCTGCTAAATATATCTTAAATATGTCTATGTCCCTTCATCCCTCTGAACACTGCTACTGGCCCTGTTCTGGTCCTGTATACCACCACACAAGTTGTTCAGATACCCCGCTGAATGTCAGGACTTAATACAGTGTATTTAAAGACGGGTGGAATAATCATCTTTATTTGTGCTTGCATATATTCTTGGGTTTGATCTTATCTTTCATAAGCACTAACTTCAGTGAACTCTCTCTAACCATCAAAGTTAAATAAGGAAGAGAAATATTTGATTTTTCCCCAGATCAGCTTGATAATTCTCCATTTCTACATTCTGTATTTGTCATACTCTCTCTCACTATAAAAATTTTAAAAATTCTAATATTCTTACTTGGACACTCTTTACCCAAAGACCCTCCTCCATCAGTTCTCTTTGTTTTACACATGATTCAGATTGTTTCTTTAAAGACGCTCCTCTGGGAAACCTTACTTGCCTATTCTTGAATACTTAAGTGTCCCTGATATAACTACACATTGTATCCTCATTCCAACAGAGCTTTTGCCAGAGCTGTTGTAATGAGGTTAATTTCTTCTCCACTGCACCTTTAGTTTGGTGAAGATAGTAACTACTGTGTCATTCTCCCTCTTTTTTTTTTTTTTTTTTTTATCCCAAGAACCTAACACCAGATCTGGTATATATTAGCAGCTCATAGTATTTGTTCAATGAACTGAAACTGCAGAAATCAACATCGACCTCTTCCATCAATCTTTCCTACTTTCTTGAGGGCCTATCTCCATCATATGGAGACATATCAATATGTCTACTCAAAAATTTAGACTAAGTGCCTGGGTGGCTCAGTTAGTTAAGTGTCTGACTCTTGTTTTTCGCTCAGGTCATGATTTCAGTATTGTGAGATAGAGCCAGCATTGGGCTCTGCACTGGGCAGGGAGTCTGATGAAGATCTCTAGGGTGGCTGGGTTATAGACATTGGGGAGGGTATGTGCTAAGGTGAGTGCTGTGAATTATGTAAGACTGATGATTCACAGACCTGTACCCCTGAAGCAAATAATACATTATATGTTAATAAAATTTTTAAAAGAGATTCTCTCCCATTCCCTCCGCACCGCTCTCTAAAAAAATGGATTTTACTTCCTTTTGTAATTCATTAAAGATGTGATAGTTTTTAACTTCTTTTTTTTTTTTTTTTTTTGGCTGGTAAAGCAAATGATTAGATAGTTTTTAACTTCTTACATCATTTAATGACCTTAGTTATAAGCACTTGCGAGCAATTATCAATATATTAAAATATTAAAATACCCAGAATCCAAAGAGCCCAGCAACTAATCACAGTCACTTCCCAGCTAGGGAAACGGCCAAATTCATATCTGGTCTCAGGAAGACATCACAGTTACTAGCCGTGGGTGGAGACACCTTAGGTAATTCCACCAACTCCAGCCAGCGGTGTTGGCCATTAGTTACTCCTGCTATAACCCTATCATTGTTGTCTGTTGCTTCTGCAAGAGGATGCAGCAGTGACCACTGCCCCACCTTTACCTGAAGGCCTTCTGAATGGTCCCTCCCGTTTCTGAGTATGTGTATCTGCTTGTCAGACCTGGGTCAAGGGCTAAGCCTAGATGCAAGGGAGGCTGTGGAGGGAAGTTCTTTAGCAGGAGGTACATGCAATCTCATGAGGTGACATTGGAGCAAAAGGTGGAAAATGTCTACTATATCCCACACAATTATTCATGAGTTAAGATGAATAAATAGGGGGAAATCTATCATTCTGCTATATCTCTCAAAACATCCAAAACAATGTACTGCCTATAGTAGAATTTAAATGATTAATATTTTAATATAGGAAAAAATAGCAAACATCAAACGATGCCACTGACAGGCTCCAAAAATCACAGTTCAAAGCAGAGTCCAAATTTTAACACAATTCATATGACCTTTTTTATTTATGCCACACCATCTGTGATATTACAAAAATCTAGGCCTATTTAAATGTTGTGCAAAATATATGAAGCAAACACTGCTTTCAGCAGCCAGCAGGTGTTAACTGCATAGCAACATGGAATAATGAAGCAATTAAGGGACTCCATAAAAAATATTATAGACTCATATAGTATTAGAAAGACATCATGTAGCATGCAGATGCCAACCCTCAATAACAGATTCTCAGACAGCCGGTCACCAGTACCACTCAGAGGAATGACTGGTGGACAGAAGCTATAAAATTGGACTCACTTATCTCTGAAAGCCAACATTCCACCAATGAAACAATGACAGAGAGATCAAAAACAGATTGCATATAGACACATGGTCTTTGAGTCATAAAGCCATTGTCTTATCTCATTCTACTAGAGCAATTCTTTGAACTAGAAGATACTTAGCAGATTTTAAAACCTCATTTCACAAAGCTAGGATTAGTAAAGATGCACTGGCATGGCATTATTTATGTGAACAAGAGAGAGGTTTTATTTTCTGCCTGAAATACTGAAGTACACATATTTGAACAAGCTTCCTGCAGTAGGCTGTGACCAGGCCAGGCAGAGAACAATTATATACCAGCTTGCTTGTCACATCTAAGCTTGGATATAAAATTTAATCTGTGCAGAAGCAATTTACAAAAAAATTCACATAAAAGAGATTACCATGGTTTTTCTTTCCACACACAAATCTGTTCAATAAAATCTTAATATCTGGTGTCTAGTAATCATTCAGAAAGAATAAAGAAAGAAAAGTTTAGAAAAGAGAGACATTCTCTATCCAGCAGTTTACACTGTGGTGACAGGATTTCACACACAGCTTTCATAGATTAAAAACCTGGATAGTGTTAAGACCTTTGAAAAATCTTTCAGTCCTTCTCTCCATAACTTTTTTGGAATCGCTAAAGATTTCAAGCCATGATCAAAAGGATAAGTTCCAAAATCTTTCTTTAAATGTCTGCAGTAGGAAATCTCAGTGTCTTTCAATAACACAAATCAGAGGGAAAAAATAGACATAAATTAAACAAATGGAAGAGACTCTTAATCTCAGGAAACAAACTGAGGGTTGCTGGAGGGGAGCGGGGGAGGAGGGATGGGGTGGCTGGGTGATGGACATTGGGGAGGGTATGTGCTATGGTGAGTGCTGTGAATTTTGTAACACTGATGATTCACAGACCTGTACCCCTGGGGCAAATAATGCATTACATGTTAATAAAAAAAATTAAACAGAAGGTGTGACTTCTCACAGCTTTCACTCACACAATCTTAAAACAATTCCTTTAAGTAAAATGAAGACAGTAATAAATCTTGTCAGGATGATGCCATTTTTAGAACAATGATAATATGGAGTGTTCCTTTCTGCCCATTGACAAAGACTACTAGTGGTCCCTCCATTCCATTCTCTTTCTTGAAGCCTTCTTTTTTAATAGGTACTAACTTTTACACACATAGCCATCTGTCAAAAAAGGTGCATTTCTCAGTCTCTGGAACTGTGGAGAGTAGCTACATGACTAAGAATCAGACAATGGACCAGAAGCAGAAAGTTTCAGAGCAGCCTTAAGGGATCCAACCTAAAATGACAGCCAGTACCTGCCCTTTTGGCCCCTTTTTTACTTTATCCCTTTCTAATCCTACTGCTCGGAATATAGTTGCCATTTTGAATCACGGAAATGAGGCCCGTTATCTAGGGATGGCAAAGTGGCAACTTGTAAGGAATCTCACTCCTGATACTCCCTGCTCTGAACTTTTACAAGAGAGAAGTAACTTTCCCCGTTATTTAAACCAGACCTAGTTGGGGCCTGTATTACTTACAAGCAAACCTAATCCTTTACAAATACATTGATACAATGTGTATAGCAGCTACTACTAGTAGCCTACTCAATAGCCCTCTTCCCCTGTTTCTTTAAAAAAAAAAAAATCTACTCTAGAAACAACTTTCCTGGACAACCCCCCTAAAAAATTGGAGGGCAAAAGAATTCATGTCAATTCCATTACCTTTTACTAGATCATCATTTTCTCTGCCTTCTTTGTAGCAAAAGTGCCAAATAAACAGTTCTGACAATGAAGGTAAGGGAGATTTATGAAATTATTTTTCCTCCCTAAGGAAAAGAGGACCTCTTTCTCCATTCAGCCCTTTCTCCTGCCAGTAATGCCTTTATATAAATATGTGATAGTTGAGGTTTCTCTCTGGGGAGAAAAAAACGCAAACAGGTAGGTCGTGACCTCGCTGAGCCGAGCTCCTAGCCCTAGAAGCACTTATCTTCAAGCTCCTTGATTATGTGAAATATTTTAACCTTTTAAATGTAAGTCACAAATGACCCAGTATTTAATTACAGCAGAGAATTTCCTCTACTGATACATTTTGTACTTATGTAGAAAAGAAATCTGTTAATTTTTAGACATTAGAATAATAGGTGGGTTTACAATTATACTCTTTAGATTTGTAATGGTTGGATTTGTTTATAAATATAAATTACTTTATAATAAAAAACAATTATATAAAAAAGAATGGACTCACAGTAACTCTACAAATATATTTATTTAAATCTTGCTCATATATTGTTTGAAATATTCATATTTTCTTTACATATAAAAAATAATACTTTTCAATGTTTCATTCTAATAGATACTGTATCTTTATCTCACAATCAAGTTGCTAATCTACAAACACCTATTCAGTAAATGGATCATTTTATTTCATATTTTAATACTTAGGTTTTGAAAGAAAACTCATTTTACAGAGAGATTATGTTTTCTGACTACCTAATAAGAAAACACACATTGGGGGAAAAAAAGGCAAGATTCAAAACATAAAAGGAAAGGAAAGAATTAGGAAATCAAATTACTGATTCCAAAAGAATAAGAAAGTGTATGAACTACAGTCTTCCTAGGACAGGACCTCACTCCATAAAAGTAAGATAAAATTGGGCTACCTTAGAATATTAGAGTGAGATGGGAAATAGGGTTTGGGCAAGAGAAGGGAGCATAGAACATCTACACTTGGTTATAAGCACCTGATTTAAGGCAGGAGAAAGCAAACTAGCCAATAACTGACTAAAATATTGAAAAAATAAAAGCAAAAAAAATAGATCAGATTGTGTGTCAGGATAAAGAGGATGAAATGGACAGGCGTTGAGAAATAAAAAGGGGTGGCCAGGTGAGACAATGTACAGGTAATTCTAAGTTAAAACAAGAATGAATTACAGAAATCTGGCCACTCTAACACCTTATTCCATATTTGTGCATCTTATTTCACTTCAAGAAACTAGGAGCAAATTTTTAGTAAATTCAATTTTTTTTCATTTTATTTATTTATTTGACAGAGAGAGAGAGAGAGATCACAAGTAGGCAGAGAGGTAGGCAAAGAGAGAGGGGGAAGCAGGCTCCCTGCTGAGCAGAGAGTCCGATGCGGGACTAGATCCCAGGACCCTGAGATCATGACCTGAACCGAAGGCAGAGGATTTAGCCCACTGAGTCACCCAGGCGCCCCAGTAAATTCAATTTTTATTTAATTTATGCATGTACATAGTATGTAATTCAAAATATCAAAAGTGTATAAAGTAAAATATAACTCCCCCTTTGCCTGTTTTATACCACTTAAGTTCTTCTCCAGCAGCAATAATTATAACCAGTTTCTTGTATATATTAGGGAAACATTGTTAAAGACACAACTTTTTAGAAACAGAGATTTTTAAAATTGGATTTGGGAGTAAGATTTAAGTGACTTAAAAATCATTTGTTGCTCATGGCTTAGAAGACTTAATATTAAGATGACAGTATTTCTCAAATTCATCTACACATTCAACACAATCCCTGTCAAAATCTCAGCTGTGAAAAAAGCAGCTTTCTTTGTGCAAAAATTCACAAGCTGCTTCTAATATTCATATTGAATTGCAAGGGACACAGAATAGCTGAATTAATCTTGAAATGAATGACAAATTTAGAGACCTCCTTCTTATTGATTTCAAAACTTACTACAAAGCTACTGTAATCAAGACTGTGGTACTGCTTGAGGATAGACATAAAGATCAATTAAATAGAATTGGGAGATCACAGATAAACCCCTACATTTATGTTCAACCAACTTTCTACAGGGATGCCAAGACAATTCAAATAGACGTGAGGAATGTTTTTGGAGATTACGCTAAAATTGTGAAGATGGTTGTACAGTTCTATACTTTTGACTTTACTAAAAGTCATTAACTTTTACATTTGAAACGGGTGATTATTTTTATTTGCAAATTGTATTTCAACAAAAGTTTTTTAAAATTGTTTTAATTCATTTGTTCACATTTGTCATTAAGTTATATTTTAATCTTGTTTAATTTCTAATTTAAATAGCATTTTAATGACATTGTTTACATTCACCTAAATAATAAGGATATATTTTTTTTTTGCTAGAAAGAGAGAAAATATTATCAGACACATAATTAAAGCCATTTAGACAAAATAGCTGTTGCCTAAAGCCTAGATTTTGTTAGTACAAAATTAAAACAACTGTTAGGGAGAGTGCGGGGAGCCACAGCAGAGCCAGCTGTGGCGGTGGCGTGGCTGGAGCTAGCAGGGTGGTTTTGGAGGGAGGCAAGATGGTGGAGAAGTAGGAGATCCTGTTGCAACCTGTCCCCTAAAGTGAGCTGGATATCTACCACAACACACTGAACACCCATGAAATCAGCCTGAGGGGCAAGATTTTTCACTTCTGGAGCTCTACGGGAGCAGAAGACAGCACTGGAGAGGGTGCACCCTGCCTGGATCGTGGGCGATATATCCAGCTATGCATCCTCTTATCCACTTCTCATCAAAACGACTAGGAGGAAGAACACCCAACAGAGGAAAAACCCAGAGACTGCACCCTCTCCCTCAGAACTATTGGACATGGACATAAACAGTATGTTGGAAAGGGAATTCAGGGTGACAATTATCCAGGCTAGGATGGAGAAAAACATTAATGACAACAAAAGAATCTCTAAGGGCAGAAATGAGAACCAGTATAGCAGATGTTAAAAACACTATCAGTGAGATCCAATCTAATCTAAATAGTCTAACAGCTAGAGTTATGGAGACAGAGGATAGAATTAGTGATCTAGAGGATAAAATGGTTGAGAAGAAAGGTCAGGAGGAGAGTTGGAGCAAACTGCTCAGGAATCATGAGAACAGATTTAGGGAAATAAATGACACCATGAAACGTTCCAACGTCAGAATTATTGGAATCTCAGACGGGGTAGAGAAAGACAGAAGATTAGAAGATTTAGCTGACCAAATTCTGAATGAAAATTTCCCCAATCTGGGGAATGGAACAAGTGTTCGTGTCCTAGAGACAGAAAGGACACACACCAAGATTAATGAGTCTAGAAAGACAACAAGACCCATAATTGTAAAATTTGCAAATTATAATTTTAGACAAGAGGTCCCGAGGGCAGTTAGGGGGAAGAGATTCCTTACATATGGTGGAAGACCCATTAGAATAATGTCAGACCTGTCCACAGAAACCGGGCAAGCCAGAAAGGGCTGGCATGATATATTCAGGGCACTAAACGAGAAGAACATGCAGCCAAGAATACTTTATCCAGCAAGGCTGACATTCAAAATGGATGGAGAGATAAAGAGCTTCCAAGACCAGCAAGGATTAAAAGAGTATGTGACCACCAAGCCAGCACTACAAGAAATATTAAAGGAGGTTCTATAGAAGTAGAAAGAACCCATGAGTGACTTAGAACAGAAATTTACCATCTATAGAAACAAGGACTACACAGGCAACATGATGTCAATAAACACTTATCTTTCAATAATCACTCTCAACATGAACAGCCTAAATGCTCCCATAAAATGGCACAGGGTTGCAGAATGGATAAAATGACAGGACCTATCCATATGCTGTCTACAAGAGACACATTTGGAACCAAAAGATACATCCAGACTGAAAGTGAAAGGATGGAGGACCATCTTTCATGCCAACGGGCCTCAAAAGAAGCTGGGGTAGTGATTTTCGTATCATATAAATTAGATTTTAAGCTAAAGACTATATTTAGAGATACAGAAGGACACTACAACATTCTTAAAGGGTCTATCCTCCAAGAAGAGCTAACAATTGTAAACATTTATGCCCCCAATATAGGAGCAGCCAACTACATAAGCCAACTGCTAATCAAAATAAAGAGTCATATTGATATGAATACATTAATAGTAGGAGATCATAACACGCCACTCTCAGTAACAGAGAGATCATCTAAACAGAAAATCAATAAAGAAACAAAAGCTCTGAATGACACATTGGACCAGATGGACCTCATAGATATATACAGAACATTCCACCCCAAAACAACAGAATACTCATTCTTAAGTGCACATGGAAATTTCTCCAGAATAGACCACATACTGGATCACAAATCAGGACTCAACTGATACCAAAAGATTGACATGATTTCCTGCATATTCTCAGACCACAATGCTTTGAAACTGGAACTCAACCACAAAAAAAGAGTTTGGAAGGAATTCAAACACTTAGACCAGTGTTTCTAAAGACCAGCCTGCGCAAGAATGCTTGGATCAACCAGGAAATCAAAGATGAACTTAAACAATTCATGGAGACCAATGAGAATGAAGACACATCAATCCAAAACCTATAGGACATGGGAAAGGCAGTCCTAACGGGGAAATACATAGCCATCCAAGCCTCACTCAAAAAAATTGAAAAATCTCCAATACATCAGCTCTCTTTACACCTTAAAGAACTGGAAAATCAACAACCAATTAATCAAACCCCACACACAAGAAGGGAAATAATCAAGATTAGAGCAGAGATCAACAAGTTTGAAACTACAGAAAGAGTAGAATGCATCAATGAATCCAGAAGTTGGTTTATTGAAAGAATCAATAAACCGATAAGCCACTGGCCAAACTAATCCAAAAGAAAAGAAAGAGGACCCTAATTAACAAAATTATGAATGAAAGGGGAGAGATCACGACTAATCCAAAGGAAATAGAAACAATCATCAAAAATTATTATCAACAGCTACATGCCAATAAGCTAAACAACCTAGAAGAAATGGATGCATTCCTGGAAACTCATAATCTTCCAAGACTGAAACAAGACGAAATTGAAAACCTGAATATACCAATATCTAGCAATGAGATTGAAGCAGTGATCAAAAACCTCCCCAAAAACAAGAATCCAGGACCTAACAGATTCCCTGGGGAATTCTACCAAACTTTCAAGGAAGAAATAATACCTATCTCCTGAAACTGTCTCAAAAAATAAAAACAGAAGGAAAACTTCCAGACTCTTTCTATGAAGAGCATTATCCCAGCATTACCCTGATCCCCAAACCAGGCAAAGACCCCATCAAAAAGGAGAATTTCAGACCAGTATCCCTGATGAATATGGATGCCAAGATTCTCAACAAGGTCCTAGCTAATAGGATCCAACAGCACATTAAAAAGATTATTCATCATGCCAGGTGGAATTTATCCCTGGGATGCAAGGGTGGTTCAACATTCGCAAATCAATCAATGTGACAGAACAAATCAATAAGAGAAGAGACAAGAACCACATGGTCCTCTAAATTGATGCAGAAAAAGCATTTGACAAAATTCAGCATCTGTTCCTGATTAAAACTCTTCAAAGTATAGGGATAGAAGGAACATTCCTCAACATCATAAAATCTATCTATGAAAAGCCCACAGCAAATATCATTTTCAATGGCGAAAAACTGTCAGCCTTCCCTTTGAGATCACGAACACGACAAGGATGCCCACTCTCACCACTCTTGTTCAACATAGTACTAGAAGTCCTAGTGACAGCAATCAGACAACAAAAAGAAATAAAAGGTATTCAAATTGGCGAAGAAGAAGTCAAACTCTCTCTCTTCGCAGATGACATGATACTTTCTACGTAAAACCCAAAAGACTCCATCCCCAAACTACTAGAACTCATACAGCAATTCAGTAATGTGGCAAGATATAAAATCAATGCACAGAAATCAGTTGCTTTCCTATACACTAACAATGAAAATATGGAAAGGGAAATTAGAGAATTGATTCCATTTACTGTAGCACCAAGAACCATAAGAAACCTGGAATAAACCTAACCAAAGAGGTAGAGTATATGAACTCAAGGAAATACAGAACACTCATGAAAGAAATTGAAGAAGACACAAAAAAGTGGAAAAGCATTCCACGCTCATGGATCAGAAGAATAAACTGTTAAAAGACTATACTGCCCAGAGCAATCTATACTTTCAATGCCATCCCGATCAAAATTCCACCAGTTTTATTCAAAGGGCTGGAACAAACAATCCTAAAATTTGTATGGAACCAGAAAAGACCCCCAAATTGCTAAGGAAATGTTGAAAAAGAAAAACAAAGCTGGGGGCATCACATTGCCTGATTTCAAGCTTTACAACAAAGCAGTGATCAACAAGAGAGCATGGTACTGGCACAAAAACAGACACATAGACCAGTGGAACAGAATAGAGAGCCCAGAGATGGACCTGCAACTCTACAGTCAAATAAACTTTGACAAAATAGGAAAAAATATCCAGTGGAAGAAAGACAGTCTCTTCAATAAATGGTGTTGGGAAAATTGGACAGCTATATGTAGAAGAATGAAATTTGACCATTCTCTTACACAATACACAAAGATAAACTCAAAATAGATAAAAGACCTCAACATGAGGCAGGAATCTATCAAAACCCTAGAGAAGAACATAGGCAGTAACTTCTTCGACATCAGCCACAGCACCTTCTTACAGGACATGTCTCCAAAGACAAAGGAAACAAAAGCAAAAATGAACTTTTGGGACTTCGTCAAGACAAAAAGCTTCTGCACAGTGAAAGAAACAGTCAACAAAACAAACAGGCAACCCACAGAATGGGAGAAGATATTTGCAAATGACACTACAGACAAAGGGCTGATATCGAAGATCTATAAAGAACTCCTCAAACTCAACACTCACAAAACAGATAATCACATCAAAAAAGGGCAGAAGACGTGAACAGACACTTCTCCAAAGAAGATATACAAATGGCTAACAGACACATGAAAAAATGTTCATCATCTTTAGCCATCAGGGAGATTCAAATCAAAACCACACTGAGATACCACCTTATACCAGTTAGAATGGCCAAAATCAACAAGACAGTAAACAACAAGTGTTGGAGAGAACGTGGAGAAAGGGGAACCCTTTTCCACTGTTGGTGGGAATGCAAATTGGTGCAACCACTTTGGAAAACAGTGTGGAGATTTCTCAAGAAATTAAAATTAGAGCTATCCTATGACCCTGCAATTGTACTTCTGGGTATTTACCCCAAAGATGCGGGTCCAGTACAAAGAAGGGCCACATGTGCCCCAATGTTCATAGCAGCAATGGCCACAATTGCCAAACTGTGGAAAGAACCAAGATGCCCTTCAACAGATGAGTGGATAAGGAAGATGTGGTACATCTATACAATGGAATATTATGCCTCCATCAGAAAGAATGAATATCCAAATTTGTATCAACATGGATGGGACTGGAAGAGATTATATGGAGTAAAGTAAGTCAAGCAGAGAAAGAGTTATCTTATGGTCTCACTTACATGTGGAGCATAAGGAAAAACATAGAGGGCATTGTGAGAAGGAAAGGAAGGGTGATTGGGGGGAAATCAGAGGGGGCGATGAACCATGAGAGACTGTGGACTCTGAGCAACAAACTGAGGGTTTTGGAGGGGTGGGGGAGTTGGGCGAGCCTGGTGGTGGGTATTGTGGAGGGCACGTATTGCATGGAGCAATGGGTGTGGTGCATGAACAATTAATCTTATAACACTGAAAAAATAAAATAAACGTATTTGGGGAAAAATAAATAAATAAAACAACTGTTAGCACCCAGTAATAGTTACCAAAGCTGCATGAGTAGACTTTAATTGAAGTTAGGTAGGGAATCCAAAGATATACAGGATAAAAAATAATAGAGACAAAATCTTGATTTAAATTTTTCATTGGTTGGTATTAAAGGAGACTTATCTATTCAATTTTTCTGAGGCCTTGTAAAAGCAAGCCTCTTTCAGGCAGATTTTATACAAATTCAAAGTTTAAGAAAAAAATAATCCAGGGTATAAAGTCATCATCAACAGAGATCAGTAACAACAACAACAACAACAAAAGTTATTTTGTGCCACCATTTGAACAACTGCCTGAAAGCTTAAACTGTCAAATTTGAAGCAACTTTTTTTTGTTTTTTTTTTTTTGAAGGAATTTTAAAATAATAGCATTAAAATCAGGAGAAATTTGTAGAATTTAGGGTGTATATCATCTGATTTAATCTTGTAGAAATTAGTAATGTACTCCTTCCTCAATTTGAGGATTAATCTAAACTGAGTCGAAACTTTCATAAGGATATGATGTTAAGTCTTCAATCAACAAATAATAATTAAAGTTCTATGATATGCCAGGAACTGGAGATCCAGTTATGAACAGGGTATATATGTTCTCTGACCTCCTAGAGCTTATATACTAGTCTGAAAAATACACTTTACACAGATAATCATGTAAACAATCATCTAATTATAATAATTGTGAGTCATTATGCTTAGTAGTATATCTACTTTATTTACTCTTTTATTCAATCATCACATATTTATTGAACACCTACTATGATCCAGGTTCTGTAAAAGTGCATCTTGCTAAAACTCCTAAAGTCTTGACGTCTTGGTTATAGCCTAAAAATACTCTAATCCCAAAATGTCAAATGAATGTTCTCATTTTTGGAAAGCCTGGAAAGAGGTAGACCTTGGAGAAAAAATTGGAAATTCTATAGGTGAGCTAATAGGACTTCAATGAGAAACAGCATTCGCCCTTTCACTGGATTGGACTGCTTCTAGACTCCAGATGTGCAGACATGTTCAGCTGTACTTCTAATAGAGGGTGTGCATGGTGATAACTCGGGAGCTCTACAGGGAGATCACCCAGAAGTTCATCCAAGAAGCAGCACTTTAGCTACAAGAAAGATATCTTTTTAGGGTCAGGGATTTCATGAAAATGGTTTCATCAACAGGTTCTGAGAGTAACCACATTGGGTTACTTACCTTCTGAGTATGTAATAAAAAATCTTGTTAAAAGTTATAATCTTATTTTCACTTCTCTAAAGAGATCTTAACTGAAAGTCTTATGCTTGGATCGGAGTGCTAATGGGAAGACAGTGACCACCTCTCCTCCCTCTATCCTTTTTATTCCTTAAGCACATGCCAAGGCAAGGGTGGTGGTAGTAGTAGTGGCCAAGGAGCTCAGGGAGCTAGTACTAGAGGAAGTATAGACACAGCCCAAATCAGCAAGAAGACACCATTTTGAGGACTCCCTGAGAGAGATTGTATCATATAGGAAATCTCAGTAGGGGAGTAAGGATCCAGCTCTCAAAAAGGATGCAGAAGTGATGACAAGCCATCCCTCAAGCATATTTGGGGCCAAAAAGAGGATTAAGAGAGTGGCATCATATGGTTTGAAGGTGCAATTATCATTTGCTAAATTAAAGACATTTGACTCTGACTGTTAAGAACTATACTGCTATTGACAGAAACAAGTAAATCTTATATTTAAAACAAATAAAACAGACTGTGATGTTCCTTCCGTGATTTAATCCTCAGTAACAGCAAAACAGCTTGTTTCCAAATTGAAATGTGAAGCATGTATGTTGGTGAGCACCTGTTATAGAAGCAGTATGAATCTACTTGACCTAATTCCATTCTGTATGTCAGCCTGAAATGCAATAGAAAACTCAGAGTAAAGATAAACAGAAAGCTCAAAGCTCAATATGTGGTCTCCCCCTTGGGAATAAATGGCACCGTAGTCAGTCTTCTAAGTTTTAGCTATTTTCTTCCTTCTAGCCAGAGGAGGGGGAGCAACTTAATCAAAAGAGATCAGAGAGTAAAAATACTAAATAAAGGGAATTATTAAGAAAGAATGTAGTAAACATTTCCAAAATGAAAAAAATGATATAGTGAAGATTGAACACACCTGTCACATTAATAAATATAAGTAAGATAAGTTTATGTACTAAATACTAAAACCTTTTAGAGTTGGATCAAAAAACACAACTATGTGTTATAAATAAACAAAAAATGTAAAGTAAAATGACTTGAAAATGTTGAAATGAAAAGAATAAACAATGGTTTACCTATCGAGGAAAACCCAAAAGCAAGATAGGGGTAAGGGAGGGAAGAATAGCATGAAAAGGAGAATTTTGTAATGATAAAGGATATAATCTGCTATCAGTAAATAAATCAATAGATAGGTAGATAGGTACCTATCTACCTAATAGTAGATAGGTAAATATGTAGGTATGTCAGTAGGTAGGTGAGTAGATAAATATAGTTAGATCAAATAAAATCAACAAGGATGGGGAGAAAAAATGAATTACAAACAAATTAACTCTAATTTTTCCACTCTTAATTTTTTATTGAAGTATGATTAACATGCTTCAATATTAGTTTCTGTCATACAATATAATGATTCAAAAATTCTATACACTTCTCAGTGCTCATCAAGTTAAGTGTACTCTTAAAAAACAGAATTACCACGTGATCCAGTAATTCCACAGTATTTACCCAAAGAAAACAAAAAACTAATTCAAAGAGATATGTGCAACTCTATGGTTATTGTGGCATTATTTTCAACTTAATTGTTTTTTAGATGAATAACACACTAAAGGGTTAAGGGGTGGGAAAAATTAACCTGAAGAGTTTTGAACAAAATATGTTGATTCTTTATCTTCAAGTGAAAGTAAAAAAGGACAATTGTATTCTAGTTGGTAGATCTGTCTTTTGCAAGAATATGGAATAGCAATTACTGAATTAGATTATGTTTAGGAAGAAGTTTAGCAGCTTGCCTGAGATTAATTTATCTCTCATTACCAGAAAAACGAGAAGGAAGATGACACAGCCTAATCTCCTTGTAAACGCATAGCTAATAGATACATGGTTTATCTATGTGATCTATAGAATGATTTTATCAGGATGTCCCTGGTTTATGATTGTTCATGGTAAACAAATCTAGACCCAAGAATTTATAAGTCAATTCTCCTTGGAAAACTTTATGTAATCTATGTAAATATCTGAGTATATGGAGACTTGTCGTAACCTAAAATACTCCTGGCTGTGAAAGTTAGGGGCCTAGTCTGTGCTCATCCTATTCAATTATACTTCCTTTTTCTAATAATGGAAAGTAAACTAATACATATAAAAAGAAAAATTCAGAGGATTCTCAATGTTATTAAGACATTACATTATAAATAAATTTCCTAACCATGACCTGAAGCACAATTTTGCTGTTTTACATTTAGTGATATTGACATTTTATCTATTTGCCTTATAGAAGATTTACTAAATACTACAGCTTTGATCCATAATTATAAAACTATAACCAAAATTGTAATTTTGTCCAATATTGGAATTCCCAGCTCATGGGTATCGTAGAGAAGAATTAGAGCCTTGATTCTCCAACTTGTTACACATTAGAATCACCTGAAGCATTTTGGAAGCATAACCAAGTGCTCAAATGATCTATTTCTACATTTAAAAATTACTCCAATACTTAGTGGCTTAATCAATTTGCATTCTACAATTTTATGGATACAGAACTTATACAGGGATTGGCTGAGTGACTTCTGCTACCCCGGCTAGGCTGGGCCGAGGGATCCAAGACAGCTCCTCTCATTTGGACATCTAGAATCCTGGATTCAAAAGGCCCCCTCTACCTTACTACATATTCTCAAGGCTTTTCTGTAAGGTCCCTCCAGCAGGTTTTTTAGACCTGTTAAATGGAGACCCAAAACTCCAAAAGCTAGTCTTCTAAGAATCCTGGGAGGAAGTGCAAGGCTTCCTATGACTTAGCTGCAAAAAAATTCCCAGAATGTCATTCTACTCATTCTTTTGGTCAAACTAGCCACTAACATCAGCCTAGAGTCAAGGAAAGAAAAGCCGGCTCTATTTCTCAAAAGGAGTAACAAAAAATTTTGCAATATCCTTCATCTACTATGGTGGACCTCACCTAATACTTAATTAAAACAGAAATTCTAGAGATGAGCCCTGGTAAGAATATTATTTTAAAACTCCCTAAGTCTAATGTGCCTCTAAAGTTAAGAATCACTGAATGTAAGTAAAGGGCATTAGCAATTTCTAAGTCATTCCCTCTATTTGTTAATTCTTTTTAAATTTACTTCTCAAATATTTTACTTCCTATTTTGGCATTACACCCATCCTGACCAAAATGAACATTAAACATTTGGAAAGTTTGAACTTATTTTTATATACACACACACACACACACACACACACACACATGCTAATCTATCCCCAGGAGACAGATTTTAGATGATTTTCCAGCATTTATGAAGGATTTGTGTTGATTTATGCCTTCTCCACTTCCAGGTGTTTCTTATAAATTATTTCATTCATTATAAGTTTTCTAATTATTTAAGATGTTTACAAAAATATTAATCTGATCTCTCGGTCTCCTTTTTTGAAGAACTTGATTAACCAACTCCTTGTTGCAAAATTCCATAACCTTCAAGTCAATACCTTTCCAGTTCCATTCCCCTCATCAAGCCACTTTTCATTCCAGCCATAATGAACTATTATCTCTTCACATGGTTCAAATAAATGCCTCTGTACATTCATTTTGCCAGACCTGAATGTCCTCCATAGTTAAGATCTATGACTGCTGCATGAATATCAAGCATCTTGTGATTTGTGCTTTAAAAGCCAACTCCAAAGTTCTCTCCTTTGTGAAGACTTTTAATACCTACCATCCTCACAAACTACCAGAAAGACATATTCCTTTCTTTTGCTCCTACAATTAGTGTGAAGTATTGTTCTTTTTTTTAAGATCTGTTTATTTATTCAAGGAGGGAGGGGCCGAGGGAGAGGAAAAGTCTGAAGCAGACTCTACAACGGGCATGGAGCCTGACACAAAGCTCAATCTCATGACCCTGAGATCACAACCTCAGCCAAAACCCAGAGCCATATGCTTAACCAACTATGCCACCCAGGTACCCCAAGTACAAAATATTATTCTATTATAACACTTGTCTCATCATATTCTAATAATCTTATATGTCTGTCTCTTTTTTCCTACTGGAAACTCCAAAAGAAAGGAATTGAGCCATTAATTTCTGTATGTGCATTACTTAGCAGAGTGCCAGATACATAACTGGTATCCAGTCAATGTCCTGCTGCCCAGACTTCTTAAAATATGTCCAAATGTAAAATAATAGTGCAGTATAACTAGGAAGCCAGTGATAAATTTTAATTGATAGTTACAGTAATAAGAAATTTACTTTGGATGTTTTAAGTCCCGGTGCCAATAAGTATATTACTGTCTAATTACCTCACTTTTTCTGTGTTGTCCCAAATGTGAATCCATAAATTTGTGGGATTCCATATAATTCTTTAAATAAATGTAACAATTACACTGTATGTCCAGATTCTCCACTCACTATCCAACAGGGTTTGGAAATAATTATCACTACTCCTTGCACCACACACTTAGTAAGTTTTGGGCAAAAGACAATACGAGTGGCCCAGAAAGGCAGCCAGATGATCAACTCTTGCCTAGAAAATAGAAAGTGGCAGATCTGAGAAATAGATCCAAAATATCTGCCTCCAAAGTCTATGACCTTAACTATGCTACTTCAGAAAACATAATTCCTAATCCGAGAGCTTTCCATCTACCAGTAAATTAAGAGAGATTAATTTCCTAAACAAAGAATAGCAATAACTAATTTATTGAGTATTTACTATATGGATGGCATTATGCCAAGTATTTCCCTTGAAATATCTCTTCTAATCCTACAACAACCCAATGAGGAACTTATTTTTATCTCAGTTTTATAGATGAGAACTCTAAGAATACTTACATATAATTGATCCTGCTGAGGACACTTACAGCCGTGGGCTTATTTCTATACAAGTTTCTAGGCCAGTAACACCAGTTTCACAGGGACATAAAAGTAAGTCACCTTCCCCCAATCAGGATAGCCAGTGACATCTAATGCCTGCTGACAATGGCCCCTAGATTCCCACACTCAGCCTCCTTTTCTTGCAAATTAAACCTGGAAATTACTGATCCCACCTCACTCGTGCCCTCCCATCTATCCTCTCCTCTCTTCCTCTTGTCCTAGTCCCCATCTTGATCAATCTTAATCAATAATATATATTATTGAGCAAAAAAGATATAGTTCTTCTCTCATAGAACTTACAAATTGGCAAAGAACAAAAAAAATACAAATGTGATAAAAGATACAAAGTAATGCAATATCTTAGGAAGAAATCAAACTAGTTTTTGAAGTGGGAATACCTTCTTTTGGTATTTAAGGTGAAGTCTGAGAGATAAAAGGCAACTTACCAGGCAGAGAGAGTAAGAAGATAAAGTTTGACTCTAACAAAAACCAAAATATCAACATCTTAATATGAAAACTTACTACTCAGTTACATAACAATCCAAACATAAGTAATCTAAGTCTAATCTATTGACTTCATAGGATGAGGAACTCAATCTTCTTCTCTCTTATTGTTCTGCCTTATTCAACAAGCAGCTTCCATCTCTTGTCTAAGATAACTAATCCATCTCCCAAGGTTAGTTTTCAGCCAGAGGCAAAGAGAGGAGAATTTGAAGACATGTTCCCCACCCTTTAAGAGCATCACCTGGAAACTGTACACATCACTTCTACTCATGTCCTACAGTCTAGTCACAAGACCATGACCAGCTACAAAGAATTCTGGGAAATAAAACATTTATCTGGGCAGCCATGCTAAATACCTTATACTAAATAAAACTCTAGTGTTCTATTAATAAAGGAAGAAGCAGAAAGAAATGATCTACAGAATATGAGAAGTCCTTGACAAAAGAAAGGAATATAGTGAATCCTGCGAACTAAGAAAAGTCCAATAAGAGATAAATCATAGGTATAATGATAATACAGCAAGCAGAGGAAGGCAATGAAAAAAACTCATAGAAGTGATCTTAGCTCTCAATTTCTAAATTCTAAGTTCTCTGGTTTGAAATTTCAATTTCTTCCAGTCTTGAAGTCCAGCTCTGAATCCTTGTCCTAACCAGTTACCTTCATGAAAAACGTCTTGCCTCAACCCTATTCTATCAACTAAGCTTCTCTTTATCAATAAATCATCAATTATAACCTAAATGTTCATCTGATATACCTGGACCTCATTCTCTTTATTTAGCCCTCCAAAGCTGCCTAATCCACCTTATTGAAAAGGTTTTCAAAGAAACTGTGACTTGCAAAAAAACCCCAAAGGTTATTATCACATATTATTTCATGTGAGTTACCCTGGTTCAGTTCTCTATAATGGCAATCATTGTAGAGTGGCAAATAACTTTGTTATGACCACATTTTACCATCACATTGTGTGAGATCAAAAATCTCAATAAAGTTGTTTAAGAAAAAAAAAAAGAATCACTATAGAGCACTCTATCTCCAGGCTCATGCCTCTCTCCTAAAAGCTTATTTTAAACGTTAAAGCTAGAGTTGGGTGACTCTAAGGAAACATAAAAATTACCAAAACATCCATCAGGTAATCCAGACTGAAAGAATCAGAAATGACATTCAGGTCTGACTTAATATTTTGAAAAAGAAAGTTATCCATAGTTCTTCAACATAGTAATAATCAGTATTAAATTTCTGAGCTCTTTACTAAGCACATCTTTTTTTTGAACATAAGCAAAATTATATCTTAAATAGATTTTTGTATCCAGATTCACAGAAGCATTTTTAAAAGATTCTGAAAAATCTCTGAAGTCTACACAATATTAACATATTTTTAAAGATTTTACTTATTTATTTGACAGAGAAAGAGAGAGAGCACAAACAGGGGGAGAAGCAGGATATAGAGGGAGAAGTAGGTTGGAGAGGGAGAAGCAGGCTCTTGCCAAGCAGGGAGCCTGATGCGGGGCTCGATCCCAGGACCTTGGGATCATGACCTGGCAGATGCCCAGTCAACTGAGCCACCCAGGTGCCCCTTAATATATTTTTATATACCTCAATCTATTAATCTGTTCTCTGATTATTAGGCATTGGTACAGTTTGGGTGCTTTTATTGAAATCATAATCTAATAACCGATAATCTTTGGATATAAATTTGCATAAATGTTCCTGATTGTTTTCTTCTCTGGAACTGTTGGGTCTAAATATATCATAAATTTCATTTTTAAAGGTTTTCTCAGTTTATACTCATATGAACTGTATATAAAAGTGAATTTCTCACTATGAGTTCATCACTATTTTTAAAATAATTTCTAATTAGATGTGTAAAAAATAGTATCCTATGGTCTTAATTTTCATATTTTATGTTGGTAAAAAAAAGTCAGGCTTTTGGAGATTTCATATATTTAAGAGATATATATATGTTTTGTCTATCAGTTGTAGATTTGGTCCCATCTATTTAGCTGGACCTCAAGGGGACGGGGTTTCTATTGTTTTGAGAGGTCTCTATGTTATCATCTTTTACTGTAAATATTTCTAAGTTTGAAATTTCTATTTTAATTGCATTTATAGTGCTCTTTGAAACTATTAACTACTCTGAGGTCAAATCTATGAATTTTCACCTTTGTGATTTTAGATTCACAGATTCACATCTGTGAATCCAGATGTGATTCATCTGGACACAAGTATTCACCCATATTCCCTAAAGAGTTTGTGATTGTTTTCTTTTAACATCTAACTCACATATATTTGCAATTTACCTTCGGTGAAAGTGGAACTTGATTTTTTTCATCCATTCAAATTTCAATTTTCCCTTAGCTAACATTAAAATTCTAAACAGACATGAGCAGTGAGAAAATAATTGCCTCAAAATCATAAAACTGTATAAACTAGAATTTGAAAATGATGGCATAAGCTAGGGCAAAGGCAAGTAGCTTAAAAATCTCTCCATGAGACTTGACCATTGCCTCATAGAAAGTCAAACATTGGCGTGGGCTGGGCTTTTAGGTTTTGTTTTGTTTTGTTTTGTTTTGTTTTGTTTTGTTTTGTTTTGTTTTGTTTTCTAATCCAGACATCCCAACCTCCCCTCAAAGAGATCACAAAAGAGCAGTTTTATTTGAGAACAACATATTCTATTAATTTGAACCATTTTAGGATGTAGGAATCTGAACTACCTCACAACATTGCTTCAACTGTCTAATTCACTTAGTATGTAAAGACAGCCTTGGAACAGTGCCTGTCTTTCAGTCTATCCTAGTGGCATGACAAGCCAAAGTTACTTTTTTATTGCAATTCCTTCAGGGCATGATTTTACAATAACAAAATAAAGGAATAAAAATCACAGAGAAATCAATTTTTCTATACCCATCATCCATAAGAATTATACACACTGCAAAATGGATGCCTAAAATATATTCAAGAAAGAAATCACATAAGTGATTAATCTAGAAAGAAAGAAAGAAAACTATCAATAAACTATCAATAAAACTATCAATAAAACTATCAATAAAAGAAAGAAAACTATCAATAATATCCCTTATTTTTTAGTTGTGTTATTACCTCAAAATTCCAGTTATGTCTTTAGTGGAGTAAAGAGTAGTTGGTCTTATATGGAGTTCCTTAAGTAAAGCCTGTATAGGAGATTATTATAAAAGTAATTTACTGATGGAGGTCAGGAGAAGGGGACTGAAGGAAGCTAGGTAGGACAGGAGAGGGAAACTAAGCAAGGAGGTGCTCTCAGCTGGAGATAAGCTTCAGACTTCAGATCCAATAGGGAGCTCAGGAGCATGAATTTCACCATAGAGCTGCTACCTCCTTGAGACAAGGAAGTCAGTCTCCTCTTCCACCAACACAGTTAGTCATTGGCTCTTGGCTAGGTGGCAGATTTGAGCCCTACAACTCTCACCCACATATGTAGTAGCCACAAAAATGATATCTACTACAGCACCCCACTGCTGCTACCACACTCACCAAGTCATACTCACTCTTCCTGGAATGTACTCCCTACCCAAACTCCAAAGTTAGCTCATAAGTGAAGTCTTTTCCAGCCTCCCACACAGATACCTAAACCATTGCTCTTTTGTGTATATGTTCTCACTACCCTCTTCCTTCTACTGTAATATTTATCACATCATATTGTAACAATTGGTTTACACGTCTTTTTCTTTCCTCCTGGGAACTCCTCAAAGAAAGCAATTGTGACATTAATTTACTAATTTAATCCTCAATTAATTTCTCTATGCCCCAATGCTTGGCAGAGTGCCTAATACATAACTGGTATTCAATAATTGTTGGTAATCCAAAGTTCTAAAAGTATGACCAAAATTTAAATTATAATGCTGCATGATCCAACAATCAAATTTAGGTCATAGCCAATACAGCAGAACTTGCTTTTGGATTCCTTAAGTACCTGAGTGTCAGTGGTAGTCAGACTTTAGTATTTACCTTGTCTTAGTTATTTCTCTGTCACCAGATGAGAATTCATCAGTAGGATTTTCAACCGTCTTCTTAAACTAATGTACCAGCTACACTAAGATCTCTCATAGACGAACCAGCAAGTATGGAAAATGGTCCCTGCTACTCCATATCCAATGGCTCAATTCTTTATCTAAAAATTACATGAGAAAGTCAAGATGCCAATTAGCTAGCCATTGCTATAAAATAAACCATCTCAAAACTCAGTAGCTTAAAACAAAAATCATTCATTCTCATGAATAGGTGTTGAACTATAGGTAGACTGATCCAGGTCTGTTTTGGCGAGGAGTTTTTGCTTCAAGCTGCTAGTCCAGCTTGTCTCAGCTCTTTATTGTGGGTTGAGCCCATGGCTTCTCCATCTGTGTCCCTCTTCATTTACCTTGTAAAGTTTAAGGAAATAAACTTCCAAGTGTGATGAGATCTGCAAAGAGTACAGTGTCCTAAGGGAAAATGCTTCACTAGTTTGGGGAGTCAGAGAATCGTTCCTAAGGAATTGGTATTTAAGCTGAGACCTGAGAGGCAAGTAGCCCATAGCAAGACAAAAAGAAAAAGGATTAACAGACAAGAGCTATCTGATACAGGGATATGGCTTAACTGCTATAACAAAGGCCAAAACAACAGTGGCTTAATTAAAATTAAAGTTCATTTCTTAATCATGTAAAAGTTGAGTGAAAATGCTCAAGGCCAATATGAAGGATCCATTGTACCAGGAATCAAGGTTCTTCAATCATCCTCAACATGCAGCTTCCATTCAAGAAGTAAAGATGGCTGTTTCAGTTGTATCAATATCCCCACAAGGCCACAGCAGTCCAAAAACCTGGTAAATGCTGTGTGTCAGAGCTGTTATCCTATGTTCAGGGGATCTTTGCCATTGTTTCATGTTGCTCAGTACTATATTGTGAAGTACAGAAACTTTCTGCTTCAACTACACAGATTTTGTGCAGAAATCTGTTGTATATTTCTTCTGCTATTAATATTTCATTTCTTATTTATGGTGTCATAATATGAAATGGGGGTATATTCCGGAAGTACAGTTCTCCTGGAATATAAACATACTCCCAACTCCTAGGTTTTATCTATCATTTGAAAATCTTGGGGACATCAAATGGCAACTTACACCATGTACATATCTCCCGCCCAACTTATTGTAGTAGATACACTTAAAATAATACCCCTAGGCAATCTCCATGCCATTATAGTGATTTACTGCCTTCACTACATTCATCACCAATTGAAATTATTGTGTTCATTTTTTATTCATTTACCACCAGAAAGTAAGTGCCATGAAGCATAAATCTTTCTTACCTTGTTCACCACTGTAAGTCATATGCCTTAGATTGCGCCAGACATAAACGTGCATTTAACAATTATTTTGTTCAATGAATGGAGGATAAATGAGTGGTATACAGGAGTTTATCCATATGGGGTACATGTGCTCAGAGAAAGAGTTATGAACTGGGAAGGTACTCCAAAATTATCTAATTCATATATTTAAATTAGACAAAGTAGATTTCCAAAATTCACAGCTATTGACTTGGAATTATAAAAAGAAACAAATTAATTACCCCTTCATATTTCATATTTAGTTCCTTAAAATCAAGGATTATAAATAAAATTTCATCTCTACCCTTGTATCTCTCTCCTAAAAAAAAGTACTTGACAAACTCCCAACTATAAAATCAATAGGTCTTGGGGATATAATGCACAACAAGGACTATAGTTAATAATGCTGTTATTGTATATTTGAAAGTTGCCAACAACGTAAATCTTGAAAGTTTTCATAATAAGAAAAAAAATAGGTAACTATACTGATGGATGTTACCTAGACTTATTGTGTTGATCATTTCACAATATATACAAATATTATATTATTACATTATACATCTAATACTAATATAATGTTATAAGTGATTATATCTAAATTTTTAAAATAATAAACGTACTTGTTCTTTCCCAGCTCAGAACTTAAACTGGGTGTTTCAGAGGAAACAAGAAGATACAGACAAGTGGAAAGATTTTCCATGCTCATGGTTTGGAGGAACTAATTTTGTTAAAATGTGCATACTACCCAGTCTACAGATTCAATGCAATCCCTATCAAAATTTCAATAGCATTTTTCACAGACATGGTACAATCTTAAAATCTGCATGGAATCATCAAAGACCCCAAATAGTGAAAAACAATCTTAATAAAGAAGAAAACTGGAGGCATCATACTCCCTGATTTCAAACTATATTACTAAACTATCATAACTAAAACAGTATGGTATTGGCATAAAAACAGACACATAGATCAAGGAATAGAATAGAGAGCCCAGAAATAAACCCACACTTATATGGCCAAATAATCTACAAAAAAGGAGCCAAGAATATGCAATGGGTAAGAACAATCTCTTCAATAAATACTGTTAGGAAAACTGGATAGCCACATGCAAAGGAATGAAACTATCTTACAACATACACAGAAACTAACTCAAAATGAATTAAAGACTTGAATGTAAGACTTGAAACCATAAAATTCCAAGAAGAAAACAGGTGGTAAACTCCTTGACATCAGTCTGGGTGATGATTTTTTTGGATCTGACTCCAAAAGCAAAGGCAACAAAATAAAAAACAAACAAGTGAGACTACATTGAACTAAAAAGCTCCTGCATAGCAAAGGAAACCATAAACAAAATGAAAAAGCAACCTACTAAATAGAAAGTATTTGCAAATCACACATCTCATAAGGGGATAATATCCAAAATATATAAAGAGCTCCTACAACTCAATACCAAACAAACAAACAAACAAAAACAACAATTAAAAACTGGCCAGGAGATATGACTAGACATTTTTCTAAAGACATACAGATGGCCAAAAAAAAAAAAAAATAGAGATGGACAACAGATGGATGAAAATGTACTCAACATCACTAATTGTCAGGGAAATGCAAATATTGGTTTACAAAGTGGCCCCCATACACAGAGGGCAAGGAGAGACTGAAGAAAGAGCCAGGCCACTCCAGATTGATAGGTGACAGTTTTAATAAACTTACAGAAGAGGCTTGTGTTGGACAGGCAGAAAACATAAACCAGTAGGTCTCCACATCTGCCCACCAGAATCTTAAAAGTTTATATAGAAGCCTTAACTGGGCTCAGTCATGTATTCAGTCCAGATGGTCTCAGCAACACATTACTCTCTCAAGGCTGTGTTCTTAAAACAGTCCCTAGCGTGGAAATGGTGGGCAGATGCACATTCCAAGGACAAAGAAGGAGTTAAGAAGTCTTGGATTGCCCAGGTCCAGTTTATAGGTCAACTAGCCGTCATGTCCTCTCAGTAATCTTCTCCAACACAACACCCATCCTGTTAGCTATTATAATCTTACATTCTCCCTTCTTTGGCAATGTGTCCTGAGTGGTCAGCAAGAGGTTTCACTAGGATGGAGGTAGCTCATTTGGTATCTATCTGATGACAGACAGATGTCAAATGAGGCACATACCACAGCAACAATAGGGGCACATGCAAGAGAAAACACAGATCAAGATAATGATTCCCAAAATAACTAAATATTTTTTTCTACCAGGAGTCCCACAATCCTAACAATTAATTTATTAAGTCCCCTAGGCTGGGGGTTGGATCATTCAGGATGTTCACTTGTGTTCTTGGGCGATCTAGTAAAGATGATACATTAGCAGATTCATCAGGTATGAACACATATTCTGTTTGGATAATGGCACATATGCCTCCTTTTGAGGCAGTAATAACGTCCAAGGACATTCCATTTTGGAAGACAGCTTTTCTCAGAGACATTTCAGTATTCAGTAATGACAGGCTTTGTTGGCTATCATTTAAGGCTTGCAAAATGAATTTAGTAAGGGCTTCCATGTGTGCTATATTGTCCTCCAGGCCAATGAAGGGAACAAAGATGGCAGCCAAATGATTGTACCAGTGGAAAACAGAATATGCCCATCTAGCCTTGAAGAGAGGGAGATTGGCAGCTATAGGAACTTGACCTAGTTGTGCATACAATACATGCTGGTTGGGGAAGGGAATCCTGTCTGAAGAGATAGACCAGGGGTAGGATATGCCAGAGCACAACTCCCATCTTCTCCCCTTTCAATAGTGTGTTTTCCATTCCAAGAATTTCAACAAGTTCAGCTTGCATCAAGACAATGAAATCCCAATGGAGATTAGTACTCTCCCTTAATCCAGGAGTGCAAATTAACTCATGCAACATTTAGGAAAGGAAACCATAAGACTTCACTTAATTCCACTTATTTATCATGTATTAATTTGTATGAAGCTCATAACATCAGTATTGTCTTCAGTGAAGAAAAGGAACAGTAAGTGTGCCCCTTCAGAAAATAACAAGATACTTGATAATAAATACTTATGCTTCCACTAAACATTTCCATTTAGCTAAACAAGTTTTTTTTTAATATCCATGTCTTGTGGGACTAAAAAAACAATTCCATACTGACTTGTTACTGTTGGGTTTTTCCTCTCAGTATTTTGCTTTCCTCCCATTCAAGCAAAGAATTAGATTCAAACAGAATGATATACAGTAAAACCACAAAAACAGAAAAACCCTGATTTTTCTCTCAGACTTTTCCAAAAAGCCTAAGTCCCAGATATATCAGGAATTTTGAGTTGTGTCATAGACAGAATAATGCCCACGCAAATATGTCCATGTCCTAATCACCAGAACCTGTGAATAAGTTCCCTTACATGGCAAAAGGGACTTTGCAAATGCTATTACATTAAGTATCTTGAGATGGGGGAGATTACTCTGGATTATCTAGATGGGCCCAAGGTACTCTGGAGGGTCCTTAGAAGTGAAAGAGGGGTACGGGACCCTAAGAATCAAAAAAAGATGTGAGAATGGAAGTAGAGTTAAAATAATGTGATTGCTGCCTGGGGGACATGAGCTGAAGACAGCCTCTAGAAACTGGAAAAGGAAAGGAAATAAATTCTTCCTGGGAGGTCCCAGAATGAACACAGACCTGCCAATGCCTTGATTTTAGCTTAGAACTATAAATAATAAGTGTGTGTTGTTTTAAGACGTTAATGTTGTGGTCATTTGTTACAACAGCAACAAAAAAAAAACCAACACAAGCTATCAACAAACAATATTTTGGGCAAAACACAGAGAGAGAACATCACTTAAACCCTATACCCAACCCGTCGCCAAATAAGAAAGTAGAGTTTCCCTGCCTAGGGGCCTGGGATGGGGGAGAAGGGGAAGGGGGCAAATTTCCTCCCCAAACTCTACAGCAGTTCTATGTGAAATATAGCAAAGACCTGGAAGAGTTTTGCCAAAATGGTATATCCAAGCTCATCGTAACATGATCAGCCTCCTAGGAAGATTCTTCAAGCATTACATTAAATTAGCATAAAGACACAAAATTAGAATGGCCATGCTAACTCAAACCATGACATATCAACTGCAACTTTCAAACTAAGATACTTATTTAATAATCACATCCTGTATTTCCCACTATCTTGATATAACACGTCTCTGAAACTAATTTGGGGGAAGGAAGCAGGAAATACAAGAGACTAAGTTTAATATTTTCTGACTACACAGAGTACTAGTACTATTACTAAATAGTAAATGAAGCCATAGAAAAAGAAAGTATGTTTCTCTGTAAATGAGTTTTTAAACTGCAATTCATAACTGCCTCATAAGTATTCCTTGATTCTACACCATAGATGTTTTCTTAGCATATAGCATATATAGCATACACCAAAAAAAAATCACTGTAAATAATTCCTTAAAATGTAAATCAACTTTGAAATAAAATAACAATTTAAATGAACAAAATAATTGCTTTACAAATAAAATCCCTGAATTGACTTTAGAATATAGCCTGCAAATTTTGCTAGAAGAAAGATGCACCATGCTTCCAATGAAAAATTATTTTCCCATTCTAGCAACATCTTGATAGCTCTCTTTAGATTTTCCTTGAATTCTACATGTCATTAGCTGTGAAAAACAGAAGTGGATGTATTATTTAAATGCATATCATTTGATATTGAGTTCAATAAAAAAGTTTATCTCATAGTTTCTACACCATATATTTTGACCTATTGTAATATATGAGCCACTAAAAGGAAACCAGAAAGCTTGAGTTAAATCCTATTTATCAATTTTATTATTTGTATATATTTAAGCATTTTACCTGCCCCCTAGTATACCTCAAAGATAAATGGGACAAATATTTGCCTTTGTGTTATTTTTTCATGAAGATGTTATAGCACAAATAAGTATAACCCAAGTTCTTCAACCTTGAGCATGCCATGACCAAGGATAACAACCTACTTGGAAAGTTTGAACTCACAGGTATACCTCCTGCCCTCGTGGTGTTCCTCAGATTGAGGTCACTTTTGATATTGATGCTAATGGTATCTTCAATGTCTCTGCTGTGGATAAGAGCACAGGAAAAGAGAACAAGATTACCATCACTAACGACAAGGGCCAATTGAGCAAGGGAGACACTGAGCGCATGGTCCAGGAAGCTGAGAAGTACAAAGTTGAAGATGAGAAACGGCGGGACAAGGCATCTTCTAAGAATTCACTTGAGTCTTACGCATTCAACATGAAAGCAACTGTTGAGGATGAAGAACTTCAGGGCAAGATAAATGATAAAGACAAACAGAAGATTCTTGACAAGTGCAATGAAGTCATCAACTGGCTTGATAAGAACCAGATTGCAGGGGTAACTGGGTGGCTCAGTGGGTTAAAGCCTCTGCCTTCAGCTCAGGTCATGATCTCAGGGCCCTGGGATCAAGCCCCGCATCAGGCTCTCTGCTTAGCAGGGAGCCTGCTTCCCCTTCTCTGCCTGCCTCTCTGCCTACTTGTGATCTCTCTCTCTGAGACAAATAAGTAAATAAAATCTTAAAAAAAAAAAAAAAAACAGGAAAAACAAGAAAAAGTTAAAAAAAAAAAAAAAAAGAAAGAAAGAGCAAGACTGCAGAGAAGGAAGAATCTGAACACCAGCAGAAAGAGCTAAAGAAAGTCTGCAACCCCATCATCACCAAGCTGTACCAGAGTGCAGTGGGCATGCCAGAAGGAATTCCTGGAGGCTTCCCTGGTGGTGGAGCTCCTTCTTCTGGTGGTGCCTCCTCTGGGCCCGCTATTGAAGAGGTTGATTAAACCAACCTGAGAATAAATAGGTCTAGCATTGTTCCACACAAAATATTCAAAGGACCCAAATTTGTAGCAAATTCCATGGCAGCTGTAACGTTGAGCTGCTATAGCAAATAAACTGGGCATTCTTAATACTTGAATATGGAATATGTGCACAGGGAAAGGAAATAAACATTGCACTTTATAAGCACTGTATTGTTAAGTGGAAAATCCAATGTCTTAGATAAAACTGTATTTAAAATAGGAAAATTATTGTTATTACTAATAATAATAATAATTTAAAGTTAATTTTAAATTTTCTACAGAAAATTCATGGCTTACCACCTGTACCCAGAGTGAACAGTTCTCACTATCCCCACCCTTGCCCACTATTGATGATCACTAACTTCAGCTTATTCAAAATGACTATTTTATGCTGTGAAATGTGTAAGCCTGATGATTCACAGACTTGTACCCTGGGGTAAATAATACATTATATGTTAATAAAAAAATTTAAAAAAAATGACTATTTTACACTTTCCTTTCTTCCCAAACCTCCATTGCCTCATTTTTCTCTTAACTTTTAGCTGATTTTGATGCATTATAATTCCCCGAGAAAACAGAAGCCAGCATAAGAGAACTTAAACTTCCCACTATAAAATCAACCAACCCTCCATTGTCAGTATCTTAGTTTCAGGTTGCTTTATTTTTAAAATAAATGAACGCCCAATTCCTTAACTTACGTACTGTATCCTTCCCCTCTCACTTAGTCAAGGATTTTGCTCTTGCAATTATCCTTCTCCTGCAATCAAGTTTTTTCCTCTCATTTATCTTTTCCATCAGCAAATAAATTTGTCATATCTGATAGTAAAAGAAAAAAACAAAAAAAACATAACGTCATACTCCTTTCCACTGCTGCTCTATTTCCTTTCTCCGATTTGTTATGAAACTCCTTGAAAAACATATATACTCACTATCATGCCTCCTATTCCTATTTTAACTCACTCCAGACTTTATTGCCATAACCCCAGTACATCCACTCTTGTCAAGGCATCAACAACCCCTATCTAATCAAATCCCATAGCAACCTTCAGTCTTCAACTTCCCCTGTAAAGAGCATTTAACATGGTTAGATAATCTCTCCTTTTTGAATTTTTTTTTCACCTGTCTTCTGGTGTTCTACCTTCTCCTAGTTTCCTCTTACCTCATAAGCTAATTATCCTCAATCATCTTGCAGATTTACCTCCTCTTCCCAACCTTGAATGTTGAGTACCTGATTTTTTCAGGACTCCCTCAACTAGCCTTCCTGTGCCCATTTAGCAGTCTACTACTGAATGGTTTGAGCTTCTTGTTTGAGGGATTTCCCCTCCAAGCCTCTAACTCACCCCTTTTGTTCTCCCTGTGCTTTGGGTTATCAGCTACTTCCTGCAGTGATCTACTCTAGGTTTTCTTTATGTTCCCATTTTTGCTGTCAGCCCCAACATGTGTATAATTAGTTGCCTAAATTATATCTCCTCTGTTGAAATACCTAGTTTCTGTTTTCCTAATGAAATCCTTATAATGATACCATCAAGTTTTATCACTGTAAACAGCATCTACACACTATCTTTCCAGATTCTTTATCTCTCTGGAGCTCCAGATTCATATACCCAACTGCCTATTTTAATGGCTAATAAACATCAAAAATTTAACAGTTCCCAAACAGAACTTTGATTTTTCTTCTAAAATCTGCTTTTCTTCTAATCTTCCCACCTCTATAAATGATACCATAATTCATCCAGTAGCTCAGGACAAAAACAAGAAGCCATTTTTAATTTTTCTTCCTTACATCCAACCCATGAGTAAGATTTATGGTTCTACCACCAAAATACATTCAAAATCTCACCAATAATTACCATATCCATGACTTCCATATAGTGCAATCCACCATCATCTCTTGCTTTAATATTGCTTTTTTCTGAAATGAACTGGTCGCTTCCACTTTTGCTACCATATGGCTTATTCTTTACAAAAGAGTAAATGAAAATGTAACTCATAGCAGGTCATTCTCCTACTCAAAACATCCTGATGGCTTCCAGTAGTAATTTGAGCCAAATCCAAAATCCTTAATATTTCCTATATCTGACACTTATAATGTCTCCAAACTTATTTCCAAGCACTTTCCAATTTGTTCTCTCCACTTAAGTCACACTGGCCCCAGTGCTGTACTTTGAACACACCAATAAAACTCTACCCTCAGTACCTCTGCACTTACTAGTCTATATATGAAATGCCCTTTGGGCTGGCTCACTCCCTCTATGAGAGCTCTACTCAAAGATCAGTAAAGATAAGACATTTACACATTTTTCCTGTCCTATATATCAATACTGCTCTGTCCCGTCACCTCTATTTCTTTTTTCTACTTCATTTTTCTTCCTAGCTTTTATCTTTACCAGACTTACTATAAGAAACTTATTTCCTTGTTATTTCTTTGTTGCCCTTCTTCACTGCAACTTTAGTGGGACTAAAGACTTTAATTTACTCACTGCTTTATCCTTAGCACCTATAAGAGTGTCCACATATACTATTCCCTCAATCTAAATTGGTAATGAAGTGAGAAAAGGAAAGAAGGAAGGAAGGAAAAGAAGGAGAGAAGGAGGGGGGCATGAAGTTTGCCATATTAATTGGCTCTTACTTTCATGAATGATTTCTCCGTAGCATGCAGTCCTATTTAATAGCATTTTACCTACAGTAGAACATCTTTTAGAGTTGATCTTCTCAAACTCTGCTACTGCTTTATCAACCAAGTTTATGTAATATTCCCAATCCTTTGTTGTTATTTCAATATCTTCACTGCATCTTTACCAATGAATTACATCTCAAGAAATATCTCTGCTCACCCATTAGAAGCAATGCTTCATTTGTTCAAATTTTATCGTGATGTGGAACATAAGAATAACATGGAGGCCACTGTGAGAAGGAAGGGAAGGGTGAGTGGGGGGAGATCAGAGGGGGTGATGAACCATGAGAGACTGTGGACTCTGAGCAACAAACTGAGGGTTTTGGAGGGGAGGGGGTAGGGGGTTGGGCAAGCCTGCTGGTGGGTATTGAGGAAGGCACGTACTGCATGGAGCACTGGGTGTGGTGCATGAACAATTAATCTTGTAACACTGCAAAAATAAACATATTTGGGGGAAAAATTTTTATCATGAGATTGCAACAATTCTTCAGGCTCCACTTCTGCTTCTAGTTCTCTTGCTATTTCCACCATATCTGCAGTTACTTCACTGAAGTCTTGAACCCCTCAATGTCATCCAGGAGGGTTAAAATCATCTTCTCCCAAATTCTTGCTACTGTTGACATTTTGACCTTTTCCCAAGAATCATGAATGTTTTTAATTGGTAAAGAATGGTGAATCCTTTTCACAAGGTTTTTATTTTACTTGGCCCAAATTCATCAGAGAAATCACTATCTGTGGAAGCTATAGTCTTACCAAATGTATTTCTTAAATAATAAGACTTGAAAGTCAAAATGAAAATGGATGTTGTGTTAGCAGGCACAAAAACAACATTAATCTCACTGTACATCTCCATTAGCCCTCAGATGATGGTTATAATTTTTTAACAATAAATTATTTTTAAATTAAGGTACGTATATTGTTTTTTTTAGACATATGCTATTGCACATTTAATAGACTACACTATAACATAAACACACTTTTTTATGCACTGGGAAATCAGAAAAATCATTTGACTCACTATTATTATATTTGCTTTATTGTGGAAGTCTATAACTGAACTTGCAATATCTGAGGTATGCTTATAAAATTAGTGTGCATTTTATAGAATTTTATATAAATAAAATCACGAAGCATGTACTCTACTTAACCTATGATAGGCAAAAACGAATCTTGAGATTCATCTATTGTGTTGCATTTATCAATAAGTCATTCCTTATTATTGTAGTATCACTTGATATTTATATTTTACTATTATTCAAATCCATTACATGGATACATCATAGTTCATTTATCCCCTCACCTATTGATAGACATGTGGGTTCTTTTCAGGTTTCAGTTATTTTGAATAAAAATGCTATAAACATTTATATAAAAGCCTTATTGTGTTTTATTTTCTCTTGGATAGATATCTAGGAAAAGAATGTTTAGTTCAACTAGTAAGTGAAATGTAACTTATAAAAAGATCCTTCAAACTGTATACCAAAGTATATCATTTTATATCCCCAGCAGCAGTGTTTGATATTTGATTCCCTTTGCATCTTTTATATCTATATATTTTTACCATTTTGAATATTCTTCATTTATTTGTATAAATTCAGAGTTCCCTCTGGTGTCTTTTTCCTCCTACCTATGAAGTGCATGAATGAATATTTTAATATTTCTTCTAATGCAAATCTAATGCATTTCTTAGAGTGCAATTCTGAGTTAAATTCTTCCAGTGTTTATATATCTGAAGATGTCTATTTTGCCTTTGCTTTCAAAGATATTTTTGATGAGTATATCAATCTAGGTTGATAGGAGTCTTTTTTTCTTTCAATACTTTAAAGATGTCACTCCACCATCTTCTACCTTGTGTTATTTCTGACAGTCACTATCATTCTTTACTTCGTTTCTCTTTACATAATATGTTTGCCTCCAGCTACTCTTTAGATTTTCACTCTATCGCTACTCTTAAGCAGTTTAATTATAATGTGTCTGGGGTAATTCTCTTCATGTTTCTTGTGCTTGGGGTTTGTTGAACTTGCTGGATCTATAGGCTCACAGTTTTTATCAATATTCAGTTTCAAAATAAAATTTTCAGTCATTATTTTTTTTCTCCCCAAATGTGTTTATTTTAATTTTTCAGTGTTACAAGATTGATTGTTCATGCACCACACCCAGTGCTCCATGCAGTACGTGCCCTTCTCGATACCCACCATCAGGCTCACCCATCCCCCTACCCCCTCCCCTCCAAAACCCTCAGTTTGTTGCTCAGAGTCCACAGTCTCTCCTGGTTCATCACCCCCTCCGATTTCCCCCCATTTGCCTTTCCCTTCCTTCTCACGATGCCCTCCAAGATTTTCTTTATACTCCACACGTAAGTGAGACCATAAGATAATTGCCTCTCTCCGCTTGACTTATTTCACTCTGCATAATCTCTTCTAGTCCTGAAAATGTGGTACATCTATACAATGGAATATTATGCCTCCATCAAAAAGGATGAATATCCAACTTTTGTATCAACATGGTCAGTCATTATTTCTACCAATATTTTTTCTGTCTTGGCCTCTTTCTCCTCTCTTTTGGGAATTCTAATTTCCCATATATTAAGCCAACTTAAGTTGTTTTGCTGCTCATTGATGTTTGTCCATTTTTTTAGTCTTTTTTCTCTGTGTTGAATTGTTTCCGTTGCGATGTCTTCACATTCATTAATGTTTTCTTCTGTGGTGCCCAATCTCCTGTCAATCCAACCCAATGTATATATATCAAACCATGTATTTTTTATCTCTTAGAAGTTTTATTGGGGTCATTTTACATATTATTTTTGTTTCCTTAACATGCTCATGCTTTCCTTTACCTTCCTGAATGTATATAACAGAACTGTAATATGATTTTAAAATTATCATCCATTAATTTTATCATGTAAATCATTTCTTGGTCTGTTTCTACTGATTGATTTTTCTCTTCATTATGGATCATTTTTTTCTGCTTCTTTGTAAGCCAGATATTATGAATTTTACCTTGTTGGTTACTAGATACTCTAAATATTCTCGAGCTTTACTCAATGAAAATTTGAGTTATTTGGAAAATTTTATCCCTTTGAGGCTCAATATTAGGCTTTATTAATCAGGAACAGTACAGCTTTTGGTGTAGGGCTAATTTTGCTCCACTACTGAGGCATTATCCTTCTGAGTACTCTAACTAATGGCTATGTATTTTTGCTGGGTGGGAACATAAACTATTCCAACTGTCTGTAACCTTCGGGTGTGTTCCACTAGGTCTTTTCCAGTGGTTTTTTTTTTTCTAGTGTTGTGTAATTTCCTCACACATATGCAATGCTTGATACTCAGTTGAACACATAGAGAACAAATCTTTTGAAGATGTCTAGAATATATTCCTCTCTTTCATGATACTCTATCATATGAATTCTAGCTACCTTGAAATCCTGCAATCTCTCAACTCTATTTCCTCAACTCAGAGACATTTTCACGTTCTGTTTGGGTTTACTTTTCCTGCTTGGTAGCCTATAAATGCTCTCCAGGTAGTAATAAAAAGAATCAAAGGCTCATCTAATTTGTTTACTTTCCCTCAGAGATTAGTGTTTTGCTGCCTGCTGTGAAATGTGAAAATGTTATTTCTATGATTTGTCCATTTTTAAAATTGTTAGAGACAGGAGAGTAAATCTGGTCTCTGTTACTCCATCATGATTGGAAGCTAGAAATGAGAATATTGGTAATTTACATTGAGACACATTTCTGAGATTTCTGTGGATAGGATCAATTATCTTTGGGGATTACTGTTAGTAAACAGAACTGTTCTGAGAAGATGGAGCCTCTGCTACAAACCAAACCCACCTGCACCTGCATACCACAACACCGGCTAAAACTTTAATATAGTTTAATTAGCACATTTTAATAGATTTGTGTCCTGAAGTCTTAAATTTTAATCTTAAAAGAATATTTTAATGTAAGCATTTAAGTGCCTTTACTTGCAATGCTCATGAAACTATGTGTTTTATACATGACACAAAAAGAATATCTTAAATAATACAGAAAATTTTTACAAATTTTAGAATGAAGTTTCTGCCAGCTAAATCATTTATCAAGCCAGAATTATCCACTAATCTCCTGAAAACATATTACTTAGTAATTCTTGATCAAAAAGTCATATGCATTTTTACACCAACAAGACAAAAAAAAAAGAGAAATTAAGGAGCTGATCCCATTTATAATTGCACCCAAAACCATAAGCTATCTAGGAATAAATCTAACTAAAAAAGCAAATAATCTCTACTCAGAAAACTATAGAATACTTATGAAAGAATTGAGGAAGACACAAAGAAATGGAAAAATGTTCCATGCTCATGGATTGGAAAAACGAATACTGTGAAAATGTCTAAGCTACCTAGAGCAATCTACACATTTAATACAATCCTTATCAAAATACCATCAAATTTTTTCAAAGAAATGGAACAAATAATCTTAAATTTTATATGGAACCAGAAAAGACCCCAAAGAGCCAAAGGAATGTTGAAAAAGAAAACCAGACTTGGCAACATCACAATTCCGGACTTCAAGCTCTATTATAAAGCTGTAATCAGGGCGCCTGGGTGGCTCAGTGGGTTAAAGCTTGGGCTTTCGGCTCAGGTCAGATCCCACAGTCCCGGGACCAAGCCCCGCATTGGGCTCTCTGCTCAGCAGGAAGCCTGCTTCCCCCTCTCTCTCTGTCTGCCTCTCTGCCTACCTGTGATCTCTCTCTCTCTGTCAAATAAATAAATAAAATCTTAAAAAAAAAAGCTGTAATCATCAAGTATGGGATTGGCACAAAAACAGACACATAGATCAATGGAACAGAATAGAGAGCCCAGAAGTGGAACCTTAACTCTATGGTCAACTAATCTTCAACAAAGCAGGAAAGAATGTCCAATGGGAAAAAGTCTCTTCCACAAATGGTGTTGGCAAAATTGGACAGCCATATGCAGAAGAATGAAACTGGACCATTTCCTTTCACCATGCACAAAAATAGACTCAAAATGGACGAAAGACCTAAATATGAGACAAAAATCCATCAAAAATCCTTGAGGAGAACACAAGCAGCAACCTCTTTGACCCCAGTCACAGCAACTTCTTCCTAGAAACATCACCAAAGGCAAGGGAAGCAAGGGCAAAAATGAACTATTGGAACTTCATCAAGATAAAAAGCTTTTGCGTAGCAAAGAAAATAGTTGACAAAACCAAAAGACAACTGACAGAATAGAAGATATTTACAAATGACATATCACATAAAGGGCTAGTATCCAAAATCTATAAAGAACTTAACAAACTCAACACCCAAAGAACAAATAATCCAATCAAGAAATGGGCAGAAGACATGAACAGATATTTCTGCAAAGAAGACATCCAAATTGCCAACAGACACGAAAAAGTGCTCAACATCACTTGGCATCAGGGAACTACAAATCAAAACCATAGTGAGATACTATCTCACACCAGTCAGAATGGCTAAAATTAACCAGTCAAGAAACAACAGGTGATGGCAAGAATGCAGAGAAAGGGAAACCATCATCCACTGTTGGAGGAAATGCAAACTGATGCAGCCACTCTGGAAAACAGTATGGAAGTTCCTCAAAAAGTTGAAAATAGAGCTACCCTATGACCCAGCAATTGCACTACTGGGTATTTACCCCAAAGATACAAAAGTAATGATCCAAAGGGGCACGTGCACCTGAATGTTTATAGCAGCAATGTCCACAATAGCCAAACTATTGAAAAAGCCTATATGTCCATCAACAAATGAATAGATAAATAAGATGTGGGGTGTATATATATATACACACACACACACACACACACACGCACGCACACACACACACACACACACACACACACACACAAGGGAATATTATGCAGCCATCAAAAAATGAAATCTTACCGGGCGCCTGGATGGTTCAGTTGGTTGAGCGACTGCCTTCAGCTCAGGTCATGATCTTGGAGTCCCAGGATCGAGTCCCACATCGGGCTCCCTGCTCAGCAGGGAGCCTGCTTCTCCCTCTGACCTTCCCCCTCTCGTGCTCTCTCTCTCTCTCTGTTTCAATAAATAAAATAAATATTTTTTAAAAAATGAAATCTTACCATTTGCAATGACATGAATGGAACTAGAGGGTATTATGCTAAGCGAAATAAGTCAATCAGAGAAAGACAATTATCACATGATCTCGCTGATATGAGGAATTTGAGAAACAAGACAGAAGATCATAGGGGAAGGGAGGTAAAAATGAAACAAGACGAAACCAGAGAGACAAACCATAAGACTCTTAATCTCAGGTAACAAACTGAGAGGAGCTGGAATGGAGCTAGATGGGGTGAAAGGGTGCTGGACATTGGGGAGGGTATGTGCTATGGTGAGCGCTGTGAATTGTGTAAGACTGATGAATCACAGACCTGTATCCCTGAAACAAATAATACATTATATGTTCATTAAAAGTAAATAAAGTCAAATGTATTTTATTTATTGTTAAAAATAATAGCCTTGTTTTTTTATTTAAAATGTTCAAAAATTGAAATAAAAATAGTTCATATATAATATGCAATTATGTATGTGTAATTATATTAGATTTATTTCAAATGGATCTTCTGGCAAGGTACAATAAACATAATCTTAAAAATAAAGAATTTTGCATTCTAAGTTTTGAGTAACTAGATTATAAAAAAATATAAGTAGATTCATTTATAATAATATTTTTGAAGCTAGATTTTTTAAAAGCTTGGAAAAGCTTGCCTTTTATCAAAATATCTATACAGTGACCACAGATCCTTTATGGGAAGAGGCAGAAGTATAAATAAGTAAATAAAAAGAAAATAAAAACCTTCCTTGGTATTCATATACTAAAAGATCTGATCATCAGGCATAGCCCAAATATGTTAGAGATCATTTACTTTTTTATATTTTTATTACAATTCAGTAAATATCTGTTACTTGAAAAATAAGGTCCCATTCACAAGAATCCTAAAAGCCAAATGGGAAATCGGGCATTGCCTGATAGTTCTGAATTCATTTATGTGGTATATTTCTAAACAAGCATTCTGCTTTTAAAACATAAGAAAGGGCATGGATCATTTAGTATGTAACAGCTGCATTCTACAAGACACACACTACAGGCATATCGAATATACTTCAGAGTTGTTTTGAAAACTCTGGAAATTCTCTCACCTTGCTTTCTCTTTATATAATCTTTAATTAAATCCCTTCACACTCTCAAACCCAAAATTCATAAATATTACATTGCATGTTTTCTTGTATTTTTTCCCAGAGAGCCAACTGAGTTTTCTCCACCTGAACACTGCCCTGTCTAACCTGATAACTGTCTTGGAAGATGAATTCAATTCAATTTCAACAATTTCCTGGAGTGCCTACTTCTGCACGGAGGTCCTTGACAGAGATTAATACAACATACAATCTTCCCCCAGCAAATAATAATAGCAAAGATTCCTTGAGCATAAGGGTATGCCACACACTATTAAGTGCTTTACTATTTAGCATTATAAGTGCATTTTAAATGCTAACTCCTTTAATTTTCACAACTGCCTCCATTTTACAGATAAGGAAAATGAAGCATTTTTTTAAAAATGTAAGCAATTGGCTAAAAGTTACACAGCTGGAGAGGGGTAGAGGTGAGTTTTAAATCCAGGCTGACTGGCTGTTCAACACTGTGCACACTGCCTTACCCAAAGAGAGGTAGACCCATATATACAAAAACTATGCTCTAAGGGTATTTAATTACCTAAAACACAATAAAGGAAAGTGCCATGAAAGCATCAAAGACTGTGTGATTCATCACTTATTTCATCTAGAAAAATTGGAAGTAGCTTAATAAAAGAGATAATATTTGAACTGAATATTAAAGTCTGAGACCATCAGCAGAGACAAAAGCAAGTGGCATTCCAAGCCAAATGCTCATCTTGGACGTTTGCCACATCCTATTTTTGTGGTTCTTGAACTCCAAGGCACATTAAGGAGCCCACTTAAGATGCTTCCGAGCCATGCAAATTCCTTGACATACACTCAAGCACTTAGTTCAGAGAGTGTGGTAATCTGTGTTTTCAATAAGCCTCCAAAATGACTGAAATGCAGGTAATTTCAGGATTATACTGAGAAACACAAACCTAATTGATTTTCATCACCAGCATCAATCTTCACACATCCTCCTCCTGCAAGCTCAAACTCTCACCACCATCCTTGCCCCAACCAGGAAATTCTAAAACTAATTCCAACCTCCACCAGGTAGCATTTAAGAAATACCAAACCGATGCTCAGGATTCAGCATAAATCACCGTCACTGCTGGTTCAGCCCTGATCTTGCATTTGAAGTCAAATAATTAGAATATTCCATTGTTCCCTTTTTTGTCCCCAGAACTACTTCATATCAGTCTTTTCACAGATATGTGAAACATTAAAAAGACTTGCTTTATTCTATACATTAAGTGAATTGGAATTCTTTATTACATAAAATACCCAGAACCACATCTCCAAAACCAGGGCCCTGAATACTTTATTTTTTCCAAAGCTCTACCTATGGACTAGAGTTCTGATCCTGACCTCTAGCCCAAGGGTTAGAATCCATGGTACCAAATGAATTTTGACACCAAATGTCTCCTTGTCTGGTTTTTCCAAGTATCACTTGCTTCTGGATTACCAAACTATGCTCCACCTGTCAGCTAAGATGCCATCATCCATCCATCCATCCATCCATCCATCCATCCATTCTGTACACAGCTATACCTTGTATCTGGCCCTGTTAACAATCATTTCCCCTAACCATGTGGAAATTTGTCATTGTGCTATTAAGTAGGAGGGGAAGCATAATTTGTTTTGCATTTTTTTATAACCTGGAGAAGGTAGTATACAAAAAGACAAAGGTAACAGAGACAAGCAAAGGGTTACATAGAGTTTTTAGAGCTTTCAGCAAATCAGGCAATATTTGCTTCCAACAAGAAATATAAACTACATAAAATTCTAAGATTCCACTGTCCCTTTCAGACATTACATAGGCTCTTTAAAAACATTACAGTTATATATAATTTCCTACCTGTGGTAAAAATTAGGTCAGGACTCAAGAGATCGAACAAGAAATAAAAACAAAGCTAGTTATAAAACTATAGTTTATAGTTTATATAGTTATAACTATAAAAATATAGTTATAGTTTAAAACTAGTTATAAAAACTGATTCATTGCCAGATTTTAAAAGCCAAAAATGTAAAAATATGTCTTTTTAATAATATATTTTGAGTGTTAAAAGTGCTGTAATCACAGAAAAATGTGATTCAAATTCAAAGGAAAACACCCATATCCTCACCACAACCAATATTAGTATTTTTGAGGCATATTCTTTTGTTTTGGGGATATGTTTGCTAAAGGTGAATTTCAATCAAGACCAAAACAAGATTGATCTTTTATATCAGAGGGAAGGGTCACACTCAAATGTATAATTTATCAATTTAAACAAAAAGGGGAAGGAGTAGGATTCTTCCAAGACTCTTAGAACTCTCACCCACCTCAGGGATACAGAAGGAAACTCTAACTGGAGAACAAATATTTCAAGAGAAGGTTTGAGGAGAGAGCTATTAAAATCCTGGGTGTTCAACTGACACCCAAGGGAGAAGCATTAGGAATGCCTGCCCATACTTAAAGCTTAACAATGAAGGAGGAGGAGGTACCAGCTTCAATAGAACTACTGAGAGAGTTTAATATGTTACCCCAAAATGGGGGTGTGATGGATAAGAGTCCGACATTCTCCTGGAGAAATCTAGGGAATACAACAAAGGCCAACTTCTCTGATGATGAAGCCGGTGAACTACTGCTGCCTGGGGACATGGCCTGAACTTTCTGAGTTGCTCAAGTCAAAAGATAAGTGAAAATTTCCCATATGAAAAAGTACTGGGATTGTCTTGTGTCTGTCAAAGGGTAAATGGATCCTAGTAACAGGAAATTGGAGATGGACTTGGGATTCCTAGGGGTTGCAGAGAGATTCCCAGTAGAACACACAGAATAGTAATTCACATGTGAGGCACAGCAGGTAAAGAAGACATGAGGATCTGAGAAATTCACCAATGTGTTCCATGAAAGGAGTTATGCACCAAACATCTGGCAGCCCAGAGGGGCACAGCCAGCTTACAGCACTAGGAGTTTCACTGAGAACTTTGTTATCCCTCTTTCTCTCAACTTTCTCCCACATACACCCAACATGGAAGGGCACGAATTCAAGGTTGGACATACTGCAGATCAAGAAAATGAGGAGGAGAAACCTCCTTCCTTGGGAAGAGTATATATATCCATATACCCTTCCCAAATGCAGGTAAGCCACCTGAAAATTGTCCTATCTGAAAGAGGGGAGATTTAATTTTAAATAAAGTTTAGAATTTTGATTATTAAAACTTCACAACCTATTTTCTAAATGAATACTGTACTTTATAATTTAGACAGTTCATTTTTAAGTTTGCATTCAGGGGGAGAAACTTCCTCCACTAAATTAATTTTAAAGGGTCCATAGGAAAAGAAAATAAAATTTCTTTTTGATTCCATTCTTATAAGTTATCAACTTACCATCAACTTACTGAGCATAGCAACATTATATATAAATATATGAATATATTGGAGGACACAATGTGTCCATACTATATACATGTTGGAAATATAATACAACAACTTACATGACTTTGTCTCAGGTTTTAGTTTCATATAGTAATACACTGAAAATATTTTTTTCTCTTGTCAACAGATATCATTCTACAACCTCTCTGTTCCAATTGTCCCCAGAGCAACAGCCTACCAAATGAGAGCTTTTTAGATATGAAAAGTCTCAGGCTTTTTCCCAGAACTTCTGAATCAGAATATGCATTTAAACAAGGCCACAAGTGAGTCATCCTTCCGTGGTGTGCTAGAAGTGGCTTGCATTTTAAGAGAGCCAGTAGTACACATCTTTTCCCAACTCTACATTCAGCGGCATCACTTTGTAGCATTGAATCAGCCATGGTGGAATATTTGAATCATAGAAATCATCAAATACTTCACACACAATTTCTTTCAGAAAGACAGTTGCTAAACATTTATTAGAACACCACTGATTCATATGTACATTAAATTTGAGAGGCACTGATCTATATTATTTGTCATGATTGCATAGTAGTGTAATGACAAAAACATGCCATATTTAGTTGATCTATGCTTTATTGTTAAATTCAGAGTGCTTGCATTTTTGCCATTTTAACAGTGAAATGAGCATTCATATATATATATATTTTTTTGATCTACACTTTTATTTCTTTAAGATATAATTTTAAAGTGTGACTGCCGCCTTTGTATATTAACATTTATCTTGGCACATATTACCAACTTCTCTTCGTTTTTTCATCTTTGCCACTGATCTTTAAGAGGTAAGCCATTTTTTAGAACTCCCAGATAAATTATCTATCTATAAGTATGCATAGTTAGAAGCTAATAATCTGAAGAACACAGTCTATACATTAAACTTATTATTTTTCTTTATTTTCTTTTATCTCACCAGTGATATCTTCCCCTCTCTAACTTAACCTGATCGCTACATCCCTTTCTTTTCCCCAGTTATTCTTAATCTTCGAGTTCCACAAATTGCCTGAAATTAAATTTAAAATTTGAGTGTATCTGTATGTACACATTTCTATTGAAAAAGTTCTATGAATTTCATCATATTCCTAGAATGGCCTTATTTCAGTTCCAGCGTTGGAAATTCAGGTAATAAACTCTTATGAAGTCCATTTCAGAGGGGAAGAAATGTAACAGAGGACTAAAGGACACGTGCATACATGCAGTAACTGAGTTCCAACAATAGAGGCCAATTATAAGTTCACCTCTACAGTAAATCTATTGCATTATGGTCAATTGTTTGTTTACAGACAGTTGTCACCCTGTTATCTACATGGCCAACTGTAACATTCTCTGTGCAAGTAGCCACTTTTCTACAACACAATATTCATCTGAGTAAAACTGCCTATGATAGTAGAAATTACACCTTTTTTAAAAATCTGACTTAGTATAGCAAGAATATGTGGAATCAAATAAACCAGACTCTTTTTTTTTAAATTTTTAATTTAAATTCAATATATATAACATACAGGGTTTTGTTAGTGTCAGGGGTAGACTTTTGTGATTTATCAGTTGCATATAACACCCAGTGCTCATTACAAGTGCCTTCTTTAATGCCCATCAACCAGTTACCCCTTCCCCCCTCACCTCCCCTCCAACAACCCTGTTTGTTTCCTATAGTTAAGAGTCTCTTATGGTTTGTCTTCCTCTCTGGTTTTGTCTTATTTTATTTTTCCTTCCCTTTCTCTATGTTCATCTGTTTTGTTCCTTAAATTACACATATGAGTGAAATCATATGGTATTTCTTTGACTTATTTCGCTTAGCATAATACCCTCAAATTCCATCCACATTGTTGTAAATGGCAAGATGTCATTCTTTTTGATGGCTGGGTCATATTCCATTGTGTGTGTGTGTATGTCTGTGTGTGTGTGTATATATATATATATCACTTCTTTATCCATTCATGTCGATGGACAACTAGGTTCTTTCCATATTTTGGCTATTGTGGACACTGCTGCTATAAATGTTGGGGGCATGTGTTCCCTTTGAATCACTATTTTTGTGTCCCCTGAATAAATACCTAGTAGCATAAATGTTGAGTCATAAAGTAGTTCTATTTTTAACTTTTTGAGGAACCTCCATACCATTCTCCAGAGTGGCAGAGTGCAAACCAGTTTGCATTCCCACCAACAGTGTAGGATTCCCCTACCTCCACATCTTGGCCAATACCTGTTGTTTCCTGAGTTTTAATTTTAGCCATTCTGACCAGAGTGAGTTGGTAACTCATCGTAAAACAGACTCTTAACAGAGACTTTTCAGTACGAATTTATTCACTCAATCTAACAATAGCATATATTTTGTTCAAGTGCACTATGGTTCATGTTTAATTTCCTTTTCTTCTCTGGGAAGTTATAAAACCTAGCAGATGTTAACAATTTAAAAGGCAATGGAAATAAAATAACAATGAACTTAGCAGCCAGCTCAAAATATGGAAGAAAGGATTATTATAGAGGTAAAGATATTCACAAAATACCAAAGCCTTGAAGAATGGAAGAATACAGTTCAGTTTAATAAGTAAATCACAAAGAGGGCTTTAAAAGAGTATATAATAAGCCTATTCTAACAAGCCCTAAAGGACAGCACACAGACCATACTCACTAATCATTAAGGGCACTCAATTATTCCCACGATAACCAATGAGACAATTTAATGTTTAATCATCAATCAAGGATTGAACTGTACACCAAGGAAAATAAATATAGCTATTTATGCTTACTGATTGTTCATATTTTAAGTAAATTGAAATAACAAGTTCCAGCAAGCTCTCATCCTGCATTAAGACAAAAACATAAAGTATCTGACAAAACAAAAGATGCTAGGCATACAACTGGTTAACAAACAGAATTTGCATTTTAACATGACTTCTAGGTGATTTATATAGACACTAAAATTTGAGAAGTACAGTTGACCCTTGAACAATGTGAAGGAATACAGGCACCTGTATGTTCTGATGCTGATATCATCAACAGTTGATTAATACATATTTTGTATGTTGCATGTATTATATGCTGTCTTCTTACAATAAATTAAGCTAGGGAAAGAAAATGTTTATTAAGAAAATCGTAAGAGGGGAGCCTGGGTGGCTCAGTGGGTTAAAGCCTCTGCCTTCGGCTCAGGTCATGATCTCAGGGTCCTGGGATCAGGCTCCACGTCGGGCTCTCTGCTCAGCAGGGAGCCTGCTTCCCCTTCTTTCTCTGCCTGCCTCTCTGCCTACTTGTGGTCTCTGTCTGTCAAATAAATAAATAAAATCTTTCAAAAAAAAAAGAAAAGAAAATCATAAGAGAGAATATATTTATAGTACTGTACTGTAAAAATCCAAGTATAAGTAGACTCAGCAGTTCAAACCCATTGTTCAAGGGTCAATGGTACTGCTTTAAGGGGCGGGGAAGCAATAAGATAGGGGCACTTGTATCCATGGGCCACTTTACAGAGCAAAGCTGCACCGCAAGAAGATGTATATGGGGTTGACCTTCTAAATCTTGCACTGATAGGGCTCAAATCCAGAGATTTTTAAAATATTATTCTTCAATTTCTCTACTAATTCAAAGAAAACATCAGGCTACTGGATCTGAGGAGAGAGTTCATTCAATGGATGTAACATTCATGCTCACTTATCATTTCTACCCTATAAATATTTGACAAGCATAGGCATTTATTTATTTATCGATTCAGCAAGTGTTTGTTGAATACTTGCTTCATATCAGACACAAGTATCCTATAAAATAGAACTAATGCTGTTGTATAGATAACCTGATGGGGGAAGTCTTTATTTCAATCAACTAGCATATTCAGAAATCAAGTCTAAAAAGACCTAAAATATCCAAATGGTTATATAATCAATCCTATAAGAAATAATAAGACCATACCCAAAAAAGAAAGGAAAAAGCCTGTTTCCTTGAAGTTACTATTTATATTTTACAAGGTATTGAAATAAAGATTTAAGTTTTTGGAAAATGTTTTGCTCTGAAAGTTGAAAAGTAATTACAAATGTTTCTACAAGAAATAATTTCTAAACAAGTTGAAGTCTTTGTAAAATCATGAACAAAATGAGTTCTTTTATTTATATGAATTAGGAAATAATAATATTCATTGTATTTTATAAAATATATGTCAGATATATTTTTATATAGGTACTCAGGAAATTCCTAACATGGACGCATTTAATGAAGCTAAAATGCCAAGCTCTGCTGAAATTATTCAACAATAGAGTAAATTATGTAGAAGGTACAGATTATCTAAATGGGGCAAATTCTTTTTTTAGTATTAAATGTAAATATTTGCTAATAGCTGTCATTCCTTCAGATTATTAGAGGTTTTATTTTTTGCATTTTTGTGGTACAATATGAATAATCTTCACAGAGCACTCTATTTACTTCCACAAAGAAATCACAAAACTGCAAAAGACTCACTCCATTTCTATAAATAGGAATTATGGCTTTTAGATTGACAGTTTTTCTTTCTTTTTTAAAAAATTTTATTTATTTATTTGACAGAGAGAGACACAGTGAGAGAGGGAGCACAAGCAGGGGGAGTAGGAGAGGGAGAAGCAGGCTCCCTGCCAAGCAGGAAGCCAGATGTGAGACTGGATCCCAGGACCCTGGGATCATGACCCAAGCTGAAGGTAGACGCTTAACAACTGAGACACCCAGGCGCCCCAGACTGACAATTTTTCAATCTTTTCCACTAATTTGATTACAGGGTAAGAAAGCAAACAAAAGGCCCTGAATAAAACAATCTTGAAAAAGAAGAACAAAGCTGGAGATATTACATTCCCAGATTTTAGGATACACTAAAAAGCTGTAATAATCAAGATGTATGATACCAGCAGAAAAACAAACATATAAATCGGTGAAACAGAATAGAAAGGCCAGAAATAAACCCACAATTATATGGTCAATTAATTTTCAACAAAGGAGACAAGAACATAAAATGGGAAAAAGTCTCTTCATTAAATGTATTAAGAAAACTGAACAGTTACATGCAAAAGAATGAAACAGGACCACTTTCCTACACCATACACAAAAACAAACTCAAAATGAATTAAGGACCTAAATGTGAGACCTGAAACCACAAAAATCTTAGCATAGACAGTAATTTCTCTGACATCAGCCATAGAATCATTTTTCTAGATATGTCTCCTAAGGCAAGGGAAACAAAAGCAAAAATAAACTAACGGGACTATATCAAAATCAAAATCGAAAGTCTCTGCACAGAGAAGGAAACAATCAATAAAACCAGAAGACAACCTACCGAATGGGAGAAGAAATTTGCAAATATCCAATAGAGGGTTAGTATCCAAAATATATAAAGAACTTCTACAACTCAACACCAAAACACAAATAATTCAATTTTAAAAATAGGCAGAAGACATGAACTGACATTTCTCCAAAAAGACAAATCAATGATCAACAGACATGAAAGATGCTCAACATCATTCATAGTCAGGGAAATGAAAATCAAAACTTCAATGAGATATTACCTTACAGCTGCCAGAATGACTAAAATCAAAATCACAAGAAATAAGTGTTGGTGAGGATGTGGAGAAAAATGGTCCCTCTTGTACTGTTGGTGGGAATGCAAACTAGTGCAGCCAATGTGGAAAGCAGTATGATCGTTCCTCAAAAAATTAAAAATAGAATTACCATAAGATCTAGTAATTCCATTACTGGGTATACGCCCCTATGTTTATATCAGCATTACTTACAATAGCTAAATTATGGAAGCAGCCCAAGTGTCTGTTGATAGACAAATAGATAAACAAGATGTACTATACATATATAATGGAATATTGTTCAGCCATAAAAAAAATGCTATCTTGGATGGAGCTAGAAAGTATAATGCTAAGTGTAATGAGTCATTTAGAGAAAGACAAATATATGATTTCACTCATATATGGAATTTAAGAAACAAAACAAATAAGCTAAGAAAAAAAGAAAGGGGCACCTGGGTGGCTCAGTGGGTTAAGCCTCTGCCTTGGGCTCAGGTCACGATCTCAGGGGCCTGGGATCAGGCTCTGCATCGGGCTCTCTGCTCGGTGGGGAGCCTGCTTCCCCCTCTCTCTCTGTCTACTTGTGATCTCTCTCTCTGTCAAATAAATAAATAAAATCTTAAAAAAGAGAGAGAGAAAAAACAACAGACTCTTAACTATAGAGAACAAGCTGATGGTTACCAGAGGGGAAGTGGGGGTAATGAGTGAAACAGGTGATGGAGATTAAGGAATGCACTTGTGATGAGCACCAGGTGTTGTATGGAAGTGTTAAATCACTGTATTGTACACCTGAAACTAATATAACACTGTGTTAATTATACTGGAATTAAAATAAAAAATAAAAATAAATTGATTGTGATGTCTACACAACTCTATGAATGTACTAAAAATCATTTAAATGTGCATTGTTCTTACACTAAGTCCTAATCTTAGTGAGCCTTTGCACCAAGCACTTCCTGGCTATTCTACTACTGCTCTAGTAAACTCCCTCTCCCACCCTAGCTAAAAGGCAATTCCAAATCACTTTGGAGGCTCAGCTTGCAAGTTAAAAAAAAAAGTGTTTTTCCTTGAGACAGTCATTGCACTTTGATATACAATAGGACATTTTTTCTAAGATTTTATTTTATTTATTTGAGAGAGAGAAAGTGAGCGAGGGGTGGGGGGAAGGGCAGAAACAGAGGGAGAGTGAGAATCCCAAGCAGACTCCATGCCACGCAGAGCCCAACACAGGGTTCCATCCCAGGACCCCAAGATCATGACCTGAGTGGAAATCAAGAGTCAGACACTCAACCAACAGGCACCCAGGCACCCTTGTGGTAGGATATTCTTAACTGAGCCTGTTTTTATTTTAGTGATGTCTTACTACAAGCATGTGTTAATTTAATTCCTGCTAAACTCCAATTGTTTCATCTATCCCTGCTTTTGCAGTATTGGAACCAATATTAACAGAGCAAAAAAAAAAAAAAAAAGACTATTATCATGAAGATAGTTTTGACCACACAGAATCTCCTGAAAGAGGCTTAGGGACCCTCCAGGGTCTGCAGGCCACACTTGGAGAGCCACTATGTGGGAAGAAGAATGATAATAAGGGAGGTTTCATAAAGAGTGCCTTCAACCAAATAGTTAAATTGGATTTTAAGAAAGAAAAATGAAAAAGCATTAAAGGTGGCATGATTTGGTAGGAAAAACAAATGGTGACCTCATTTTCAGAACCAACTGGGGATAATATGACCAAAGATTTCTTTTGTGATTTCTGAGAAAAGAGGCAAATCAGATATCAAAATGTTAGAACTGCCAAGACATTAGCTAGTTTATTATAAATGAGGCAGAACACTTGAAATCTCTCTAATTTTTTAAAAGATATATTCCATGACTACAAAGAAAATCTTAAAAAAAAAGGTGGGGGGGAAGCAATTCCTTATTCCAAAAGGTCCATAGGGCACCTGGGTGGCTTAGTCTGTTAAGCCTCTGCCTTTGGCTTGGGTCATGATCCCAGGGTCCTGGGACCAAGTACTGCATTGGGCTCCTTGCTCAGCAGGGAGTTTGCTTCTCCCTCTGATCCTCCCCCGCTCTTGCTCTCTCTTTCACTCTCTCTCAATAAATAAATAAAATCTTAAAAAAAAAGGCCCTAAGCAACCTATATCCAATATTTTTACTCTTCTAGCAAAAATGAAAAGAAATAAAGAAACACAAAGTAAAATAATAGTGGGAAAAAAAGAAATGAAATACAAAAAGTGCATAAAACAAAGAAATACTATCAACTATTTCTGGAAGATTTTATATTTGTTTCTAGCTGTCAGGAATAAGCCTTCATACGTATGACACAATATAATTCCAGGGCAGTAATAAGATTTGAATCGCTATTTACAATAGAGAAAAATCAAATGACCTTAAATATAACCTTGAGACTAAAGACCTCTTTGCCCAGAAAGTATAAATCTATAAACTGCAACCAGATATAGCCCACAAACATGTTTTGTTCTACCCAAGTCATATATTATTTTAATTAGTTTTAATATGATAGAACACCAAGTCCAAATTTTTGACTACTAATGAATAACTGAAAGATCTGGCAAAAGGGGTTTACATTTTCACGTGACAACTGGCATGCAATTCACCCAGTCCCTTACAATTCCTGTTCTTCCTATTAGTGACCCTCTATCCTTGCCCTTTTAGATCCACTGCTACTCCAGATCCCAATTTCAATTAACTGAAAAGCCACAATGTGGAAGATTTTTTTCCCTCTTTTCTTATTTCCCAACGTTGTTGACACCAAAGCAAAACAAACCAAACAAGCCCTTAAAAACCTCAAAAAATATCATTTTAGGGACAAAGTTGGGAAGAAAGCTCTGGGAATCTACATTTTTCCCTCATGATGAGTTTGTGAGGAGAAAAACCCTAATTTGAAGCAACCATTAGTGAAGATAAAAAGGTACACAAACCAACTAATATTTCCAGAGAACCAACCATGTGCAAAACTTGGTCTAATTAGCACAGGGAGCCAAAACATAACCCTGTAATTAGGTAAGCTCATGGTCTAGTGTCAGGATTCCCAACTCAAGAGCAGCAGATCCCTAAAGTACCAACATCATCAGTCAACTAAGTCATACTTGTCAACTAATAACTAATCAACTAAGTCATAATGAGTCAACTGAGTCATCTTATACATACACACACATTTTTTTCAAATATAGGATATAGCTTTTGTGAGAACTAAAATTTATATTTTTTAAATACAGTGATGTCATTGTGTATCTTTTCAAGCACCAAAAACTATAAATACAACTGTATATGAGTCTATGCAATTCTTTATTTATTTATTTGAAGAGATACTTCAAAACGGGAACTCTATTTTATTTTTTAGGAACTTTATTTTAGGTGATAATTCAGAAGTATGTATTTAGTTTTCAATTAATTTTAGTTTCAATTAATTTTCAAAACTTTCACTCCTAGAAATGAATTCTTTAGATATATATTCTTGAACTAATACACACAGATGTCCATCAAATACTCTTTGTGACAATATAATTTAAGAAAAAGGTTAAAATTGATCAGAGAGCAGGAGAGTTCAGTGAACCAGAGAATTTCTCCCAGATATCTGAACCAGAGTCTGTCAGAGGGCCTAATCAAGGATCTTAACTTTGAGCCCAGGCAGCAAATTCTTAACATTCCTGCCCAACATCATTTGGTCACTGTTATGAGAACTACGATATATTTCCCCTTCTCCCCTGTTATGACTATTTTATTGTGGTTATTTTGTTTTTTCTCACCAATATAATTTGAGTGTGCTGGGGCCAGATAACTTGTCTTTTGGTTTATAGGCTATCAAACATCCTATAAATGTTAAAGCCACATTTAGATTCAATGGAGAGAACTGTGGACTTTGAGCTAGATGCAGTTTTCTTCTTATCAACAGTAAAATAAAATTCCTAACAAACAAGACTCTTTGAACAATTTCCATTTCATCTTCCTTTCAAACATCGCCTCATGAAGATTCTCGTTTCTGTGTAGTTTCAACTTTTCCCATTTTCCGTCTTCCCTAATCTCTCTATGTACCACCTTTTGCTTAAGGAGAATTGATCAGGCTCTCCAACATTGCATTTCACTCCTAGAACCTCATTCATTTAACTCCCACTTAGGAAAGCAGAAGATTTGCTCTTAGTATCTACCTTCCTTAGATATCTACATGAACATTTATATGCAAATGTAAAAAGAAAATTGCTAACATTTAGTCAACATCAGGGACTATTCTAAGGTTCCAAGCATTATTCAGAGTTTTATTGAATTTTCACATTAATCTCCACAACCCTGAGTTTATCCCACTAAAGTACAAAGGTTGAGTTAATTTGACCAAGATTGTACAACTAATGGTAATGAGGCCTATATGTGAAACCAGAAGGGATTCTAGGCCTCTGTGTGTGTGCATGTGCATGTGTGCATGTATGTGCTCATGTGTGCATGTGTGTGCTTATGTGTGCATGCATGTGTGTGCATTTGTGCATGTGCATGCACAAGACATTTAAATCTCCTGTGCAGAGGGGTTATGACTTCTGTCATCATAGCTGAACCGTGAAAGTTTTATGCCTCCAGATCATAAATATGACATAAAAAGGATCCTCTCCATGAAGAGTAAATAATCCCACCTTCCCAGGGCAAGAGATGAAGGGTTGCAATAAAAAGTCAGCTGCTTGAGTCCATGCTTACACTCACCCACAAGGCCCCACCAAGGAGTAGGGAGCATAGAGACATGTAAATATCGGTGCCCTTAAAAACAGCAGGAATTAATAAACTAGGCTAGCTAGTTTATTAGCTAGCTAACCCTTAGAGATTCTGAAGGTCTTGAAGATAGTGTTTCTCAATTCTGATAGTACTTTGGAAATGTCTAAAGAGATTTGTTGTCAGTTGTGATGCTCTGGTCTACCCCTAGCATCTGTCCAGTATCATTTCACCACTGGCTTTAAATTATGCAGTTCTACTGGGTACATACATCCACCCTGCTAGGGAAAATCCTGCAGTCAGTTCAGCAGCTCGCCCTAGTAGTATGACACAGGCTACCCAGGGCACAGGATTTAGCCCGAGGTGGAGCAGCAGACACCCAGTAATCTACAATTAGGGTATATAGGGAACCAAAAATTTGAGTGCAGAGTTACTAAGAACATGGCAGGAATAGGCACACAAAAAGCTATTTGGGATTGATAGAAAAAGATCGCATAGTGCAGACCACAGGATTGCAGGACCAGAGACAGAGGTTGTGCTTGGGGTATTTCCCCCCTTCCAGCCTAGTGGAAGCTCATGAATATTCATTTTAAAATAAATACTTTTCGGGGTGCCTGGGTGGCTCAGTGGGTTAAGGCCTCTGCCTTCGGCTCAGGTCATGATCTCAGGGTCCTGGGATCGAGCCCCACATCTGTCTCTCTGCTCAGCAGGATGCTTGCTCCACCTCTCTCTCTGCCTGCCTCTCTACCTATTTGTGATCTCTCTCTCTGTCAAATAAATAAATAAAATCTTTTTTAAAAAAACAAAATAAATCCTTTGCATTTTCTTTGCACATCTGAGTTATAGTGTGAAAATATCAATCCCCTCTCAGAATAATACATACCAAATAGGTTAGAGTAATAAGGCTTTGGAAAGTTGGGATCTGAGGGCTTTCCTTTTTATCACTACAACCTACAAGCACCCATATCCTTATGTCTGCTTCTCTTCCTATTAATATACATGAGCCATCTATGCTCCCTCCATCAGTAATCCTGCTACCTATGCACTGGGCCCCATCCCCTCTCACTTATTCAAACACATAAAATTTCCCTTCTTTCTTCTATATCACTAATTTTTCTGTCTATCCTGGATCATTCTTTTGTTTTGTTTTGTTTTTTGTTTTAAGTATTTTTTAATTTAAGTTCAATTAATTAACATATAATGTATTATTTGTTTCAGGGGTACAGGTCTGTGCTTCATCAGTCTTTTATAGTACCCAGTGCTCATTACAACTCATACGCACCCCAATATCCATCACCTAATCACCCCATCCCCCATCCCCCTTCCCCTCCAGCAACCCTCGGTTTTTTTTCCTAAGATTAAGAGTCTCTTATGGTTTGTCTCTTTCTCTGGTTTCATCTTGTTTCATTCTTTCCTCTCTTCCCCTATGAACTTCTGCCTTGTTTCTTAAATTCCACATATCAGTGAGATCATATAATTGTCTTTCTCTGATTGACTTATTTCACTTAGCATAATACCCTCTAGTTCCATCCACATCATTGCAAATGGCAAGATTTTTGTTTTTATGGCTGCATAATATTCCATATTTCCATAATATTCCATATATATATATGTATATATATATATTACATCTTCTTTATCTGTTCATCTGTCGATGGACATCTGGGCTCTTTCCATAGTTTGGCTATTGTGGACATTGTTACTATAAACATTCGGGTGCATGTGACCTTTCGGATCACTACATTTGTATCTTTGGGGTAAATACCCAGTAGTGCAATTGCTGGGTCAGAGGGTAGCTCTATTTTCAACTTTTTGAGGAACCTCTTTACTGTTTTCCAGAGTGGCTATACCAGCTTGCATTCCCACCAACAGTGTAGGAGGGTTCCCCTTTCTCTGCATTCTCACCAATATCTATCATTTCCTGACTCCTTAATTTTAGTCACTTTAACTGGTATGAGGTGGTATCTCATTGTGGTTTTGATTTATATTTCCTTGATGCAAAGTGATGTTGAGCACTTTTTCATGTATCTGTTGACCATTTGGATGTCTTCTTTGTAGAAATTTCTGTTCATGTCTTCTCCCCATTTCTTAATTGGATTATTTGTCCTTTGGATGTTGGGTTCGGTTAAGTTCTTTATAAATTCTGAATACTAGCCCCTTATCAGATATGTCATTTGCAAATATCTTTTCCTATTCTGTTAGTTGTCTTTTGGTTTTGTTGACTGTTTCCTTTGCTGTCATTTTTATCAGCATACAAAATGTTATTATCTCTACTACCTTAAAAACAAACATTAAAAAAAACCTCTTGTGTGCCTTCTTTTCCCTTCAGCAACTATGCATTTCTCTATATCCCTTTATAACAAATCTCCTCCAAGCTGACCATACTTATTGTTTCCAATTAACCTCTTCTACTGCTCTTTTAAATCCACTGCAATCAGGGTAATGCCCACACCACTCCACTAAAACTGCTTTTGTCAAGTTTCAAATGACCTGCCTGTTACTAAATCTAGAGGTCAATATTCAGTACTCACGCAACCTGACCTGTCAATAACGTCTGTCTTAGGCTACTCCCTCCTCCTGGAAAAACTTTTTTCACTTTACTTTCTAGACACTACCCTTCCTTGATTTTCCTTCTCCCTCCTTAGACAACTCCTCCTCAGGCTCCTTTGCTTGTTCCTCCTCTTCAACCTCTTCAGTCCACTTCCAAAGATTGAAATGCTCAGGGCTCAGCCCTTGATCTTATTCTCTTCTCAATCTATGCTTATTCCCCCAGATGATCTCAGCCAGTGTCATGGTTTTAAAAACAATGCCAACTTCATATCTCTGGCCTGGGACTCCTGTATGTAACCAATCACTATCTCCATCCAATGTCTAATGGGCACCTCAAGTTAAAATTCCTGATCTTTCCCCTGCAACCTGTTTGACTTGCATCTTCCCCATTTCAGTTAGTGGCAGTTCCACATTTCCAAGAGTTCAGAATCATGCTTGACACCTCATTTTCTTACATCCCACATCTTACCTATCCAGAAATCCTGCTGGCTGTCTCATAAAACACCTGGTATATTCCAATCTAGACACTTCTCACCACCTTATCTGTTACTGCCCTGGTTCAGGCCACTGGCATCTCACCTGAATTTTAGCAGTAATTGTCTAACCATTCTTTCTGCAGCCACCCATGCTTCTTACAGTCTATTCTCAGCATAAGTAACCAGAGTATTTCTTTTAAATCCTGAGTCAGAACATACTACTTGCCTGCTCAAACCCTCCAATGGCTCCACATTCCTCTCAGAATAAAAAGTCTTGGTCAGGGGTGCCTGGGTGGCTCAGTCCATTAAGCATCTGCCTTCAGCTCAGATCATGATCCCAGGGTCCTGGGATTGAGCCCCACATCGGGCTCCCTGCTCAGCAGGGAGTATGCTTTTCTCTCTCCCTCTGTACTTCCCCCTGCTCATTCATTCTCTCTCTCTCTTGGTGGCTCGCTCTCACTCTCGCTCTCACTCTCTCAAATAAATAAATAATAATCTTAAAAAAAAAGTCTTGGTCACTGTAAGAAACCCCAGGGCTGTCCAGGATCTTCTCCTTTATTCCTGCTGCCAGTCGTCTATCCTACTTTCCTTCTCCTCTCCTCCACTCCTCTTCACAGCTCGTGCTGCATTTGCCACTAGCATCTACCTTCTCAGATGTTTTGCACTAGCTGTATCTCTGCTCTTCTTGATACCCAAGACTCATCTTTGCATCCCTCTTAAATCTTGGCTCAAATGTCAATTCATTGATGAGATAACATCTGACCGGCCCATTTAAGTTGTCACCTCCCCATTTGCCTTTGCATTCCTGGCGCGGACCAAGCTATTCATGCTGTCTCACAAAGTCCGGGTATGGGGGACAATCCTGAAAGTCAGGAGAAACCAGAGCTGGTCCCTGCTACTTCCTTTCATTTTGTTTATGGCATTTCTTGTAACTGTGGGCTTAATCTATGGGCTTAAGGGAAATAATCTTTATGCTAATATCAACGACGACTATTCCAGAAGAATGGACAATGAGACCAAGCACCCCTCCCATACCTTACCCAGGCGTTAATGATCACGCAGGTGTTTGTGCTGAGGACATAGAGAAATGGTTTAAGAGTAATGGAAAAATGGTTAGAGCATTTTCTGTGTCTCTCTGGGAAAGAATAAAGAGAAGGTCACTGCTGTGGTGCCTTATCCCCAGGAGAGCTCGCTTAGAGGAGATTAGGCGTTGGAATAAATACTCTACAAGAATCAAATGTTATTGCATGCTATTAGAGGATGATTATTAGTCTTCATGAAAAATAGTTGAGTAGTTGGTATAAGGTTAAACTTTAATCAGATTGTTTAAAGACTGTGTGAATGATTATTAGTCTCAAGATTAAAACTTTATAGATTGTTTAAAGATCATGTGAAACCACCAACTCTCTAATTGTCTATCACCTCATGCACCACTTATACCCATTAGTGAGCACAAAAGGAAACTTCTAAAGATCAAACTATTGAATGCAGAGAAGAAGCTGAAAGGAAAAGATCTATATCTATAATTGGTATGTTCTAAGTCAGGCTCATTGAGCTGCAACCAAAGAACATATGGAGAACAATGTAAAACCTTCAGGTATAAATAAAGGTCCCCTGAGATCGCCAGGAGGAGATGCTTGCACATTGTCTGGGTCTCCTCACTCGCTGCCGCCCTTTCCTTTGTGAGACCCACCCCTGCTGGAGCTGGACTCCGGCACATTCCCAATCCCCCTTGGTTTGTTTTATTTTTTCCAAAAGTATTATCATTCCAAACACATAATTTCTTTACTGTCACATGGTTTATTATCTACCTCCTGCAGTTACAATGTAAGCTTCACAAAAATGGGAATTTTTGTCAGTAGTATTTACTGATGTATATGCAACATCAGAACAGTGCCTGACATATAGGAGGCACTCAACAAATATTTGCGAAGTAAATTAAAACACACTTCACATTTATATGCAGGTTGACTTTTTGCATCATGTAACGTTTTTACAGTGACTTGAATAGGACACTTTCATACTCAATATAATTGGAAAAAACTATCAGAAGGTGGGTAATATTCCAGGCATAACCATATATATTGTGATCTCTAGCAAGTTACTTGAACCTCTCTTAGCCTCAATTCCCTGACAGGGAAAATAAAAATCATAATTCTTATATATTTGCTCTCCCGACTAGGGAGAGCATAAAAAAAGAAATAATTCTGTGTAATACACACCAGAATGTTATCTCAAAAACTGTTGTATTCTGAGGTAGGCATACGTTTACTACACCATGGACTTATGAGTCAAACATCTATTAAATTTTTTGTAAATCCCAAGGTACTCTTTGGTCACTTTGTCACCTCCCAACTATTCTAAACTCACAGCAAAAATGAAAACAAAAGAGAATCTTTCTCAGATTTCTTTCTGAAAAATCTTAACAGTATTTCTTTCTGTAAAAAAATTATTTTATAATTCATTAGAAAACAATTAGACACAGCCTATCAGCTTGACACCCAAAGACTGAAATCGATTTCTCTAGTTTTCACTCACTGGTAACATCTAAATATATAGTAGCTGTTTTGTTTTCAAAGCATGTTCCAGTCCCCAGATAGATTTCACAAGGCCACATTTTCCACATATTTTTGTTAAAGACTGGTATTATTCCATCTTGATTTGTATGTTACCTTTTCTATAAAAGTATTATTGCCAATATGTCTAAAATATCTTTAAAGTTGCTAACTCAGGGAAGCCTAAGAAACAATTATTTGAATTGGCCCTCAAAAGTAAATTCAATACCACAAACAGGAATTATCTACATAAAGCAAAACATAAGAGACATGTATATAAAAACACAGGCCAGTTTACTGTGGTTTTGACCACATAATTAACACTCTAGTCACATGGAAACACCTTACTAAATAAGAGTATTATCAGCACCTTATAAATCATATAAATTATATATATGTATATATAATTGTATATAAACACAATAACTAATGCTAACATTTCCAATCAATTTATAAAGACTAATTAGGGGAAAGATAAAACTCTTGTTTCTGTGTATAGTAGTCCTTCCTTATCCACAGGTTCCAAGACCCCCAGTAGATGCCTAGAACTGCAGATAGTACCAAACCCTATATATACTGTTTTTCCTATACATACATACCTATATAAAGTTTAATTTATTAATTAGTCACAGTGGGAGTTTAACAACAACAAAATACAAAACAATTATACTGTGATGAAAATTATATGAAATATGGTCTCTCTCTCAAAATTATTGTAATGTACTCACTTGTCTTGTTGTGATAATGTGAAATGATAAAATGCCTATGTGATGAGATGAAGTGAGGTGAATGATCAGGCTGCTATTGACCTTCTGATGGCACATCAGAAGGATGATCATCTGTTTTCAGACCACAGTTGACCGGGGAAAACAAATCAGGGAAAGCAAAGCCACAGTTAACTGGGGGAGTAATTTATACTTGGAAAAATAAAGACTTTGAAATCAAATTTAAAATCATTTGCTAGGACACCTGAGTGGTTCAGTCAGTTAAGTGTTGGACTCCTGATTCAGGCTCAGGTCATGATCCCAGGGTCCTGGGATCAAGCTCTGCATCAGGCTCCCTGCTCAGCAGGGAGTCTTCTCCCTTTCCCTCTCCCCTCTCTCATGCATGTGTATATTTCTGCACACTCTCTCCCTCAAATAAATAAATAAAATCTTAAAAAAAAGATATTTTTTGTGGACTATGATGCTCATCATATTGTTAATAGTAGGAGAAATATTATTAATACCCAATAGTTAGTAGTAATAGGGAATAACTAGAAAACTAAATATTCAATAATAAGAAATAAATTGGTTAATAAAGTATGGCATTATCATAAAATGTCTTACAGTGCAATAATTAAACTGTGCTAGAAAAGAATATTTAATGATGTGGAAACATGTAAAATACAGAAAGCCTAAATAAAAAGTTTTGATTGCAAATATATATGATATGAATTTAATTCTTTAAACATCCCTATAATTAAAGATATGTACTATGATGGTTAATTTTACATGTCAACTGGAATATGGGATGCTCATATTAAATTAAATGTTACTTCTGGTTATATCTGTGAGGATCTTCTTGATGAGATGAGCATTTGAATCAGTTTTCTAAGTAAATTGCCCTCCCCAACATGGGTAGGCATCATCCAATCCAAAGAGGACCAAAATAGAACAAAACGGTGGAGGAAGAAGGAACTCTCTCTCTGCCTGACTGCATGAACTAGGACAACCTTCTTCTCCTGTATTCAGATTTAGACAGGGGTTACACCACTGGCTTCTCTGGTTCTCAGGCCTTTGGACAGGACTGGAACTATACCATCGGCTTTCCTGGGCTTCCAGCCTGCAGATGGTAGACCGTGGACTTCTCAAGCTCTACACCAGTCCCTTAAAATAAGCATACATATAACACATACACACACATACAATCTGTTATTTCTGTTTCTGTGGAGAACACTAATTTACCAACTATTAATGCTTAGCCACAGAGGATGGGATTATGAAACATTTTTATTTTCTCTGATTTTTTTTTTAGTTTTCATTTTGATTTGAGAAAGTTTTCATGATAAGCATGAATTGTATTTGCAATCAGAAAAAAATAAGTAAATGTAGCAGCTATGTAGTGCACCCCTTAAATCTCCCTCCAAGACCCTGTCGTGAGGAGAGCATTCTTTTTTTTATGTATGAGAATGAATTTACTTATTTTTTATTATGTTCAGTTAGCTGGCATATAGAAATTAAATAAAACAAATAAGGAAAGAATATACCATGGAATATTCCTATGGTTATGGAATAGAAGAATGTCATTTCCCCCAAATATGCCACCACTAAGCAATCAGTTAAAATCATCAAAATCATCAATCAAAATCACCAATTGTTTTAGTGGAAACTGACAAGTTGATTCTATAACTGATATGGGAACATAAAAGAATGAAAAGAACAAAAGCTTTTCAAAAGAAACATAAAGCTGAGCCCTTTGTATTACCAGAAACCAAGTATGGTTCTAAAGCTATAAATAACTAAAAATTGTAGTATTGCATAAGGATAGAGAAATGCACCAAGGGGACAGAATGGAGAATTCAGATATATGACTCTATTCCCTAAATGATGATGTAACAAATCAAGATCTAACTGAAAAAAAAAATGTAACCTCTATTAAAGCAATATGAAAATAATTATGGATAGATTATGGCCAAATATGAAAGGTAAAACAAGAAATCCTTTGGAAGATAACATAGAGATATCTTCAGGACCCTAGGAAAGCCAGGATTTCTTAAACAGTATTTAGAAAGCACTAACCATGAAGGAAAAGACCGGAGTAGATTCATTTAATTAGGAATTCTAGTTTAAAAAATACACTATAAAGAAGAGAGTGAAAAAAGCACGGTAGCAAAATATATTTGTTTTTTTAATATATCTTCCAAATGTTTCAGATAGATGGATAGATAGATAGATATCTTTTTTGATGAAGAATTTATTTTTTTAATTTTTTTCCAATTACTTTTATTTTTTCAGTGTTCCAAGATTCATTGTTCATGTACCGCACCCAGTGCTCCATGCAATACGTGCCCCTCTCAATACCCACCACCAAGCTCGCCCAACCCCCCACCCCCGTCCCCTCAAAACCCTCAGTTTTTGCTCAGAGTCCACAGTCTCTTATGGTTCATCTCCCCCTCCGATTTCCTCCAATTCACCCTTCCTTTCCTTCTCACAGTGTCCTCCATGTTTTTCCTTATGCTCCACAAGTAAGTGAAACCATATGATAACTGAATCTCTATGCTTGACTTATTTAGCTTCCAGCTATAACACTTCCAGGATCCATTGCAGAATCTGAACTGAGGCCATGCTCTCCCCAGAAGTCCCCACTAATGATGGAGCCTGAGGATGGGGGGAGGGTACTAGGGCCTCATCCATCCTTCCCAATTCAGGACTTTTCTCTGGGTAATCTGTGAACAAGCTTTCCATAGGGCTGGCTGAGATTTCTCAGAACCGCTCTGTAATTTGGGACCTTCTTACCCTCTCCTCTTTCCTTCCATTCTCCCTACATAGTCTCAGAGCAGCAGCATCTTCTGAAGGCTTTCCCCACCTGCTTCTGTTATTCTGCCACTTTTCTTCCTCAGGGTAGATTTCCAATAAAGCTCTTACACTCCCAACTTCATCTTGGACCTGAGCTGATGCAATCATAATTCAAAACTGCCAAAGTTAAAATTCATAAAAGGTGATCTGAACCCAGAGATCTGGACATGTAAATATTGCTTCCTTTCCCTTTCTCTGGATTCCTTCCTGCCTCTATCTCTGACTTCAGTGTCTAAAGTCTTATCTGTCCTCGAACTAGGAATAAACTAAGATCAAATAAATTTTTACTACACCATTGATGTCAATCATAAATACAGCTTTCAAATATTGCTTCTAATATGGAAAAGGAGAAATGACAATAGAGGAATTGATGATATCAGATCTACCCCTAACATACTGTGGAACCTGGATAAGAATACAAACAGAGATCCACAACATACAATACTAACAATGACATGTCCAGTTAACAAAACTGTAAATAAAATATATCCTCTTCTACTACCTTCAAAAATATACCTTGACCAAACCCTGGAAAAGTAGGTTCAAACTTCTAACTCGCAGATTCCTCAAACTCTCAGATTCCACACCAGTACATAGGGGCACTGAGAAAATGATCCTCCTTTCTCTGTCTCCATTCCACCCATGGTTTACCCCCTCTTCTTTTCCATGCCTAGCCTGTTCTTTCTCCCCTATACTCCTTCTACATAGCTATAGCCCAAGTCTACAGGAACAAGTGTCCACAGGTGGACGGGGCTGGCTTCATGAGGAATGACCAAAGTCAGAGTTTCCTCAAGCCCTGAAAGTAGACTCAGGCCATTTAGTTACAAAATTTCAGGGTCTGGGTCCACATGGCATAGTTCAGAGGCAGGCATAGGACCAGATGGGCCCACCCCTCAAGCAGGCATATCTCTGTGGTCCTACAGACTCCTAGTCCTTACAAGGGTAGAGGGCAGCAGGAAGACCAGAAGGGGCCCTATGAGTCATAATATCTACATTAGTTTACTGGGACTACCATAACAAAATACTGCATACTGAGTGGTAAACAACATAAACTTATTTTCTCATAATTCTGGAGGCCAGACATCCAAAACCAAGGCATCACAGGTTGGTTTCTTCTGAAATCTCTCTTCTTGGCTTGCAGATGACCACCCTCTCACAGTGTCCTCACATGGTTGTCCCTCTCCCTCTGTTTTCTGTGCCCTAATATACTCTTCTTATAAGGACACCCGTCAGGTTAGATTAGAGTCAACTCTAATCATATTTTACATTCATTACCTCTTTAAAGGCCCTTTCTCCAAATACAGTCATATTCTGAGGTACTGGGGATCAGGACTTCAACATATGAATTTAGGAGTGGGAGGACACATTTTTGCACATAACAATACCATAGTAATACCATAGTAATACTAGAGATTACTATATAACCTGGAGAATTTCAGATTGTGCATGATCAGGGAAACTAGCCCCCACCTAGTAATCTCAAACTTTTACAAAATAATGAAGCAATAGAAAGTTGGCGTTCATGGAACGCCATGGAACTCAAGGAGTTCCATGACTCATGAAAATTCACCCTGTGTTTTCAGAGTAAGTATCTTTATCCCTAGTCACCTATGGAGTTTACATATGGGACAGATACAATAAATACGAAAAAGAAGCAAAAAGCCTGAATCACCTTCAACCATAGAAAAATCACATCTAAACCAGTGCTTATTTGTGAAGCATCAATGCCTGAATTTAGCAATATACAAATTATATCCAAACTAAAAGAGACTTCTGCATATTAAGTGTTCAATATATATGGGATGCTTTGGTTTAATAACAAAAAAATGTAATATTTGTAAAACAGACTTGCAACTAAATTGTTGAAATACTACTCAATCATAAAACTGTAATTTTTTTTTATAAAACTGTAATATTAATCAAGATCTTAAAATGCTGCTTGTTGTCTATTCTGTCTCCAATATCCTCTTTAACTTCCCAGAGAGAATATAATCTAAACTTATTTCAATCTATCGGGAATGCCCCTATGAAAATTATAATTTCCCACCCCAAATACTATCTCTTAGTGACCCCATTTCTACCTTCTTTCTACCACCTGACTTCCCCAAAGGTAGGCAGAATTTCCTTGTAATATTTAATAACTCTCATTGCAGTTAAATACCAATTCCTTTTTATTTTCTTCAGCAGAAAATGGACAATAAAGAATTTCTTACAGTTGAAAACATTATTAAATTGTTTCTCAGTCTTCAGCTTGATAAGAAGTGAAATTTGTAGTAACTGTATATATCATGAGGTGTAATCACTGAGTAAAACCAGCTATTCAGCAGTTGCATTTTACCATCTGTAATGAACGCCTAGCTCTACTGGCTTACCCTATCGGAGTCATAGCTTACAAAAAGTCAGCTAGTTGGATCCAAGAGCCAAACTTAGAACACACAAAACAATAACACAGAAATGAAGCACCATAATATAACTTTTCTATGCACACCTTTTTTGTCTTCATGCTAAATGCCTTAGGTGTTATAGTTGAAAGACTTTAAGACTTAAGAATTGTATAGTGTTGAACTAAGAGGAAAACAAGAAAGATGAATGTTGAAGGGTAAAATTAAAAAAGAAGTGGTTAATTTTATGACCAGTAATGATACTACGGTGAGATTATCAAGTCAAACTGATATTGGATAAATAGACCTGAGAGAACACCTCTCTGCTAATGCTTGCTATTAACTCTACAAGTCCAGGCAAATGGGACAATTACCGTTTTATCCTTAATCCACAAAAGAATAATATAATTAGTACACTTAAAAGTCATCTGAATGCATTTTAAAGCTGCAAAAACATAAAAAGAACAGAACAAACATGGAAAGAATAGCTAAGTGCCATGGGAACCACAAAAGTCATGTTATAACCAGCCTGCCCTGCCCCCACGTTCTTGACCACCTAGGACCAAACATTCCAACTGCACAAGATTGTTTTTAATTTGGTTTTGTTTATTAATTTTTATTTTAGCTAGGTCTTTGTGGGACTTTTTGGTTTGTTATTGTTGTTGGGGGGTAGAGAGAAAATAATATAATCGGAACAAAACAAAGAAGCAAGAAGCTCACTACTTGGGACCATCTATCATCTACAATACATTGCTAACAAATAACAGAGAAAATTAGGTCTCTCATTTTGCATCCATCTTTGCTTTAAAGAGAAAAGCCTTCACACAAAAATGAGTAGAATATATTTTTAAAAACACACAAAAGACCCCCAAATAGCCAAAGCAATCTTGAGAAAGAAGAACAAAGCTGGAGGCAACATGCTCCCTGATTACAAACTCTATTACTATCGTGATAGTAATATACAGTAACTAAAACAGTATGGTATTGGCATAAAAACCAACACACAGATCAATGGAACAGAACAGATAGCCCAAAAATAAATCCACACATATATGCACAGTTAATTTATGACAAAGGACTCAAAAATATACAGTGAGGAAAATGAGTCTAGTCAGTAAGTGGTGCTGGGAAAACTGGACAGTAACATGTGAATCAAACTGGACCACCATCTTGCAACGTATACAAAAATTAACTCAAAATAGATTAAATATTTGAATGTACTTAAGACCTGAAACCATAAAACTCTTAGAAGAAAACACAGGCAGTAAGCTCCTTGGCATGGCTCTTGGCCATGATTTTCTGAGTCTGACACCAAAAGCAAAAGCAATGAAAACAAAAATAAACAGATGGGACTATATCAAACTAATCTTCTACACATCAAAGGAAACCATCAACAAAATAAAATGACAACCTACTTAATGGGAGAAAATATTTGCAAGTCATATAAGGGGTTAATATTCAAAATGTACAAGGAAGTCATACCACTCAATAGCAAAAAACACAAAAAAAATCAGATTAAAAAATGGGCAGATCTACATAGATATTTTACCAAAGAAGAAACAGAGATAGCCAGCAAGTACATAAAAGTATATTGAATATTATTAATCATCAGACAAATTTAAATTAAAGCCACCATGAAATATCACTTCGCACTTGTCAGATTGACTACTATCAAAAAGACAAACAAGTGTTGGTAAGGACGTGGGGAAAAGGAAACCCTGTGCACTGTTGGCAGGAATGTAAATTGGTGCAGCCACTATGAAAAACAGTATGCAGTTTCCTCAAAAAATTAAAACAGAACTACCATATGATCTAGAAATTCCACTTCTGGGTATTTATCCAAAGTAAAAATAAAAATCACTAACTCAAAAAGATATATGCACCTTCTATGTTCACTGCAGCATTATTTACAATAACCAAGATGGGAAAAAAACTAAGTGTCAGTTGATAGATGAATGGATAAAGATGTGGTATATATCTACAGTGGAATATAATGGACCTATAAAAAGAAATGAAATCTTGCCATTTGCAACAACATGGATGGACCTCAAGGGCTTTATGCTAAGTGAAATAAGTCAGACATAGAAGGACAAATATGGTATGATGTCTCTTATTCCATAAAAACTGTATATATGGAATCTTAAAAAAAAAAAAAGCTCATAGATACAGAAAACAGATTGGTAGTAACCAGAAGCAGGGAGTATGGTATGGGGGAAATGGGTGAAAGGGATGAAAAGTTTAAATAAACAAATAGATAAATAAAAAATAAATAATTTAGTGATTAAAAATGTACAAGAGTTCCAAAGTTTATTTCAAATCTGTTTGAGGAACATACAGATATGTGATATTTAGCTTATTATTACATTTTTGTCCATTTATTAATTCCTCACATAAGGTCATACTTGTAGCAGAGAGAGCCAGTTGATTTCAGGTACTGGGTTTCGACCTGCACTCCTCATCACTCATGGTTTACTTGTGTGAGATAAGAGAAGGAATAGCTCACCACATAGCTCCTTTAGCTCTTCAACAAATCTAAAGACATTATGTCCTTGAAATGTGGATTTTTTTTTAAGATCAAGATGAACACTTACGTGTTTTTCTATATCTTTTACATGTATTTGTTTCCATATTTTTATGTATTTTTTTCGATATTTTTAAACCTTCTCACCCTATTTCTGAATCTTAACATCAACAAAGGTAACAGCTGTGCTCACCATTAACACTCTTGGGTATCAATATAACAGAAATGTGCAATTTAATAAGGACCTTCTCTTGAAAATGAATTTATTTCTGTTTTCATCCTTGTAAATAAAAGTTTTTAAATAATTAGAATTTTAAATTCAGAGCTAGATTTAAATATAGTGCATAAATTTGCTAGCTACTGTTCCCTCACTGTGGACGTTAGATAGCGTCCACTTTTTCTTCTTAACTTATAGACTACTGTTGAGCCTAAATTTTTTTAAAGGATTAAAATCCAAAATTGGTGACACTGAGGGTTGAAGAACTCCTTTCAGGTTAGTTGGTAATTTAGAGGGGCCTAACCAGAGTGAATTTTATCCCTGAATACTAAAAGGATTTGCAAATTCAATGCAGGACAAATGTTAGCATTTGAGACATTATACTGAATAAAAGAGATGATAGAAGACTGAGGATGAGAAAGCAAACGTTTCATTTTCCAAATATATTTTTTTCCAAATATATTTTCTGAAAACTACAGACTTCTAAAATTTATTTCAACCACTGGCAAAACAAAAAAAATAACAACAACCACCAAAAAAAAAACCAAGAAAAAAAATCTTGAACAAATCATTAAAAAGGTATGTAAACATTTGCAAATGTTAATGACTAGGAGCCAGCCTGGCCTTTGAAGAATAAATCATGCAAGTTAACCTAATATTTTTCCTCATAGCCAGACTGGCATAGAATGCCATATCTGGATTGCAGCAAAGCATTTGAAGTTTTTAATGATACACTTGCTAATTACATGGAGAAATGTGATCTGGATAATATTACAAGTGGTGATTTAATACCTAAATGAATGAGAACCACAGAGTGCTGGTTAATAGATCAAATTCAGTCTATAACATGACGCTTTCACTAACATGTGGAAGGAAAATTTGACTATCTGTTTATAAAATTTGCAAACAAACAGAAATTAGAGAAATAATATGCTTGATAGCATAATCCAGATCCAAAATATGCAATAGCCTATACTAGAAACCCATTAGGAAGATACAAAAATTTTAAAGGAAAGGTTAAAATACTACCTACAGATTCCAAAATTCAAGTACCCAAATTCAAAATTAGGGAAACATGCCTTAACTAAGTTTGGTTTTTCGGGGTTTCGGGGTTTTTTTTCCAATGCTGCTAAAATTCTTGTCAGCAACCTCAGGGCAATGCTAACTTCCTAATAACCCAGGGAGGTAAAAAGACAATGCTCTAGACCTTGAACAAGATGCGTGCAAAGGACCAGAAGCAAATTATGTTCTTCATGCTGAGAAACCAGCAAGCAACTTTGGTTAACCAGGGCAAGGAGCCTGAAGTAAAGAGAAATAAGGAAAAAGGAGCTAGACCAGAGGAAGGAACTGATGCAAATAGTCTGGGAGTAACTTTAGGGCAGGAGGCAAGCAAACAGCAAGAGACTTCAGAATAAAGAAACAATGATCCCAATGCTACCTAAGTTTATGATTCTTTAGCTGCTCTGTGGCTTGGATAGGACATGGAAGGATAGTGGCATGGATCATGCTGAAAATGCTGTCATTACCATCCAGGCAGAGTGGAGACCATCTTAGTAACAGTGAAAATATGAGGCAAACACCTGTCATACTTGAGGAGGCACAAATAATTCTCCCTGCTGCCCTGTGGGGTTGGCCACTTCAAAAACAAAACAGAAAACTTTCAATGGAAAAAGTTGAATGCAAAGCATTGTGCAAGGCATTCTGGAAGAAACAAATATAATCAGGACACATATGGGAAGGTTTTCATGCACATTTAATCCAAGACAGTATCTGTTGCATTCAACGAATAGGATAAACACAATACTAGATACATTCAAAAGATAGGAAGCTCCTTCTGACTGGGTTTATGAGGAAGCTTTCTTGGAGCAAATGGCATTTAGCAAGTTAAAGTTAGTAGCATGGGCCATCCCCAAACACAACACCCCTCAAAATACAGAAAACTGTATGCATAGCTTGATCTCTTCTATCTCCCCTTCAGATCCTCTTCCAGTCTCATCTCTTCCCTGGGAAACTGGCTTGCGTGGACTGCAGCAAGCTTCCAATTGGGTTCAGTCAACCTGAGGCCCTAGCAAAACAGCAGAAAGCAAGAGACTTATGAGGTCAGAATCTCTCTTGCTCCAATTCCTCCCTGCCAGCCACCCAGATTATGTGTGTCTGCCTCTCAAAAGCCACCTCCTGTCATAGGACCCTCTTTATACAGCTGTCTCAGCAAGTTCATGAGCCACTCTCTCCCTTTGCCCCTTTTAGCCCTGCCCACAGCTTTATATATTGTCCTTTTATTAACTCTGCTCAGTTACCCAGTATGAGTGTATGTCTTTCTTGCCAAGACCCTGGCACATACAGTGAGCTTTTGGGTCTCACTTTCATATTTCTAAGCTCAGTACTCTTACCAAGCCTTAAAAAAGGAGTCTCTGAATGGAGAATGAGATAGGGATTTAAGATCCCAATCTGACTATAAAAGGACTCTTAGAAAGGAGATGAGTTTAGGCAATTGGCAGAAAGAGGCACAAGGTTTTGCCCTTTCCAACATCATTAGTAACTTTGTGTGTGCAGATTCGGAATCAGAAGGACAGATGTGAAATGTGAAATGCACCACCTCAATAAGATAAATAGCCCTTAACTTTGCACAATTGGACCAAGATAAAGACAAATTAGGAATCTTTACTCACCCATGCCTAAGAAATATGATCCTGTTACCCCTGCCATGGCTGTTGCCACCATCCATATCCAATGGCTCCTGGTGCTAACTGCCCCTGGCCAAGCTCCAAAGACCAAGCAAAAGCTTATGACTTGGGTAATAAAAATGAAATAAAGTAGGATTCTCAATCTGGGGAAATCTGCTGCTTGCTTTAGTAAAATGTTGCAAAGGTAGACTCAACATTATTAGTAATATTATTCCTTAGCTTAGGCAGATCCATGTGTTAATTTCCTTACTATGTTTCTCTCCTTTTTCTCACTCCATCTGGTCTCATCTTTGTCTCTCAGTAACCAAAGACTCAAAGCTGTGCCTGCGAGAGATTCCACAGAATTTGGAGAGAGCAGACAAGGCTCACATAATTGCACAGCACCACCAACAATTTACAATTAAGGATTAAGCCTCCCTTCTACCATTTCCAACTTAGAGGAATTTTCAATGATTGTGTCTTCCCAGGCCTCAGCCTCCTATCAGTCTGCAGTCTCTATTCTCCTCCCACCCCCCTGCTCTCCTCCTCTCCCCTACCTAGATTGCTCAGCTCTGAACCTTCCAAATTTGTTTATTTCTTAGCCAGAGAAATTTAACAATCTATGTTTCACTGTGCCCCATAAAGCTTCATCTTGGTAATCAAATATCTCTATTAATATAGGTTCCCAAATAAAGACAATTCTCTCCTTGAGATAAACCCTCGACATAGGCTTAGAAAGTAATAGGGTTTCTCTCTATCACAACTGTGAATACACTTTATAATGGAATGGATTTTCATGTGCATATTTTAAGAAAACTTGCCAAAATCTAATCACTTCCAGCTTACAGACACCATCAGTGTCCATACCATAAGGTTACAGAAAAGATGGAGGAAATAAACCGTTGGAAACTTCCTTTCCACGATAAGGATCTTTAAATTTCAGGGCTTAAAATACACAGTACATATCTCCCTTTTGCAGTACAAAGCAAATGCCAGAGTTGTTTCACAAGGCAACCTGACCCTGGCTAGCAGGTACAATCAACACTGCAGACTTTAGAGCTCTCGGTACAGATTTTTGCACACAGTGGGTGCTCAATAAATATTGCCTGCTGACTGATTCAGTCTCCAGTGATCCAGAAAGCTCACACAAAAGCAGCCAGTTTGAAAAAATAAAATTGTGCATGAGTTGCAGTCTAGTAACTATTGTACAAGCAAAATCCGACAAGAGAAAACTTATTCTAGAGTGAATTGAAAGCAGTTTTCAATTTTTATTTTTCAAGCAAGTACTCTGTTGAGGGCTGAACTGTACTCTCCCCAAATGGATATGTTAAAGTCCTAACCCTCAAAACCTAGAAGGTCACTGTCTTTAGAGATAGTCTTTAAAGAGATAATTAAGTTAATATGAGGTCATAAGTGTGAACCCTACTCCAGTATGGCTACTGTCCTTATAAGAAAAGGAGATTGGGACACACACATGTACAGAGGGAAGAACATGTGAAGACATTGGGAGAAGATAGCCATCTATAAGCCAAGGAGAAGAGACCAACCCCACTGACATCTCGATCCCAGACTTTTAGCCTCCAGAATTGTGAGAAAATCCATTTTTGTTATTTAAGCCACCCAGTCTGTGATATTTGTTCTGGCAGCCCTAACAAAGCCATAAATACTCTCATTAACTTTCTAGTGATAAGGGGGAGGGGAATTTGCAGAACTCTCTAAAAATCTGAAAAAAGTCTCTGAAATCTCCCTAAAATCTCCTCATAAGGGCAAAACCACAATTTTACATTTAATTCTAGGGGATTTGTGGACCTTTTTGATCCCAGACCCACAATTAAGATTCTCTGTGTGTAGTACCAAAAACTCTCAAAAGATATGCATGAAAAATTTGCTTGACTAGTCCTGAGAGTTCTACAATTGGTTTACCCAAATCTCCAGTGATTGGGTATGAGAGGTATGGTCATTATCTTTGCAACCAAATAATAAATAATACATTAATTAAATGATTAATTATATAACATTTCGAAATTTCACAAAGAAAAGTAAGAAACTAAGGAAACAAATCTTGAATATAACTTTGATTCAAAATTATAGTAAAATAGGGGCACCTGGCTGGCTCAGTCAGTAGAGCATGCAATTCTTGATCTTGGGGTCATGAGTTCAAGCCCCACACTGGGAGTAGAGTTTACCTTAAACAAATTTTTTTCATTACAAAATTATAGTAAAATAATTGTGAAAAAATAACTTAATGAGCAAGTTGAATATGCTTAAATGTTTCTCCAATCTAATACTCAAGAAAATATTGATACTGATATTGAAAGTATTAAATATATATATATATATATCAATATTGAAAACATTGATATTGAACAGGATTTTTTTAAAAAGTGAAGAAAATATCCATGCAAAAATGAAATGAACTAGAAAAAAAGTATTCTTTTTGAACTACAATATTATATGACTGTGTCAAAAAAGGAGTTTCCGCTGAAAAAAAGGGAAGAAACCTGTCTCTTGTAAAACAGGTTGTGAGGTAAGATAGCTCATGGTTGGAAGTGTTGGAGCAGGGGACAGATAATCAGTTGTTAAGGGTGTAACAAAATATTCTGGTGGAGGGACAGGAAGTTGAACTATATGTCTCAAACACCTACACTTTACTAGTAAGGGAAATAATACATTCAAGATAAAATTCCACTGCAGAGTGTACTATGTCTTCAGAAAGACAAATTGACAAACGTATTCAAAGAAAAATGCTGCCTTTTGTATGTGAACTTCTAACTCTGAATTCCCTGAGCCCCTTTCTTTTGTTTTCCAGTTGATCACAGAGGTGAAGGGTCAACATAATCAATTTAAGTTTATATCTCAGGGAGCACAACAGGGGCTGCTGCCAACAAAAATCAAACCTGCTGCTTTCCCACACAAGCCAGCCAGGAACGCAACTAAAAACCCGCATCCACTTTAGAGGAAGGAGAAGGAACCATACAGGTGCCATTGGCCAGCCATCAACATAGGCATGCATTTCCACACCTGTGGCTGATGAGATCTCCAACACCAAAAGACAGTTGTTCCTGCCTTTTTCCACTTCGTGTATTTATTGTTAATTTTTAGTTTTAAGGTTCACCTTGAAAGATAGATTATTCTGGAATATTTTTAACATATATACCAAAAACCATTCAGAAATAGATTTCCTGGGGCACCTGGGTGGTTCAGTGGGTTAAAGTCTCTGCCTTCAGCTCAGGTCATGATCTCGGGGTCCTGGGATCGAGCCCCACATCGGTCTCTCTGCTCAGCGGGGAGCCTGCCTCCCCCCTCACTCTGCCTGCCTCTCTGCCTACTTGTGATCTCTCTCTCTCTGTCAAATAAGTAAATAAAATCTTTTTTTTAAAAAGTACACTTTAAAAAAAAAGTACACTGTTACACTCTTGTGCAAATTAAAATAGCTAGATTACTAGTCAGAATGTGCCCTAAAGAAATCCAAAAACATTATTCAGAAAAAAATAGCTAAAGTCCTTCCATGTAAAAAAAATTGATGCTGTCATTCACCCTAGACAATAACATTTATTGGACATATTGAAAGATGACATGCTAGTTTTTTTTTAAAGGAAGCCTTCAGACCTTCTCTGTTGGTTTGAAAGGTATATTTTAAGGAAAGAAAAACTTTAATAACCTAGCTTAGCCTCGGAGGTAAACGTAGGCAGGAATGTGGCTGAGACACAAAGGGGAACAGAAAGAACAAAGAGCCCAGTTAAGCAGTCATACAAAAATTTTACACAATAATATAAAAGCCAATTACAAAATGACATGTATTCTAAGTCATCATGCTTGAGTGCTTTGGGTTGCACTCATAATATTTAAAATCATGTTCTGTCACTGATATCCTTTATTCAAGCAGTGGTTAATACCCACCCTCCATAAATTATGGGGTACCCCAGGCACATATGTGATGGTGAGTGGCAAGAAACTAAAAGTAAATATATTCAGGGCGCCTGGGTGGTTCAGTTGGTTAAGCAACTGCCTTCGGCTCAGGTCATAATCCCGGAGACCCGGGATCGAGTCCCATATCGGGCTCCCGCCTCTGTGGGGAGTCCGCTTCTCCCTCTGACCTTCTTCTCCCCTCTCATGCTTTCTCTATCTCAAATAAATAAATAAAATCTTTAAAAAAAAAAAAAGTAAATATATTCATCAAGTCAACAAATCTGAGCCAAAGAGGAACAACAGCCATAGGCTGAGGCTCATTAAACAAGAAGACATATTCCTCAATACTGAACTTTTCAAATTACATATTATCAAATGTAGTGCCATGATCTTCCAATTGCTCAGGCCAAAAATTTTATACTTACATCAATTCAGCAGCAAATCCTATGATACCTACTTTCAAATTGTATGCTGAATCCATTCTCTTCACCTACACCAATACCCATCTCCTACCCCATTCCAATCTACTTCCATCTCTTCTCTGGATTATTGCAATAACCTCATTCCTAAATATTTTCTCTGCTCCCACTCTTACACCCAACAATCTGTTCTTAACTGTGCAGCCAGAAAAGTCCATTTAAACATTAGTAAGATATCACTTTCTGCTCATCGTTTGAACAGCTTCTCATCCCATTCATAGTAAAAGTCACAAGACCCACCATGACAGATGGTGTCCTATATAATTTGTCCACCTTCAGCTTGACCATCACTTTTCTGGTCTCTTTTATCATGCTCTCCTACTCCATTCCAGTCACATTGGCTGCCTAGCTCTTCTGCAAACATTCTAATTCCTTCCCACCTATATTAGGCATGGTTCTCTAGAGAATAGAACCAATAGGATATATACAAGAGGAATTTATTATAAAAATTGGCTCATGCAATTCTGAAGGCTGTGAAGTTCTACAACCTGCTGTCTGCAAGCTGGAGAACGCGGAAAGCCAGTGGTGTAATTCAGTCTGAGTCCAAAGACCTGAGAATGGGAATGATGTAGTTTTGGAATGTTGGTGAGGTCCAGAGCCACCAAAACAGAATTTCTTGAGATGTTTTTGGTGCAAAAAAAAGGTGATTAAAGCACAAGGAAAGGACGGGTGGGCTGAAGGAGTTGCTGCACTGGAAGAGGGAGGTAAGGGAAAAGGGAGGTTTTCAAAAGGACTTTGATATGCTAAAGAAGACTCTCAGGATACTAGAGGCCTTGCCATTGTCAGGCTAAGATTTTCTTTCTAGGAAGGCATTAATGTTAAGACAGCTGGGAGTTGAAACAGCTTCAGGAGAACAGGTATTATTTTTCCTTTGAATGTTTGGTAGAATACCCCAGGGAATCCATCAGGCCCTGGACTCCTGTTTTTTGGGAGGTTTTTGATCACTGCTTCAATCTTGTTACTGATTATTGGTCATTCAAGTTGTCAATTTCTTCCTGTTTCAGTCTTGGTAGTTTATAGGTTTCCAGGAAAGTATCCATTCCTTCCAGGTTGTTTAATTTATTGTCATATAGCTGTTGATAATAATTTCTGATAATTATATTTATTTCCTCGGTGTTAGTCATGATCTCTCCCCTTTCATTCATAATTTTATTAATTTGGGTCCTCTCTCTTTTCTTTTGGGTAAGTCTGCCCAGTGCTTTATTGATCTTATTAATTCTTTCAAAGAACCGGCTTCTAGTTTCATTAGTGTGTTCTACTGTATTTCTGGTTTCTAATTCATTGATCTCTGCTCTAATCTTATTTCCCTTGTCATGTGTGGGTTAGGTTTAATTTGTTGTTGATTCTCCAGACCTTCAACCACTCTCTTATACCATACACAAGGATAAACTCAAAATGGAAGACCTCAATGTGAAACAGGAATCCATTAAAATCCTAGAGGAGAAAATAGGCGGTAACCTCTTTGACATGGCCACAGCAAATTCTTTCAGGATGCGTCTCCAAAGGCAAGAGAAACAAAAGTGAAAATGAACTTTTGGGACTTCATCAAGATAAAAAGCTTCTGCATAGCAAAGGAAATAGTCAACAAAACAAAGAGGCAACCCACAGAATGGAAGAAGATAGTTGCAAATGACACTAATACAAAGGACTGATATCCAAGATCTATAAAGAACTTCTCAAACTCAACACCCAAAAAACAAATAATCAACTCAAAAAATGGGCAGAGGACATGAACAGACATTTCTCCAAAGAAGACATAGGAATGGCTAACAGACACATGCAAAAATTTTCATCACCATTAGCCACCAAGGAAATTCAAATCAAAACCACATTGAGATACCACCTTACACCAGTCTGAATGGTAAAAATTGACAAGGCAAGAAACAACAAATGTTGGAGAAGTTGTGGTGAAAGATAAACCCTCTTATATTGTTGATTGGAATGCAAATTGATACAGCCACTTTGGAAAACAGTGTGGAGGTTCCTCAAAAAATTAAAAATAGAGCTACCCTATGATCCAGCAATTGCACTACTGGGTATTTAACCCAAAGATACAGATGTAGTGAAAAGAAGGACCATATGCACCCCAATGTTCATAGCAGCAATGGCCACAATAGCCAAACTGTGGAAAGAGCCAAGATGCCCTTCAACAGACAAATGGATAAAGAAGACATGGTCCATATATACAATAGAATATTAGTCAGCCATCAGAAAGGATGAATATCCAACTTTTGCATCAACATGGATGGGACTGGAGGAGATTATGCTGAGTGAAATAAGTCAAGCAGAGAAAGTCAATTATCATATGGTTCCACTTATTTGTGGAACATAAGGAATAGCATGGAGGACACTAGGAGAAGGAAGGGAAAATGAAGAGGGGGAATGAGAGGGGGAGATGAACCGTGAGAGACTGTGGACTCTAGGAAACAAATTGAGAGCTTTAGAAGACAGGAGGTGAGGGGATGGGTGAGCCTGGTGATGAGTATTAAGGAGGGTACAGATTGCACAGAGCACTGGGTGTTATACACAAACAATGAATCATGGAACACCACATCAAAACCTAACAATGTATTGTATGGTGACTAACATAACAAAATAAATAAAAATAATTTACTTCTTAGTTCAAAAAAAAAAAGGTAGTTGGAGTTTCCTGGAGAAATATTATACTCTTACAAGTCCTTGTCAGTAGGCTGCAGTTTGTAAAAAAAAAAAAAACTTAATTTTACATTTCTTTCTGTTCCCCACATCACATATTGAAGGGAGGGTGATGTTAGGGCTCTAGGAAACTGAGTTATGGGTCTCTGGGAGTTAGGTTATTGATAAGAAAACTTTTTCCTCAGCTTCCCCCAATGGCTACTATATCTTACATAATTATAGTCAAGTATCAAAACTAGGAATTTTACAAATAAAGCTATTATAAACCATTATATCCAGATTTTTGTGCAAAAAGAGTTTTCATTTCTCTGGGATAAAAGCCCTGGACTACAATTTCTGTGTCATATGTTAAATGTATGTTTAGATTTTTTTTTAAGAAACTGTCATACTATTTTCTAAGGTAGCTGTACCATTTTATATTCCCACCAGCAATGTATGACAGATTCAGTTTCGCAGCATCCTGGTCAGCATTTGGTATTATCATATTTTCAAATGTAACTCTTCTTACAGGCATGCAGTGATATCTCACTGTGGTCTGAATTTGCATTTCCCTAATGGCTAGTGATGCTGAACATCTTTTCATGTGTTTATTTGTCATAAATACATCCTCTTAGTGAAATGTCCCATCATGTCTTTTGCCTATTTTCTACTTGGATTGCTTGCTTTTTAATGTGAGTTTTCAGAATTCTTTATATATTCTAAAAATTGGTCCTTTTTCTGACATAGGGTTTGCAAATATTTTCCCCTGGTTTAAAGCTAATCTTTTCAACCTCTTAATGATGTCTTTTACATTAAAAAGGTCTTTAATTTTGATGACACGCAGTTTATTGATTTTTGTATTTTATAGATTGTGCTTCTTTGTGCCATGTCCAAAAACTTTTTACCAAGCCCTAGATCCCAAAGATTCTTTTCTCCTATGCTATCTTCTAAAAGTTATATGTATTATCTTTCATATTTATATTTATGATGCATTTTGGCTTAATTTTTGCATAAAATATGAGATTTAGTTCAAGTTTTTTTGTTTTTATTTTTGTCTGTGAACAGAAAATTGCTTCAGCACCATCTGTTGAAAAGATTACCTTTGCTTCACTGAAGTGCTTTTGCACTTCTGTCAAAAGTGAGCTAGCCATACTTTGTGAGTCAATTTCTGGGTTCTCTATCCTTTCCACTAAGATATGGTCTACCTCTCTGCCAATCCCACACAGTTTTGATTACTGTAAATAGATAATAAATCTTGAAATTAAGTAGACTTTTTCTCCCACTTTATTTTTGTTTTTCAAAATTGTTTTAGCTGTTCTATTTCCTCTATCTTTCCATATAAACTTTAGAATAATCTTGAGTATATCTACAAAAAAATCTTGTTGGGATTTTGAATACTTGTATATCAATTAGAGAAGAACTGATCTCTTTACTATACTTATTCTTCTAATCCATGAAATTGTCAGTCTTTGCATTTGTTTAAACCTTTGAGTTCTTTCATCAGCATTGTGTAGTTTTCAAAATATAGGCCTGCAGATGCTTTGTTACATTTATGCGTATTTCTTTCTTTTTTGAGTGATTGTAAATGGCTTTGTATTTTTAGTTGGTGTGTCAACTACTAGTTTCATTGTCATGATAAAAACTCTCAGAAAACTAAGAGTAGAAGGAAAGTTCCCCGGCTTTAAAGAAAATCTACAAAAAACCACAGCTAACATCACACTTAATGGTCAAAGATTGAATGCTTTCCCCTAAGATTGGGGACAAGGCAAAGAATACTTTAACCACTGTTACTCAGCATAGTACGGGAGATTTTACCCAGTGCATTAAGCAAGAAATGGAAACAAAAGGCATGCAGACCAGAAAGGAAGAAATAAAACTGTCCTTATTTGCAGATGACACAATGGTTTACAAGAAAATTCCAAGGAATCTATTAAAAAAAAAAAAAAAACAATTCCTACAATTAGTGAGTTCAGGAAGGTTTTAGGATACAAGATTAACATACAAAATCAATTGTATTTCTATGTAACAGCGTGGGCACCCGCTCTCTTACCTCCTTCTGGAAGCAAAGACTTGAATTGTTATAGTCCCATCTGTCCCTAAGGCTCTGTTCATTTTTTTCAGTCTATTTTTTTTCCTCTGTTTTTTTTTTTTGATCATTTCTATTATTTTACATTCAAATTCACTATCTTTTTTCCCTCTGTCCTCTCCATTTTTCTATTAAACCTATCCATTGAATTTTTATTTGGCTTTTTAAAATTTTTTTAGTTCTAAAATTTCCAGTTGGCTCTTTTTTATATCTTCTATTACTTTGCTGGTAATTTCCATTTTTTGCCCAGACTTTCTATTTTTCAATTGTTTCAAGCATATCTGTAATTATTCATTGAAGCATTTTATAATGTCTTCCTTAAATTCATTGTCAAATAATTCTAACATATGTATCACCTTGATATTGGTATCAGTTGTCTTTTCTCATTCAATTTGAGAATCTTCCTGATTCTTGGTATGATGAGTGATTTCTTATTGAAACCTGGATATTTGGGATTTTATGACAGTCTGGATCTTACTTAAATCTTTTTTACCAACTTTTTTTTAAAGATTTACTTATTTATTTAAGAGAGGGAGAGAGAGAGTGCACAAGCAGGGGGAAGGGCAGATGCAGAGGAAGAAGAAGACTCCCTGCTCCCTGCTGAGCAGGAGCCCCATGAGGGGTTTGATCCCAGGACCCTGAGACCATCACCCGAGCTGAAATCAAGAGTTGGACACTTAACCAACTGAACCACCCTAGTAGCCCCAGCAACTTTCCTCTGATACCACTCCATTGCATGAAAGGGGGCATCACTTCAGTACTGCCAGGTGGTGGTGAATACCCAAGTTCTCCACTCAGCTTCTGTTGGAACCTGAGGGTGTTAGGGGTTCCTTGTTACTACTGGGCAAAATGGGAATCAGGCTCACACTAGGTCTCCATTGATGACACCCTGGCTGGGAGGGTAAGGAGTGCCATATCACTGCTCCACTGACACGGCAAGCAAGGGAGGGGGAATTCATCATGCCCAGCAGGGATGAAAGTGTCAGTTTCTCCCAGCCTTCTCTGATAACCCAGCATGAAGATTGGGGCAACTCCTACAGTCCGGCAAGGGTGGAAGTCCAAGTACTCTACCCAGTCTTCACTGGAAGGAGTGGGCACAAACCTGCAGTTTTCTTCTGTGATGTTTGGCTGGAGCAGATCATTTATTGTCTGCATGTTCTCTGCCTTTCTAGGCTGCCCCTTCCCTCATCCTTTAGCTAGAGAGAACAGGTTTTTTTTGAGTTTTGTTTTGTTTTGTTGTTTGTTTGGGTTTTGTTTTGTTTTTTGGGTTTTTGGTTTGTTCAGTTTGGGGGGTGTTGTTTGGTTTGTTTTTGCTTTTATTTTTATTTTGGTCTAGCCTATTGGCATTCTAACATGTAAAGCTTCTCCAAGACCCCGTTCGGGATACACAAGACAAAAAGAAAACCCAAAGAATTCACTACTGTGGTGAATTCATTCCTTGGTCCCAAGATATGTCGCCAGTCTGTATTGTTCTCTCTACCTTTCAGAGTCTTCCTATGTTTGTGTTATATTTGAGTCCAGAGTTTTTAGCTGTCCTGAGAGAAGAACTAGGAAAAATTACATCTATACCATTCTCCCTCAAGTGAAACATCCTTAACTTTTTTTTTAAAGGTTATTTGGTTTTTTTTGGTTTTTTTTTTAAGATTTTATTTATTTATTTGACAGAGAGAAATATCACAAGTAGGCAGAGAGGCAGGCAGAGAGAGAGGGGGAAGCAGGCTCCTTGCTGAGCAGAGAGCCCGATGTAGGGCTCGATCCCAGGACCCTGAGATCATGACCTGAGCCGAAGGCAGAGGCTTTAACCCACTGAGCCACCCAGGCGCCCCCATCCTTAACTTTTTTACAGAGGAAAATGAAAAATAGTCTACTATAGCCAAACTCAAATCCCCACCATTTACCTATTATTGAACTTTACTTTTACTGAATAGTCAATAATTACTGAGTTCATCTGTCACTGAGTACCTCTTAATTAAAAACATTATGTTTAGGAGGAAATAGCCTCTGTTGTACCAGCTTTGGAAACACAAACCTGTGAAGTGATAACAAATATTACCATATATGCAGTAAAGAACATCAGGTTTTAAGATTATTGAGTTATTAGGTCAAATTATTGTTAGCTATTTCTGCCTTAAATTAAATATTTTTAAAAGTGTAGTCTATACAATATCATGAGAGGTTAAATTTTCTAAATCTCCAAGCATATAATCCTTTCGAGATCATAATGCTATAATTAGCATCATCCTTATATAATATATATATCATATATCACAGTAGCTCATATTGTTCTTAATTTTAAGATATTTTAATTTTCCTCATAATTCTAAGCACTCTGCTGAGGATGACCACTGAAACACAGAATTTCAGAATTGGAATAAATCTTATATCTTAATTATTGATCTACTTTCTACTTACTTTCCAAGAGTTTCTCTGCTAACATTGAGAAGCTTGGCATACACTGGAGATCACACTCCTCACTATATGGCTCTAAAATATGCTGGCAAAAATGGTCTTCAAATTCTGCTTCTTTACCATTTCCATCACCTACTCTCTCCTTTTCCACTGAGAGGTTTGCCAATCCAAATTATAAAACAGGTGAGGAAATTTTCTCTACGATATATCCAAGACCAGGAGGGAAAGATAAGCAAATCTAATTCATTATTAACAAGATTAGGAGTGGGGGGAAGGGGGAAAAGGGGAGAAGTGATTGCCTCATCAAACCATGGACAAGAAGTTGGAAAGTACTGCCTATTTACATGCAAAAAGTTCTTCCTATTTTTTTTTTAAGATATTATTTATTTATTTGTCAGAGAGAGGGAGAGAGAGAGAGAAGCAGACTCCCCATGGAACAGGGAGCCCAACATGGGACCCGATCCCAGGACCTAACCAAAGGCAGACGCTTAACCGACTGAGCCGCCCAGGTGTCCCAAGTTCTTCTTATCTTGAATAATTATTGCAAATATATTCTACTACTAAACTGGATACTGAAGACTGAAATGTGTATTCATCTCTCTTGTACATGCAATAATCATTCATATGCTGTACTTCTCAAATTGGTCTGTTTCTCAAAGATAGAAATCATGCTCTACTTCCTGTGAATCCCTAAGCTCCAACCCAATGTCAAGAACATAGTGATGTTCAATAAATATTTGTGAATAAAAGAATAAATTTACTTGAAGATCATCTACTCACTACCCCCATACCACTTAGATTTCAAGGTCAATTTTTATAATTACCTCCTTAATCATACACACATATTGTAACTCCATGTCTAGTTATATCCAACACCCCACCTACAACATTTGCTTTAGCACTGAACATAGATATATATAAGCCATACTTGACATGTCTGATCGCTCTCCTTGAAACACTTTCTATACTTGACTTCCATTATGAACTGAATTGTATCCCCCTAAAATTCATATATTGAAGTATTACTTCCCATTGTGTCTGTTCTTTGAGATAGGGCTTTTTAAAAGATAATTAAGGTTATCCTTAATCCAACAGGACTGGTGCAGTTAGAAGAGATAAAACACCAGAGCTCATCTTTGTGCATACACAGAGGAAAGGTAATAGAGAACATAGCCATCCATAGCCAGTAAGAGGGTCCTCACCAGAAACCCAATTTGCCAGAACGTTCATCATTGGACTTCTAGCCTCTAGAACTGTGAGAAAATAAATGTCTTTTATGCTGTCCAGTTTGTGGCAGTCCATTATGGCAGCCTACCCAAACTAACACAACTTCAAACACATCACACTGTCCTGGTTTTTCTCTTACTTCACTGGAGACTCCAAATCCATTTTCTTTGGTAGTTCCTCCTCATCTCTCCATCTTTCCACATTGGGATGTCCCAGTTTCATTCCTCAGAAACTGTCCCTTTACAATCTATACTTCTTATTTGGTAATCTGTCTCAACCTCTTGATATTCAGTATTAAATATATGTTGATGATAACCAAATATATGTTTCCTGCCCACACCTCTCTCCTGCTATCTATTCAGCATCTCAAATTTAACATATTGATCTTTCTCCCACAGCTTGCTTCTTCCACATTCTTCTCCATTTCAGTCAGGGGAAACTTCATCCTTCCAGTTGCTCAGACCATAAACCTTAAACTTGGAGCCATTCCTTGACTCCTCTGTTTCTCTTACATAGTACATTCAATATGTCTGAAAACTCTACTGGTTCAGACTTCAAAATGTATCAAGAACCAAACCATATCTAACCATCTCCCATGCCATCTCTATGGTTCAAGCCACCCTCACCTCTCATCTAGATTACTGTTGGAACCACTCGTTGGTCTCCCTGCTTCCTCAGGGGATTCTCAATAGAGCAGCCAGGTGACCAGTTAAAACATAAATTTTACCATGGTATTACTCTAATCAAAATTTAACTGTGGTAGAGTAGATTTCATTCTTTACAGTCACTTATAAGACCAAAATGATCTGTATCCCACACACCATTCTTTCCCCCACCACATCTTTCTTCTAATAATATGTCTCCTCTCCTTTTTGCTCACTTTGCTCTATCCATAAAGAACTCTTTGATCTTTTTTTTTCTTAAAGAGAGCATGTGTGAGGCAGGGAGGGGCAGAGGGAGAGAGAGAATCTCAAGCAGGTTCAAGAGCCCGACACAAACGAGGTACTCAGTCTCACAACCCAAAGATCATGACCCAAACAGAAATCAAGAGTTGGATAATTAAGCAACTGAGCCCCCCAGATGCCCCTCTTTGATGTTCTTCTAATATACCAGATACTTTTCACTTCTGAGGCAAGTATTAACTATGACTTCCTGTCCTATAAAATTAAAATTATATTTACCTTGGATGGATGTCATTAAGGATTAAAGATAATGTATAAAAACTACATGGCACATAACATACATAGCTCTTAACATGGGAATTAAATTTCTTTTAGGAAGTTCAAAGCCCTATTTTTATTGCATTTGAATAATCTCAAATACTTTTCCATAAAGAATTTAAAGAGTCTATTTAATTCATTCGAAATTATCTAAACTAAAGCAAAGTATGATAAAAATATCAGAATTCTTGGTCTTATCGAATGCAGAAAGTCAAAAAACATACCTCAGGTACAAAGAACAAACACCAAAACATAACATCCAACAGCAACAATTACTATCTATAATCCAGTATTCAAGATACATATCGCCTTGATTTCATATTCTAGGAAAGAGACACTAAGGAAATGCATAATATAAAATTTCAAGCTCATTATCTTTTTTCTTCTTTATTTTATTAAAAAAAAAAAAGACATACCTCCTAGAGAATGTGAATTTTGGTTTGGATTGGTTTTTCTGAAACCCGTAACTTCTCACCATGGCATAATCCTTGGAATAAAACCAGACTTAGAGACAGACTTCCCTTCATTCCAATGTGGGCTTTGAGTGAGTCTGAAAAAGCATGGGTTTCAGAATCAGACATATTTTTATGTCTGAATCCCAGCTGTGATTACATGTAAGATGCTGGACATGCTGGTAAACCTCTTCAATCTTTGGTTTCCTCATTTACAAAATCAATATAGGAAATTTGCATGGGTTAAAGATAATGTATGTGAATTCTCTGGCCCACTAGAAACTCAGGAAAAGTCTCTTTTATTACTATGGAGAGTAACTTCATAATAACAAGCTCTAAGAGATGGTGTTTGGCTGTAGAGAACTTCTGTTACACTAAATATTACTAGCTTTCATTTGATATTCTCTATAACATGATGCTCAAATGGATACACTTTTTTTTAACTTTTATTTTATTTTTTCAGTGTTCCAAGATCCATTGTTCATGCACCACACCCAGTGCTCCATGCAATATGTGCCCTCCTCAATACCCACCACCAGGCTCGCCCAACCCCCCAAACCCCTCCCCTTCAAAACCCACAGTTTGTTTATCAGAATCCACAGTCTCTCATGTTTTGTCTCCCCCTCCGATTTCTCCCAATTCATCCTTCCTTTCCTTCTCCCAATGTCCTCCACCTTTTTCCTCCAAATGAATACACTTTTAAGTTTCTTTTCCTGACAAAATGGGAGAAAATTCCATCTCAAAAAATTATTGGCAAAAGCTGGTTTCAAGTTGTCTTTAGGTAATATGCTGTACTACAGTATGTAACAATAGGTAAGAGAATGAATGAATGAATGCTACCATTACCATTGCTGAGGGTCAACATTAACTCTACTCAAGTGATCTTGGGCAACTCACTTAACAACTCTGCATCAGTTTCTTCTTTGTGACATAGAGTTCACTCATAAAATTCTTGAGGGGATTAAATGAAGTAATACATGCAAACTGCCTAGAACAGTACCCAGAAGGAAACAGACATTCAATAAATGTTTTCTATTAATATTCTGAAAATATAAACTTAGAAACAACTTTCACAATTTCAAATGTCAGATGTATTTTTCATTACCCGATTATTTTTGTCATATGTAGATTTTTTTCTAATTCAAAAACCAGAAACCAGTACAAATAATTCCTTACAAATAGAATATATATGCCTATTATCTTTATAGTCCTTATTTTTCTGAGGACAAGGAGAGCAAAAAGTTTACTAAAATTATTAAAGAAGGTAGAAATTCTAGATTTTAATTAATTCCATGTATAATTTCTATATTCTCTGTGGTAAGTTTTTAAAAACAATTCCATGTTATTTTTATTTCAAATAACATGCTTTGGAAAAGTGTCAAAGCTTAATGTCAACTCTAAACAAAATTCAAAACTCAATTATCTACACATGATCAATAGATGACTTAAGATAAAATGTCAAGAGTAAATAATGTCAAACTAATCGAATTTCTTTCACTGGCAGGTTTTCTTCTGAAGTGGGAAACAGGAGAATCTTACTGATTTTGTGGCCTTTTTTAGATTTTTAACAAAATATTTGATGAAATAGTTCATATTATTTTTAGGATTAAAAGAAGAAAGTGTTACCTAAGTGAAACTACTACTGAAATGAACTTCCAACAATTTAAAAATATCAGCCAAATTGGGGTGCCTGGGTGGCTCAGTCAGTTAAGGGTCTGCCTTTGGCTCAGGTCATGACCTCAAGGTTCTGGGATGGGACCCCCGCATTGGCTCCCTGATCAACAGGGAGCTTGCTTCTCCCTTTCACTCTGTCTACCCACCACAGTGCATGCACTCTCTTTCTCTCTCTCAAATAAATAGATAAAATCTTTAAAAAATAGCAGCCAAAGTTGGAATTATGTACATAATGGTGCATTAAAATTTATATGAATACACACACGTATTTGTGCATTGCACAACCTATGCAACTAAATAAACAGAGGCAATGAATTATTAGTTTCTTCAACTATAAACTTAAAGGGATTTTAGCATGATCAAAAGTTTGGTGTCAATTTAAAGGGAATCTCTAATGAAGCACAGTAATTTTCAACCCTTGGCTCTTTCCCACTTAACTTTTCCAAATCAATTACTTGTATGAAAACATAGAAAGCATTCTTCAGAAATTTTCAGAAAGACAGCACTGGGATAATAGCTAATAAATCAAAAAAGAAAATCAAGATCCAAAAGTCTGAATAGGCTGAATCATTAACATGCAGTAATCAAGATGAAATTTAACAGTGTGGGTTTTTTCACTTTTTGTTTTTGTAGTGAACTCTACACCCAGTGTGGGGCTTGAACTCATGACCCCAAGATCAAGAGTCACATGTTCTACCAATTGAGCCAGCCAGATGCTCCAAAAGTGTGACTTTTTTTTCCTAGTTTTCAAAAAATCAATTGTACTAGTATCTCAAGGAGAAAACCCAACTTGGTAGAAGTTCTTATGAAAAACACCTGAGGGATTTAGTAGACTTCAAGTTCAATAGGAGACAAAAGTATAATGGACTTTACAAAAGAGCTAATGTAATCTTAGACGCTATGAATTGAAGTATATTGTGCAGGACTAAGTTACTGACAGTACCGCTGTATTTTTCATTGGTCAGACTCTTCATGAAGCACTGTCCAGTCTAAGTATCAGATGACAAGATACACTGACTGTAATGGAAAGTACTAAATCAGGTTAAAGTTAAATTACAGTCAATAGTATCTTCACAGCTGGTACTTCAAAAAATCGATACAATTATTTCTTTAATCTTTAAATCAGCCAAATCACCATTTAATTTCAATGTATTTTTGAGATATTTATATCACTATCATGAAAATCCAGCACCATTTCCAAAAAGTAGAAAAAGTGAAAATAAAACTATTACATTTTAGCTGGTTACTGTTGTCAGCCAGGGCTCAGTTTGAGACCTGCTCTCTCTTTATAAAAAGTTACATTATGAAGTACCAGTTGTTAAATATATTCTACCATCAAACTTAGATCTTTCTTTACTAATGAGAAGAATTACAAAATTTAAAAAAAAATCTGTGATTAGATGTTATTTAAGACCATGTCCCTCAGATGTACTATCTAAAATTATCTCCTTTATAAGTAGTGTGTGTCTCCACTTTGGGAAACTAAATTAAAACTTACTGGTATGCCAGGCTATTACAGTCTGGAGATTTACTCTAGAGAAGATTAGAAACCCTAGAGAGCTTCTTACTCAAAAATATCTCCCCTGAATAATGAGAAAATTATCTGGATATGTGTGTCTGTTTGGTAATGGTGATCCCCTACCGTGATTTATCTGCTTTGGGCAACATCTATCATGGAGACATGTCTCATGGAACAAAAAGATATGTGTCCATGAAAGATAGTGGGCTGAGGAGATGGGGGTGAAAGAGAATGGAAAGAAGTAGGAAAATTGGAAAAAAAAAAAAAAGATCCATGGTTTCTACTCTTTGGTGATCTTCTTCACCTTAACTCAATTCCTTTCTTTATCATTAACCTAAGTGTTCTGAAGAGACTGATATATCTATGGAATTCATTGTCCTCAAATGCCTGACAAAATTCATTCTCTAGTCCAAGAAAACATGTTTGCTCATTATAATCCAAAATTGAGATAAAAATTTCTACAGAATAAAATGTCCTAAATTCACAAATCATTAACAGACTCATTAAGCTTATAAATCTCAGCTTAAAGTTCTCTGACTTTGCAACTTGTTCAAAGGCTGAATTTTCTATAACCCTAATTGCCTAGATAAATAAATCAAAGAGCATATGATATATGAAAACAGCCCATGATAAATATAGAAACATTTCATTTTCACATCAAATATTTAACACTAACACGTCATAAATAGAATGTTAAAGATAAATTATTAATTAGCTTTTCAGCATCACTCAAGAAACAACAATAGTTTGATTAAAAAAAAAAACTAGCATAGACCAGAAGGAGAGAAAAAAAAAAAAAAAATATATATATATATATATTTATTCAGTGTCTGTTGCATAGCAAGAACTTCCGAAAATTATTTTAATATCCACTTACGAGTTCTCCAAGTGAGAAAAACACACATACAGAACTGATAGAGTTTAAGTAATTTAGTTTGCTCAAGGTTACAGAGTTAGTAAGTAGCAGGGCAGGAATTAAACCCAAGCTGGGCGGCGAGAGGGAATGGGAAATGTTGATTAGCAGTATAAACTTCCAGTTATAAGATGAATAAATTCTGAGGATGTAATGTACAGCAGGGTGACTATAGCTAACAATACTGTATCATATACTTGAAAGTTGCTAAAAATAGATCGTAATATTCTCACCATAAAACAAAATTTTTAAAAAAGGCTATTATGTAAGGTGATAAGTTGTGATTACCACAACAGTTGTGCTTACCACAACTAACCTCATTGTGGTAATCATTTTGCAATATATATGTGTATGAAATCATCACATGTGTATCTTAAACTTAATGTCGTATGCTAATTATGTCTCAATAAAGCTAGAAAAAAAAATGCCTTAAAAAAGCTGAGGCAGCAAAAATCATCTGAGTCTCAGTGATAGTATAATTTATCCTGATGATGATCATCATCATCCTCACAGCATAACTTTCTCATCAGATTTTCTCAAATTCAATTCTCAAAACGTAGCAGGCCACAACAGACAAATGAAAGATGCTCATCACTCATCATCAGGAAAATACAAATCAAAACAACAATGAGATATCACTTCACACCAGTCAGAATGGCTAAAATTAACCAGTCAGGAAACAACAGGTGTTGCCGAGGATGTGGAGAAAGGGGAACCCTCCTACACTGTTGGTGGGAATGCAAGCTGGTACAGCCACTCCGGAAAACAGTATGGAGGTTCCTCAAAAAGTTGAAAATAGAGCTACCCTACAACCCAGCAATTGCACTACTGGGTATTTACCCTAAAGATACAAATGTAGTGATCCGAAAGGGCACATGCACTCAAATGTTTATAGCAGCAATGTCCACAATAGCCAAACTATGGGAAGAACCTAGATTTCCATCAATAGATGAATGGATAAAGAAGAGGTGGTACATATATACAATGGAATACTATGCAGCCATAAAAAAACCTGAAATATTGCCATTTGCAAGGACATGGATGGAACTAGAGGGTATTATGCTAAGCGAAATAAGTCAATCAGAGAAAGACAATTATCATATGATCTCTCTGATATAAGGAATTTGAGAGGCAGGGCAGGGAGTCGTGGGGGGGAAGGGAGGGAAAAAACGAAACAAGATGGAACAGGGGAGGGAGACAAACCATAAGAGGCTTTTAATCTCAGGAAACAAACTGAGGGTGGCTGGGAGGTACAGAGAGTAGAGATAGGGTGGCTGGGTTATGGACATTGGGGAGGCTATGTGCTATGGTGAGTGCTGTGAATTGTGTAAGACTGATGACTCACGGACCTGTACCCCTGAAGCAAATAATACATTATATGCTAATTAAAAAAACTTTAATTTTTAAAAAATTTAAAAAAAAACTTAGCAGGCCACATATTTTTATTTTTTTTTCAGGCCAGTTTTTAAAGATCTAGCATCTAAAAAGGAGAGACAGTAGTGTCTAATAGTTGTTTATATGAATGGTTGTGAATAAATACTATTTATAATATGAGAATTATTGTCAGCATCTATTGAAAATTACTTAAATAAGTTGTAACAGATACGCAAAAATTATGAAAATATATTAGTACGCCAATTACTCTTAACTTTCAGTGTTTTCATAGCAATAATGAAGTAAAAAGACTTATAATTAATATGTGTGATATCCTTTCTTGTACTTCCAAGTTTCTTAACTCACATCGGTCATAAAGCACATACAGTATTGAGCCTATGTTTGGGTAAACTATGTGATAGACAGAAAATTAAGTAGAAGACAGGTTGGGTAAAACATGAATTTTCTAAAAGACTGTTTTTTCCCATACACTTAAGTAAGGTCAGACATTCTCTGCCAATAATAGCATTCTAACAAGAAAAAAAAATAATAACATTGTTATCACAGACAAGATTTAACTTCTGTAGATTATGAAAAAAGAAATACATGTTTTCCTCTCTGGAATGACATTATGACATGGTCAAGTACAGGAAGAAAAGTTTAACTTTTCAAAGTAATTGCCAGGCTTGTGCTTTCATGACTTTACTATTTCTGGTATTATGTTTATAAAAATTTTAATAAGTCACTAAGAGTATAAACAATTTTCTTGTCCATCCTTTCTGCAGCTATAGAGAAAGTGGATGAGAGATGATGTACTAGCTCTCAACCTGTCAAATCAGCAGTATTGAAACCCAATGATATTATGCATTACAGGCTACTGAACAGGTTCACAAAAGGAGAGAGAAGCAAGGGAACCCTGAAACCATTTTTACTAATAAATCAACAAATGTCAGTTATCAACTAAGTGAAATCCAATTGCTAAGTGCTGTTGAGAATATAAAAACTTCATGTGACACACAATCTCTGTACTCAATAATGTGATTCTAAATTTAGAGAAATCTTTTAAAATACATAAAAATAAGTAAGCAATATGAACAAGCAATTATATTAAATGTAAATATTATCTTAGTGCTTCTCGGCAAAGGCCGCAAACAAAACAGACTACTAGCTCCCACTCTTCTTGAAAAGTAGAGAATTACCTGTGAAGACAGTATGTTGCTTTTATGATGCACAAACATAAAAGAATTCTGAAACACGGTAAAAATCTGTGAGGAATTACTTCAACAGAAGATAAAAATAAAGTCGGAGGACTCATTACTACCACAGGTAGTAGCCAGGAAGAGAAACAGAAGCATTTACTCTAAGCTGACCAACAGTTCAGACTTCTGAGGACATCCAAGGACTTCTAACTTCAAGTAAAGTATCGCAAATGTATTACTAAATACATGTCTGTGGATCAAAGTGTTGTTAAAATAAGCAAGTAACGAGAATTAGGAGAGTACCAAATGCTACAGAAATTTGTGTTTATCCTGTTAAAAATACTGTAAGAAATATTTCTCTTACTGTCTAATTTTGTTATTTACCATAGCATTTTATATTTTTAACTAAAAGTAAAAATTACCCTATATTTTATATAAAGCACTAGATGAATGAGACCAAAATACCAACCCTCCACTCAAGACAACATGCTTCATTCAAGACAAATCTTAAGAACTTTAAATGGTAGTACTGTGAACCAAAAAGCTAAAATGTGACCACATGTACTACACATAAGCACTTGAGTATAGACATCATATTAAAACAGTGGCTGACCTATATTTTATTTTCGTTGATGTTCATCACTACAATTTAATCCAACAGAGATTTATTGAGCACCTATTATCGACCAGCCAGTGTGACAGATGCTGAGGTAGAGAGATGAATGAACTAATTAAATGGTGGTACTGAATCTAGCATCAATTTTTCTCCCCACAATTTTCACACTCGCCTCTTTCCATTCATCTCATCCCACCTCAGCTGAATTTTGAACCAATAAAAATTAACCTGATAAAAAGTATTTGGAGATATGCATATCATTTTAGATTTGATCAGGATATTTTCCAATTTCAGTGAAATAAGCAAAGTAACTCAATAATAAAATTCAAAATAGACTATTGCATAGTTTCACTTCTATTTTGCATTTTACAGGAATAGTCACCTTTTTCAAGATTCCTTTTAATCTGTCTCTCTCACACACACTCCCCTACAACTTTAATCCACATTTAATCTTTTAGACATCAATCATTCTGAGCTAATTAGCTAGCTAATGATCTTCTTGAATGATCACAATTTCAACATTGTCATTTGTCATGTATATTATTTAAAACCTAAAGTCATAATAATGTGTTGTCTCTCTGTAACAGTATATGAAGTAAAGGCTATTAAAATAGCTCTAAAGTGAATCAGGCAAAATATAAAACCCATATTGAATGTGAACTAATTTCTGCTGATTCACCATGAGAAACAACATAGTCGGAAGGTAGAGGAATTTAACTTGAGCAACCTTGAAGCCCCACTTAGGTAACTAAGGGGGCACAGGTGGTGCTTCGTCTGCCTCTATTGAATGAAGATCATGATTTTGGAAATGAAAACTGAACAGCAACTACGTAGATGTTGCACAAGGATAGGGTTTGTTCATTCATAAGCCCTACTATGCCAGGCTAGTGGAGAGCATTTAGATGAGGGAGAAAAAGAATAATGATATCATTACAGATGCCCACATAGAAGAAAGGAGTGACACTTCCCTGAGAGGTTACAAATCCAGCACAAGGCAAGAGATCGTAGTCTCAATTAATCAGGATACCTGCTAAAAGTCACACCCTTCTTTAGAAAAAAAGAAAGTATTCTGCTTCAGAAATTCTTCCTCTGTTTCTCTCTCTCTCTCTGGCATTCTTGCCTATCTGATAATATCTTCATGCACAAAACTGAAAAAATATTAATATTCTATTTTGGACTCATTTGTAATATAGATATGATAGAAATTTTTATAGGGAATGGCCCTCTTCATTTTAAAATAAATAATAACAGAGAAAGGAAATATTGGAAATGGTCCAACATAATCAAACTGTGGATATAAAATGTATTGAGAGAGAAAAGGAGAGAAAAATATGATGATCTCAAAGTTTTAAACACAAACATCACAAAAGTGACATAAAGCCTTTAAATAGTTCTGGAAAGGTTTAAGCCCAGGATGTGCTGAAATTGTGGGAAATATGAAAAGAACTGAAATGTTTTCAGGTAATTTCAGAGAAGCAATAATCAAGGAATGTCTATTTCCCTGCTGGAGGCAGAAAATGGAATGTTAATGGATAATAAAGGAAAGGCAGAAAGATCCATTAAGTAATTTCATTTTCATCTTCACCAACGAATATAATCTGTATCAATATGTTGCCTCTTAAGCTTGCCTGAGCTGTTAAGATACCAACTGCAAATACTAAGCAACTTATGGCAAGACAATGAGGCAAGACTAAGTAACCCTTTCCCATGAGGAACAAATATCAGACATTTCATTTCACCCATAAATGTTTTAGAATATATGTCTACAGAAAAGGGTTCTTTAAAAAAAATGGTATTATCACTCCTTAAAATTAACTTTTTAATATTATCAAATACCTAATCAATTTTCAAGTGTCTTTAATTGTTTCATTAATGTTTTAGAGTTGATTTGTCTCAAACAAGAAGCAAACCAGGTCCATACGTTGTATTTGATTAACATGTTTCATAAATTCCTTTAAGTCACACATTCCCTCTCCCTCTTCTTTTCCTCACAATATATTTTATTTTCTTTTTAAAAATTTTATTTATTTATTTGTCAAAGAGAAAGAGAGAGAAAGCAGGGGAGTGACAGGCAGAGGGAGAGGGAGAAGCAGGCTCTCCATGGAGCAGGGAGCTCCATGGAGATCCAGGACCCTGGGATCATGACCTGAGCTGAAGGCAGACACTTAAATTACTGAGCCACTCAGGCATCCCATAATTTTTTATTATTATTTTTTAAAACAGGACTGTTTTTCCTACACTTTTCCACATTCTAGATTTTGCTAACTATATACACATGGAGTCAATGTATTATTCTATCTCCTATGGATAGTTGGATATAGAGATCTGATTAGATTCAGTTTGATACTTTGTCAAGAATAAGTCATATTGATGTGATGTACCTCTACTAGGAAGTATGTAATATTTGGTTTTCCCTCTTTTTGTGAGTTTAGGTGTTGCTGGCCTGATTCTTCCATTAAAATGTTTTTAACAGGGGGCGCCCGGGTGGCTCAGTTGGTTGGGCGACTGCCTTCGGCTCGGGTCATGATCCCGGAGTCCCAGGATTGAGTCCCATATCGGACTCCCGGCTCTGCGGGAGGTCTGCTTCTCCCTCTGACCTTCTCTCCTCTCATTCTCAGTCTCTCTCTCTAATAAATAAATAAATAATCTTTAAAAAAAAATGTTTTTAACAGCTACTCTTGGCCTTTGACTAGATCTATTTTTTATTAGAAATTAGAAAATGATAATGATCTCATTATTTGGTTTCTTCTTTATTAACTGGAATACTTTGATAAAGTTCCCCTTAGGTCCTATATGGCTACCCTGAATTTCTTCATACAGGAAAGACATGTTTGATACATTCCCTTCCTTACCAGGGAAGGAAGAATGAGTTGGTTCTGTAACGTTCTTCAAAGGTCAACAATGAGGATTTTTCTTATGTTTTTATTTAAATTCCACTTAGTTAGCATACAATACAATATTAGTTGCAGGTGTACAATATAGCGATTTAACACTTCCACACAAGACCCAGTGCTCATCACAGGCATACTCTTAATCCCCATCACCTATTTAACCCATCCCCACTATCCACTTTTCCCCCGGTTATCATCACTTTGTTTTCTATAGTTAAGAGTCTGATTCTTGGTTAGCCCCTCTTTCTCCCTTTGCTCATTTGTTTTGTTTCTTAAATTCCACATATGAGTGAAATCATATGGTACTTGAGATTCTTTCTCTGACTTATTTTGCTTTTCTATTCTTTTTTAGGGCTTCCCTAGCTATTCTTGCTTGGTGTTCTTTCAAGTAAAAATTGAATAAACTAGTATATCTCCACTTTTCATTTGAAAAATAATTAATTTATAAATTAACTTAGGATGACTTGTCATCTTTCACTTCTTCAAAGAAGACATACAGAATGCAAAAGACACATGAAAAAATGTTCATCATCATCAGTCATCAGGGAAATTCAAATCAAAACCCCATTGAGGGGCACCTGGGTGGCTCAGTGGGTTAAAGCCTCTGCTTTCGGCTCAGGTCATGATCTCAGGGTCCTGGGATTGAGCCCCATGTCAGGCTCTCCGCTCGGCAGGGAGCCTGCTTCTACCTCTGTCTCTGCCTGTCTCTCTGCTTACTTGTGATCTCTCTCTCTGTGCAAAATAAATAAATAAAATCTATTAAAAAAAAAAACCACAATGAGATATCACTTTACCCCAGTTAGAATGGCAAAAACTGACAAGGCAAAAAACAACAAATGTTGAAGAGGATGTGGTGAAAAGTGAACCCTCTTATGCTGTTGGTAGGAATGCAAGTTGATGCCACCACTTTGGAAAGCAGTGTGGAGGCTCCTCAAAAAATTAAAAATAAAGCTACCCTATGACCCAGCAATTGCACTACTGGTTATTTAACCCAAAGATACAGATGTAGTGAAAAGAAGGGCCACATGCAACTCAATGTTCATAGCAGCAATGTCCACAATAGTCAAACTGTGGAAAGAGCCAAGATGCCCTTCAACAGACAAATGGATAAAGAAGATGTGGTCCATACACACAATAGAATATTACTCAGCCATCAGAAATGATGAATATCCAACTTTTGCATCAACATGGATGGGACTGGAGGAGATTATGCTGAGTAAAATAAGTCAAGCAGAGAAAGTCAATTATATGGCTTCACTTATTTGAGGAATATAAGAAATAGCATGGAGGACATTAGGAGAAGGAAGGGGAAAATGAAGGGGGGAAATCAGAAGGGGAGAGGAACCATGAGAGACTGTGGACTCTGAGAAACAAACTGAGGGTTTTAGAGGGGAGGGAGGTAGGGGGATGGGTGAGCCTGGTGATGGGTATTAAGGAGGGCTCGGATTGCATGGAGCACTGGATGTTATATGCAAACGATGAATCATGGAACACTACATCAAAAACTAATGACATACTGTATGGTGACTAACATAACATAATAAAAAAAAAAGGAAGAGTTGTCATCTTCATGTTATTCAGTCTTTCTAGTTAATAATATGGTGTGTCTTTCTATTTGTTCCAATAGAATTTTGTGCATTTTGGAGATGTCTCAGAGTTTTCCTCAGTTAGGCTTGAATATTCCTTAAATTCAGGCTTAGATACTCTATTTCAGTTCATCTCATTTTCTTTTTTTTTTCTTTAAGATTTTACTTATTTATTTGACAGAGAGAGAGATACAGCAAGAGCAAGAACACAAGCAGGGGGAGTGGGAGATGGAGAAGCAGGGTTCCTCCTGAGCAGGGAGCCTGATATGCAACTCGATCCCAGGATCCTGGGATCATGACCTGAGCCAAAGGTAGGGGCTTAACAACTGAGCCACACAGGCAACCCTGGTTTATGTCATTTTCTATCATAAACAGGATCCTCCATTCCTATTGAATTCTAACAGATTATTATGTATAAATATAAATAGTATTGATTTTGTCTATTGATTCTTTAACATAATATTTTCCTAAATATTGGATGTATTTGAGTCAGTTCAGCATTCCTTTATAATAGCTGGATGAGGTCCAAAGAAATACTGCTTTATTATGTTTGAGAGTTCCTATTTTTAGCTTAGGCTGATGTGGCCAAGGGGAACAGATTGCCATGAATCAGAAGAGTAAAACAAGTACCACTGAGAAAAAATGGAAATCCCATCAGAAAAGGAAATAGTAAAAGTACACTTAGGGCATGCAATTTTCTGGACGGAAATTCTTTGTATCTTAATAGATTTGTGTGTATGCAAGTAACAGGAATTAGTCAAGATTCATGGGATTTCACACCTAAGATTTCTGTGTGTTACTACACAGAAATTTTATTTCAATAACCTGTAAATCAAAAGAGTACCTAGGGGTTTTTTTTTATTTCTTACTTTTTTAGCCTAAATAATATCCACTGAAAAACATAAACCAACAGCTATAGATGCGTAAAATTTTCCACCTCCTCCCCAAGCCTACTCTTCAGAGGAAATCACTATTAATACTTTGATGTCCATAGCCCCAGACTGCCTATAACATGTAAATTTTCTCTGCATTCTTCCTTCCCTCCCTTCCCCTCTCCCTCCATTTCCTCTTTCCCTTCTCTTTCTATATCCTCTCCCTTCCCTCCTCCTCTTCATCCCTCTTCTTTTTCTTCTTCCTCCCTCCCTCTCCTTGTTAAAGCCAAGAACCCACAAAATCCAAATTCAAGGAAGAAATTCCTAAAGGAAGAATTTTCAGCAACCAAAACCTAGTATCAAGATCATTTATTTCTCAAATATAGTAAACAGGACATATGCTTCATAGTAATGTTTCTTAAAATTCCTCCTTTTATTTAAAAGATTGATTGATTGATTTGAGAGAAAGAGAGAGAGCAGCAGAGGGGGATAATCTATAAGCAGACTCCCCGTTGAGCATGGAGCTGGACGCTGGGCTCAATCTTAGGATCTATGCAATCATGACCTGAGCCAAAACCAAGAGTCTGCCAACAAATCAACTGAGCCACCCAGGCACCTCAAAATTCCCCTTCTTCTATCAATTTCCAGTACAAAAGAAGGACCTTCATCCAACTTCTAGGAACAATTCTCTGAAATATCTCTTCCTTTAGTCCCAGATTATACTCTTTTTCTATTTTACTTCATTCCTTCTCTCACTTCTACATCACAACAAGAAGTACTCACAGCTTAGACCGCTATTGGACCATTAGAGAGAAAAAAAGTGAGAAAGCAGAAGCCACCAAAGGGTGGGAAGGAAGCTGAGAACATTTGTCATAATCAAATTATATGCATATGTGTACAGATACAAATTATAATCCTATTTTACAAACATCCTGCAATGATTTTCAATTTACTCAGCTATAAATTCAAAGTACTTAACTGTACCATAGACAGATTTTTTTTTAAAGATTTTATTTATTTATTTGAGAGAGAGAGAGAAAGTGAGAGAGAGCATGAGAGGAGAGAAGGTCAGGTGGAGAAGCAGACTCCCTGTGGAGCTGGGAGCCCAATGTGGGACTCGATCCCGGAACTCAAGGATCATGAACTAAGCCGAAGGCAGTTGCCCAACCAACTGAGCCACCCAGGCGCCCCAACAGACAGATTCTTTAATTATTTCAAGTCACTAGACAGGTCACAAGACTCAGAGGTGTAAATTGGATAAAATAGCTAGGTATGGTTACTGTTACTGAGAATAGGAACTAGATTGCTGATTAATGGGTAGTGTGTTCCGGAGAGTGTTCTCTAATGACTTGCTGTAGAATTCTATCCTTGTCTCTGCCCTGTTCAACATTTTTATTGACAATTTAGATATTGACATAAAAATCATACTTCTGAAAATTCTTGACACAAGTATAAGAGGAATTGTTAATGCAATGAGTGACATAATCAGGATTCAAACTATCTTTCATAAGTTTAATTAAACTAAAAACCAACGGGAAAAATGTAAAAGTAAAATATAAAGTTTGAAACATTGAACAAAACCTCAACAACTTAAGTGTAAGATGAAAAAGACTAACAGCAGTTCCAATAACCAAAAAAGTACATGCCCAAAAGTATAACATTAAGTAAGAATAACTCATGAAATCTAAAATAGCTAATAGACTTCTTCATTTGCATTAACAGGAAGTTAACATCCAGATCAAAGGAGGTCATAGTACTCAATAGTCACTGTAACCTGACAATGGTCAGCAACATTAATTGATTTAAGTCTGGGCACCATACCTTAAGAAGGACATTGACAACAATGTACTGAAAGGACAACAAAAACAATGAGGTATACAAAGTCTACTTTACATGGGGTGTGAGTTCATGTGACTTAAATAACTAAAAGTGATTTACCTATAGAGGCCATAATTAAACATCTGAAGGGCTGGCATGTGAAAAGAAGACAAATATGTAAACATGTATTGAAATTAGTAAAAAGTTGTGCTTATTAGAAATAGCCATATACAAATTTTAACTGTACCAGCCTATATAAAAGAGAATAAAGAAAAATGTATATTAATTTTAGGGATAGCACATCTTTTATTTAACGTGTCTTTTTTGCTTTGTTATCTGAAAAACAAAAGAAACACTTTATATCTTAATGTGTTATTGTCAAGATGTCTATTTTTGCAAACTCTGGTTGTGTAGAAACCCCCCCTCCAACAGAAAGCCTAACAAGTCTAATGTGAGTAAGGTTAGTGACGTAGAAGAAATGCATCATTTAAACTAATGGTTTTGGACCAGGAGTGGTGGTACCACACCACATTTGGGGGAATGTGAAGATGTTTTGGTTGTCACAATAATTAAGGATGGTATTGATATTTATCGGGTGGGACAATGGATAATAAACATTCTGGAAAGCATGTGAAGCCACCTTAACAAACTAAAAAAAAATTACTCTGCCCAAACTCCCAAAAGTTGCCATGTTGAGAAACACATGTGTAGACCATGATTGTGTTCATGACACACTGTGAATACTAGAATTTTTGGCTGCATATTTAAAGGAATGCAATTGTATCCACATATTATCACAGTAGTCTCTTGGATGACCTTCAGCACTGTCTTAACTGTTTGAGTTGATGTGTTTACTGTCTTGATTTCCATCCCATAAACTCCTCATGCCAAATGTTAATGTGTTCCAGTAAACATGAACTTTTCATTGGTGTTAACTCAGTGATACATGCTACCTCTTATATGTTTCTTATGCCCCACTCCTCATATCTTACAGTGCTGACAGCTGCACGTTCAGTCTGTCAGACATTCCTACAATAGTTTCTATTCTCCCTAATAGTCAAGAAAATTCGAGGAACATATTTGAGGGGGTTTATAGCATGCATTCCACAGGCAACCAGCTGAGAATTGAGGACACACAGACAACCAAATTTTAATCTTACAACTTTGCAAGTAAATTCCCCCAAGCTCTTTCTTTTCATATGCTATGCCTTCCTTTCATATTTTTCACCAAAATGAATATAAAAGTTCATAACAATGATAATAATTATCAAGAGTCTTCAAATTAACCCCTTGTTATTTACATCCTTTTCCAAATGAGGTATGCTCTGCTGTCAATAGTGATAACCGCCATTGGTTAGCTAGGCCTTCTAGTTCCTCCTTATCCTGGTCCACCCAGAACAAGAACAATTTTCTGTGCCCTAGGGTGCTAATCAAACTCTTCTTCAATAACAGATGGTTCAACAGCTATTAACATCTGAGAAATCCTTTTATTCTCATCCCAGCAAATTTTGTGTATTCTCACTACATGCAAAGGGAAGAAATGAGAGGAGACACAAGAGAGAGAATGTGGACAAAACTATTTTTCAGAGAACTTTCTAGCTTAACCTATAAGCTATGAAATTAGTGATGTGCTAAACAAGCTGGAAATTTAACCATTTAAAAATCCTCACAATATAGGGTGGGCTGCTTCCTTGCCCATGTATATAAAGAATAAATAAATCATGGACATAAACTGCAATTTATAGGGGCCCCTGGGTGGCGCAGTTGGTTGAGCGACTGCCTTCGGCTCAGGTCATGATCCCGGAGTCCCGGGATCGAGTCCCACATCGGGCTCCCGGCTCCATGGGGAGTCCGCTTCTCACTCTGACCTTCTCCCTTCTCATGCTCTCTCTCACTCTCTCTTTCCTAATAAATAAATAAATAAAATCTTTAAAAAAAAAAAAATTTATAAACTGCAATTTATAAAAACGCAGATAGAAATAGAACCCCTACAACAGGGGTTGGTAAACAGGCCCACAGGCCAAATCCAGCCTGCCACCCATTTTTGGATGGCCTGGGAACTGAGAATAGTTTTCACATTTTCGAATGTTGAATAATTGAATTAAAAAAAAGAGGAATAACATTTTATGATATGTAAAAGTTAACTGAAATTTAAGTTTCATTGTCGATAATTATTTATTAGAACATCACCACGCCATTCATTTATGAACTGCATATACCTGCTTTCACACTGCAATGGCAGAGTTGAGTCATTGCAACAGAGACTATATGGCCCACAAAGCCTGAACTATTTACTGTTTTGCCACGGCCTTTTAGAGAAAAAGTAAAAGATGAAGAGTCTCAGAAAAAGTTTAATCATGCAAATGGATGCTCAGTAAATACTTTTTGAGAGCAGTGGTGGTGGAACAAAAACATTGGAGTCGCATTCCACTTCTCATTCAATGGCCAATAACTCAATCTTTAGAGTTTAGATAGCTCAACCATGAAATGGAAAGGAGACTATTTACCTCGCCTTTTAAAGAATATATTATGTAACTGAAGTATAATATACATAATATACAAACTACAAGAGTCACCTCAATAAACATTCACAAAGTGAATATACATTTACAACCTCTATGAATATCAAGACATAAAATATCACAGGACCCTCAAAATCCCCCTTCTAAAGTATAATGCTCCTCTCCCCGAAAAGAAACCACTATTGCTGGGGTACCTGGATGGCTCAGTTGGTTAAGCATCTGCCTTCAGCTCAGGTCATGATCCCAGGGTGCTGGGATAGAGTCCCTCATTGGGCTCCATGCTCTGCAGAGAGCCTGCTTCTCCCTCTCCCTCTGCCTGCCTCTCTGCCTACCTGTGCTCTATCTCTCTGTCAAATAAGTAAATAAAATCCTAAAAAAAAAAAAACTATTGCTGATTTCTAACATTAATTTGTTTTGCCTATTTCTTACCTTTATTTAAAGTAGATCAGACACTATATATCCTTTTGTGTCCAGCTTCTCCTGCTCAGTGTTGCATCTATAAATTTTACCCATGTCACTGGTCACCGTAGGTTGCAGTACTCCCTTCATTTCATGTCTGTAGTGTATGTTATTATATGAAAATGCTATATTTATTCATTCTACTGTTGATAAGTCTTTGGTTGTTTCCATGTTTTGGCCATTACAAATAATGCTGCTATGAACACTGAGGGGGAGGGCAGAGAGAGAGAGGGAGAGAGAGGTTGTTAAGCAGGCTCCATGCTCAGCACAGTGCCCAACACAGGGCGCCATCTCAAGACTCATGAGATCATGACCTGAGTTGAAATCAAGAGTTGGATGCTTAAAGCCATCAAGAGAAATGAAATCTTGGCATTTGCAACGACATGGATGGAACTAGAGGGTATTATGCTAAGCGAAATAAGTCAGTCAGAGAAAGACAATTATCACATGATCGCTCTGATATGAAGAATTTGAGAGGCAGGGCAGGGGGTTATGGGGGGGTGGGGAAGAGAAATGAAACAAGATGGGATGGGGAAGGAGACAAACCATAAGAGACTCCTAAACTCACGAAACAAACTAAGGG
>CM052800.1:76184373-76268750 GCA_028533885.1 Nasua narica | reverse complement strand
CGGGTGGCTTATGGACATTGGGAAAGGTATGTGCTATGGCAAATGCTGTGAAATGTGTAAGCCTGATGATTCACAGACATGTACCCTGGGGCAAATAACACATCATATGTTAATAAAAAATTAAAAAAAAAAAAAAGAGTTGGATGCTTAACTGAGCTACCCACATGCCCCTGTTATAACCATTTTTATGTGTCTTTTGTACACAAAAAAATCCACATGTACATTTTGTACAAAAAAATCCATATGTATGGATTTTTGTGTATATACACAAGTTTCTATGATATATTTACCTATACCCCAAACTGGTCGAAAAAGTATTAAAGACAGCTTTAACAACTGCTATAATCAGGTTGGGAAGTATTATTAGTAGCTAGTGTTTAAATCCCACTTAAGGAAGAATTGTCTGTTAGGAATGAAAGGTAATAAGACTCCGGAAGTACAAATTAGAGAGGAACAATGAGACCCAAAAAAACACTCTGCATTTTTTTTAATGAAGAAATGTATGGGTAAGAGAAAGTATGAGAGAAGAGGAAAGAATTTATGGAGGTAAAGGGATAAGACAACATGGCAGAAGGCTGTAGTCTATAGATATAAGTGACATATAGAAGTCACCAAAGAACTTTGAAGAAGAGGAATTTTAAACATTCAATATTAAGTTGCAAGAACTATAATGTGTAAACCATCTCTGATGGTTTACTCCCACCTGAAAACTCTGCTCCTCATGCAAATGCCTTTGTGAGTAAATTGGCCAAATTATTTTTTCATGAATAGCAAAAGATGGAGTTACTACACCTCTAGAGTGATATAGCATAGCAAATTTAAGAACATAGTTAGAATACAGAACAGCAAAAATAAGAAATAAGCAAATGTGTTGAGTGTCTGAAACGATTACTGTGTCTTATTTGTTATGAATTATAGAAGCAAACAAAAATAAATAAGATACAGTCCCACCTTGAAGTCCTACATAATTGGCAATCTATAAAATTAACCAAGTTATTCTGTATAAGTTATATGGCTTTATTTTTTAAAGATTTTATTTATTTATTTGACAGAGAGACAGAGGGAGAGAGCACAAGCAGGGGGAGCGGCAGGCAGAAGAAGAGGGAGAAGCAGTGCCCCCTCCCCCTCCAGCTGAGCAGAGAGCCCTAGGGGCTCAACACCAGGACCCAGAGATCTTGATCAGAACTGAAGGCAGACACTTAACCCACTGAGCTGCTCAGGCACCCCTACATGGCTTTCTTTAAACGTACAAAAAAAAAAAAAAACCTCTCCTTTTCTAAGCAAAACATTTATAAATGTGTTACCTACAGCATGAAGAGTCCATCTTCTACATTCATAGAAAACCTCTCTTATTAAATATTAATTCAGGGTGTTCAAAATTTTAACACAAAGATTAAAATAATCATTACAAAACTGCTAAATATTAAGTAGACTGCTTTTTTAACTTTCAATTTTGAGATAATTGTAAACTCACAGTAAATTGTAAAAACAAAAGGTACAGGGAGGTACCATGTGTCCTTCATCTAGTTTCCCCCAAAGATAACATCTTTCATATTTATAGTACAATACCAGGAAAATTACATTGGTACAATCTACAGAACTTATTCAGATTTCAGTAGTTTTTTATGTACTCACAGCTGTGTGTAGTTCTATGCTAGTTTATCAACCATGTAGATTTCTGTGACCACCACCACCATCAAGATACAGAACTGTTGTATCTCCACAAGCTCCCCCCACCCACCGCCCCAACCCTTTTATAACAACTCTCACTCTACTCCCACCTCCCATTTGTAACACCTGGCAAACACTGATCTATCTTAATGTCTCCATAATTTCATTTCATTCATCTCCCCAAAGAAAGCCTGTCCAAGCACATGTCTGAATTCAGGAAGTAGAATTAAAACAAAGATATTTAGATGTCACAATAAAGGAGATTCTTAGTTCATCATATGGCCTAACTTATATATTTTTAACTCTAACTTTTTTATCTAAATATAAAATTGGAGGATCTTCAAATAAGAACCTTCATATAAGAACTACCAATGGGTAATTTCAGCTACCCATCGAATACTACTCCTCTCTTATATCCCTTAAAATTTACTAGGGTTTTGTCTTTTCTAAAAAAAAAAAAAAAAATACCCTAAAAACCAAGTTCTTTTTTACAATCAGTAGTTGGCTAAATTTATCAGAATATTTGCCACTTCCTGAATTTGTCACTGTTTCTCCCTTTCCATTTCTCCCCTCCTCCCCCACCCAGCCTGGCTGCAACATATGCTTTGGTAGTTTTCTCAGTAAACATCTACGTCCTCTTATTATTTCTATGTTTGCAAATGTCAGTATAATTCTACCTTCACTCTTGTAATAGGTTCGCTAGATAAAAAATTTTAGATGACAGTTATTTCACCCCAGCATTTTGAGGATAATTAGTATATTACCTTCTGTTATATGTTTCTACTTGTGGGAAATTTGCTATCTAATGCCAATCCTTTTATTCTTAGGTAATTTTTTTTTCCTTTCTGGAAGCTTTTAAAACTTTTCTTTTTATTCCTCAATGTTACTCAATTCCACAAATCTGTGACTAGATGTGAAGTTACTTTTAATCATTCTACTTGCTCTTTGCAATACACTTTCAATCTCAAGAATTCTGAAAATTCCTCAAATTTTGAAAATTCCTCAGTCATTTGAATATTGAATATTTGCTTATTTCCTCTATTCACTTCTTCTGGAATTACTGCTAAAATTAAGTGCAAATGTTGGAGCTTCTCTAGCTATCCTTCATTTCTTTTTAATTAATCAAAATCATTTTGTCTATCTGGGCTATATTCTAAGCAGATTCCTTAGTTTATCTTGAAATTCACTAATTCTCCCTTTGATTTTGACCTGTCTAGGAGGAAGTCATCTTCCACCTACAGTTTTTGTTGGATGTGTTTCCTAAAATAAATTTTTCACATTTTGGAATTTGGAGCTCTTGGGTTCTCTACTTGAAAGTTCTCGATGACTCTCTCTTTCCTCTGCTCACCTCTCTCTTGCCCAATATTTTGACAGTCCAGAACCAAATCTCCTATCAGCAGCTCCAAGTTCCTCCCTCCCAGTAAAACTGAGCATATTGCAAATCAATTTGTTGCACCAGAGGGAATCTTGGCTCACGACTGGTCAAAATACTATATCCAGAAACCTCCATGACTCAAGCTTTGCATAAGCCACAACCCCAGGCAGTCAATGGTATTAAGCCTCCAGTCTCCCCAGCTGAATAGAGAAGTCTTGTAGCCTCTGAATTCAAACCAAACCTGCTTGTTTTTTTGTTTTTTGTGGGATTTTTTTGGTCCTTACCCCTTTATTTCACAGCAGATCCTTAGCTTTAACTTTTCACTCCTTTATACTGCTATATCATTTCTGATTTATGGAAATTCTAACTTTATTTTAATTTTCTCCTCATATTGTATCCAGCATTAATAATAGGTTTGGATGCAGAGAGTAGAGTGAGGTCATGAAATACTCAAAAGAAGGGATTTATAATCCCTGTTCTTTCTATTTTATATTTATTAAATAATATTTCTTATAGAATAAGGAACTACTTTCATTGCTATATAAGACAAAATCCAATTTCATTAATTGATACTTAAATCAAACGATGTACATAACGCTTCAAAAGCAGAAACATTGTGCTTGAGAGACATAAAATCAAAAACATGTAAATGTAAATGATCACTTACCTTTTGTTATCTGGTGGTTGCAAACAACTCCTAAAACACAATAGCTTAGCTAAAATAAAAATCAGAAGCAAAAATAACAAAGATTCAGAAGGAATATATTTGATGGTCTGTAGCAGGAAAAAAGTAGGAGTGAAAGGAAATCTAATTAAAAGTATATTTATATTTCAACATTTACCATCAAATATTCCAAATTTTAAATAAGTGAGTGAGTGCGTGTACATGTGTCTGTCTATATGTTTGTATAAAGAGGAAAAACAGGTTTACAGGGAATGAAAATGCAGTTGCAATTTCATATATTTTGGTCTAAGCCATTATTAAATGTGAGTAAAATGAAAAATGCAAAATTAGGCAAAATATTTTTGTCTGTTTTGTTCAAAGATGCATCCTAAATTCCTAGTTCCTGGCAAAAAGAGATACTCAATTACTAATTGTTGATCAATCAATAGTATGTGGTTTGACATATTGTATCTTGATTTCATCAACATAATTAGCAAGGCTCTTGTTACATGGGGAACAATTAAAGAAATAAGACTGAATAACAAGTACAATTAGGTAAACTAATCACTAGTTCATGATCTTTTTCAATGTTCAGTTATTAGTGAATTGAAGTAATATGAATCAAAATGAAAATAAAATAATAGTCACAGACAATCTAATTCCAGGACAGACAGGAAGAACGCCAACTAGAGTCATCCATCTGGAAAAGCTGATAGGATCCATCCAGAGGCACCTTCCTAACAGAGGGTCATTAGCTACATGAGTTGCCTTCTATTTTAACAGCCTGCTCCCTACATAATCCAGGGAAACCAGCCGAAATTCTATTTACCCTTTCCCTTTTACTTGGGGAATTCTATTTACCCTTTCCCTTTTACTCTCCCTCTCACCTGGAGATCTGCCCTGGGTCGTCTGGAAACCCAAATGGATTTCACTAATGAGAACCCAGAGTGCAATACCTCCAAAAGCAATGTGTTTACAGTAAGCTATACCCAGGTAGCAGGCAGAGGAGAGGAAATGTCATCCTTGTCTCTATCTTTCTAGCTCTCCCCATGAACCATAAAGTCATTCTAGCTAACTTTCTGCCCAGTATCAGTCATGCTAGGTCAAATTACATAATCTGATCAAAGAAACAAGGACTGATAAGAATTATAATTTGGACAAGCTAGAAACATTTTCATTTTATTTTACTATTTCTTCAATTAGCAAGCAAAGGAGATCAAGCACATTTAGAGATACAGGTGAATTCTGCTTTCATGCTTCTCACAAAGTCAAAACCAGATTCAGTGAAGGATCCACATCCATATACCCAAGCATGCCAGAACTACTAATTTTTGGGTTTCATTATCTTTTAGACAGGAAACATCAGTCCACCACACTAGTTTTTGGAAGCAAGGTAGAGAAGGACTGCATCGGAAAGTAACCTTTTTTTCTCTTTAGGAGTGCTTGAGGAAGCTCTTACCTATGGTTCATTTGACATAAGTACTGATTCCCCCATGTTATTTGGTTATAACTGACTCCTGCCTCAGCCACTGATCCCCTGTGTCTCATTCTCCTCTGGGGTCCCCTCACTCCAGGAGGGTCTTTGGAAGAAGACCCACTTAGAAAGAACCAATCCAGCTTCCTTTCTGTTGGTGTACATCTAATCCATAAGAAATAACACAAGAAATAATGGCCAGGTTTAGGGTTGCTACATATTTTTTGTAAGTTTTCTTTTTATATGTTGTTTTATTTTTATTAAAATAGCATATGCACATATTTTACAAATCAAGTAGTGCTAAAAAGCTTAAAACAAAAACAGGAAAAAAAAAAAAAAGCAGTTCCCTTATGTCCTTTACCCCCTATCTACTACCCACTCCCACTCCTGAGAGACAACCACTTTCAAATCTCTTAATTTGTAATGTGGGCACTGAGCATGTTTCTTGTTAATAGATACACAAATTTCTACAGGATTTGGTTGTTATCATTGGGTTGTTTGTTTCAGTCTGAAGAAGCCAAAGTTGGTAGTAAGATAAAGGGATTAGCTACTTTTTAGGGGTTGCCTGGGATTTGCTTCTACTTTCAGTTAGCTTTCCAATAGTTTCTCATAAGATGACAGGTTATCTCACAAAGAGATCAAATTACAAACCCATTAAGAAAAAAACTGAAAAACAATTAAGAGTACACGCCAGCAAAAAGCTCAATGTTTTACTGGGGCAAGTGCTACTATTAGGTTTTCAAATAAACCCATTCCATGATTATTCTGTGTAGCAAGAAAATTCATGCTGTTCCCATCTATATATTTGCAAAAGTATGTCAAAATAACTTTCAAAAACTAAAGCAGTCATGCTTACAATACTTAAGAGAAACACACATAACAGTAAGCTTAAACCAGGGTGTTTTACTGGTGAGCAGATTTTACACTTCACCAAATTAAATAAATATTTTATTTTAAAAGGTCAGTGTATCCTCTGGTACTAAGAGATACACATTAAAGATTGTAAAAGTCAAAGAGGCAAAAAACCAAATACATGGAAATCGTAATCAAAACAAACACTCTTACCCACCATGCAAATGTGAAAGTATGTGCCCCACATGGTAATTTGTTCTGCTAATTACACACACAATGCCTTTTATGGATCCTGGAATGAAACAATGTGGTTCTCAATATTATTGGTATACACATATTCCAGGGATTACATTTCAGAGACAGCTCTAGGCCTGAAAAAATTATGCATTTAGGGTCCATTCTAGTTACAGTATATCAATTAAACATTTTGAAGAAGACAGTTGCTTCATGCATATTTTCAGCTACTTCTCTCAGTACAAAAAGATGAAATTTGGCAGGTGATAAGGGATATTCACTCAACAACTTTAGGTAATTTTTTTAGAGTGATTCTTCTTTTTATTATTTTATAGCCTTTTTTTCTGAAATAGATAATAGTTCCTGAAGCAAGATCCTGGAGAAGACTGAAGAGAAGAGAATCAGGGTGTAAACAGAAGAATCTGCCTCAGTCTCTCAGAGGTGAGAAACACCTCATTCTCCAGAAGTGTGTGAAAACAGAATTGGCGGGATACGGGTCAGTTGGAGACTATGGGAGACTAAGGGTAGAAGAGCTGGGCAGTGAGACATCTTGCCTGGTTTCTTAGTAAGCATGAGGATGGGACTCAGGCATGAGGAGAGTATGGGAGGTTTGGAACCGTCACTGAGGGAAAGAGGAGAGATGTTCACCAAAGATAAGGGAGGAAAGGTGAGGCCATGAAGTTTTTCTTATCTAGGCCTAGAAGTAGCAGCTTTAAGTGCAAGGCTTGCTTTCTGGCCAGAAAGAGGAAAATGGATTTGGTGAACTACCACATCTGTCCCTGCAGCACTGTGACTACCCGAGATACCCTCAGCAAGCTGCACAGCTTGCCTACCCCCTCACTCATTCCTATTCTAGTTGACACACATTCAAACTCAATTTTAACAAATTCCTCTTTTTATGAAGACATCATAGACTTACTGAAGCTGACAGGAATCCTAGAAATTCTCTCCGCCAGTTTCCTCATTGTGTGGAGGAGGAAACGGTAAATCACGGAGATAGACGATTGTCTGGTATTGTGGGATAGCTCAGAAACAGTGGAGTTGGACTGACCAAGGTCAGTGCTGCTTCCACGATGCCATACAAATCCCATATAACTGTGATTAAAAGGAAAAGGATACTATGCTTGTGATCATTACAAATAGTTACAGCAAAATTAAAGATTTATGCTTTGGAAATTAAACATTATATCTATTAAAGAAAAAAGCATTCTTGTTGAACGTAATAATATGATATAAATATATATTGTAATTAATTTTATATGAAATGCATAAAATAAGTGAGGAAAGGAGAATGATTTGAACTGATGCATGTTTCTAATATCAGGAGCTTCCCTGAATCCTAAAATTTGCACCACATTTAAGAACTGCAAAACAGTCTTCAAAGCTATACCATGATTTTGGAAGGTGTACAGTGCCCTCTGCAGCTTCAGCAGAAATAAATGCTTTTTGGGGGAAAAAACAGTTTACTTAAACATCAACATGGAAGTGTGTGCAATTAACATGTCTCAAAAATTCACTTTACCTTCCAAAACTGAATGAAAATATTTATGTAAAGATCACATTTTTAGCAAAGTACACCACAGCATGTACAGCAGGTATTTTTGTAAAAAGATACACAATTTAGGAAAAGAAATATATGTGCACATCTATAGATTAATTTGAGAGTAACACTCTAGGAAATGGCAAAATTACCTTTGGGATGACAACGGCACCCTGGGGATCAGATGTACCAAGAAGGTTTATTTCTCACTGTGACTCTTCATGTACTACTTAAATATTTTCATCACGTGGATGTATTAATCTTCCAGGTTAAAAAAAAATAGTCAATAAACGTTTTAAGTACCTTTTAGAGAAAGGATATCCAAATCTTAAGCTACTCTCTCCAGAGGGTCCATAACTTCAGACAAGTTGTTCAATCTGTTAAAAACAAAAAACAGGTCCAAAATGAAGTAATTTACGCAAACACTCACATTACCAAACTGAGACTTAATTACAGTTTCAGTTCTCCAAGAAATGGAATCTTAATCAATCAGGAATCACCTAATCTGTACTAGTTAGGTAATATGCCTGATAAGCCCCTACTATCATTCTCCTTAGTGATACGATGATAGTGATATCACTCTCCTACTATTACTCTCCTTTTCAATAAAGGAGAGTAACTTTTCAATAACTGACCTGCTTTTTTTTTTTTTTTTTTTTTTTTTGCCTAATACGACTTCCTTATTCCCTTTCTCTTCTGCCTATAAAAGTCTCTTTTTGTACAGCTCCTCAGGGCTCCTTTCTGTTAGATCGGATGCTGCTCAATTTGAATGAATTTTTGCTCAAATAAACTTAAAATTTTTAATATTCCAGTTTATCTTTTAACAAATCTCTTTGCCCTCCCTGACCACTCAAATTAAAACATAGCTTCCTTCACTTTGTTTTATCTTATTAGATACAGCCTAGCATCTTCACAATTTAAAGTAGTCTATACTAGTTAACCAAAACCAATCCTGGATGAGTAGACCATTTTACATGTAGTCTTTATCTATTAACTAATTTCTTAAAGTTGAGAGAAATAATTAATATTCACTAATTAAGATATTAATGATTATGAAATAGTATTCAATGTAAGGTAGGTCTATTTTCTAACACACTCCTCTCCTCCAAAGATTAGTTGTCTGTGTAGCTTTCCAGAAATTATGTTAATAAGTACTTATGAAGTGATTGAATAAGCAATTTTATAACTGAATGTTTCCTAGACTCCAAATCTCTTTCTACGTGCAGGTAGTAAAGGATAAACAAAAATCAAGTTGCTAACCTCATAGAGTTGATGGTTTAGTGGGAGGAGACAAATAATATGTACATAAATTGATACATACATATCATTTCTGAAAGTTATAAGTCATCCTTTAAAAGAAGAGTAAAGAAAGAGAAGTCACAGACAATAGCGTTGCTATTTTATAGAGAGTTTTGAGACGGTGACATCTGAGCAGATACCGGATTTAAATGGAAGAAGGAAAACATGGATATCTAGGGTAAGAGCATACCAGGCAGAGAACAGCCAATGCAAAGGCCTTCAGAGGGCACCTCTCCAGTATTTAAGAAATTGTCAAAAAGATCATTGTGGCTGTGGCGGAGACAGCAAAAAGAGTGGTCGAGGGTAAGGCCAGAGGGAGAACAAGAGACAATACCATGTCAGGAAAACAGCTGAGACTATGGATCTTATTCTGAGGAAAAAAGAGGGTTGGGGGTGGTACTGGGGGGTCTTAAGAGAGAATTAACTTGTAATTAATTAATTACATTAATTAATGTAATTAATTTACATTTTTTAAGGATCACTCAAATTGCTGTATTGTGAATAGACTGGTAGTGGGGGTGGGCAGAGGCAGAAACATGGAGATGAGTTCGGTGAGAGATAAGGGTATTTTGGACCAGATAGGTAGCAGAAGTTGTGATAAATGGTCATATTCTAGAATATTCTCAAGGTAGCCCAACAGAATTTTCAGGCATGCCAAATGTAGACTTTGAGAGAAAGGAAGTAGCTATCATCTGGGTAACTGGAAGAGTGGACCTGCCTTCAACTGAGATGTGGAAAACTGCAGATACACTAGGTTTTCAGGGGAAGATCACGAATCTGGTATTAGACGTTTTAAGTTTGCAGTATCTATTAGGTATTCAAGATGGAAGAAATTAAGGCATATGTTTGCAAAAGACCGGTCTATTAGAGAAGAGGAAATGACAACATCACAGAGAGAGAAGTTAAGCAGGAAGGGGGCAGGATCTAATGCAAACATGGAGAAATTTTCAAAGTGGAGGACAGACAATTGTTGACCTAGTTACAATCTGGAAGACAAGGTAAATGGGCACAGACAAGTAGGTGGGTAACCAGGTTGGCAGGAATCAGTGTAAGTTTCTGCTAGCTGCTTCCGTTTTCATAGTGAAATAGAAAAGAAAATCTTGTTTCAATAAATTAGTGAAAACCTTTCCATTCCCTTGCTTAAAACCTTCCATCGACTTTCCCTCACCATTAGAATAAAGTCAAACATTTTATCACAGCCCACAAAGCCCCACAGGATCTAGCTCTAACCTACCTCTCTCCATTACCCAAAATGTTTCAGCCACAGAGGTCTTATTCCTATGCCTCAGACATGTACAAGACAAACTCATACAAGCCTTGGGTTCTCTGACTGAGACCCTCTGTCTGCGACAAGTAAAAGAGGTACCCTACATTCCCAAGTATGGCTAGCTCTTATCAGATAGGTCTCACTCAGAAGTCCCTTCCCCAGGCCTTTCTTGAGCATCCCATCTAAAGTGGCGTCTCCTCTTATCAAGTTATTTTACTTATGTGTTATTGTTTGCTTCTTCCCACGAATGTGTTTCATAAGAAACTAGCACCCCTAATTCACCCCCACCTTCTCATTCTCTCTCCCCTGATCTGCTGTTAACTTTTCTTCTCAATACTCATTACCACTGTATATACAGGGCATCATCCATCTCCCCTAAGAGAATAATAGCTACATCTGGCACACAGTAGGTACTCAATGAGTATTTCCTGATCAACGTATTTGGAAAATTAAATGAAAAAATGCATGTAAAGGACACAACAGAGCACCTGGCACATACTAAATCTCAATAAATGTTAGCTGCTACGATGATGACAACAAAGACTAGCACGGCGACATTCACAAGCACAACTATGGAAGGAAAATCCTCTGTGCTCTTGAATCAATCCCCTTTGTATTGTCAGAGACTTTCTCTCACTAATTGCATGTCCCTCCTTCCTCTTTACAGGCTCCTTTCCTTCAGCTAAAAGTATGCACTATTTCACCACCATTTTTTAACAATCAGTTAAAATATACTTCTCTCAACTCTGTCTTATCTTATTAGGTACAGCCGAGTATCATCACAGGGTAGCCACAAAAGAAAGAACAGTCTGTACTAGCTCACAGTTGGTTAAACAAATCTCAAATGATCACTCATTTTTATTTACTGTTTTTTTCTATTAGCTAATTTCTTCAAGTTGAACAAAACTACTTAATATTTGCATGGTTAAAATACTAATAATTAAAAAATAATACACAATGGAAGGTAGATCTATTGTCTCAGTCCTCCCTCTCCAGGGAAATCAGGTATATTCTGTGTATCTTTCCAAAAATTATGTATGCATATCCAGACATATAAATATCCTTTGAAATATCAAATAGGGTCATATTGTGAACACACTTCCACACTTTGGGTTTCTTTCAGTTTATGAAACACCTTGAATGGCTTTCCAAAGTTCACATTAAGAGCTATATCATTCTTTGTACTGGCTACATAGCATTTCATTGTATTGATAAAATGCCATCTATTTAACTAGTCTCATATGTATTATTTGTTGGCATTTAACATTTTTTTCAGCCATTTGCTATTGTAAGCAATACTGTAGCCCATATACATATACCCTTGCACAGTCCTTCAAATACATGTGTAAATAGATTCCTAAAAGCAAAATTGTCTGCATTAAAGGCACGTGGGCCTTCAGTTTTTTATTGATATTGCCAAATTACCTTCCAAATAGTTTTATTGAATCACCAGAATTTTCTACTCCTCTAAATAATAAACAATTATTAGTAACTGCAGGTCATATTTTTGGTGAGGGAAAGGGAATAATTCCTGAAGCTCCCTAAATCAACTAAGAAAGGAAATGAAATCACTCCTAAAGAAATTATTAACACTTTACTATTATACGTATTTTTTAAAAAGAAAATAGAACTATTTCGGGGAAAGAATTATTTTCCCACTTTTGCTAATAAAAGCTCACCTCACTACTCAGAATTTTTCCAGTCTTCGATAATTCTTTTTCAAGGACGCCTGGGTGGATGAGTCGATAAGTCTCGGCCTTCCCCTGAGGTCATGATCCCAGGGTGTTGAGATCCAGACCCACACGGGGCTCCCTGCTCCAGAGAAAGCCTGCTCCTCCCTCTCCCACGCCCTCTGTTTGTGTTCCTTCTCTCTCTCTGTCTCTCTTTGTCAAATAAATAAAATCTTTTAAAATAATAATTTTTTTAAAAACCTCTTAGGAACTCACAGCCAATGGAAACAGGAGTTGAAAGAAAAAGGAAAACATAAAACTCAGTTTCTAAGGAGCATAGCAAGATTCTTAACGTTTCTGGGCAGTGCAGGGACTTTCAATTCTTGTCGTTAGAGATGTTTTTAATTAAAAAACAAAAACTGTTAGTGGATTTTTTAAAGGTCTTAACTCTTGCCGGTGAAAAAAACTTCTCTGCCTTATTTTTCCTACAGACTGCAAAATCTTAGGGTGAGGTGGAGGACAGAGTTTGTAAATGGCTGCCAGCATTTCAGGCGCTTTTAGCGGGTAATAGTTGTCCCTGCTTTAGCCAGAAGAGCCGCTCTACGACTCCCCATCCCGCTCTCCTCCACTTCCTTTAACGCCCCTCCACCCTTTATCCGTGGACGCGCCGCCGGCCTCGCGCCCCCCGCGCTGGGCTCAGTGGAACAACCCATGACGTCATGAGGCCGCGGCTCAATCAGACTCGACGTTTGGGAAATTTTAAACTTAAAGGCGGGGCAGCCCGTGCTCTCCGAAGCCGAGAAGGTAGAGCGTCTGCGCCAGTTCTCTGGGGTCTAGCCCGGCAGGATGGCGGAAGAAGGGGCTGTCGCGGTCTGCGTACGAGTCCGGCCGCTCAACAACAGGTAGGTGGGCCAGACCGAGACCAGGACCCCGCTGGGGCCTCAGGTGCGGGCCTGAGCCGGAGAGTTCTCGCTGCTCCTTCCCGGTTCCGCGACTTGGGATCCCGGCCCCTTACCGGTCTTGTGTCCCTATCTTTAAGTGACGGAGAAGAATCGGAGGGTCTAGAAGTCACTTTCCATCTGTAGGAGTCTCTTAAACCTGTAACTCGGGCTGGCCAACGTTAAAGACCTTGGCGCTGGCACTGCACTGCTTTCTCCATCAGAGCCTCCTTACCCCACCCCATCCCATTCCCTAAAGGAAGTCGTATCGGGTGATTCTTACAGGCACTCATCACAGTTGGTCATTTTGCACTTAACTTTCTCTCCCTCTTCACTGTGTATTCCTTGAGAGCAAGGGCTAGTCTGTCTTATTGCACTGTATTCCTAGGCACTCAAGACTTCATTCAGTCAATGACTGAATTCAGCGTCCCGAACGTTGAATGGCTGAAATTTATCAATCCTGATTTTTATTTTATTTTTTTTAGTACAGCGTACACTACTAAACAGACACTACCATCATTGCCCGTGTGGGTCCACATTCTAGAAGGGCACACTGGAAATGAAGTAAAAAATATAGAATGTTAAATTGACATTAATGTTACGGGAGTAATAAATGCTATAGAGAAAAAGCAGAAAGGAAAAGAAATGAAGTCTTTGCTTCTCTAGTCTCTGGCCCTCACTCCAGGATACTAATATACTTTGTTTGAGAAATATTTATTAAATATCACAAGGTGCTTAATAAATGACAATATCAAAATGAGGAATTTCCTATTTTTAAGGGCTCATTATCTAATGCATTAGGAGACAGTTACATAAAGAAACCATTACAATACATGGTAACAAGTATTATGATAGGTGGAGAGTGTTTGCTAGAGGAGTCATTAATTCCTCTGAGATGACACCCACCAGTGATGGTGTCAGGAAGCTCCTGACACTTCATGAATGAAAGAATAGTTAAATAACTTAATGGAAAGGTAAGTCAGGGTATTCCAGGCACAGAGGGACTGCATTTCTTATTTTGAAAGAACCTTCGGGTAGCTGTATGGAGTTATGTATATATCAGAATTTAGAGCAAGATAACATTAAAGAGAAATAAACATGATCCACGTCTAGTGTGCCATATTAAAAATTTCAGATGGTTTTTTAAAGTTTTGAGCAAAAGGGACATAATCAGAGTTGCACTTTGAATGTATCTTTTTACCAACCAGTATTGGGTAGGAGGGTGGAAATGAAGAACTGCACAAGGAAATTCCTATGAGAAGGTAGGAGGTCACTGACCCCCCACTTAAAAGTGTAGACTCCTGAGAGGTGGATTTTCAATATTTCTCACATGTAGTATAAGTCAATACTGTCTTTTAAAATATTCTTCAGAAGATAGAATCTTTTAACTTATCTGTCATATAACATGACTTCTATGACCAGTTATACTAAAATGCAGTATTTTTATTGTTTCAGAGAAGAAGCTCTTGGAGGAGATACCCAAGTTTACTGGAAAACTGACAATAATGCTATTTATCAAGTTGATGGCAGTAAATCCTTCAATTTTGGTAGGCTTATAATAGCATTAAAAGTTAATCTGTTATCCTTTTCCTATTAGGAGTATAAAAGGCTTATCAGTAATACTAGATTTGTCATTAAAGATCAGACTAAGCCTTATATAAACTGCTTCGGTAGAAACTTTAAAAAATTGTTCATCCATCATATATGATAAGTAAGATAAGAATTGATATTTAAAATGAAGTTATAGTCATAGTGCCTTATGGTTGAAACTAACACTTTTTCCTCTTATTCATTAGTTTTTTTGTGGCCTAAACCCCCATAACTCCTGAAGTATGTTGCTTAATGTCAAGTCATCTTTAAGATCTTTCAGTTTAGTATATATTTCCCACAGTTATTTTTGAGAAAATTCTTTAAAGAATAAATAGCAAAGATAGTCCTTCTTTGTCTGCCAAAATACACCAGAGACCTACCCTGGCCTTTGTGGAACTTAACATATGGTGAGAAAGGCTTTTAACAAGTATTTACACTTGTGTTGACATAAGCTTTGGGAGAGTTTATAGCGGTATAGCGGACCTAACTAGTCTAAAAGGGTACCACCGTTACTGGGACCTGCAGGATGAGTGAGAGCTAGCTAGGACAGAGGGACATGGAGACCTTGAAGGTTGACAAGGCTGATTTATGTATGATTTAATATGGACGTACTGCTGACAATATGCCAGACACAGTTCTAAGCCTGTCATACAGATTAACACATTAATCCTCCTAACAAGCTTATACTGTAGGTACCTTTCTATTTCAGTGAGGAACTGAAATAGCCTGGAGTCACACAGCAAGCAATTGGAAGAGTTAGCCTCCAAATCCAGCCACACTAGCATGCTGCCACTTAGGCACCTCAGAAAACAGTGAGATCCTCTCAACAACTTCAGGAATAAGAATGGTTAGATTATTGAACTAACATTAAACTAGAAAGCCATCGTTAAAGGTTTTGGAGCAAAGATCTATAGAATGGAAAACAACTTCAGGTAAAGGACTGTTTTACAGCATTAACATAATTTTTTAAAAGGTATAACAATATATCCCAGAGATTAAAAAACCAAGAGTAAGGGATACACAAGCATTCAGACACATGAACTGTAGGTTCTCAGTAGCCATTTATGTCCATAGAGGATTTAGATTTATCCCCCCATCTAAAGCAAATGGCATTAAGATTTGAATCATCCTACCATCTCTCCTTGCTCTGAAATCATAACCCCTAAACCGCCTTGAGATGGCACTTTGGTTTTCCGTTTTGTTCTGCCAAAAGGGCAGATGTGTGGTCAGAATGTAAGCAGCTTGACTACTGAATCTCTTGTTACAGGTGGATACATTTCCTTCCTGATTTACAAATCTATTTCTTGTGAGATATTTAATATGAGGCCAGCATTGAAAGAGTAGTCCATTTTTAACGTGATAATTATGCCAACAAAAGCAGAGAACCACATCCTAAACTAGTGAGCTCATCAGCAAGAATGCTACTATAAACCCCGCCTCCTTTAGCAGCCAGCCAACTAGTCATTCCCTGTAACCTTTCAGCTTTGTTTGGGTCTTTTCCATATGTGTGCATTTCTTAGTTCAATTTGAGCTAGGCCTTCTTGTCAAATATGTTATAAACTTTAAAATTTCTCAAAGCATAGTGATAGTTCATATTTTGTAAGTATTAACCATATAGTCATAATAATTCTATGAGGAAGAGAATACATATCCATTTTGCAGATTAGGTAAGTGAGGCACAGTGACAACCACCTTGCCCAAAGTCATACAGCTTATAAGTGGTGGAACCAGATTTGCGGACAATCTGATTCTAAACCCCTGAATTCAGCCACTGTGCCCTACTGCCTCTTAAAAGCATATAGGATAGCTGAGAAGTCTGACGTGTATTTTTTCTTTGTGAGGACCAATACATCTCACCTTATAGAGAGAAGTATATTTTCAAAGGACCAATAAGTTGAAGAGAATATTGTGTCCTAAATATTTTATCTTACCATAGCCTGATAATTTTATTTCCTTGGATGATTACAAAGAAAGAAAACAAAGTTGATTTGTTTGATTTAACCTCCGTATATATGTGTATGGTTTTTTTTTTTTTTAGATCGTGTCTTTCACAGTAATGAAACTACTAAAAATGTGTATGAAGAAATAGCAGTACCAATCATAGATTCTGCCATACAAGGCTACAATGGTTTGTATTCACTGTAGAAATATCTTAGTATTGGTTCTCTAAGTATTTGTAGTTTTACATCCCGTAGATTCATTTTTAATCTTTGCATATGTGTGTTTTGTTTTTACAGGTACCATATTTGCCTATGGTCAGACTGCTTCAGGAAAAACATATACCATGATGGGTTCAGAAGATTATTTGGGAGTAATACCCAGAGCAATTCATGACATTTTCCAAAAAATTAAAAAAGTAAATACCTTAGCTAAATTTCTGGTACATACAGGTAAAAGTAGTAGTAGTCTCTTGTAATGGTGAAAGGAAGTAGATTTATAGTTTTCTCTTCATTAGCCATGGGTAAAGAAGGCATAACATAGATTCAATTTTTTTCCCACAAACTTACTTTGTAGAGCTTAAAGTTGTTTCAGTTATTCCCTTGAATCCTGGAACAGTATTAACCACACCAAAAAGTGGGTGTTGAGGAACAGGAAAATCTTACCAGAATGGTTCACTCCTCCTTGCTTTTGTTTACATACCAGTGATTATTAAGGAGTAGAGAAAGATAGAGGTAGGGAGAAGGTCAGAATAAGAAACTTAACTAAAAGTTGGTTTTAGGTTTATTTTTTCATTACTATTTTAATGATTTTTAATGTCCTTATTTGAACATCTGTTGGTAGGGTTTTATTTTGAGTTTAGAGAGTTGGACTGGGCAATCCCCTAATTATTTGATACTATTCATTATTCCTGAAACATATTTTTATATTTTTGTGTTTATTGTCAATATTAAACCAATATTAAACCATTCTTTTTTGCTTTACAAAGATAATTTCTCAGAATATTTTAATATTTAATGCTAGCACATAAGCACTCAATATTAGATTTCCATAAATGGATGTCTCTGATGTTTTTATACATTTTTTTTTTCCTTCTAGTTTCCTGACAGAGAATTTCTCTTACGTGTATCTTACATGGAGATATATAATGAAACCATTACAGACCTACTCTGTGACACTCAGAAAATGAAGCCTTTAATAATTCGGGAAGACTTCAATGTGAGTAACAGAGTTGAAGTAGCTCTAAAAATGGAGTTGCTTATTGGGATTATTGTTCTTGACCATTTACCTTTAATTTCTATATTTTTTAAACTATCTCCTGTTTGTATGGTTTATTTTTTCTTTCGTGACAGCATATGAACAATATGTGTAATTTTTAAACATTGGCTATAATATTTTGGTATAAGTACCTTAAAAAAGAACAAGATGGAAGTATTAGGTTAGAATTTGCTGTGGTTTGGTATAGGAAATAAGTCGTACATGTCAAAGGTTTACTTGTTATTTTCCACTTATAACTTCCACACATGAATTCTATAATAGTGGAAACCTTTTTGAGATGCACACTTTTTAGTGACTTCTTCTCCACTCTTCTCATAATTGTTTCAGAGGAATGTGTATGTGGCCGATCTCACAGAAGAAGTTGTTTACACATCAGAAATGGCTTTGAAGTGGATTACAAAAGGAGAAAGTAAGACTTTATACTGTATTTCCCCAAACACTTATAAAAACTATTCAGTTAAACGTATTTAGACTTCAGGGGTACCTGGGTGGCTAGTTGGGTAAGCAGCTGCCTTCTGCTCAGGTCATGATCCCAAGGTCCTGGGATCGAATCCCACATCAGGCTCCTTGCTCAGGGGAGAGCCTGCTTCTCCCTCTGCCTCTGCCTGCTTGTGTTCTCTCTCTCTCTCTCTCTGACAAATAAATAAATAAAATCTTTTTTAAAAAAGTATTTAGGCTTCAAGTTACACTTTTCACTTTTAAAAAAAAGTTAACGTTTTTCTTTGGATTTTAATGTACATAGCTGAAATATGACTTACTTTTTACAGAGAACAGACATTATGGAATCACAAAAATGAATCAAAGAAGCAGTCGCTCCCATACCATTTTTAGGATGGTAGGTAACTCTCTGTTTGGCCTTTCCAATTAAAAATGCACTAATTTTTTACAAGCTTTCTTTTCTCTCTAGATTTTAGAAAGTAGAGAGAAAGGGGAACCTTCCAATTGTGATGGATCCGTCAAAGTGTCCCATTTGGTGAGTACTGATGGACCACGGTACTGTACCATATGGGCCAAAGTGTAACTTAATTTGGCTGCTGGATGTTTGGTTTCATAAGAACTGTTAACTGAACCAAACAGGCAGGAACATGTATAAATTGGTAATTTAGTCTCATCTGTAAACATGGGATTACTAGCTAAAACGTAGGAAGAATTCAGAGGCTCTTTCTTCCTGTTATGTTATAGCTGCCTCTCCTAAAATTTAGATGCAAGGACTTTTCCCAACCAGAGTTGTTGGGGGGAGATTTTCCATATGCATTTAAGAGTTAAGAGTGTTCTTGGGGGCGCCTGGGTGGCTCAGTGGGTTAAAGCCTCTGCCTTTAGCTCAGGTCATGATCTCAGGGTCCTGAGATTGAGCCCCACATCGGGCTCTCTGCTCAGCAGGGAGCCTGCTTCCCCCTCTCTCTGCCTGCCTCTCTGCCTACTTGTGATCTCTCTCTCTCTGTCAAATAAATAAATAAAATCTTAAAAAAAAAAAAACTTTATAAAAAAAAAGAGTTAAAAGTGTTCTTGGAACAGGGTTGGGAACCGGTCTGTTTTGTTGTAGTTTTGTCTCAGCCTGATCAACAAAAACCTAGCTGGGGTTGTTAAACACTAAATCACGTTATTCAAGTATATTCTTAAATATAATAAGAGAATGTTTTATATTATAAACATAGTGTTTTAGACTATAAATTCCTTGAAGGAAAGAGTGATATCTTATTCATCTTTATAACCTCAACACATTATACTTAGTTTATATTCATTACCTGTTTCTTGAACAGTGAATATATATATTATAGAAACATTCTTTTTTTGCACAAAATAAACCTTCCATTTCCTTCTTGCTGCACTATATCATTTCTCTTTCTTTTTCTGTGCTTCCTTCCTGTTCCATGCCAGTATTCTGTTTTCATGGTCTAAATTTTTTAGCTTCATGTGGGATATGATTTAGGATTATTCTATCTGATTTGAAAATTTCAGGGAAAATATAACAAATCTATAATATGTTTTTTCACTTTCAGATTTGAAAAATCAGAATCTTGATTAAATATCTAATTCCAGTTCACCTCAGTTATTTTACTGTGCAGCATAAAATTTATTTTAGTATAGTGGTCTTGCTTTGATTTAGCAGCAATAACACAAAACCCAACTTCTGTTTTGTTTTCTAAACCTAATCTGTGATACTTCACTACAATTTTAACGGTTCTCTTAATAATTTGTTTAATACTCCTGACATATCCAGTGATCCATTTGGTGACTTTTTCCATATTCTTTGATGCTCTGTCATCTAGGGACTGTAGATACCATCTGGTCCAGCCCTTCACCTTCCCACTTACTCTAAATATCTTCTTGGGAAGAAGTCTTCGCCAAAAAAGTCATTTTCTGGTTCTTTGGAAGTGGTATTTATTTGTTTGTTTGTTTGTTAATTTTAGTGCCTTGATCTTTTGGTTCATAATACCCAGCTTCTTTCAGCTCCATTCCTTCTTTACTCCCTTTACTTTGTGGCTTCTTTTTCCTACCCTCCTATCAAAAACAGGAGTATTGTGCTGTGGCCTTCTTACTTCTATTTGCCCTCAGACATATTATTTCTGTGTTGATGATTGTCGTATATTTATTTTTATCTAGAGTCTCTGAGTTCTAATTCATGTCTGTAAAGATGATTATAATTGTGTGTCCCACTGTTATTTCAAACTTCAGTGTGTCTAAAACAAAATTAATTTCTTCCTATAGTAATGAATATTCCTTTTTTCTAGTAGTACCAGTGTTATCCTGGTCACCTAGGTCAGACCCAAGTCAATTCTGACTCATCTTTTTCTGCCTTCCCCTTTTGTCCAGTATTGCCATTTCTTATTCAGCATTCCAATGGGTGTCACACTCATTTAGGTTCTCATCTCTTGAATTACTGTATCCTTCTCCTAGACCTGGCCCCAAGACTCTGGTCTTCCTTTCTGTAGTCTGTTTGATACATCTAGTAGGAAAATTAGATTTCTGATTTTTCTAATGTTACTAAGTACTGCTCATGTTGTGTCGCCACTCTTAACCAGCCTACCTTCACTTCCTTCTGCTCCACGTGAGCTCCTCTCCTATGGATGCACTGGACCTCCTGGTGTCTTTGAACAGTGATACGTGTCCCCAACTTTATTCCTTAATTCATGCTGCCTTTCTCACCATTGTGCCCTTTATTATGTTTCTAGGTCTTCTGTAATATAGATACTATACGAGAAAGATTTGACTTTGAGTGTTTTAGAGAAAGTGGTGTCTAGATAGGACATAATTAAAGCAGGAGTACATAATTACTGCCCATCCCTGAAGGTATCCACAGAGAGAGAGAATTTAAATCTCTGACTTTGTTTTAATGCATTAAGAATATTTGCCAAGCCTTCATCATGTTCTGTGCATAGTACGGCTCCGAGATTCAAAGAATAAAGAAGACATCCCTCTGCCACTTACATCTCCACAGCTACCTCCCTAGCCCAGGCCGCCATCACCTCTCACTGAGATTCCTGCAGGAACCTCCTGACTGAACTCCCTCCTGCCACTCTTGCTTTTCTCTAGTCCTTCACCCAGGGGTGACTGGAGATCCTTCAGAAAGTTAAGTCGGGATGTCTGTCGTCACTCTCTTGCTAAACCCTTTCCGATCATATTTAGAAAATCCATAGTACTTACTTTTCCTCACAGTGCTGTGCACAGTCTGACTCTTACGTACTTCTCTCACCCTTTATTGCCCCATCTCTACTTCACTAATTCTGCCATGCTGCCCGTTCTATTTTTTGAATACACCAAGCTCATTACTGCTTTGTGACTGGGTGTACTAGCTATTCTATCTAGAGTGTGGTTTCCTGGGTGTTTGCTTGGCTGGCCCTCTCTTCTCTGTCATTCCAGATCCTAGCTTAATGGGAGGCCTTCCCTACCGCCCGGTCCACACAACCTGCTCTATACCTTCCTCTTTCCTCTTCCAGCACTCTCTTTAAATTATCTGTATTACACTTACCATGATGTGTTTTTTTAGATGTCTTTTGCTCATTTCTCATGAACATCCTCCTCTCCCTTCTCATGAACACCCTCCTCTCCTCTACTCCTCTCCTCCTCATGTGGAATAAAAGCACTGTGAGAACAGAGAACTTATTTGTCTGGTTCACTGCCATATTCTTAGCACCTAACACACTGCCTGGAGCATGACAGGCAGTCACTTTTTTGTCAATAATATTTGTGAGATGAAGAAGAGGCCCATGCTTTTAAAGATGCTACAGTGTAGTTATAGACACAAATGACTAGCTCAGCACAGGAAGTGCTAAAGAATAAGTCGTATCTTTAAAGACCCCTGGGTACGCAGTTGAAAGAACAGCTCATTCAAGGTGTGGGAGAGGAAGGATAAAGGTGGCAAAGTTTTACTAAGGAGGTAAAAATCAACTTTGGTCCTGAATAAAGAATAGGGGCAGACTAGAACATTAGAACTGATGAAACGAAGGGAATGGCGAAAGGTAGCTTTTGGAAGCATAGAAATACATGAGGCATTTAGGGCATAGCGAATAAGTCAGTTAGAATTCTGAGTGAGTAATGGGTAGGTTTAAGGCTGGAGCAACACAAGTGCCAGGTTGTGAAGAATCATATTCACTGGTAAGGTTTTGAACTTTGTATAGGAAATGGAGAACCTATTCTGAGAGCATTATGGAGGATATATTGTAAAGAAAGGACAAGGTATACAGATGAATTTGACTCAGAAAGGGGAAAGCCTAAACAGTGGGATGAAAGACAAGCATCTAGATGGGGTATGCAAATAGACTGTGTGTTAAAAATTGTTCTTTCAGTAGTTGGGTTTTTCAGTTCCAACTTACCCCTCCCAAAGGTTTATTTTCATCTATCTTTCAGAATTTGGTTGACCTTGCAGGCAGTGAAAGAGCTGCTCAAACAGGCGCTGAAGGTAATGGAAACTCATAAATGTATTGGTCTCAATGTCATCTTGTTCTTTTACAGAATTAAAAAAAAAGTGCTACTTGCACTTTAGAAACTATTAAAGATAGTAATTTTGTGATGAAAGTCTTTAACATAAAAAGCAGCTTCTGGGGGCGCCTTTGTGGCCCAGACAGTTGGATGTCCAACTTTAGATTTCGCTTTAGGTCATGATCTCACGGTTGGCATCAAGCCCTGTGGTTAGGCTCCTGCTGGGCATGGAGCCTGCTTGAGATTTTCTCTTTCCCTCCCCTCACCCCTTTCGTGTTCTCTCTCTCTCTCTCTCAAAAATTTCAAAAAAAATTTCTTTTAAAGTCCATTTAAAAGCAGCTTCTGTATCTGGCAAATTATCTATTTTGGCCTTCTATAGCATCAGTTAAAAAACTAAAACCATGCAGTTGATAGGATTGCATAGCTGCAAAGCTTGTGAGGGTGCCATGAAAACCATCCAGATATTCATAATTAGTAAAGAAATTCAGAAAGCTGGTGGAGTACAAAATTAATATACAGACATTAATAACTCATAATACAAACAATGACCAGTTAGACTATTTAGTGTACAAAAAGACTCCATCCATATACAATAATGACTTATGGGATCTAATACCTAGGTAGAAACTTAATAAAAATTACTTAGACCAAAATAAAGAAAACTTTAAAACAGACCTAAAGGACATAATCAAATACTTAAATGCAAAAGCATACTTAGATGGGAAGTTTCATAATCATGAAGATGTCCTATGTTAATTTCCTACAGCCTGACAGAGAGACCACTCATCTGAGCATGGCCTCTATCCACCAAACCAGTGGCTCCCACAACCTGTGAACAAGAAATACATGTTCATGTTTGAAGCTAGCATGTTAAGCCACAATATTACAGCAGTAGCTGAATCATGCACCTGTGAAATAGCAGCTGTCCAAAACTATTTGTTGTAGTACCTTCTGTATATGTGGTAGATTAAAAACCTACATGTCCCTCAATAGGGTGCTGAGTGAATAAATTCTGATACATCCATACAGTGGAATTTTATGCTATAAAAAAGAATAAAAAACACCAGTGTTTACTGATAGGACATATTGCCAAGTTTAAAAAAAAAAAAAAAAGCAAAGTACAAATTAGCCTATATAATGTGCTAATATTTGTATAAAAAGGAAAAGGAAGAAATAAATATATGTGAACTTGTATTTGTAAAAATCTCTATAAGAATCGACTAATAAAAGTGGTTTCCTGGTAGGAGGATAGAACTGTTTGAATGGAACATAAGAGCAAGAGAGAACTTTTTCAGTGTACTGTTTTTTGGGGTTTTTTGGATAGATGAGCCATGTGAGCTATTAGTTTAAAAATTAGAACTTTGTTGGTTGTGAGCCTACAGGAATTAATTTGTTAAGTCTATAGTTGCCTATAATTAGAGATTTGGAAAAAAACAGATTTGAACTGAGGAGTTAGACAAGCTCTTTTGGGAAATGAACTTTTCTTCCCTCTAATTTTTTTTTTTCTTAACCATCTCTTTCTTTTTGCTCTCTTAGGTGATAACATTGCTAGTTTACTTAGTAGGTTGGAGGAATAGGGAGAGAACTCCTTTTACTAGTGGTATTAAAAGTGGGCTCAGATCTGATCTGAAGCACAGACTTTACTATCTGTCCCTTTACTTTTTAATTTCTTTTATAACTTACTGATAAATAAGTTCATCATGTAGTACAGAGGTCAACTTTAGTTTTCATATTTGCCTAATAAATACAGGTGTGCGACTCAAGGAAGGCTGTAATATAAATAGAAGTTTATTTATTTTGGGACAAGTGATCAAGAAACTTAGTGATGGACAAGTTGGGTAAGTTTATTCCATTGTACATTTACCTGTTAATGCTTACATTATGCATGAGGTTGAGAATTGTAATACTTTAGTAACACTCAAATAATGTACTGATTTCTTTTCTGTGTTAAAAAGCTTTTGTGATTCTGTGAGCATACCTAGCTTCTTAGACATATGCCTCTCACCTACTAAATTTACTTTTTATCTTAAATAAGATTTAGTTAGTAGTTTTGATCTGCCTAATGTAACCTGTAAAGAATTAATTTTTAAACTATAGCTAATTTAAGGTTCTGCATTTAAAACTAGCCACTTTTGTTGTATAAAAATTCTACTATTTTTTTTTCCTGAATCCCTTTCTCGCTAAGTGGTTTCATAAATTATCGAGATAGTAAATTAACACGAATTCTCCAGAATTCTTTGGGAGGAAATGCAAAGACACGTATTATCTGCACAATTACTCCAGTGTCTTTTGACGAAACCCTTACTACTCTACAGGTGAGTTTAATTTTTATTTCAATATGGGGGAAAATCATCTTTAAGCAGAAAAAAATTACCCACTAAAATTAGGTATCTATTTTTTAATGACATAACATACCTGGTGCAATAAAACTGATGTATTGCCTACTAAGTAGTATTCCTTTATTTTTCCAAATTCCGGTCATTCATATCCTACCTCCATAATTTTTGACACATCCAACACTATTGTACTACTTTTCTTAAAAAAAAAAAAAACTCACTTTTTCTACTTATTATAGAAAGAAACTGGCTCAGTCCCATGAATGAAAAAGTAATATCACTTTCAACAAGTGCCTGAACTAAAAAACACATATGTGTGTGTATTTATAACAAAATAACTCTTGAACTCCTGCTATCTGGTTGTTGCTTCCCTTTGCTCTGAGCCTACGGCTTACATTTTCTGTTTAAAAAAAAGGAAAAAATGAGAATTGTCGATAGAACAGCTGTCTCAATCAGGATTCAGTGTTATTTAACAGGTCAACTTCATGGGCCCACTTATAGTTACTTCTGCTACTCACGCTCTAAGAAATACTCTTCTAAATAATTATTGAGCACTGGATTAAGGTAGTGTCAGAGAAACAAAGAAAGTACAGTCCCTGACTTCGCAATTTATAGTCTTAGAGGGAAGATAAGACCTATCTTCCAACGTGATCTCCTTGGATTATAACTATTAATAAATAGAATAGAATTCAGAGGAAGGAGAGATACTTTCAAGTGGAAGCAAAGCTTCAGGGTAGAGGTGGCAGTTGTACTGGACTTTGAGGGGTGGCTGGGATTCTAGTAAGCCAGTGTTTATAAGCTCTCTGTTGGAATCCATCCATCTTCAAGGTATTTCCTTCACTCTTCTGAAGACTAACAGCCAAGGCAAGTTACAAGAACAGAATACTTTCCATGTTCAAAAGTATTAAGTCACCTGGGAAGAGTATTGATCTTTCTTTATAAAACTTAATTGTAAGAAACCTAAATATCATTAGTTAACTTTTTATATTGAACACTTAACACTCTTGTATTTTTCCCCAGTTTGCCAGCACTGCCAAATATATGAAGAATACTCCTTATGTTAATGAGGTATCAAGTGATGAAGCTCTTCTGAAAAGATACAGAAAAGAAATAATGGATCTTAAGAAACAGTTAGAAGAGGTATGTACAAACAATATATTTCAGTTAAGAATAGGGACATATTGAGAGCTCAGATCTGCCCAAATGCCCAGAGATTCTGAATTCATCAATATCTGAGATCTCTAACCTCAATTTAAAACAGCTTTCAAGTACGGAGAAATCAACTCATAAAAATTTTAGTTTAATTTACTATAAACTGAAAACATTTCTTGAAATTATTTTAGATTTTGTTTTTCATTTCCAAAGGGCAAAATTTGAGATTTTCAAATGAGCCAATGAGAAACATTCTTTCTAAACTGTCACAAATACATAAGGAATTGGGTTAAAAAGAAAAACCATGTATAGTTACTTAGAACTTTATTTTTTGTATTTTACAATACAATTTGTACAATATCTTGAATTCTTCTGACCTTAAGATAAAGTCTAATAAGGTAGCATAATCACTTGTCATTGTAATTTGTTTTAGCCATTGTGGTTTCATATATAGTAAAAATCTTATATTTTAGTTATCTTTTTTTTAAATGAGTTAAAATTTTAAAAAGTAAAATAGAATGAGCTAAAATATCAAATGGAAGTCTTATGAGAACATCTATTCTTTTGCCGTGTATTCAAGTCTCTGCTTTTATGTCTTTTCTGCTTATTATTTATTTATTTTTAGGTAATTAATAGAATGGCTTTAAAAGCCTTATTATAATCTTATATATAGCATCTAGAATATACAGGAAGAAATGTATTTTACTTTATTATAGGTTTGAGAAATTACTGATTATGGTAACTGTCATAGTATTAGCATTTTGTAGATAGGGTATATTTCATTTCAATAAAGCCCGATGCAGGGCTTCATCTCACAACCCTGAGATCATGATCTAACCTGAAATCAAGAGTCAGATGCTTAACTGAGCCACCCTGGAGCTTCCACATACAAATATAATATTCTATTCTTCTAAGCTACTTTCAAGATTTTAAAATCTAGCTACATTTATTATTAACATAACTTAATTACATTATATAGGTTTCTTTGGAGACTCGGGCCCAGGCAATGGAAAAAGACCAGTTGGCCCAACTTTTGGAAGAGAAAGATTTGCTTCAAAAAGTACAGATTGAGAAAATTCAGAACTTAACACGGATGCTGGTGACCTCTTCTTCCCTCACATCACAACAGGAGTTAAAGGTAAAATTTAAAAGATGACAACTCAGACTTGGTATACAAAGACTAGGATTGGTATTCCTGTATGTGTGTTATATAGTTATGCATTTCTTATCCTTTGATACAGTATATTCAGAAAACCTAGAACATTTTGTGTGTTAGCCTATACATCAACAAAACCTAAGAGGTTCATTAAAAATACAGATCTCTGATCCTATCTTTGGAGATCCTAATTCAAGCAGTCTGAAATACTGACAAAGAATCTATATACAATATGCTTCTTAAGAAATTCTAATGAAGTTGATCAGGTGATTAGGAACCATACGTGTCTAGGTTATATGATAATGTTTTCTATTTAAAGAAACAAATATTAACCTCAGGTTAATAAAAAAAAAAACCTGAGGTTAATAAAAAATTAACCTCAGAAAAAGATCTAGAATACAGATCAACATAGTGATCACAATTCTGATTTCCAATATGTGTACTTTTTGTTCTTACTAGAGTTAGGGTTTTTTTTAGTCCAGTAGGTATTTTTTGGTTGATGGTATCATGATTAAAAGGATGACCTCTGGAGCTTGACTGCCTGGATTTGAATCCTGGTGCTGTCAATTCTTAATTCTTTACCTTAGGCAATTTCTTAAATCCACTCTGCTGCAGTTTCCTTTTCTATGAGATAGATTGATTCCTACCTCGTAGGACTGTTGCGAGAATTCGGTAAAATAATACATAGAATGTGCTCAACACTACATTTTCCACAAGGCAAATCTTCAATAAATGAATGCTCTTAAGATAATTATTAATAGACATGTTCAAGTCACCATACTAGGTACAAAGAAGATATTCTAAGAGCTGTTTGTTGACTGAGTGATAAATAAGAAACAGCCCAATGGAACATATAGGGAAGAATACTTCAGGAAGAGATCCACATGTGCAAAAGCTTGGAGTAGTAAAAACAACATAAAGTACCACTTGGACTCAAAATGTTTTGGTGGCAGGGGCATTTTAAATCATAATGAAGGATTTGAACATTACATTATGCTAAGGGCAAGGAAAAGTCTTGTAGGTAACATGATCACGATTGTATTTCAGAAAGGTATGGCTGCTTATGTGCATCAGATTGGTTGGGGCTCTACAAGGACTGTGACTCTAGAGATGGGGAAAAAAATGGGTAAATTGGAGAGCTATGTGGGAGGTAGACTCAACAGGACTTTGTGATTATTTACATGTGAGGGGCAGAAAGAGAAAGGTATCCCGAATGATATGCAAATATTGTTGGGTAGCTGGTAGCAGTACTCATTGTTAAGGAACACCAAATGAAGAGCAGTGCATCTCTCAGGGTTTTATTTGGGACATCTCCAGTTTAAGGTTTCAGACAACTGAAAATGCAAATGTATGAAAATCAGGTGAAAGATGTCAGGTAGAGATACCAATTTGGGCATGAGCTACTGCAGGTCTAAAGTCAAGTCATGGGAATGGATGGACTTGTTCTGAGAGCACGTTGGAAATGAAAAAGAAGACCAGACCGCAGAACAACTTTTACATAAAAGTAGAAGAATCCCAAAGGGAGCCAGGATTCGCTCTAGAGTTAAGAAGGAAACCAGATGAATTGTGATCACTAAGGAAAGAGAATATTTCAGAGAGGTTGGTCAGCAGTGTTCCATTCTGCTGAGAAGTTAATTAAGATAGACAAAAATTTTTTGAATTTGGAAACAAAAAGCTCATTTACAAAGCAATTTGAGTTATATACTAGGAGCAAAAGCCACCTTAAAGAGGGTTGAGATGACCCCAAGGGATGAGTTGTGAACACAGTAGAAGGGACTGGCTTCAGATAGAAAAAAGGATGATTTGTAGATCAGCTCACTTATAAAAAGGATGTAGTAATAGGAAAATTGGAAGAATCAAGTAAAAGGAGATAGTACTTGTACCTCACAGAGGGACAGGAGAAAAATGGTAGCTGTGAAATACAGAAAAACACAAGCGGAAGAGGAGAAACCAGCAAAGCAGAATGAGTGGTGAGGACAGCTAGCTGGGTGGGATTAGCACCAGGAGACAAAGTTCCTAAAAGGATGAAGAAGGAGTAGACAGATGATAAAGAAAGAGCACAAAAGAGAAACAAAAAGAAAATTATAGCTAGAGAGAAGTAAGGCGTGAAGAGTTTTTTTCTAAAAAACCAGAAGCAAAAGGACTGAAGCATTTATTCATCAAGCTGTTAGGAGGGAGCTGGTGAAGGTAACTAATGAATAGATAACCCAGGGAACAAAATTCCCCAGGGAGAAAGGAACAATGAGGTTATGAGCATGTGGGGTGGGGGGTATTAGCTTTATTGAATTGAAAGAGAACTAGCATTATGAAGGCTGTGTGGAGATTTCACTCACTGAAGAAGTTCAAGTAGACCATCTGTCTGTCCCTTCCCAGTTAGAGCTGGCCACCCCAGTGCTTTTGGTAGCTGTGGTATGACGGCAACAGCTTCCCTGCTAGAGAACACTGGACTACTTGGGGGGTTGTAAGTCAGCCAATTCCTTTCAATTAAGTCCCAGAAAATTTGTAGGGAAACTTTCAAATAAAACATGAATTTTAAATAATTGTCTTATCAAATTTTTTATGGGATTAAACACTGATTTTAAAAGATTGTTTTCTCAGAACATCCTTAGACTGATAGGATATTAAAGTAGGCTTAAAAAGAATTCTACCAACTTGATGGTTTCCAAAAATGTAAACTAATTACCTCTTTTTATGATACTCAAGCCCAGATTTGTGTGAGGTAATTTTGATTTTTTTCTTCTTTAGGCTAAAAGAAAACGAAGAGTCACTTGGTGCGTTGGCAAAATTAACAAAATGAAGGACTCAAATTATATAAATGAATTTAATATGTCAACAAATGTAACAAAAACGCGTAAAGCAGCTGTAAACGTAGTGGGCGAAATTGATGAATGTGAGTGCTTTTTCAGCTGCTTTTAATTACAAAAGCATCCCTGTAAAGAACTACTTTATTTATAACTCAGTTAATGTGATAAACACATTTAATAAAATGTATGCATTTTAGATGCGATTACAGTGGAGATAATGATAAAAATTAGTGATTTTAAGAAAGTGAACAGTCTCTATTTTCACCCCTCTTAAGAATGATACACTTTAGTTGAAACACAAAACATTTTTATTGTTGGTTTTGTTCTAATCATTATCCAATTAAATTAGTATCCATATAATATCTGCCTTAAACTTTGTTTAATCTTGAAAGGGTAGCATTACACAGGCATGTTTCAAAATAATGTCTCCAACATTAGCAGTATTTTTAGAGTATTTTAAAATCTATTTGCAATGATCAAAGCTCAAACTCGGAATTTCTCTCTTTTACCTACATTGTATAAAGGATCAAATATTTTACCAATTCTAACCAGGGATCTTAATTCATCTAATAATATAAATGATCATATCTGTTGTTAACATATTCCTGGCGTTCATATTGTGAGCACATTAGCTAATTGGAGGTTATTACCTCTGATCAGATTTTTTTTTTTAGTCTTTGACTTTTAAGAAACTTTATTAAACATATTTATGGATAAATTTCTTTTTCTCCTAATTCTAGCTTTCTGCTCAGAGTCTGATATTTTCAGTAATACTTTTGATACATTAAATGAGACAGAGTGGAATCCAGCAACAAAGCTACTAAGTCAGGTAACTTAAATGTATTTTATAAAACATTATCCTCTTACTCTTTAAAATTCACATTTTGTTGGTGTTTACATTGTTGTAGCAGCACATTACTAGCTCTGACTTGATGTCTTTTTTTGACATTCTTTTTTGTTTTATTTTAAATTTAACTTAATTTTTTTCAGTGTTCCAAGATTCATTGTTAATTTCAGTAACGGTTTTGGTTCTAATTACTCGTTACACTCCTAGTTGATAACTGGCATGTAGAAGGAAGCTAAAAATTTTGTAATGCAGGTGTATGGTAATAGGTAAACCTTTGCATCTAGTTCTTTCCTAGCAGATCTTGGTATCTATGAATTTTTTTTTTTTTTTTTAGTTTCTGTTTTTCCTTAGACAATCCCCTAAGGGTTTTAAAGTGTCAAAATTCTCAGACATATAGTAGAAGAATGACAGAGCAGGGAGGGGGTAATATTGCCAAATCATACATAAAAGTAAATGTATTATGTGTGATTTTATCAAACTTTGGTGAATACTATAATGAATACCTAAGTAGGTACTACTTATAGTAGGTACCTACTTATAGTAGGTACCTAGAGTCCATATTGACTTTCTAAGCTACTGATGTCCAAAGAAGTATAGTATAGTTTTATAAATATATTTGTTAAGAAAATTTCATTTTAGTTTTAGAATAAAATTGCACCGATTCTTGGGAATTATTATTATCATTACTTAACCATTGTATTAGTTAAAATGAGGTGTTATAGTTCAAGTGCTTTCATATCCCTCAAATAGCCCCTAGAAGTTTGTTGTTTTTAGAAACTCCTGGTGTTAATTTTTGGTTTTTTAACCTACAGTTTATCTCTCTCTCATAATAGTATATAAAACAGAAACAGGCCTCTTTTGAATATGGTAAAACATAGCAGCCTTTAGAGTTTTTAGAGGTCAATAAATAATACCTTTGTTTCCCTTCCATAATTCACACCTATCTAAGAAATAAAATGGGCATCAGACAGGTGGAGAATTAAATTATTGGCTTCATAGCTAAGGAGCATAAGGGTCTGTTGTCCAGTGGACTTCCCGGGATGCGCCCTGCTTCCCCAGCCTCCTTCTCCTGACTTTTCCAGTTAGATACAGGCAGAGCACTTGTTTATATGATCTTTTTTTTTTATACTCCTTTCAAAATAGTCTTCTCTTCTAAGCTAGTTTACCAAAATGCACATCTTTTCTTTTACCCTGGATAAAGCTAAACCATTAGAAAGATACTGAAGAAGAGAATGACCTAAGTTAACTACATACATGATTTTGGGTTAAACTATTTGACTAATCCAGATTTTAGTAAGGAAATGACATAGGATTAGAATTCTCTCTGACTTGAAAATCTGGTTTCGTTTCAAATAGGAAAACTTAGAAAGTGAGCTGAATTCACTTCGTGCCAACTATGATAATCTGGTCTTGGACTATGAACAACTAAGACGAGAAAATGAAGAAATGGAATTGAAATTAAAAGAAAAGAATGATTTGGATGAATTTGAGGCCCTAGAAAGAAAAGCAGAGAAAGATCAGGAGGTAAGAGATATGGAAACATAAAACTAAAACCACACTTTTAAAAGAAGTATCATTCTTTTAAAGATATTTATTTCTAAGGTTGATGTATGGAAAATCTAACCATTTTCTATGTGTACACGCAATTTAGAGAATTTAAGAAATAAAATATTAAATCATTTGTTTCACGTATGAATTATTTTGCTCAAACGTTAATTTGTTTGAGCAAACAAAACGTTTTGTTTGAGCAAAACGTTAATTTGAGCACACCACAAATACTGTCTAAAGTATAACCATTTCCTGCTGAGGCCAATATGAATTTTACTATCTGGCTGAATGTTTTATGCATGGATACTATGTGTTAATGGATTTCATTTCTTTAAAAGTATATTCCTAAATATTTAGAACATTATTAGAATAGCTGGAGAAGCTGATTTTGCTCATGTCTTTTTCCATATCAGAGAGTTATTGTGAAAATTAGTGTAACTAATACTAAATACTAGTAATGAAATTTTTAGAAATAAAACAGATTACTTAAATTTTTTTAATTAACATATATTATTTGCCCCAAGTGTGCAAGTCCGTGAATCACCTTGCTTAGACTATTCCCAGCACTCACCATAGCACATGCCCTCCTCAATGTCCATAACCCAGCCACCCTACCGCAACACCCCCCACCCCCAGCCACCCTCAGTTTGTTTTTGTGAGATCGAGAGTCTCTTATGGTAGAGCAGACTGTCCTCAACCTACAAGTCACAGACATTATAAAATTATTTTGCAGAATTTTTAAATGCATATTCATTGTTCTAGAAAAAGAATCTATAGCCATTATCAGACTGTGAAGCAATCTGTGACTCCCCCTTCCCCCCAAAATAAGAGCCAGTGTTCTGGTGTAGTTAAAATATGAGTTAATTTACAGCTACTTCTGAGATTTCTGTACGGATAGCCCAAAGGGCCACAGTGCTTTTACCTTGGTATTGTTTCATTTCTCACCCTCTTTTTTTTTTAATAAGGAAAAAAGAATTCAGTGCCGAAAATATTATTTCCATTCTACCTACAAATTAAAGTTAATCCTGCATGTCATGAGTATATATCCTAGGATGCAAAGTCTGTATGTTCTCCACAGGGTTTCATTTAACTTGTTTTAAAATTTGCGTGTTAACAAAATACAAAATGTTGTATATTGACCCGTAAACTTCAGTTAATAAAAACGGAGTTTTGTAAGGAACAGGGTGGTCTAGTGTCATGGTTAAAAACATGGTCTCTGGAGCCAAACTTGCTTCTGAGTATGATACAAGGCCTTGAGCAAGTCCCAGAATCTCTCAGGATTTACTTCCTGCTTCTCTCCACCCTAGAGGTTGAACCAGGTACTTGCCAAGGCCTCTTCTAACTCCAAATTTCATCTAATTGTATCTTACTTATTATAAATAATATGACATAAAATTAACTTAGGGCACAAGTATAGCAATAATTTCTCAATGTTTTTTACATGATTTATATATGCAATTAATAATAAAAACTGAAGCTCACAGAGTATATGACTTGACTCACATCCTGATTTTTTTTTCCTTTTAACCACAGTCAAGGGGGAAAATAACCCTGTTCTTTTCTAGGTTCTATTTTGTAACCTAAAATATTAAGTAATAAAAACTGACTCTGTTCAAAGGCAGTTCCATTCTGTTTTAAACTAAAAATACAATTCTGTGTATGCAGTAAAATATGTTCCCAAACCTCCATTTTAGGAAAAAGCTTAACCAAAAAGAAGTGAAAAATCAAATTATGGCCTTAGGACATGTGGTCATTGCCCTGGTTTGCCCTAATTGTCTTATAAATCACCGGAGCTATATATCATTTTCAAATGGGAATGTAGAAACACAGGATGTTTAAATACTAATTTTTAGAAGGAATAATAAACAAAATCAAGTATCATCAAGCTCAGGGAACGAAGGAAATTTCAACCCTCTACCTGATTTAACTTGATTTATTTTAGAATTTTAACAACTTAGGGGTTTTTGTCTTAAGGAATTAAATATATTTATTTCACCTTCTGGACATTACAGTTTAAATCTGTAATTTTTTTTATGTAGCAGCCAATTAACTTTTGATCATATCATATACTTTATACTCAGCATCTTAAATAATACGTCATTTGGAAGTTGGTGTCCAGGCTTTACAAAAGTTCATCTTTCTCCGTTAATGAGAACTGGTATTTAAAGTGCTATTTCAAATGAGAAGTGAGATAAGTTTTCTTTCTAAATGTTTATTTTCTAAAATAAAGAGTAATATTTTAGTTCTTCCTTATTAGTAAATGTGATTTTGTTGCACAGAATTTAGAAACAGGAAAGAAAAGATAAAAAATGGAGCCAATTTAAATTATAGTCATGTCTATACAAATGTCTAAAATTTTGCTGAACAGTTGATAGCCACTAATCACATGTGACGATTGAGTACTTGAAGTGTGGCTAGTCTGAACTGACTTAAGAATATGAAAAAAAATAATGTAAACTATTTAGTTTTTTATATTGATTACATGAACAAGTGGTAATATTTTCGATATATTAGGTTGAAATATATTTTTGAAATTAGTTCTGTTTTTTTAATACAGCCAGTAGGAAATTTTCAGGGGCTCACATATTTCTTTACTTTTTTTCTTCTTTTTTAATTTTATTTATTTGAATTCAATTAATTAATATATAGTATATCATTAGTTTCAGAGGTAGAGTTCAGTGATCCATCAGTTGCATATAATAGCCAGTACCTGTTACATCACATGCCCTCCTTAATACCCATCACCCTGTTACCCCATCCCCCCACCCACCTTGCCTTTACTTTTTAAGAGTAACTTTTTAAGTACTTAAAAAGTACTTTTTAAGAGTATGAGTTTTTAAGAACTCATCAAATTATGAAGATTTCATAATTCTAAGAGAAAGTATGTTTAGGGGCACCTGGGTGGCTCAGTGGGTTAAAGCCTCTGCCTTCGGCTCAGGTCATGATCTCAGGGTCCTGGGATTGAGCCCCACATCGGGCTCTCTGCTCAGCAGGGAGCCTGCCTCCCCCTCTCTCTCTGCCTGCCTCTCTGCCTACTTGTGATCTCTCTCTCTCTGTGTTAAATAAATAAATAAAATCTTTTTTTAAAAAAAAGTATATTTATCTGTGGTAAGTTGTCGTTTACGTATTTTGACACAAAAGTATGTAATATTCAAATTTTTAATGCTCCAATATTTGATGGAAAGGAAACTTTAATAGAAATATATGTATCTTTAAGTATTCTTTATATTTTATTTTTTAAGGATTCTTTATACTTTTAGACAGCTAAAAAATATAAAGCAATAGCATCATCTTTCCAATATTTTCTGTAGAATGAATCAACAAGATAATAATTGATAATCCTATACATATCTCTGTAGCTTTAGTGAATAGTGATACTATTTTAAAAGCACCACATGAAACTACCCTAATCCAGACCTAAATTCTAAAACATAAATCCTTAAGAAATATGCCAGTATAAAACTAAATGGCTAATTTATGGGAAGAAACAAAAAATCTTGTAGAGTAAATACATTTCTGCACTTAACCTCCCCAAAACAAAAATTTAATAAGAGTGTTAATTAAAGTTTGATTATCAGTGTATCTCCTCCAAGGGATGCATACTAATTTGCTTTTGAAATTATTATAGCGTTATTAACCGACAACATTCCTGTTACATGGGTCATGCTGAGGTTTTTTTCTTGTTTGCTTGTTTGCTTGTTTTGTGGGGTTTTGGGGTTTTTTGTTTGGCTTGTTGGGTTTCTGTTTGTTTTGTATCTTCAAATAATGAGGTGTTCTGTAACAGTAGCTTAAACAATTGATCTCTTAATTCCTTCTTACTGTTTTAGTGATTCTGAAGCAGTGAATAAATGCTATCTTTTGGGGGGAGTTTCTTTTCTTTCTTCTTTTTTTTTTTTTTTGCTTTATTAACTATTGGTTTGCTCTGTTGCCTGTTCACATGCTCTTACAGATGCAACTAATTCATGAAATTTCCAACTTAAAGAATTTAGTTAAGCATGCAGAAGTGTATAACCAAGATCTTGAGGTGAGCATTTATGTTGGTATTTCTATTATAAAGAACTAGAACTATAAAATGTACATCAGATATAATTATTTCAGAAAATAGAAGGAACATTTTGTTTTTTAAATATCAACTTTTTAAATTTTACTAACAGTTTAAACTATTAAATGTAAGTTCTTTTTAATCTCCTAAAATTTAAATCCAATAAAATATGTTTCACTTTTTTTTTTGTTTCACACTTTTTATAGAATGAACTAAGCTCAAAAGTAGAGCTGCTTAGAGAAAAGGAAGACCAGATTAAGAAGCTACAGAAATACATAGACTCTCAGAAGTCAGAAGATATGAAAATGGACTTGGCGTACTCATCGGTAAAAATCAGGTTTATTTTGCTGTTTAATCACATAGTACATTTATAGTACACCATCATCATTATTATAGCAAATGCTTATATTGAGCCTACTGTGTGCCAGACATTGTTGTAATTGTTTTACATAGAGTATTTTATTTAATCTTGTCAATGACTATTAAAGAGGGACTGTTAGTATCATTGCCATTTAATGGATAAAGAATCATTCGTAGAGAGTTGAGGATATCATTCTCTGAGTGAATATGAGTAAGTTGAGGACGAGTTTCCATTAAAAATCAGTGATTCAAAGTATTTTTTTATTTTTTTCAATTATTTTTTGTAAATGCATGCAGAAGGTGTAGTCTATATCTCCAGGTGAGCATATTGGTACTGATAAGTAACTCGAACGGTACATATCACACGTGATTGAGCATAATTTTATAAATGTTATTAATATTAATGCATTCTTATAATTTAAATAACTATTTTAACAGTTTGGTATTTTTCAGAAACTGTAGCTCTAGATGATTTTAGTTGGTATAAGATATGGCACTGAGGCACCTGGGTGGCTCAGTTGGTTAAATAACTGCCTTCTGGCTCAGGTCATGATCTCAGGGCCCAGGGATCAAGCCCCACATCAGGCTCCCTGCTGCTGCTCTCTCCCTGCTCCCCCCTGCCTCTGCTGCTCCTCTGTTCTCTCTCTCTCTCTGTCAAGTAAATAAATAAAATCTTTAAAAATATATATATATGGCATTAAGGGACTTCCTGGTGGCTCAGTTGGTTAAGGGTCTGCCTTTGGCTCAGATCATGATCCCAGAGTCACAAGATAGAGCCGCATCAGGTTCAGTGGGGAGTCTGCTTCTCTCTCTGCCCTTCACCCCACAGTTGAGCTTTCACTCAAATAAATAAAATCTTTTAAAAAATATATGGCATTAAATAACATTGAATCTCTTGATGAAATTGTTAATTTTTGCTGCTTCTTTCTATTCTATTTGCTTTCAATCCTCCTGATTACTTCAAGAAAGTATCAGTTTGAGTCTAATTTTTAACACTTTTTATTTTTTTTCCCAAATATGTTTATTTTAATTTTTCAGTGTTACAAGATTGATTGTTCATGCACCACACCCAGTGCTCCATGCAATATGTGCCCTTCTCAATACCCACCACCAGGCTCACCCAACCCCCCACCTCCACCCCTCCAAACCCCTCAACTTTTAACACTCTTTTTAAAGCAGCAGTTCCTAGCTGAAATTTTGGTGTCTGTTCTTTTGTTTTCATTTGAGTTTTTCAGAGTACTTTTTATTACCTTCTATTAGGACTCTTCTGTTACCTGTTATCAATGACAAATAATCCTTTGTAAAAGTAATCTTACTGTTCTAAGGCCCTGGGAAGAAAGGCACTTTTGTATAATCCAGGAGTGTCTGTTGATAGAGTGGCAAGCAGCATTGCCCACTTTTTTAAAAGTTGTTATTTCTTTCTCTTTATTCATCCAATTTATTCATTCTTTCATTTGTGCATCAATATTCTGCCAAGGGTATATGTGGTTGAATTTATGTAAGCTAATTTTCAACTTGTGATTTCATATCCTTAATCTTAACTATGAACTTCTCGCCTGCCATGTTTTAGAATGACTTAAAACTACATAGGAAATTTTAACAAGCTAGCTGAACAACAACTGTGTTCACCTTTTTTAATTTATTTATTTTTAAAGATTTTATTTATTTATTTGAAAGAGAGAGAGAAAGATCACAAGTAGGCAGAGAGGCAGGCAGAGAGATGGGGGGAAGCAGGCTCCCCGCCAAGCAGAGAGCCTGAAGTGGGGCTCGATCCCAGGAACCTGAGATCACGACCTGAGCCGAAGGCAGAGGCTTTAACCCACTGAGCCACCCCGGCGTCCCTGTGTTCACCTTTTTTAAACAATAAGTTTCTTCAGTCTATATAATGCCTCTGTAATATGGAAAAATATAGCCAGAGTTTTAAAAATATTTTTATTATAGAAAATATTATTTCATCTTTCTTGAATAACACATTTGATAATTAGCATATTTACCATTTTTTATTTATTCAGAATAACATCTATGTACATGTTCTCTAAAATCTTCCATCTCTCAGCAAGTTAGATTTCACTTCTTTTTGTCGTGTGTGTAGGAAATCACTGAAGACCTAAGACAAATGAAACAGACTCTGCTTGATGCTGAAACTGTAGCCCTTGATGCCAAGAAAGAATCAGCCTTTCTTAGAAGTGAAAATCTGGAGCTGAAAGAGAAAATGGTAAGTGTTTCCTGTAATATTTATAATGAAACAGTTGTTAAAATCAGTACATTTCTGTGAATTTGCAATGTTTCTCTTAACAGAAAGAACTTACAAGTACATATAAACAAATGGAAAATGATATTCAGTTATACCAAAGTCAACTGGAAGCAAAAAAGAAAATGCAAGTTGATCTGGAGAAAGAATTACAATCTTCTTTTAATGAAATAACAAAACTCACCTGCCTTATAGATGGCAAAGTTCCAAAAGGTATTTCATAATTTCAGACTTAATTCTTTGCATTTCTGACTTTGTCCAGATACCTACCTGAAGGATTTTGTGACTACATTCCAATGATTAGAAATCTATTCTTCTCTGATCTGTTTGTTTTAATAGCCTAATAATAAGTTTCAATATTATTTGAGATCAGTATTTATAACTGCTTCCATGGAATTCTGATTCATAAGGGCTTAGGAATTATTTTTCAAATAAATTAGACCTGATTTTCAAAAAGTGATTGAAGAACTATTAACTGTTCACCTGTTAACCAACATTGATTCTTTCTTTAATAATTTTTATATAGTCTAATTAAAAATTCTAACTTTGCATGTAATTTAGATTGTCCCAGTAACTGCAGGCTGTTTTAATTTACCCAAAATGTCCTAGATTTGCTCTGTAATGTAGAACTGGAAAGAAAGATTACTGACCTTCAGAAAGAACTGAATAAAGAAGTTGAAGAAAATGAAGCTTTGCGTAAAGAAATTAATTTGCTCTCAGCATTGGAATCTTTACCCTCAGAAGTAGAAATGCTGAGGAAAGAGGTAAACACATTTTTAAGCAAATAACTCTTCTTTTTTTTTTTTTAAAGATTTTATTTATTTATATGACAGAGAGATCACAAGTAGGCAGAGAGGCAGGCAGAGAAAGAGGGAAGCAGGCTCCCTGCTGAGCAGAGAGCCCGAGGCAGGGGCTCGATCTTAGGACCCTGAGATCATGACCCGGGCAGAAGGCAGAGGCTTTAACCCACTGAGCCACCCAGGTGCCCCATAACTCTTCTTTTGAAATAAAAACCTTTGTAATAGCACTTTAAATGTTTAGCTGTAGTTTTATCTTAAAATAGCATTCAAGAGACTAAACATTTGACTCAACTTGTTAGGAATAGAAATGAACATAGTTCCTCCTCTAATTTTCTTGTATTACTGGAGAGCACATTTTCAAAGCCTATTTAACAGTATGCTTAGTAACGTGATCCCTGTAACAACTATTTGTATAGGCCTCAAATGCTTCACTTAAACAGAGTTCTAACAGCACCTGGATGGCTCAGTTGGTTGAGTATCTGACTCTTGATTTCAACCCTGACTGTGATCTCGGGATTGTGGGATCCAGCCCCACAGCGGCTCCGTACTTCATGCAGAGTCTGCTTTTCCCTCTCCCTCTGCTCCTCCCCACTCTGCTCGCTTGCTGTCTGAAATAAATTGTAAAAAAAAATGTTTAAACAGAGTTCTATGGGGGCTGCTCATATCTATCTGGCTGCTCAGTTAGTAGAGATCGTGGACTCTTGATCTCAGGGTTGTAAGTTCAAGCCCCACATTGGGTGGAGAGATTACTTAAAAATAAAATCTTTGAACAGAGTTCTATGGTCCATCCTTTTTTTAATCTTTTTTTAGTACTAATTCCGTCACTATGTTGAATGAAAGAGTAATGAGGTATAAGGGAGGGGATTGATAAAGTTTAAGGATCAGTGTAAATCTCGCCGGCTAGTGAACAATCTTGTAAACCATCTGCCAGCCTTTCCTTTCTCTTTACCTTTCTAAAAGAAATAAAACTGACAAGTGGTTGAAGACCAAATGACAGACATCATGCTAAAGAACATTAAAATCTAGGAACATTAATTAATCATTCTAAAAACTTTTTAAAGTAGGTGCTGTTTTTTAGCTCAACTAGCTATGAAGCCAGTAGTTGAGCCACAGATGCCCTGTCCTGAGCCTATCCTGAGTCCATGATTGACACAACCCTGCTGTGTTACCCCGTCCTTAGTCTCTGCTTTAAGTTCGCCTCTCTTCTTCCCACCATTCCTACCTTACCATTCATAATGATTTTACTGTTCATAAGCTGTATATATATGGTTTAAATAATAATTCAATAAAGCTTAATTATTTAAATCATTCAGGGATTAAATTTTTAGAAATCAGAGCTGCATTCAAAGGCTTTAAAAAAATGTGTCAAATTCTAAGAAAAACCAAAAAATGACACACCAAGAGGTTAGAAAATACTTTAGAATAGTAAATAAGGAAATAAAGGCGCATCCTGAAATAATGTTTTTCTACTGAGTATCTTTCTCCATGCAATTCTTACTGGAACCCAAAGAGATTAGAAAACAAAAATGAAGGTAAAGTTAAAAAGGATAATATGCAGTTAAAGGAATGGTGACAATAAAAATGTTGCCTTTCCTCTATCAAATCTTTTCTTAATTTCAATATCTTCCCCCTCCCCCCGAGGAAACTTTTTTCCTGCTTCAGTAGATCCTCATTGCTAACATAGCTAAATTTTATTTCTTTTCCATAGATGCATGATAAATCTGAAGAGTTTTGTATAATAACATCAGAAAGAGACAGATTGTTTTCTGAAGTAGGTCAAAAGGAAAGTAGAATTCAAGATTTACTTGAAGAAATTGGGAAAACTAAAAATGACCTAGCAACTACCCAGTTGAATTATGAAAGCACCAATCAAGAATTCCAAGATTTTAAAAATCATCATATTGAATTTGAGCAAAAGTATAAGATGGTCCTTGAGGAGAATGCAAGAATGAACCAGGAAATAGGAAATCTCTCTAAACAAGCTCAAAAACTTGGTTTAAGTTTGGATGCTTTGAACACAGAGGTTGGTACAAGACATCCTCTAGGGAAGCTGTCTTTAGCCTTCTGGGGTTTGGCTTCTATATACATACACCACAGAATGCTCTGCTTTTCACATTTACTTTTTCTTATTTTAAAGCTTTCTCCCAAATGTGAAGAACTTCAGCAGAAAACAACTGAGAGTCAAAAAAGGTCAAATGAAGTGGAAGAGCTGAAGGAACAATTAGAAAATAGAGATTTGAGGCTGCAAACTATGGAAAAGGAAAAAACACTGATCACTGAGCAACTTCAACAAACTTTAGCAGAAGTAAGAACCTTAACCCAAGAAAAAGAAGACCTGAAACAACTCCAGGAGAGCCTGCAGATTGAGAGGGACCAACTCAAAAGTGACATTCAGGATACTGTAAACATGGTAAGGCTTTGAGTGAAGTCTGAAAACTCAGAGCCTCTTTACAGACAGTACAGAGCTGTCATTTATGATTAATAATCAAGTAGTCACTAAACAATTACTTCCACTATTTCACATTATTCTAATGGAAATTATTTTGTTTCTCCGACAAAGAATATAGATACCCAAGAACAATTAAGAAATGCTCTTGAATCTTTGAAACAACACCAAGAAACAATTAACATGCTAAAAATGAAAATTTCTGAGGAAACTTCCAGGAGTTTGCATACAGAGGAAAACCTAGGAAAAACTAAGGATGAATTCCAGGAAAAGGTAAATGGTGTTTCCATTCAATGTTCTTATATATGTGTAGATGAGCTTTCTCTTTACCTCAAACACTTAAGTACATACTGATAATCTCAATCTTGTTTATTATTCACAGTGCTAATAACTAATAATACTTTACAAGCATAACCCTGATGTCTTTAAGATAACTTCAGATACAACTGCTTACAATCAATTTTTTTAAAAGGCAAAATTTAATTCAAACTTTGATATTTTCTGAGGCCTGATGTATTTTTAAAACCCCTCTGAATTCTAAGAATATAAGAAAGGTTGCTTATTATTAACCATGTCTAAAATATTTGTTTTATGTCGAATTTTACATATTAAACTTGCTTAGAGATCCCTATAAAATCAATGTGTGTATTTTATTTATGCCTGTTTTCTAGGGCTTGTGCCATAATTTTACTATCAGGTGCTTAAATCTCACCTTAATTTATTCTAAGTAGTATGGTTTATTTTGTTCTGAGACCTTAGGAGAATAAGGTCTTAACTGGTTATTTAATTATATATGAGAAAGGCTAGGAGATGCTAATAATGTTGTTTTGTTTTGTTTTGTTTTACTGTCCAAAGTATTTGTTAATTGTTTATTTATCAAGACAAACTATTCCATAACCCAATATTCATGCTTCATAGCTCAAGAACATGGGTCAGTGACAAACTTCAATTGAACTCAACCCAATGAAATTCTTTACATTCTAAAATCACTTTGTACTCTGAAAGATACCAGACTTCCTCATCTCATCAAAATCTTTCATGGAATCATAATTTCTGTAGAAATCTGTATATTCCTTCTTTCTTCGATCAGCCACAGCAAACTTATAGAAAGCTGCAACCCCCAGGGTTACAACGAATGCTCCAAAAACATGAAATCGCAAACACTTGGCCAGAAGGCCTCGCATCTGAGGTTTCGCCAAAGCACTGGAAGTCATGGTAGTTATTCTCCTCAACACCAACCTCAAACCTAACGTCCTTCCTAACTGATACAGAAATGGACCTGTTTTGTTTTTTTGAAGAGATATGTGTTAGTCCACTAGGGTGGCCATCACAGAGTATCATAGACTGCTGGCTAAAACAACAGAAATTTACTTTCTCTTGGTTGTGAAGGCAGAAGTCCAAGAATCGGGTGCTAGAAAATTTAGTTTCTGTTAAGTCTTCTCTTCCCTGCATACAGATGGCACCTTCCTTCTTTATCATCACAGAACCTTTCTCCTATGCTCGAGCTGAGAAAGAGCACTGATGTTTCTTCCCTTACTTAATAGGACACCAATCTCAGGGCACCTGGGAGGCTCAGTCAGTTGGGTGACCGATTCTTGATTTCAGGTCAGGTCTTGATCTCAGGGTTGTGAGTTTGAGCCCCACATCTGGCTCTGCGCTGGGCATGGAGCCGAATGAATGAATGAATAAATGGACACCAATCCTATGGGATTAGGGCCCCAGTTTTATGACCTCATTTAACCTTAATTACCCACCTTAAGGGCTTTATCTTCACATATAGTCACATGGGGTTTAGGGCTTCAACATGAATATTGGGAGGACACAATTCAGTCTGTAACAAGTAATTGACTATAATTTTATACAATGGATTCATTTATTATATATATTTCTGCTTTTCAATAATGCCTTTGATGTATATTATCAACAGGATATTTTATACTGTCTTTCAATTTTATGCACTTAATACTATTTAATCCAAAATATTTGCTACTAGGAATTTAAAATATCCATCAGTGGGAGACTGGTAAAATAATTTTTCATACATCCATAGCTTGGAATTGTTTACATATATATAATTATGTATTTATATAGATAATGCAACTGGGTTTTACACGGTCATAAAATTTTTTAAAACTGCATATTATATGCAAACAGAAAAATCACCAGGATGGACATGTTATTACATAAAAACAAATACTGCTTCAGAATAATTCAGTAAGCTCCAACTTATATAAATAAATCTCTTTATAGATTTATATGCTATTAATTTATATAATGAGCTTTTTTCCCCCATTTGCCCTGGGGTACAGTATTCTTGTCTTGGAAAGGCAAGAATACTTGCTTTTGTCTTGGAAATACTTGCTTTTGTCTTTTGTCTTGGAAAAGCAAGAATACTCTCTCCCTATGCTTTAGTGCTTCTCTCCTAGAAAAGCATTTTCACTTGTTTTTATATTTTATGTTCTCACCTTATCTATAGTCTGGATCAGTCAAATGAGCCAAAGGCATTTGACTTTGATTTAAAATTTTTAACTTTTACTTTCATTGGGGGAAGGTTTTTTGAAAAGATTTTTGAAAGTAAGATACAACAATTAATAGCTGCTTTTAAACAAATGCAAAAATGCAATCATAGGGCCTCATGAGAAGGGGCGTAACAGTAGAAGAGTCAGGGAAAAGAAGAGTTCTATCACTGGGACCAGTTGGTGTTTGGTATTAAGTTTATGCTAGAAGCATCTATGTTGATAAAAAAAGGTCCAACTGGGGCTTTTATGTTTCTCAGGGGTTTCTCAAATCTGGGATGGAAGGCTGGGGTCAGCTTGGTCTTCTGTTACTATGCTCATGATGGAATCCCACATGGACCCCTCTGTTCATCTGGGCCCCACAGGGCTGCATTAGTAGATCTCTCATTAGTCCCCTGAAAGTGCCCACTTGAATCCTGCTTGATGTTTCTCTCTCTAGAAATGCAGTTTCTCTAGTGTCTTGCAACAGAAAGTTTAAACAATGATTAATAAGCTTATCTCATGTACAAACACAATTTTTTCTTTATTTAATAATAAAATCTGTTAGATTTTTCTCATGGTAGCCGAAACACTTTCTAGGCTGAGTTTAGTTCCGAAATATCCTTTGGGTATTCTCACGTACTTTGTCTCAGCCTGCATTGTCTTTGTGTACATTTCTATATTTAGGAGCACAGATGTAAGATTCTGAAGTACAATATCTGACAAACTCGTCCCAATGACTGTGTGTTCCTTACCTTAAGTTCTAACGTAGTTAGCTCTGTGTTTGCCATTGTTAGAAACTCATGCATACTGCCAACAGTAAGAGAATAATTAAATAAAGTATGATTTGTCCAAACCCATTTTAGAGAATTGAGCAACTACTAAAAATTATAATTTGAAGATTAGGTAACAGCATGGGAAAATGTATGTGATCTAAATAGAAAAAAGCAAAATTGAATTTTATATATATATATAATCATAATTACTGTGTTCAAAAAAATTTTTTAAGGACAGACTTTGAAAGGAAATATTCTAGAATTCTGGTAGTGGGTTGTGTGAAGCTGGTGATGTTGAATGATTTTTTTTTCCTATTTAATTTTTTTCAAATGTAATTGTAGATAATTATAAAAACTTGTTTTAAAAGCTTTATTTATTTGAGAGAGAGAGAGCATGGGGAGGGGCAGAGGGAGAGGAAAAGAGAATCTCAAGCAGACTCCCCACTGAATGTGGTGCCTGACACAGGGCTAGATCTCACAACCCTGAGATCATAACCCAAGTCAAAATCAAGAGCTGGAAGCTTAACTGACTGAGTCACCCAGTTACCCCTATTATTCAAGTTTTTGGTTTTTTTTTTTATATTCAAGCTTTTTAAAACATATTTAAAACTTTTTAAAATACAGGGCGCCTGGGTGGCTCAGTTGGTTAAGCGACTGCCTTTGGCTCGGGTCATGATCCTGGAGTCCCAGGATCGAGTCCCATATAGGACTCCCGGCTCTGCAGGAAGTCTGCTTCTCCCTCTGACCTTCTCCCCTCTCATTCTCAGTCTCTGTCTCTAATAAATAAATTAAAAAAATCTTTAAAAAAAAAAACTTTTTAAAATACAGCTGATATGGAGCTGTATTTTTTTCCTGGTGTGCAAGGTTGTATAGTAATATCCTAATTTCACACCAGTGATTTTAATGTCAGTCTTTGTCGCAATTTTTCAAAAAGTATACGTGTTAGGTTACTTTTGCTTAAGACTTGTTTGTGGATAAATGAATTTATATAACATGCTTTTCTTAAGCAGTACATAAAAAGTATATATTTTTAAAAGGTGGATTATACTACTATAATATGAAATCTATTTTTATCAAAATTATTTTGCCCTCTCATATGAAAAAACTCTAACCTTTTGTGAATATGACTTCTGAAAATGATGATTTGTTGTGAGTGGGGGATAGAGAATCATTTCCAGGTTTTGATGGAAAGAACATGGTGGAGTTCAAGGTGGTTTACTTTTTTTCTTAAAATTAGGTTGATCCATCATCATACATGAAGATAATTATTAATTATCTACAGCTATTCAGGTAGTTCTTATCCATGAAAAAAAGTATGCTTAAGGGCACAATTCTGGGGCACCTGGGTGGCTCAGTGGGTTAAAGCCTCTGCCTTCGGCTCAGGTCATGATCTCAGGGTCCTAGGATTAAGCCCCAAGTCGAGCTCTCTGCTCAGCAGGGAGCCTGCTTCCCCCTCTCTCTCTGCCTGCCTCTCTGCCTACTTGTGATCTCTCTCTCTCTGTCAAATAAATAAATAAAATCTTTAAAAAAAAAAAAAAAGGCACAATTCTGGAGCCAGACCTCTTGGCTTCAGAACCTGAGTGACCTTGGGCAAGTGACCTATCATCCTCTCTCAGATTCAATTTCCTCATCTGTCAAATGGAAATAATACTAGTAGCTACCTCATAAGGTTAGAGTGAAGATTAAACGTGTCAATATATGAAAATAATGCCTGGTAAGTAATAAGTAATGTAAGTTTTGGCAATTATAATTACTATTAAAATTGTTATTAACTGAGAAATTCTTTATTTATATTTTAGATGGTTGACACAGATAAAAAACAGAATTTGAAAGCTAAAAACACTCAAGCACTAATTGCGAATGTTGAAGATAATGAGCTAACTGAGCAACAGAGAAAGATATTTTCTTTAATACAGGAGAAAAATGAACTGCAACAAATGTTAGACATTATTACAGCAGAAAAGGAACAATTACAGACTGATCTAAGGGAAAATATTGAAATGGTAGGATTTAGCACTGTATACTTAGCAATATGTTTTTGTCGTGTATGCTGTGGATTTTTACAACTTTACTGAGGCATAATTTACATGTGAGAAATGTATCTGATGCAAGTGTACAGTCTGATGACTTTTGACAAATGTCTCTATTTGTGTACCTTCCTCCTGAGTCAAGGTATAGAACATTTGCTTCTCCCTACAGACTTCTCTTGTGCCTCGACCCAGTCAATTCTAATCTCACTCTTCACCCCATATACTCACTGTCCTGATGGTTTTTAACCGTAGGACACTTTGTCTCTTCTAGAACTCCATACAAATAAAATCATACAGCATGTACTCTTTTGTACCTTACTTTTTTACGCTTTTTTTTGCTGAGTAGTGTTCCATGTATGAATAGCCCACAAGTTGTTTAGCCTTTCTCTTGTTGATGGAAATTTGAGTTCTGTCCACTGTTTGGCTATTTTGAGTGAAGTTGCTGTAAACATTCTTATACAAAACTTTTTATGAACATTTTTTTAAAAAGTTCTCTAGGGTATCTAAATGGAATAGCAGGGTCATAACAAATTACTAGACTGATTTCCAAAGTAGCTGTGCCATTTCACATTCCCATCAGCAAATTAGGAGAATTCTGATGGCTTCACAACCTCACCAATGCTTCATATTATTGGTGTTTTCAATTTTAGCCATCCTCCTGAGTATGTATCTCATTGTTTTCACTTGCCTTTCCTTAATGATTAAGGATGCTTATTGAATGTTACATATCTTTCTATAAATTATCTGTTTTCTCAGTGATGTATTATAGATTTTAGTGTACAGGTCTTTATCCGCATTTTGTTAAATTTGTTCCTAAACGTTTCTCTTTTATTTATATTGTTATAATTTTTAAACTTCATTTTTAATTATTCATTGTTAATGTTTGCCATATTGTCGAATCTACTTTAAGTTTTTGTTTCTGTATTTAGGGATAGTATAATGTGTATAGACTGAAATTTGCATTTTTTGAAGTTTGCTGTGGATTACAGGAGAACTTGACCTTTTGTGTAATTTTCCATATTTCTTGGGGTTGTCTGGTCAAAAGAGCGAAGTTTAAAGAAGAATATAAACAAAAGTCATAGTCTGTTTTTGGTCTTATGTTTGCAGTGTTTTTGTGGTCATGATACTTGAGACTGTCACTGTTTAAGCTTATAACTAGGGTTAACCCATGTCATGCTAGCAAAGGATAGCTGTCATTTTGAGCTTGCTGTTAAATGGGGCCCTAAATAATAACCATTCCACCATATGAAAAGCCCATAACTAGTTTTGTCATCAGTCCATGAATGTTAGAAACAGTCTCCTTTGGCTTAAGGGTAGAAAATGGGCAAACCTCTCAAGATAAAATACTAAATCCAGTTCTAATTTTCATGATAGGAATATAAGTGGAGCAATAAGAAATAGCATAAAAAGCATAAAAAGCATATGCTTAGCATCTCTATGATTAAAGACTCTTTTTAAGATAGTCTTTTCTAATAGAATTTGCCATGATTTCGTCATTTTTTTAGGCTGAGGTAAATGCTGATTTTTACCTGATTTTTTACCTGATCAATAATGTTGATCTCACCTTTTTTTAAATTCTAGACTATTGAAAACCAAGAAGAATTAAGAATTCTTGGAGATGAACTTAAAAAGCAACAAGAGCTTGTTGTACAAGAAAAGAACCACACCATAAAGAAAGAGGAAGAGCTTTCTAGGACCTATGAGAAATTAGTTGAAGTTGAAGAAAAGCTAAAGGAAAAGGTGAATTTTTAAAGTTACCTTCCTAGCCGTATTATATTTCCTGACTAAACTCTTTTTTTTTTTAACACATTTTGATTGTTCTAGAGCTAAATTCTAAAAATAGCATGTATCTCCCAAATGAACACATCTTAATGCTAATATTGTGGACAATTTCAACTCATATCTTAGCCAACACTCTTTGTGAGGATTATATTATTCTCATCTTCGGATGAGAGAGAAGGCCTTGTTCATCTAAATTGTCATATAATATATTCATTCATCAGAAACTTTTTGGGAACTACCATAGCCCAGATGCTGTTCTGGGTGCTTGAGATCCATTAGTCAATAACACAAAGATCCTGCCTTTATTAAGATATAGTAGTGATTCTTTAAAATGTAAGATTTGTAACTATTACCATCTCTTAGACGTTTACAATTTCCTGACTTATTTCTTTTATGGAAGTAAGGTGCTATCGTAATATTTGTATAAGAGCTGACTCTTGTAATAATTGTACTGCCCAAGTAATTCTAAAATGTACTAAGATCTTTCTATTTACTCTAAGGACAGTGCCACACACATTATAAATGATATATTGTGATTTCCATTGCATTTCTGTGGAGTGTTTTTCTCCTAGTAAGTATTCTCTTATTTCTCCTCCCTTTCACTATAACCTAATTAAATTTACTAAAACCTGATGTCTGTTTCATATTCATCCTAAAGAAATTAAATTAATAGGCTTATGTAAGAGTTAATGCCTCAGTAATGAGCACTAGGTGTTATATAAGACTGATGAATCACTGACATTATAATATATTAACATATAATGTATTTTTATATGCATATAACATATAATGTATAACATAATGTTATAATACATTATATGTTAATTAATTGAATTTAAAAAATAAAGAGTTAGACTTATACATATTTATTAACTTAAAAAAGTTTAATGCCTCACTAAAATTAACAACTCAGGAAACAACACATGTTGGTGAGGATGCAGAGAAAGGGGAACCCTCTTACACTCTTGGTGGAAATGCAAATTGGTACAGCCACTCTGGAAAACAGTATGGAGGTTCCTCAAAGAGTTAAAAATAGAATTACCCTACAATCCAGCAATAGAACTACTGGGTATTTACCCAAAGGATACAAACTAATTCAAAGGGACTTATTCACCCCAGTGTTAATAGCAGCAATATCCATAATAGCCACAATATAGAAAGAACCCAGATGTCTGTCTACAGATGAATGGATAAAGAAGATGTGATGGTATATATATTTATAATGGAATATGACTCGTCCATCAAAAAGAATGAAATCTTGCCATTTGCAGCGATGTGGATGGAGCTAGAGTTATTATACTAAGCAAAATAAGTCAGAGAAAGACAAATACCATATGATTTCACTCATAGGTGGAATTTAAGAAACAAAACAGATGAACATAGGAGAAGGGAAGGAAAAATAAAATAGGGACACCTGGGTGGCTCAGTTGGTTAAGCGGCTGCCTTCGACTTGGGTCATGATCTCAGGGTCCTGGGATCGAGTGCCACATCAGGCTCCTTGCTCAGCGGGGAGCCTGCTTCTTCCTCTACCTCTGCCTGCTGCTTCCCTGCTTGTGCTCTCTGACAAATAAATAAATAAAATCTTTTTTTAAAAAAAGAAAAGAAATAGAAAATAATACAAAAACAGAGGGAGGCAAACTAAATTCTTAACTATAGGAAACAAACTGGAGGTTGTTGGAGGGGAGGTGGGTGGAGGAATGAGGTAACTGCGTGATGGGCATTAAGGAGGGAACTTGAAATAATGAGCACTGGGTGATAAATGCAACTGATAAATCACTAAATTCTACCTTCAAAACTATTAATACACTATATGTTAATTAAATTGAATTTAAATAAGTTTAATTAAAAAATGTTAATGTCTCAGTGTTTGTTTGAGCTACCCCATAAGGACCTTATTAGAAGTAAAAATAGATTATCCAAAAAGTTTTTAAGAATGAGGAACTAAAAAAAAAAAAAAAGAATGAGGAACTATAGTTATTTGGTAACTATCTTTCTATTAGTCTCTTTTCAAGTTTTTCTCATCTTTACTTTGCCTCCTTGATTAACCTGCTGACACTGTTTTATCTTCCTAGATCCTCTATATCAAATTACCATAAACTTGGTGGCCTAAAGAACAACAGAAATTTATTGACAGGTGTCTGAATCTTAGAGGTCCAAAATCAAGTTGCTGACAATACTATTCTCCCTCTGAAGGCTCTAGGGAAGAATCTCTTCTTGCATCTATAACTCTCCTTGGCTCCCAGCTGTCTTTTTTGAGGTCCTGGGCTTATAGCTTTATCACTCTTATCTCTGCCTCCATCTTCACAGAACTTTCTCTGTGTCTCCATGGTCCTTTTTGCCTCTTATAAGGGCACTCTCATTGCATTTAGGGCCCACCGTAATCCAATAGGATTTCCTCTTGATCCTTAATTAATTACATCTGCAAAAACCGCACTTTCAAGTTAAGTCATTTTCTGAAGTTCTGAATGGACTTTAATTTTGGGTAGGACACTCTTCAGTCCACTATAGTTCACTATGCTTAGAAGCATACTTTAAGGCTGCTTGTCTGTATACATAGGGAGTGTAGGCAGGGCTATGATAATGATTATTTCAGTTCAGCCAAGTATATTTTACATGAGATTTTAAGAGTATATCAGCAAATTGATAAGTATAAATTTTATTTCTTAAGAACCAACAACTACAAGAAAAACAGCTACAACTTCTTAGTGTACAAGAAGAAATGAATGAGATGCTGGAAAAGATGAATGAAATGGAGAATTTGAAGAATGAATTAAGAAACCAGAAATTAACATTGGAATGTATAGAAATGGAGAGGCAAGAGGTGGCTCAGAAGCTCCATGAAAATTATGAGGAAATGAAATCCATAACCAAAGAAAGAAATGATCTAAAGAAATTACAGGAATCATTTGAAATAGAGAGAGAGAAACTTAAAGGATACATAAGGGAAATTGAAATTATGGTAAGTTATTACCTTTTTCTTTTATCTAAATGTTTCTTTAAAACGGAGCCAGTTGGAAAAGGGGGAGGCAGTGTTAGGATAATGTAGTTGAAATATTCATTAAATATCACTTCCTAATAAAGGGTCTAGAAACAAAAGAAGAACTAAAAATTGCTCATGTGCATCTTAAAGAACAACAAGAAACTATTGACGAACTAAGGAAAAACATTTCTGAGAAGACAGCTCAAGTAATAAATATTCAGAAGGACTTAGAAAAATCCAATACTGAATTACAAGAAAAGGTTTGTCTCTTCTTCTCTCCTTTGTCCCTTCTTTCCTTTTTCTTTGAAGGAAAGATGAGCAATAAGTAGTGACTGTTAATAGTTCATTTATTTGTTGAGTGTGTAATGTGGCAAGCAGAGTCCTGGGTTACGGAAATAAAATGGGAACAAGGTGAACAAAATTTCTATGATCATAGAACTTACTCCAATGGAAAGAGGTAACTGGTAAATAAACAAACAAATGAATAAAATAATTTGAGATAATGGCAAGTACTATAGAGAAAATGAAACATTGGATAACTGAACCAACCTATGTTAAAGGCCGCTGTGTACAAGCCATTGAAACTATGGATATGAGTCAGACATTGTGCTCACCACCCCCCAGTATGGGCATACAAAATAATCCCTCAATTTGAGTAGGACAAATGCAGAAATATGATTTGCAAAGTTACATGGAGCCACTAATGACCATAGGAAAGGAGAATCAATCTGTAAACAAAAAAACTGGCACGTAGCATTGGAGCTCATCTGAGAATTAGGGACCATTTATTTATGGAGATATAATCTGCTCAATGATGATTTGTCTCCTGTGGCACTTGGAGACTGGTATAGAAATGAAGCGCACAACTGACAGAATTAACAGTGGGTTAGTCAAGTATAAGAATTGATTCACTTTGGATGTAAGCTGGAGCAGAAGAACATTATAGCAGAATATGACCAGCAGAGAAGTCCTGAATAGCTTTAGTAGGAATCAAGAGAAAATAAGTTGGAGTTCATGATCCACAGTAGGCCGTGGTTTCAGGATCACTTTTATTTCTGTGGCCAGTATCCTCATCTTTTCCCTTTAAAAATTCTGATAATATGGCAGCAGTTCTTTCTGGCCATGGGTCCTATCCCCCTGCTTTAATAAAAATCACCTTTTTGGGGCGCCTGGGTGGCGCAGTTGGTTGGGCAACTGCCTTCGGCTCAGGTCATGATCCTGGAGTCCCGGGATCGAGTCCCACATCGGGCTCCCAGCTCCATGGGGAGTCCGCGTCTCACTCTGACCTTCTCACTTCTCATGCTCTCTCTCACTCTCTCTCTTTCCTAATAAATAAATAAATAAAATCTTTAAAAAAAAATCACCTTTTTGCATTCACAAAAAAATTATGATAATAAGCTCCAGATAGTAACCTTGGTATTTTATGCATATCACAAGCTCCCAGTGCTTTGTGAGGAACAAGAGCTACTGCCTAATGTGAAAGAAGTCAGTGATACTCAGGGAACAATGGATGAGGTGGAGCTATTGGAAAAGCAAACCAAAACCAAGGATTCAGTGACACCGGCACACATAGAAATAGAAACGATCAAGTTGACTGAAAAACTTCCAGAAAGTCACGAAGAAACAAAATCTCTGACTGAGGAAAGAGACAACCTTCAAATGATAGAAGAAGCAGTTCAGATTGGACAAGATCAGCTGCAAGAAGACATTAGAGAAACGTTGGCTAAAGTAAGTTTCATCCTTTCGTTCCATTAAATAAGTATTTTATAAGAACCAAATCTTTGGGAAAGGAAGCCCTTGTGTTATGGTTATGATGCTCTTATCATGTTTTCTTTAAATCTCTGTTGATCATGAAGGGATTGGAAACAGAACTAAAATTGTAAATACTAAAAAACTGTTGAAATTGAGAGAAAATGTTTCAGAGAGGACAGCAGTCTTCTTATATTTAAAAATGATTTAGAAAAAGCAATGCTAAATTATAGGAAAGGATAAAGCCAGAAAAAACATTTTCTTTCCTTCTTTAAATCTGCTCCTACAACATCTCATAAGGCATTTCCTCAATACCTTAGACCAAAATCTGAGAATCACCCTTCCTTCCCAGTATCTTTTCCTCCCACTCATTTTATAATCTAAGCACCAAACCTTGTTGATTTTAAGGTGCGTGTGTGTGTGTGTGTGTGTGTGTGTGGTGTGTGTGTGTGAAATCATTACAAAGTATAGAAAGTGAGAGGCTCATCTTCTCTCCCCACATTGCCAACACCTTAATCCAAGCCGCCATTTTTTCTGTCCCTGGCTTTCTGCGGTAGCCTCCTTATTGGTCTCCTTATTGGTCATATTCATTCCTGTACTTCTGTAATTCATTCCCCATTCTGAACCCAAGCAATCTTTTCTTCCTAAAACCCTTTAATAGCCTATCACTACTCTTGAACTAAAGACTGGAATTCTTCACATGGCCTCTGAGGCCCTGGGTCCCCTTCCTTGCTGGTCTCCAGCCTTATTTCTGTTCACTCTTAGTTAGCCCTGCTCATGATGCTTCAGCCTTGTGCTTCCTCATCTCATGGCTTCCAGATGTTTTGGTCTCCCTGCCTGCAGCATTTCCATATGCCCATCCCTAACTAATGCTCTCATCCTTTAGTTCTCAACTGAAGCTTTCCATCCTCCAGAAAGTCCTTCCTAACCACTCGGTAAATTAGGTTTACCACGATACCCTGCAGGAACCCAGAACCTCTGTTTGGTAAGATTTGGCATAATGTCTATCTTTCCCCCTAAAGTGCAAGTCTCAAAAAGGCAAACATAAGTCTCTTTTACCATTGTACCTCCAGCCTCTAATAGGATAGTGACAACACAATGAGCCCTCAGGAAATAAGTGTTCAATACCTGAATAATGACTAATGAGAGAGTGGAAAGAATGCTCTATAATGAGCACTGAATCCTGACTTAATCGTTTTAGAAAATGTCCTGATTTCTTTTCCCCTAGACTAAAATAAAAGATCTTTGGCTGTCAACGCTATTGTTTTTAGGATTCGCTTAAGATCCAGGAGCCTCAAGACAAACAAGATCAGTCCTTCAACATGAAAGAAAAGGACGATGAGGCTGAGGAAATCCAGAGTGAGGTGGAGCAACCGCAGGAGCAGCTCGAAGCCCGAGAGGCAGCACTGCCACGAGTGGGCGTGGAAAGGTTCGAGATGGCCGAGAGGCTGCGAGAAGTTCTTCAGTCTGAAACTCATCAACTCAAAGAAAACATGAGAGAACTGACAGCTACAGTAGGTTTCATCCTTTCCCCATGTGCTTTTTTTTTAATTATTATTTTATAAGCAGATATTTTTGTAAAAATTAAACCTTTGGGAAAAGGAGTTAGAGTATGATGGTTATAATATTTCTATAAATTTCTCAATAATTTCCTCTAATAATAAAGCACCTGGAAACCAAAGAGGAACTGAAAGTTGCTCGTTGTCACCTGAAAGAACAGGAGGAAACTATTGATAAGCTGAGAATGAATCTTTCAGAGAGGGAAACTGAACTCTCCAGCCTTCGAAAGGAATTAGAAACAACCAATGATAAATTACAGAAAAAGGTAAATTGGGGATGAAGGGCATGTAGGAGAAAACCTGAGGAAGCTAACTAACTGAACTACAGAAACTAATTTTGCATGCTATATTGTTATGCAGAACATTCTGGGTATTTTTCCTTTAGAAACAAGAACAGATCTGGGACTCCTGGGTAGCTCAGCCTGTTAAGCCTCTGCCTTCAGCTCAGGTCATGATCTCATGGGCCTGGGATCAGGCCCTGTGCTCAAGAGGAAGCCTGCTTCTCCCTCTCCCTTTACCTCTCTCCCCACATCCTCTTGCTCTCTGTCAAATAAGTAAAATCTCTAAAAAAAGAAAAAAGAAAACAGATCTATGTTTACATACACATATATAAATACACACATTTTACATGTATGTATATTTGGGCTATTATTATTATTTTAAGATCCAAGAGCTTCATGAGAAACAGGAACAATTTATTAACACCAAAGAAATCATTGAGATGCAGGAAAAAATGAGTGAACTGGAGCAATTAAAGGAGCAACTCAAAGTCAAAGATTCATCGTTACAAAGTATAGAAAGTGAGAGGCTCAAGTTGACTGAGAAACTTCAGGAAAGTCAAGATAAAATAAAAATTATAATTAAGGAAAGAGATGAACTGAAAAGCATGCAAGAGATTCTTCAAATGGAGAGAGACCAGCTCAAAGGAAACATTAAAGAAGCTGAAGTAAGTGTTCTTCTAATTTTTTGTAGGTACAAAAATAATGCTAAGGTAGTTAACAGTGATGTTCAGTGTTGTTTTATTAACTTTTATTCAATCAGAAAGGGACTGAAAATCAAACAGGACCTAAAAACTACTTATGTTCTTTTGAAGGAGTACCAACAAACCATTAGTATGAGGAATATTTCAAAGAAGACAGACCAAAAAGCAAATATTGAGAGAGATGTAGAAAATTCAGATGCTGAATCACAAGAAAAGGTAGGTCTTATTTCGTTAAGTTGGAAAATGACATCTGATTATTGTGTTGCTCATTTCCCTGTGGAAGAAAACAGTATATACATTAGATAAAATGTAAAGATGGCTGACTTAATTTAGAAACAGTTCCTCTTTTTCCTACAAATTTCTGCCTATATCCTACCTTGTTTTATTTTCTCAGATTCCAGAACTTCAGGAAAAAGAACATCAACTTCTTAAGATGAAACCTGTCAGTGAGACTCAGGAAAAAATATGTGATGTGGACTACTTCAAGAACCAGTTGGAGACCCAAAGGTCGATTCTGGAAAATACAGAAATGGAGAATATAAGGTTAACTCAGAGACTTCACGAAAACCTTGAAGAAATGAGATCTATTATCAAAGAAAGAGATGATCTTAGGAGTGTAGAGGAGACTCTCAAAGTCGAGAGAGACCAGCTCGAGGAAAACCTGAGAGAAACTGTAATTAGAGTAAGTTACCCTCTTTCCCCCAGCTAGTAAATATGATATTGTGTCCTAAAAGAACCATGGACGATAGGCTTGGTGGGAATGTAAAATTGTCCAACCCTGGGGAAAGTCGGAGGGGGGATATTTGGTACTATCTTTCAAATATTTCAGTTAAGTTTATTCATTGACCTCAAAAGTCCAGTCATAGCTATTTATCTTGTACATATTAACACAATTATGTGAAGATACCTGTAGAAGTATATTATTCTGTATATACCTGTAGAAGTATATATTGCAAAAAGTTGCGATAATAAAATAAAGCAAACAAAAAAATAGGGAAAATGCTAAATGTTCATTAGCAGGTGACTGGTTAATTAAGTTAAGTTAATTAAGTACCACATATTCAGACCATGAATACTAGGCCACCAGTAGGTAGTGCCATGGTTCTGATTTGGAAGTATCCTGGTAAGGAAAGGGGTAAATTGTGGAATAATATATCTAGCATGTATTGACATTTTTAAGACGAACTTAAGAGGATGAGTCCTAACGGGGGTGGGGGGCATAATTACCTCTTACCCTCTCTCTACCTTCCTGTGCAGTGTTTGAATTTTGTTACTCTGAATATATCGTTTTCCTTTTTCTAACGATAAAGGAGCTGGGAAAACAAGAGGAACTAAGAATTGCTTATATGCATATGAAAGAACACCAGGAAACTATTGATAAACTCAAGGGCCTTGTTTCTGAGAAGACAGATGAAATATCAAACATACAAATGGATTTAGAAAACTCAAATGCTGCCTTAAAAGCACAGGTATTTTATTTTTAAATTGAGAGTTTGAATTAGGTATTTTGTGTAATGAAACCTGATATGAATTACCCTAAAATTAAAGGCTAAGAGTGGCCTACTTAATTTCAAAAGGATTATTTAGCATTTTTTCAATATTTATCTTTATCTTAATTTATTTTATGATTATCTCAAGATCCAAGAACTTCAGGAGAAAGAACATCAACTTCTGAAGGTAAAAAATGATCTCAGAGAAAATATGGATCAAACAGAGCAACTAAAGAAGCAATTAGAGGTCCAGAATTCAACCCTGGAAAGTGTAGAAACCGAAAAGTTAAGGTTAAGTCAGAAACTTCATGAAAACCTTGAAGAAATAAAATGTGTTACTGAGGAAAGAGATGGCCTCAGAAGCACAGAGGGAACCCTTAAGATGGAGAGAGACCAGCTCAGGGAAAGCCTCAGAGAAAAAGAAGCTAAAGTAAGTCACTCTTCCTATACCAGTGAGTCAACGTTTTGTTTTCCTGACAGCAGTGAGCGGTTCTTTAACATAAGTGGCAACATTAGTGTGAACGGATACAAAATTTCAGGTGGGCAATTTGGTATTATTCTAAAAATGTCAAATTTTGTAACCTATATTTTTTTTGTAGATTTCATCCTACATGTATATTTATATACTACACAAACATACATACACCACAAGGTTGTTCATTGTAGCAATTTGTAATAAAAAGTGAGAAACAATCTAAATGTCCATCAGAAGGAAACTGGGTAGATATGAATGATATACCAGAATACTATGTAACACATTAAAAAAAAAAAAAAGAAAGCAAGAAATAGATTTGAATGTCCTGATTTGGAAGCCCAAATCACTCAGAGGGAAAAGCAAGCTTTGAATAGTATATGGATCATGTGTTTGCCTCTCAAAAGTAGGAGTAGGTTGTGGGGAGATGAGGACAGGGAAAGGGAGGCAGGGAAAGCTTATAACTTCCTAACAACAAAGATGTAGAATAAGAAGTAATGGTTTTATTATTTATATTAAGGAAATATATCACTTTCAGAAAAAAAAATACTAGTTAATATTAAGCTGTGCCACCATTCTTAAAATTTCTCTAATGATAAAGGACCTGGAAAAACAAGAGGAACTAAGAATTGCTTACATGCATGTGAAACAGCACCAGGAAACTATTGATAAACTCAGAGGCCTTGTTATTAAGAAGACAGATGAAATATCAAATATGCAGTTGGATTTAGAAAATTCACATGCTAAATTACAAGAAAAGGTATGGAGAATGTGCTTGTTTGGATATTGGATTTATTTGTGCCCAAGCTCCTTTGGGAATGTAAAACTGTTTAGCCACATTGGAAAGCATCTTGGAAGTTTTTACTAATGCTGAACATATACCTGCCTGTGGCTCAGCATTCCATGAGTATGTACCTAAGAGGAAACAATGCGTACTTCCACATAAAGTTATGCACAAGAATGCTCATATAACAGTTCTATGATCATAACCGCAAAAAAATAGAAAACAAGTGAAATGTCTGTCAATAGGAGAATGGATAAATACATTGTGATTTATAAGTCCAAAAGCAGACAAGACTCATCTAGGATGAAAAAAGTTAAGAATAGTGGTGAGCTCTAGGAGGGGGTGCACACAGGAGCTTTATGGAGTGCTAGATAGTTTTTAAATTTTAGTCTGGGTTATAATTATATAGATGTATACCATACATCAAGAATAATTAAGCTATACACTTAAGCTTACTGTAGTTATATATATCATACCTCAAGGATGCCTGGGTGGCTCAATCGGCTAAGTGTCTACCTTCAGCTCACGTCATGATTCCCGGATCCCAGGATTGAGTCCCACATTGGGCTCCCTGCTCATCAGGGAGTCTGCTTCTCCCTCTGCCCCTCACCATGCTTATGTTCTCTCCTCATTCTCAAATAAATAAATAAATAAATAAGTGAAAATCTTTAAAAAATTATACCTCAAAAGAAAATAAATTTTGAAAAAAAAAGAAAATAAATTTTGTGTGAAATTATGCAGAATATTAATGAGCAACATAGGAAGACTATTGTCTTATTAATCAATTTAGAAACTATATCCTTAAAAACTGTCTGTATCCTAACACATTATTTTATGATTATCTTAAGATTCAACAACTTAAGGCAAATGAACATCAACTTTTTAAGTTAAAGGAAGATGTCAGTGAATCACAGAAAAAAATGTCTGAAATCGAACGATTGAAGAAACAATTCAAGGCCCAAAGTTTAACTCTGGATAAAATAGAAATGGAGAACTTAAATCTGGCTCAGAAGCTTCATGAAAACCTTGAAGAAATGAAATCTGTAATGAAAGAAAGAGATAATCTGAAATTGGAGAGAGACCAGCTCCAGGCAAACCTACAGGAAACCATAGCTAGAGTGAGTTGTGCTCTTTCTGTCTGGTATATGTGGTTTTAATACCAGAAGCTGCTTTCTTATAATACTGTTGGTGAAAATGTAAAGGTTATAATCTTTTAGGGAGACATTTTGACACTGCCTTATTAAAGATTTGTCAGTATATATATCTGCTACCGTGACTCTATTTGTAGTAATTTATCCTACCAATATATTCACACATTTGGGCAGAAATACAACAGCATTTACTGCGACATTGTTAGTGCTGACAAAAATCTAGAAGTAATCCAAGTGTCTACTCATAAGGCACGGGCTAAGTGGGGTCTATTTGTATAATGGATTACTAAGCATGAGAATGGGCCCTTTTTATGTGTTATTGATTTAGAATGATGTCCAAGTGGTATGAGAGAGAGGAAAGCAGTGGCAGAGTTCACCAGGCAGCCCAACGAGGATGGGGAGGCTAGGGAAATGGGCTTTAGTTTATATCCTTCTGTACGGTTCTAATCTGGGGGTAATGTACTGATTGTTTTTAATTATGAGCATGGGTTTTTTAAGATTTTGTTTAACTAGTTCATCATTAAGGAAAGGTAATGTGCCTTGATATCATGATATTTCTCAATTTCTTCTAATAAAGGATTTGGAGACACAAAAAGAACTAAAAATTGCTCATATGCATTTGAAAGAACACCAAGAAACTATTGATAAATTCAGAGAGAGAGTTTCAGAAAAGACAACTCAAATTTCAAATATTCAAAAGGATTTAAAGAAATCTAAAGATGAGTTACAGAAAAAGGTATGTGTTGTTTTGTTCTTCGGGGTATAACTGTCTAAAACCATTTGTGGAATGAGAAAGAATATAGATACAGATATATAGACAGAGACATAGATGCACATATATAACCAGTAGACACTATTTTCCTTCCTTGAAAGAATTCTGTTTGCATTCTAACTTGTTTTATAATTATCTCAAGATACAAGAACTTCAGAGAAAAGAGCTACAACTTCTTAAAATGAAAGATGTCAATAAAACTCATAAAATTATAAACAAAATGGAAAAATTGAAGCAGCAATTTGAGGCCCAAAATTTATCTATGCAAAGTGTGGAAATGGATAACTTATACTTGACTAAGAAACTTCATAAAAGCCTTGAAGAAATAAGAATTTTAGCTAAGGAAAGAGATGAGCTAAGGAAGATAAAAGAGTCTCTCAAAATGGAAAGAGACCAATTCAGAGAAACCTTAAGAGAAATGATAGCTAGAGTGAGTTCAGTATCCTCCATTATCTAGTAATTGTTTATAAGAATCAAGCTTTTTTGGAAAAGGGAATACTTTGGTTTTGTTGTGGTTGTGGGGTTTTGGGGTTTGTTTTTTTTGTCTTGGGGGAGACTTGCTGGCTTTTTTTCTTTTTTTCTTTTCGGAAATTTCTACAAACAGTAAAGGATAATGGGGAAATTATTCCTATAATTTTTCACACAAATAGAAGATGATACTGTTTGAAAAGAAGCCAAAATATTTTTCAGAAAATATCATTTTAATTATTTACTTTTAAAAAAAGATTTGTTACATAATGCAGACTATTTTCTTTAATGTAATTTAAAAGGGTCCTTTAAAGCAGGAAATGGCATTATCCTCAATAGAAAAAGATTTGAAGGACTAGGTTTATAAAAGAGTAAATGCCTATTTCTCTGCCTCCACACAACAGAATTTTAGGCATGCGCTCTTCTCAGTGAAGTTGGAGGGAGGCAGCCAGATACACAGAGGAAGAAAGTTCAGCCAGTGTGACTGTCTACATATTCACAATCATGTCTTAAAAAATTCAACTGAAGCCTCTGGAAAATAACACAAAATTCAGATAAAAAAGAAATTGTATAAAATCTATAAAACTCTTTTTTTATTCTCATAATTCAACAAGAGTAGAAGACTGTATCATTTACAATATTATCAATAGAAACTTGGACACTTGGGAACCATCCTTATGTGGACCCTAATTAAATTTATAAAGAAATTTAATTCATTCAACAAATACTTATTAAACAGTCATTCTTCTGTGTAATGAATAAATGGGAGAAAATGTTTTATTTTATACCTCTAATCAGAAGTACAAAATGTAACAGGATATGCATTTTGTGTTCCAAGGTGCTGGGAGGAGTATGAATAGAGATATTTCAGGTGTTTTTGCTAGTGTATTATTTGGCAGCAATTCAGGGACTAATTCTAATTCAGAGATTTCGACTCGTAAGAATCAGATATAAATCTAATATCTAGTTTTCAACTCTGAAGGTTACAGGAATAAATCCCATCTCAAAAAATATGTGGTTCTTCCACATTTTTTCTCAATGAGTTGAGGCCACTTACTATAATACTTAGTAGTACTGTTACTCATTTTCTGGCCATTTTTAACTTTTTTTTTTGAGTTACAAGTTTATAATTCCATTATTGAAATGATGGGGAAAAAATGTAATTGGAAAAACATATAGACATTATATGTGAATATAGTTATAGTTGAAGTCTTGTTTATTTCTTTGTACCAATACAGGACCAACAGAACCATAAAGAGGTAGTAAAATATGAAAAACAGTTACAATGTAATGAAAAACACCACCTCACAGAAAGCCTGAGAGAAAAGTGCTCTAGGATAAAAGTAAGTGCCCTATGTTAAAATTACAAATGAATATTGGTACTCCTTCAAAGGCCTAAGTGGAATCCAAGGAACATCTATGGAGTGAATAGATAGTGCTCAGTGTTTTTTTAAACTTTATGATCTAGTGTAGGTTGGCATATGTGTGCATATGTACATATCATAACATACAAAACAGTGGGGGACTGTGATTTTAAGGCCCCACTGGAAAGGTGGTATTTGAGGAAATACCTGAAAGAGGTAAAGGATTAAACCATATAGCTGCCTGGGGGAATAATAGGATGAGAAGAAAAAATAGCATGCACAAAGCTCCTGAGGCAGAAGCCTGCCTAGTAGGTTTGAGGAGCATCAAGAAGGGGGAAAGCTGATAAGAAATGAGGTCAGAGAGCTCATGAGGAAGATGCAAGGCGTGGGGCCTTGGAAGATCTTCGGGTTTTACTCTGAGTGAGATGGAGATCTATTGGAGGGTTTTGACCATGAGAGACGTGATCTGACTTACATTTTAAAGGGGTGGCTCTGATTGTTGTATTGAAAGTGGACAAAGTGGAAGCAGGAAGAACATTTGAGAGATTGAGTTCAGTAATCCAGGCCAAGATGATGGCGGCTCAGCCTGAAGAGTTATCAGTGGAAGCAGTGGGAAATAGACTCTGAATACATGCTGAGGGAAAAGGCCAACACGATTAACTGTCACTCCTCTCCGAATGCAAGATCCCTAAAGACTTTTTGTGTGCATTTTTATGTCATTTAGCACATTCCTATCAAAATGGGTATTAAAAGTACAAATGGGGCACCTGGGTGGCTCAGTTGGTTGGGCGACTGCCTTCGGCTCAGGTCATGATCTCAGGGTCCTGGGATCGAGTCCCACATCGGGCTCCCTGCTCTGAGGGGAACCTGCTTCTCTCTCTGACCTCTCCACTCTCATTCTCTCTCTCTCTGTCTCAATTAAATAAAATAAATCTTAAAAAAAAAAAGTGCAAATGAATGACGACACAGTGCTGTTCCATATCATAAAATGATTCATACTAAGATCAAAGGCAGGAATCCCCTTTCTAACATCTCAAATGAATGAACAACTAGCTTCCTTATGTTATTAAACAGGAAGCTCATTATTGTCAGCAGCTCCTTGTTCTATTATTTAGCACCCTGATTAAACCTGTTATTTATTATATGACTAGCAATTTGAACTACTGTGTTCCTCCACTTATACTCTGACTGGTGTGTCCCCTGCGTGGCCTCTAGTCATTTGAGCTCAGAGGCCAGGCTTATTGAGTGTCTGCCATATGCACTAATAACAGGTGCTTTACCTCCTGAGATAATCCTTATTGCTCTATTTACATGCAAACTGAGGCTTAGGGAGAAGTTTAGTAGTTGCCCAAGGTCACATGGCTGACCTTTGAAAGGTCACCTTTCAAATCAGGATTTGAAATCAGGTATAAGTTTAAAACTTGAATATGAAAACATTTTTACAAATATGATTTTATTTCCTTTAAGTCATAATGTCTGTATATATTTTGTAGATTACATAGATACAGATATTTACTATAATATTTACTTTCCCCAAAAAAACTTTGTGGCAATTACGATAGTCTTTATTTTGTAGTTGGGAAACTGGCTCAATGATTTCCCTAGTCAGGAAGTAGCAGAGATAAAACCTGAACTCTGACTCTGATAAAAAGTTAGAAAACTCAGATTCTAAGCAGGTAAATAGAAATGTGTAAAGAGGCTACACCAAGCTGGCAAATAGCTAGTGTGATTCTTTGTCACTTGTTTTACCAGCAAATTCACACTGCCTACTGTAAACATGAGCCAGCTTTCAATCCTGAACTATAATAACGTACTACACTGAATTCACTCAAATTTATCTTCACTCTTTGTAGATGGTCATTTGAATCATGAATGCTCAAAAAACTTAAGAAAATGTATCAAAATGATAACAGTGGTTGTTTCTGGTTTTCTTTGTTATATTTGTTTAAATTTTTAAATCTTCACAGTAATTAAATACTATTTCTATAATCCAAAATCAACAATAAGAGTTTCCTTTTTTTTTTTTACACAAAGGTCTTAATTTCCTTCTGTACTACAGAAAATGTTAAAGCATAAGTTTTATTACAATTCTAGTGCAAGGATCATAGGGGAAGAGAGGGGAAAAAAATGAAACAAGATGAAACCAGAGAGGGAGACAAATCATAAGAGACTTAATCATAGGGAAAAAAAAAAAGAGAGACTTAATCACAGGAAACAAACTGAGGGTTGCTGGAGAGGGGATGGGTGGAGGGATGGGGTAATTAAGTGATGGACATTGGGGAAAGAATGTGTTATCATGAGCAATGGGTATTACATAAGACTGATGAATCACAGACCTGTACCCCTGAACCAAATAATACATTATATGTTAATTAACTGAATTTACATTAAAGAAATAAATTTAATTTAAAAATTTAAAAGAAAAACAATTCTAGGGCAAGGACTATTTGTTGTTAGGTTAGGATGAATTGTTAAACTGAATGATTTCTAATTTTCTTTAGGAGCTTCTGAAGAGATACTCAGAGATGTATAATGATTATGAATGCTTAAATAGACTATCCCTTGACTTGGAGAAAGAAGTTGAAACCCAAAAAGAGCTTTCGGCTAGAGTAAAAGCAAACCTCTCACTTCCATATCCACAAGTCAAACAAATTCAAAAACTTCTCACTGCAAACCAAAGATGTTCAATGGAATTCCACAGAGTCATGAAGAAACTTCAGGTACCACCTTTTTTAGTAATATCCTTGTAAATATTGCTATAAATTTTAGTTTTAACATCAGTGTGTTTAAGTCCTACTTTGGGAGTTGGCATATTTGCTATTTGGTATATTTACTGCTGAATTAATGTACATCTCAGAATAGTATGTACAAGATCCACAGTGCCTCTAGGACCTATTCATTCAAAAAAACTTGAGCTCTCTCTGTGAGCCTGGTGACCATCATGGTGCTCCAGAGACAGATAGGAATAACGTCTCAGATATCTCCTAATCTAGCACACAAGGCAAACATATAAGCAGCCAGTAAGTGTGATAGAAGCACATGCAGGTTGTGTGACATACCCGTAAAGAGTTACAGAAAAGGAGATCACAGCAAAAGCTGGAGTCCCCAGTAATGCTCAGAGTTCATTTTGCAGATGATGGGGAGACACTGGGCAGATTTTTTTAAGTGGTAGCGGTAGCATGATCAGATTACCATTTTAGCTACTTCAACATAGAAAAGCAATGAATTTGTGGCAGAGAGAAGAGACAAGAGGCAGTTATAGTGGTCCAGATGAGATATTAAAGGAGACATACTACTAGAAAAGGATTCATAGGCACAGGGAGGATAAAAGAAATTAAATATTTTGCAGCTTAAATAGTAGGTTCATGTGATTGATAGTGGAGGTGAGGCAGGAGATGCTTAGATTGAGTGCCGGGATTCGGTGTAGCCAGGTTTGTGGAGAGTGGTACCGTTAACCGAGAAAAAGAAAGAGGAGCAAGGCAGGCAAGGCAGGAGAAGCAATCAGGTGTTTAGTTTGAGATGTTTTGAGGTAGAAATACCCATGATGGAACATTCAAGAAGAGAAACAAATAGGCACTTAGTTTTGAGTCTGAGGTTTGTCAGGAGACAAGTCAGGACTAGATATAAAGGTCTGGAATTCATCAGCATATAGATGCTAGGTAATATGTGTGTGAGTAAGGCCACCCAGAAAGTGTAATAGAAAAACAAGAGCCTTAGGATAAGATGAGAACTCTGGAAAAGATAAATTTTCAAGATGCAGTAGCAGAAAAGAGAGCAACAAATGGGTTTGAGGCTGGAAATGACAGAGGAGAATATCAAGCAAAAGTGCTATTGCTCTAGTCAGTGGAGGACAGCATGTCACAGATGAAGTGATCAAGAGTGGCAGATATTGGGATGCCTGGATGGCTCAGTTGTTAAGCAGCTGCCTTTGGCTCAAGTCATGATCCCAGGATCCTGGGACTGAGTCCCTCATCAAGCTCCCCGCTCAGCGGAGAGCCTGCTTCTCCCTCCCACTCTGCCTGCCGCTCTGCCTACTTGTGCTCTCTCTCCCTCTCTCAAGTAAGTAAATAAAGTCTTAAAAAGATTTTAAGGGCTAGAGAGAGGCTCTTTCCTTCTTCCTCACTTACCAGAGGACATAGATAAAAAAGAGATGCCATCCTACCTCTTCATCTTGAGTGTTTAAAATTTCCTCTAAATGTTATAAAAGGTTCATTTCCCAATTTGTTTTTCTACAAGTATGTGTTAAGTCATGTTATAAAGATAAAGGAAGAACAACATGAATCCATCAATAATTTTGAAGTAATTGTTATTGATGAAGTGGAAAAGCAAAATGAACTGCTAATTAAAATACAGCACCTTCAACAAGATTATGATGTACCATCCAGAGAATTAACGGACCTCAAGTTGAGTCAGAATATGGATCTACATATTGAGGTATTACTTATTTTTACATGGTTTAATTAGCTTTTAACTCTTTTTATCATATGGAGAAGGTAACTTTGCATGCACTTAGAACCATTTTCATTTCTCAGAAATTAAAAATAGGTTGCAGGATGACAACTGGCCAGATGCGAAGAGTGCCAGGACTCCACAGATACAAATAGATTTAGTCCCAACAAGGGGGAATTCATAGAACACCAGAATAAGTTTCCAAATGCTTTCTAAAATGTCCTAGATCCATGGCTGGGAGTCAGGAGCAATGTTACTACAACTCCTCATGGAGTGTCCTTGCTCTCATTCAGCAGCGGGAGGCTGGCATCCACTTCCCAACATGCACGGAAGGCCTGGGTGCACAGAAAAGCTACACGCAGAAGCCCTGTATATGTGTGAGTAGTAGTCACAGATAGTTTTGGTGATTTTTAATTCCAACAGAGAGAATTTGTAGACATTCCTTAAGGTTTGAATTAGAATTATGTTTATTTCAAAATACTCAAAATATTTAACAGTGAGAGTTCAGTAAGGTATTTTCCTCTTTTCCTGATATTTGTATGATATTTAGATAAAAACTCTCTTAATGTACACATGACTCAGTACTTATTTTTTAAACAGGAAATTCTCAAAGATCTTTCAGAAAATGACTTCCACTGCATAAAGACTGAATTTCAGCAAGTGCTAAATAATAGGAAAGAAATGACCCAGTTTTTGGAAGAATGGTTGAATACTCATTTTGATATAGAAAAGCTTAAAAACGGCATCCAGAAAGAAAATGATAAGATTTGTCAAGTGAATAACTTCTATCATAACAAAATAATTGTAAGTAGTGATTTTTGTTTGTGTGCTACCTCATTCTTTTTGTTGTTTGCTCTAATTTTTCTACCTTTTTCTTAAAAAAGACTTAGAAGAGCAACTTAATCTTAGGTATGCTTCTTTAACTTCTTTGTGTATACTTTATTTTTTTGTTTGAAAAAAATGGGTAAACATGTTCTTCCTCTAACACTTTATGTATGCTTCCTTAAGATAATTAAAAATAACCAGTTACACTTGTAAAGAAGATAAAATCTTGGGATGTAATAATCAATCCTCCCTGCTTCTGGAGGAATTGAGCCTTTCCCCCACGTAGCCTCAGACAGAGTCAGACCTGAGCCTGTTTCAGGGCTACGGGCAGCAGCTGTGGCCGTGCCAGAGACAAGTCCCTGTGGCGACGTCACTGAGATGTGCTTTTCATCTTGGTGGTATGAAGATGCCTTATGCCCTGATCCTTCAACTCGGAGGTTCAGAGATGTGGTGTATATCTTTGTTCCCAAAGCGACTGGCCCCAGTGTACAGATTCACAACAACCAACATGGCTTAAAACCAGCTTGCTAATTTGTTTTGCTTTCCACTGAACAGAATATTCATTCTGTTCTCTGAAGTAATCCCTATCTCATATACCTGGTAAAATATGCAGTAGTCAGAAAGTTGTTCGTTATAATATGTGGATGGAGCAAAGAGAGCTAGATTAATATTAGAACTTCTAAAATTGGTTTTACATTTCATATGTTTGGGTAGGTCTTGTTTGACACTTTAATTTCATCTGAAAACAATCACACTGAAATATAGATAATATTTTCAAAATATGTTTTCCTGTGGATATTCCCGTTTGTTGAACACCTCGTGTGAATAAAATAGTAAATGAACAGCTTCCGGAAAAAAAAAAGGTTCACAATCAACAGAAGAAAAACATAAAAACCAATATTTGAGTAAGATAATCCCCATAAAATTCAGTGCTTTTCTTGTAATATTGAGGGCCTATTTGAGTAGAAAGTAGGGATTTCTACCATGTGGATGAGCATAGATAGGTGGCTTCTTCCAGCACCTTGAAAATAGGAATTGATAACTGTACATGGTATGAGGTCAGTAGTCCAGAACCAGGAGTCCAGAATGCTAGCAAGAACACAACTAATTTAGCATCCAACTCTGACAAAAGTGCCTTAGAGATAAAACCAATAAGGCATTAATGATGAGAGCAAAAAGTACATCCCATAAGAATTAGGAAGTAAAAAGATAATATGAGTAATTTCAGAATTAGCCTTCAATGAAAAGGAGGGTAGTGATTGATTATTATTCCCTGCACAGAGATACAAGATTTTCAGATTAATTACCAAAAGTCAGTGAATTTTTTTCCCTCTAAACACTGATGTTTAAAATGAAACAGGAACATAGATTGCTGTTAAGTTTACTGGATATACTCTGCCATTACATGTCATTTATTGTTTGTACATGACATTATAAATGTCATAACATACGTAATGACTTTAACCTGCACAGTTTTGCAGATTTCTGCTTCATTCATTAGCACTGATCCAATAGAGATTTATCATCTTGCAAATCCATTACAAATCCTCTCCAGTCCTTATTCTTTTATTCTCATCATCAACATCCAGCATCTTCTGAAATTTCAGGAACTGATACAAACCACAAAGAATGGTCACATACTTTTAAAGTACAGTTCAGGGTGTTTGAAATAATGAATTTCAGCATATGCCTTGTCCTAGAATTCTAGTAGATTTTGTAGTGTTTTTTATATGTAATTCACTTTAGAGTTATAATGGTGTTTTACTATTCAATAGGCTATAATGAATGAATCTACAGAGTTTGAGGAAAGAAATGCTACCATAGCCAGAGAATGGGAACGTGACCTAAAATCAGTGAAAGAGAAAAATGAACAACTATCCAAAAACTACCAAACTTCGAAGATGTCCCTAACGTCTGGTATCCTTGTTCATTCTGCTACCGAAGACAATAAGAATCTTCATGATACAGCAAGAGCCACACAACTAACCACAGAGGTGTGTGATTTCTTATAAGACGTTTTCAATTTGCAATTTGATCAGTTTAAGATACATTTTACATAACATTTCAGAGCAAAATTATAGTAGCAAATGTATTAGGCAATGTGGACCATATTTATGTATATGATGGGCTTCTTTTTTAAATTTAATTCTATTGTGGCTAATCACCCAAATAACTACAGAACTATATTATATGACATCTTCCCTTTGAATTATAAAACAGAATAGAATTATAAAACAAAGTAACTCATAGCTTAATTTCATTGAGATATATATACCTCTTTATATACCTCTTTATAATGTACAGTATCATTACTGTACATTTTTTCAATCACATAACTTTATTGAACTATAATCTGTGTCTATTTATAGAACTAGCTTAGAAGGAAAGGGCAATTCAGCTTTTATCTAATTATCATCAAAGCCTTAATATTGGTTAATGTTATATCAAAATTAAAATGGAAGAGACTAAAAATATAACAAATGTCTTTATGCAGATTTACCTGTATCTAAGAATCAATACATTATTTGAATGATTCAGTTATTTTATTAACTAGTCTTTCTTAGGAATCTGTGAAGCAACATGCTATTTTATTTTGTTAGCTCACAAAATGACTTAGTGAAAAACCCAAGAATAAATTATGATTTATCATTTTTACCAAAACAAACACTTAAAACATCAACCACTAGTTTAATAATCAATTACCCTTGGAAACTAGAAGATCACTAGTACAGTTTACTGATTTGCTCATCCCTGCAGACCTCAGTAGCTGGTAGAGACAAAAATAGCAGAAATATTAAACCCATCTACCAAAGCAATAAAGAAACAGAAGGAAATTCCATCTTCAGTAATCCCAGGAAATACCCTATCAGATAATTATTATATGCTATTACTTTGGTAATTATGACAAATTAGAGTATCATAGAATAGTTTGGTAATGATACAGAAAGACACGTATTGCATGGAGCACTGGGTGTGGTGCATGAAAAATCAATCTTGTAACACTGAAAAAATAAAATAAACATATTTTGGGGGGGAAAAAATAAAGAAAGAAAGAGACAAATAGAGCAATGGATCAGAGTAAAGAGTTCAGCAATATATATACTCAAGGAGGGGAATTCGGTGTTTGATAATGGTAATAGCCTACTCCATGGAGAAAAGATGATTTAATTAATGTTTGGTTCCAGACAACCAGCTAGCCACCTGGGAAAAAATAAGTCTGGGTTTCTACCTCACTCAAACAAAAATAAATTCTGGATGGGGCAAGAAGAAAGATATTTTCTAGAAAAACCTGTATATGTGTGTGTGTAGGTGAATAATCTTATAAATATGGACAAATTCAGATATTTAAATTTAGGTATTTTTTTACTTGCAAAAAACTGGAAATAACCTAGATATTCATTAGCAGTTGATGGGTTAACTAATTCATAGTACCTCTAAGAAACAGGATGTATGTATCCATGAAAACAAAAACGTGGAGAGATTTGTATGTGTTGATAATGGAAACATATTGTCAGGTTAAAAAAAAAAACTGTAAGGGCGCCTGGGTGGCTCAGTGGATTAAAGCCTCTGCCTTCCGCTCAGGTCATGATCTCAGGGTCCTGAGATCGAGCCCCACAGAGCCCCACATCGGGCTCTCTGCTCAGCGGGGAGCCTGCTCCCCCCTCCCTCTGCCCGCCTCTCTGCCTACTTGTGATCTGTTTCTGTCAAATAAATGAAATCTTTAAAAAAAAAAAAACCTAAAAAAAAAAAAAAATCCTGTATATTCAGTATGTTCCTACTGTATGTATGACTGACTGTTTTTATAACTGTATATTCACAAATGCTCAGATAGACATAGAAAATTTTTGAAAGGATACACTTGAAAGAGTTCAGTAGTGGTTGCTGCTGGGTCAGCTGGAATTCTGAGACAGGGAAACTTACCCTTCATTAATGCCTTCGAATTTTTCCACATACCTGTATTTTTGAATTTAAAACTTAGGTAATAAAAATAAAGGAAAAGATACGTTATATGCATTACCTAAAGAGTCAGTTAACAAGTATATTTCCTTTAAGTGGTGTTAATTTAAAATATGAGTGCCTGTTTATTATGCTCAGCACCATACTAACCAGTAAATAAAATAACACTAAACCTTATAATGCAAAATTGGGTCTTTTTTAATCCAAAATCATCAGCTTTTATTTTATTTTCTAAATAAAGAAAATAATACATGTGTAAATTGAGTGAAATTTGGTTTCTCTTCTATTCTTTTTAATGCAATCTGAAACATTAATACCTATATATAACCATCTTTGTCTTACACTTAAATACTGATTTTGCCTGCATGCCACATCTTATGTGGGCTTTTTCTAACAGAAAATTCAGGAGCTGGAAACTTCACTGCGTGAAGCTAAAGAAAGTGCTAGGAACAAGGAAAGCAAGATTAATAAGATGCAGAAGGAACTTGAGATGACTAATGGTGTAATAGCAAAACTTCAAGCACAAGTTAATGAGTCAAATAAATGCCTGGAAAAAACAAAAGAAATGATCCAAGTACTTCAGGTAACTTAACGAACTCATTTTCTAATAAAAAAGTTTTTTTTTCTTTTACTGTTGAATTTGGAGGATAATTTATATTATTTATATTATTTTATACAATCATATTTTATATAATTATATTTATTAATTATATTAATGTGATAATTTATATTAATTATATTGATATAATATACTATTTATTAATTTATATTATATCCAAGTTATCATTGAATTTATGTAATAAATGCCTGGGTGGTTCTGTCAGTTAGGCATCTGCCTTCAGCTCAGGTTGTGATCCCAGGGTCCTGGGATCAAGCCCCACGTCAGGCTCTCTGCTCAGTGGGGAGTCTGCTTCTCCCTCTCCGTCTATGCTCTCTCTGTCTCTCTCTCAGATAAATAAATAAATTTCATTTAATTTAAAAAAAGGAAGAACAGTAATTTCTCTTTGACCTTGAATGCCATTACACAAGTCATACCTTCGTTCATCACATCCTTACCACTCCTTTTTGTTTTAGCTCCTGCCATTCTCATGCTTCTTTTGCTTGAGTTTGACCCTAATAGGCACTTAAGTTTTCTATCTCTTCATTTCAGTTAAAATTAGGAACAAGTCAAGAATGTCTGCTCCTTTCATCATTTTAACACTGTTCTAAAAGTTCTGGTTCATTCAATAAGACATGAAATAGAAGATGCAATAAAAAACATTTCTCGGGGGGTTGAGTTGGGAAAGCTGGAGGAATAAAGAGAGCTCTCTAGGTCCCTATTTAGATGGGCTTTATTTTTTGTTCAATATCTAATTCTCCCTTGTATGGCTGTGGTACAGCGCTAAAAAGAGAGGAGTGATTTATTCAGCAATAATAAGAAATGAGCTATCGAGCCGCAAAGACATGCATGGACCTTAAATGCACACTGTTAATTAAAAGAAGCCAGTCTGAAAAGTGATTCCAACTATATGACATTCTGGAAAAGGCAAAACCAGGGAGACAGTAAAAAGATCAATGATTGCCAATGGTCCCGAAGGGGTAAGGGAGGGAAGGATGAATAGGTGGAACAGGGGATTTTTAAGATGGTGAATCTATTCTGTATGATATCGTAATGATGAACATGTGTCGTACATTTGTCAAAACCCGTAGAATGTGCAATACAAACAGTAAACCCGAACACAGCGTGGAATATCTGTAGCAATATCGGCCCATCGTTAACAAAGACCCCACACTAAAATGTGATGTTGATAATAGGGGAAATGGGCAACCTGAGGTTGGAGATGGGGCACGGCAAGGATATATAGGAACTCGGTACTTTCTGCTCAATTTTTCTGTAAACCCAAAGTTACTCTAAAAAATGAAAGTCTATTTATAAAAAAGAGTTTAAATATATGTATTTACATGTGATTTTTTTTTTCTCTGAGTAGAGAATAGATGTATTTTCAGCACTGAATTGAACCATCTTTGAGTACAAATATCCCAACAACACTTTACACTACTTTGGACCTTGAATTCAATTCTAGTTAGATATTTATATTGCCATTCTGACGTCTTGTTGCATTCTCCTGATTTACCTTTGTCTACCCGTTAGTTTCAACCTTTCTGTTTCATTTTGTTTATATCACTTTTAATTGGAAAAAAATTCGTTTTAGGAAATGAAGGGGCACCTGGGTGGCTCAGTAGGTTAAGTGCCTGGCTTTGGCTCTGGTCATAGTCCCAGGAGTCCCAGGATCAAGCCCTGTGTCAGGCTCCCTGCTCAGTGGGGAGCCTGCTTCTCCCTCTCCCTCTGCCCCTCACCCTGCCCGTGCTCTCTTGCACTCTCTCTCTTTCTCTCTCTCAGATGAATAAAATTTAAAAAAAAAAATAAAAGTGAAGGTCATGTGTTCTTAATTACATATTAGCTTCCAATAAATAGTTTCATGTGTACTTCACATCAAATACGTACTTGTCATTCATTTTATGGTTAAATTTTGTGCCTTTTCACTTTTCATATGTTTGGAGCTTACTGTTTTAAAATGTTCCTACCAAATCAAGGTAGTTAACAGCTCTTTAAAGCTGCTCTGAAATTATTTATCTTTTCTCAAAAAAATTTAGGACAAAGTTGCTTTAGGAGCTAAGCCCTATAAAGAAGAAATTGAAGATCTCAAAACGAAGCTGGTGAAAATAGATCTAGAGAAGATGAAAAATGCTAAAGAGTTTGAAAAAGAGTATGTCAGAATTTCTTATCCTTTTCAGGTTGCTTACCATACTGTTGAAATAGTTATTAAATTCTTTAATAAGAATTTAATTCTTTAAATAAATTCTTATAAAATTCTCATTACATTGGCAAAATTTTTTTAAAAAGCATAGTTATGGTCAATTACTAACACACTGTGTCTTTTGATGCTTCTTGCTGTCATATAAACAGCTTAAAAATGGCCTTTTTATGCTTGAAAATGAATGTTAAGAACCTATATATATGTGCATCTTTGTGTGTTTAGCAGTTCAACTAAGATTTCTGTTCTCTTAATTTAATTTGTTCTTCCTATTGTGTTTTTGTATAAAATTGTATTTCATTTTAAATTATGGTACCTAGTACCCAAAAGTATGACTTCTTTTTTATTTATATATACTGTATATAATGGCATGCCTAAGGTTCTTTATGATATAGCATAATGAACATTAAACAGTCAAGAAACTGAATTAGAAATATAGTATTGCCACTTATTATTATATTACCTCACATATAGGCTGTTTAATCTCTCTGGTCTTTGTATTAATAATCATTAAGGATAGGTTTGTATTAGATGATTTCTTGAGATTCCTTCTGACTCCTAATGCTTTTTGTTCTTCCTATAAATATTTAACAAGGATAAGTAATTTGCCCAAAAAGTAGCACTCTGAAGCTTCATGCATTCTAACCAGCCTTCCATTGATAAGGCTATTGGTTTTTGTGAAACTTATACCTATCAAGTTCTTCATTACAAAAAAGCAGTTTCAGGGGCTCCTGGGTGACACAATGGGTTGAGCTTCCAACTCTTGGTTTCGGCTCAGGTCATAATCTCAGTCCTGAGATCGAGTTCTGCATTCAGCTTGGCACAGAGTTTCTCCCTCTCCCTCTGGCTCTCCGCCCTGCACTCTGTCTCTCTCTCAAATAAGTAATTAAATCTTTTTTTTTAAAAAGGCAATTTTACATATGGAATAGAATCAGCAGATACTTTCAGAGTCTCTAAAGGCACAATGTCTCATGATTTATCACTGCTGATTAACACTTAAGCCAACAATTCCTAAAATGTCACTTTCTACTAGGGAACAGTGAGCAGAATTTGACCTTTGACTGTATCACATTAGACTACAGTCTACACATTAGAGCTGCAGCCAGGGTTTCCTTCCCTGACAATGTAGAAATAGGTAGAAGTTCTTTTCACTTTTATGCTCTGGTAATTGTAACAGCTATTGGGCTTCCAGAAATTTAAAAAGAATTTTAAAAATTACTCCTGCAACCAAGAATACTTCAAATTTGGTAGTGTTACAGCTATAAAATACTTGATACCCTACTGCCATTTATAAGTTTTATGTCAATGTGATATATCTTATAAAAAATTCTTGATAGCAGTTCTGTTTATTCTTCCATTAAAAATTATTTGCAAAGCTTTTACATGTTTCTGTTGCTCTAATTAGAATTACTTCTACAAAAGCCACTGTAGAATATCAAAAAGAAGTTATAAGGGTATTGAGAGAAAATCTGAGAAGAAGTCAACAAGCCCAAGATACCTCAAGTAAGTAGAAAATGCTGACATTGCCAGATTCTTTCCATCTTATTTCTCAATACACTTAGACATTTTGAAGACTATTACATTCGTGACAGTCAAGAATAAACCCGTTAACGACCGAGTTAGAAAAAACTGTTTTTGAAATGAATTTATTGGGATCATCTTTATCCTGTGACATCTCCTTAGTTTCCTATGATCTCAACTATTTATCCAGTATAGATTCTTTAAAAATAAGAATTTTACCTTTTGCATTATCAGATCATTACATGTAAGTGAAGATATCTTCAGTACTATAAAAGAATCATGTAGCTATCAAGGTAAACGTACCCTTCCCAATAAAAATACAAACACATTGTAATAGATTTTAACCATATGCACAGTAAAAATACAATCAGCATATGGTAGAAATAAGGAAATATCCTACATGTTCTTAGTACTGAAAATAGAGTTGATGCTTACTTGCAAAGTCTTTCAAATTTATCTTAGATCAATTTTCAAGTGTAATGATCAAATTTCCGCACGTGCATTCCTCAACCTGTACCTTTTTCCATATCACTATCTCTGGTGTTTCATTTGAAAAGAGGATGCTGAATAGTACTTGGGACAGCTTTGTGTAGTAAACAAGCAGTGAGCTAAGGACAGGTCCTCCTCACTTCCTGGCTATACAAAATCATGGGGATGATACCCGACCTCCCAGCTTATATATATATATACACGTATTGTAGGGATCAAACTGAAAGTTGTGTGTGAAAGCACACTGAAAATTCTAAATGTCAGTCCAACGTAAGATAATACTTGTGTGTATTATTATCCACACATTAAAAAAAAAAAGAGATAGTTTTAAAGTTGTCTCATACAGATTTGGCCTAAACTTCTCTAGTGTCTATTGCAGGAGAAGTACACTCCTACCTGGAAGACTTCAAGAGATAAAATTAAAAACGAGCATGATTTGTTGTTACAGAAGGGTCAGGATAATCACTCTTGATTTATGACTTTCAGGTACATATTGTATCTGAACTCAAGAGCAATTCAAAAGAAAATGGACATTGAGTATCTTCCCCCCCACACACCTCACCCCTCTTTTGTAAATTGTCAGTTACACAGTGGCTTGTTCTACTCTATAAGCGCATCACATTTTTAGGTATTTTTACCTAAAATTTCCTTACCTTACTTTCACACACACAGTGTAGAATACTTAATAATATATGCTTTCATATCATTCTGAGTTTTATTTAGTTAACAAGTATGTGTTGAGAACTTAGCGCACTGAATGCCTGGTGGTGAACCCCACACACACATTCTGTGCTGTAAGAAGCCCTCCAGGGTGTCCACTGATGCAGAGGAGAGAGCAGGGAAGGACAACACTACCCCGGGGGTTTGCCGCTGCTGCCGTCGTAGTGGAAGATTCCAGCCGGCGGTGTTGTGCTAGCGGAATTGGCGGCTGGAGAGAAGCGGGAGGGCTCTAGAGACAATTAGAAGTGTTGATCAAGTAGGCTTGGGAGGGGAGGTAAAAGGAGGAAGGAAGGATGGCTTCTCGGGACGTGGTGATTGAGATGTTCTGGATTTTGCAGTGACTTCATGGCTCTTCATAATATTTCCTCTATTTTGAACTTTGGAGATAATGAAAATGATCCCCCATTGGTGTATTTGCCTCCCTCACAGTTGTATCAGAAAGTACGGACTCTCAGCCTTCAAATAAACCCTTAACTTGTGGAGGTGGTAGTGGCATCGTACAAAGCACAAAAGCTCTTATTTTAAAAAGTGAATATATACGGCTAGAAAAAGAAGTCTCTAAGTTAAAGCAGCAAAACGAACAGCTAATAAAGCAAAAGAATGAACTATTAAGGTAAGACCTGCTTACATGATATCGAAATTATGCTTCTGGCTATTACATGTGGGGAGCTTGGTGTATACACCTCCATACATGTTTTTTGCACTTGGCAACCCTTCACACATATGGGGAAAGTGATTTTTAGAATATATGTAATAAATGTTTTTAAAAGTAGTAAGAGTGTAGTACCCCCATTCCAGATGTTTGCTATCTAGCAATTGATCTATTTTTAACAAAGCCAGACATAGGAAGTAAACAAAGATTTTTAAGGCGCAGCTTAAATAGACCACAAGTCTGCATACCCAAGTCAAGGGAGAATTCCTTAAGTCCCTTATCGTAGCCTATTTGCTTTTATAAACAATTCTAACGAATTTAGTATTTGACTTTTATCAACAATTAGAATCTCGCGCCAAGCACTTTACTAGTGATACAATAGAAGAAAAATAGGCATTAAGCAAATAGCCATACAAACTAATTTTTTGCAGTGAGTCCTATTCAACAGCAAGAACAGACAACCACAATTGGGACCTTATCTAGGTGTAGGGAGAGGTGATGGTGAAGAGACTGATAGAAGGGTAGCTGTGGAAAAGGGCAAGAGTTAGGCCAGATGAAAGTAGAGACCAGTAAGCCTTCTAGGCAGAGGGCAGCATGTGCACAGGCTTTCGGTCAGGAAGGATAGCCAGTTGGTGGAACTGAAAGACACGGAGTGTGGCCAGGGCATAGAGAACGAATGTACGGGGTGAATAATTCCGGAATTGTGCAGACTTACAGTCTCTCTCTCTCTCTCTTTTTCTTTTTTCCTCCTATATTCAAGCAATAATCATCATCTTTCCAATGAGGTCAAAACATGGAAGGAGAGAATACTTAAGAGAGAGACTCACAGAGAAGTTAGTTGTGAGAATTCTCCACAGTCTCCTAAAGTGACTAGAATAGCTTCCAAAAAGAGGCCGCATACACCTTCTCAGTGCAAGGAACGGAATTTACAAGATCCTGTGCCAAGGGAATCACCAAAGTCTTGGTTTTTTGACAGCCGATCAAAGTCTTTACCAACACCTCATCCAGTTCGCTATTTTGATAACTCTGGTCTAGGCCTTTGCCCAGGTACGTAAATATACTGGGTCTTTGGAAATCAGGGGATAACTGTCAGAATTTATCTTTAATTTGTGACCCTAAATTAGGGCCAAGAAAATTAGACTCAATCTGTGTTTGATTCACTTGGAATCTCAAACTGATGAATTTCAAGTGACACTATTACTTCTTGGCTTTATATACAAAATGACTAATCTCTAAGAGTTGATTTTATGAGAAAATAGGGAATAAACTTCTCCACCTCAGATGAAGTAAAATACACCTTTTTAATGACCAAACATGAGGACGTTAATCACCATATTGTCATTTTTCATTCTTCATATCTCTACTGTCTTAACATCGTTTCCATTTCCAGCTGTATTCCAATTGTGTGTGTGTGTGTGTATGGTGTGTTTTGTTTTTCATAAGATTACTTTTGGGTTTTCTTATCTTTTCTCAGAAGAACAAACTGCTGGAGCAGAGAGTGTGGGTCCTCAGCCAGCTCCGTGGCACATCTCCTCAGGAAAAGATGCACCCGAGTGCAAGACACAGTAGACTCTTCTCCTGTCACTTTTGTGGGGGCCCAGCATTCCCTGGTTGGACATGACTGTTTCTTCCTTCATGTGCCTGTCCCTGGCAATGTTGTCACAGCCCAACTTAATCTCAATTCAGTTTTCATTTTGCCACTGGAACTGGAAGATAAAAGAATAGAGATTAAGGCCTTCCAGTAATTTAAAATGGCAATGGCATTCTAAATCTTCTTGAATGTGGCAGTACTTTAGAAGTTGAATTGTTTTATTTATTTATATATTTTGTAAAGAATAAAATTATTGAAGGAATGTTCCAGTCTTTCCATGCATTCATAAAATGTATTCATTTTTATTAATGTAATGTTATACACATAAGACTTAAATAATTCCAAGGCATAATGTATACATTAAAGCATCATTTAATTAACAGAATTATAAGCTCTTTTTTAAGTACCTTGAACATTCAATAAATGTTTAATTAGTGGTTCTGAACCACAACTCTCTGTAATGATAATGATTTCTTTAATTAAATAATGGTTTCTTTAATGGTGGGGTACTCAGGGTATATTTGGCTCTACTTATTTGTTGAATTTTTCAGAATTTCAGAATTTTGCTGTGAGAACATATATACATGCTTTCTGGACTTAAGTGTCTAAGGGATAGCAAAGTGCTATGACCTTCATTTTCTAGACTAATCTTTCTTTTGCTATAATAAATACAAAAATTCTCTCTCACTTTTCTGTCACCTGCCAACCCCCTAGACAACCACTCTAAATTAGTTGGTTTGTTATCAAACTTTGTACTCTACTGCATTTTACTCCCAGCTGGAAGAACTTTATGGACCCTTTAGTCTACCCTTTTCTTTTAGACATGAGGAAACAGCACCAGAGTTTATAGCAACATAGAAAGTCTTCTAAACCCAGAGTCCTCGCAGGTACATAAGCCATCCATGGCTGGGCTTCATGCAGTCTGTAAAACCTCTGGAATTTTATGTTAATTTGGTAATTTTGTCATTTTTCAGGGATATTTGGATCCGTACTTTTATCCTGTTAAAGGGATCTGTCACCCTATAGGAGGTTAAGTAGTATGGTTTTAGAGAGGTTTTATAATATTACTTTTATATCATATGATTTTGAAAAACCACATAAAACAGCAAGTTGCATAAGGTTTAGAACAGAGTTAGTGATTTCAACTCATTCTTGGCTCTTTGGTAAGATTCATTCAAAGGAAGAGATTATGAATTACATCATAGCCATCATTTTACAATCTATGGATGGATAATTTCCCTTAATATACTACCATAGAAATTCACCAGGGCTAAGGGGAAAGTGTCCCTTCCCAAAATTCTCTCCCCCAAGCCTGCCTGTCCCTTCAGTCTTATTTCTCCTTTCCACTCTTCTCCAAACAAGACACTACGACAGACCTGTAGATGTGATTCTTCACCATGTCTGCTCCTCTGCTAAATAAAAGTAACTCAAAGTAATAAGTTTGATAATTAAATACTAAATTAAATAATAAATAATAATAATAAAACTAAGGCCATTAAAAGTATAATCAGTTATCAGGTATCCATCCAGTCTAGTAAAATATCACTTAACTCTAGAATTTGGATGTCCCATTTTCTTCCTCAGATTTGGGGAGTTTGGGGCTATTACTTCTTCAAATAAACTTTTTGTCCCTTTTTCTCTACTGGAAGTACCATAATGCATACATTATCCATTTGCTGATGTCCCATAAGTTCCTTAGGCTTTCTTCACTTTTCTTTCTTTTTGCTTTTTTTTTTTTATTTCTTCCCTTTTTCTTTGATTCTGCTGCTTGATCACGTCTGCTATTGAACCCTTCTAGTAAAAGTTTTTAATTCAGTCACTGTATTTTTCATGTCCAGAATTTCTGTTTGGTTCTTCCTAACAATTTCTTTGTTAATAATGTCATTTTTTATACATCATTTTCTTGATTTCTAGTTGCCTATCCACATTCTCTTATAGATCATTGAGCTTCTTAAAAACCATTATTTTGAATTCTTTGGTAATTCATAGATCACTGTTTCTTTGGAGTTGATTTCTGGAGATTTATTGCATTTTTCTTTGTGTGTGTGTGTGTGTGTGTGTGCCTTCTGATTTTTTGCTGAGTTTTATGCATTTGCAAAAGCAGCCACATTTTCTAGTCTACAGACTCCTTCATACAGGGAAAGACTTTAACCTGTCAGCCTGGTTAGAGATTCTGGGGATCTTTGAAACCTTTTTAGGGGGTGTGACTTCTGGGCTGCGGGTGTAATTTGACAATTAAGAGAAGTTTACCAATTTCTCTTCTAGGAGCTGTGTCTCTTGCTCCCTCTGGTGTCTGTCTGCAGTACAGCATGTTCTTGCAGTAAGAGGCCACCCTGCTCTCCTTTGTTCTCACTGGCCCCCAATAGCATCCAAGTATATCAGCTCCCCAATAGCCTCCCCAGGTAGGCAAGACAAATGTCAGTCTTGGACAGCCCTCCAAAAAGTTGGAACACCAAGAACATACTGCACTCTTCTTGCTCCCTCCCAGCTGTGCTGAACCACTCCAGCCTCCATCTGGAGCACTGCACGCCCTCTAGTGCCAACTATGGCCAGTTCCACAGCACTCCACGGCAGGCAAGACAGAAACCAGTCCCTTGGGCTGCCAGAGAAAAAGCCAGAACTCTGGGTTAGTTTTCCACTCCTCTTTCCCCCTACTCTCCTGGGGAAACCAGGAGCCAGAGACCGAACTGTGATGGCTTGGGCAAGGGGTGGGATGGGTGGAACCAGAGGTAAAGGGAAATGACTCTTCTTGCCCATTTCAATGCAGCTGTTCTTAGCTCTCCCCTTACCTGGGGTACTGTGACTTCTTAACTGACTTACATTCTCATATAGCTATTTTGGTCTGTATACAGTTTTAAGTCAATGTCTCTGTGGGAGGAAGAAAGGTGGGGCTTTCTAGTCCTCTGTGTTGTTGACATCTTCCTCAGAATGTTGCTTAACTCTTTTGATCTGGGTTTCAACATCTATGATAAATGGCTGTGAAAGTCAACAATGAAACATGCAAAAATGTTAAAAAGCAGTAATATGTACAGACAACACTAAAAGGTCCGAAAAGTCAGGTCGAGACCAAAGAAGACAAATAGATTATGGTTCATCGGAAACATTTTCTGGAGAGCCTGGCAAAATTATATCCAGGAAACCTATTAAGAGCCTACCATTCATACTCAGCAAATACTTAATGGCTGTTTGCCAGGTGCCAATCACTGATCTAGGCATGAGAAGTTACTACCTTTGCGAACATGTTTAGTTGGAAAACAAACATCTCATAATATGTGCTGACTGCAACATAAGGGTGAAAAAGATATGGTCCCTAACCTTGAAGAAATTTAGTCTGTGGAAAATATACATGGGTAAGCAAATCTTTGCAATACCATGGTACTTAGGCTGTCAAAGAGTTGGTATTATTGTTGGAAATAGGGACAAAGGGAGGCTGAAGAAAGCTGCACCAAGAAAGAAGTGTTAGACCTGGCCTTGATTAGAGAATCCTCATATCCATAAAAAGTGTATTCTAGAACCTTCAAAAGTTAAAGACATTGTTACGATGTCTGTGCACTGTAGTTGAGTGTGCAAGGAGCACAGTTGAGTGTGATTAGAGATCATTAGACTCCGTTAGAAGCTACCCTGGGCAATGAGGGACGGTCTTACCAAAGACTTTATGTGCCTATGCTTACATATACAGAAATTAAATCAAGGGATTTTTTTTTTTTTTAGATCATGGGACTTTTTTAAATCCATTTTTACCATCTGCTGTAATTGAATTATAGTAATCATGAACACTTATAAGGTACAAATGTAACAGATGGTGTGCTGGTAGTTGTGAATGCCTAGTCCTTTCTCTGAGGCAGGTGCTATGGTTACCTTCTTTACAGATAAGAAAACTGGGCCTTGGAGAGTTAAATGATTTACTGAACTGGTGAAGAATGGGGGACTTACTGCACAGCCTTTGTTCTGAACCACCATGACTGTTATGAGTATACTTCGCTCCAAAGACAAAAAACCGGGGGGAAAATGTAATCCAAAGAAGTTACTTTTTCTCACCTAAGAATCCTGGGGGGGGGGGGGGGGGGGGGGG
>CM052800.1:76089984-76184273 GCA_028533885.1 Nasua narica | reverse complement strand
AGAAAGAAAAAATCCCAGAGGAGTTAGTCTAAGGCTGCGGCGTAGAGGCCGTCTTCAAGAAATCAGGTTCCTTTCCTTACCATGCTCTGTCCTTGATGGGTGCCTCGGACCTCATGCCAAGTCACAATTGTTGCCATGTCCCAAGACAGATCCACATTCTAGGCAAAAAGAAGGGAAAGCTTTTCAGAGTGGCCTTATCTTTCTATCCAAAAGGAAATCCACAACTTGTATTTCATTGGCCAGCTCTAGCAGCAAAGGAGGCTAGGAATGTGAGAGTTTTGTTTTCTGGCCTTTATAAAAAAAAAAAAAGGCAGGGGAAAGTGGAATGAGTCGATGTTGAGTGAACCAACAAAAATAGTACACGCATAGTAAATAAATAAAATATTTTTTTAAGAAAAGGGGGCGCCTGGGTGGCTCAGCGGGTTAAAGCCTCTGCTTTTGGCTCAGGTCATGATCTCAGGGTCCTGGAATCAAGCCCCACATCGGGCTCTCTGCTCAGCGGGGAGCCTGCTTCCCCCCACCCTGCCTGCCTCTGCCTACTTGTGACTCTCTCTCTCTCTCTGTCAAGTAAATAAATAAAAGATTTTTTAAAAATTTCAAAAAAAACTAGTACATGCACAAAAGAACCTACACAACCAATCAGCTCAATTATACACCTGGTATAGTATGACTTACTAAGCCTAGCACACATGACCTAGTCCTTTTCCATCTATACTCTATGTTCTCTTTGACTACGCTTAATTTGTTGCTTTTAACCAACATGTTCCCTTTCAAGCCTCCAGGCTGGGAAGTTCAGAGGGCTACCTGGACCCTGCCCCTCGGTGTACTCGGAGTGCCTGCACCTGCCACTACATATGGACAAGTGTTATAAGACACAGAGTGTGACAAAACAACCATAACTATGCCTTAAACACAAGGGGATTTTTATTTCTCTCCCTCAAAACAATCTTGGTGAAGGGCCGGGAAGGAAGGCTCCACTATCTTAAATGATCTAGGGTCCTCCTATGTCATTGCCCGGCTATCTTCCATATGATGTTTCTGACTCATTACGTTTTTAATATCCTAGAACAGCACATAGTAGGCACGAACAAACAACAAAGACTTGGATTAAAGCGACGGAAATGATTCCCATATCCTAAGTAATCCGTAAGGTGCTTTTTCCATTTTTCACCTTCTCCTTGGAGTTAGCCGTTTTACCACAGCTCCACTAGACGGCAGCACATACACATATAAAATGTGCGCCTCCTTGTCTTAAAACTGAAGGAAACTACAAATCCCGACATGCATTATTAAGCGCCTGACTTGCTTCTGCACAAAGGTCTCAAATGTGTTGCTGGTCCAGGGATCTGGAGGACGACATCCACTTGCTGCTCTAAAGTAAGATTTCGTGATATTTTTTTAAATGCCACTTCAGACTGGGAAAAGGGGGAGGTTTAGATTAGCTTTGTTCTGCAAGTTACCTATTTCAAGATTAATCTTAGCAGTTAGATCAAGATAAGGGTTTTTAACCTTGTTTTTAACAAGTTTGAAACTCGGGTATAGGTAACTTTTTCAATGTGGTTTTTACGTTGGATTTATTGAGAGTTGCCTCACTTTACCATTTCAGGTCATGTCTGCGCTCATGTCCCCAAATAAATTCATTTTAATTTGATAGTTTATTGTAACAGTAAGGCTTTGTCCCCAAGATTTGGTTCCAGAAAGACAAGGCCAGCGAGGGAGAGACTTCAGAGTGAAGGAGGCAGCTACTCGGTGCTTGAGCAGTTGTGCAATAAGCGCTCTCCGGGTGTCCGAGATTGCCAGAGAAGCTTCTGGTACGTGCCTTCGGAGGCAGGCGCCTAACGCTGGCAATGACAGGGCTGCAGAATAACAGCTTTCTAATAAAATCCCGTGCCCAAGATTGGGGAGGAGGGTGGAGTTTATTGGAGTCTTGTACTTTCTAAAGCATATGTATCTCTCAGTTCTTAACGTGTTTAAAGTGCAACTGGATCACTCGCGCAAGAATAAAGAAAAGCAAAACCAAACAGCAGAAGCCCCTGGCATCAGAGTAGATCAGGCACTGTTAAAGTCAGCCTCCGGGGCGCCTAACGAATGCAGACTCTAACCGAGAACCTCGGGGAAGCTGCAAGCGGGTCCCTGGAGCCGGTTATTGGTGAGGCCCTCAGGGAAGCAAAACTCCAACCTAGAATCAAGCGTGCATGCGCGTTACTAGAGGAAATGCTGGTGTGAGAGAAAATGAGAGTAAGCGGCCGTCGGATCCCGGGGGAGGCTCACGCACCGCGCGGCTGGGAGCGAGGCCCGGCTGGGAGGTGCAGTGACGGGAGGGTCCACGAGGTCTCTGTATCGCGCAGAAGTGGGTTCGCGAACTCACGCAGCAGTCTCAGTTCAGAGCACGCGCGGTCGCGTGCGGACCTAGAGCGCGCCGGCGGGCGTGCGGAGACCACAGGAACTACGCGACCCGCGAGGTCTTCTCTTGGACCTGCAACCCGGATGCCTAAATTTGAATTCACAGCCTCTAGACCCTGTGCAGACTGCATAAGCCTTCTGAAGGTAGTGCACTGGTGACCAGACCCAGTCTCCTGTCTGAAACGCTGCTTTCGTCCAGTCCCCCTCACCATCCCCTTCCAACCTGCAATTTTCACCAGAGGCCCTTCAGGCCACGGCACACCCTCTCAAGGAAACCACCAGCACCGCCGCGCCCCCCCCCCCCCCCGGGTCTGCCCTACAGTGATCTTTCTAAAATCCGTGTCTGATTGAGTCACACTCTTCCCATCAGTCCTTTAGTGCCCATTGCCCGCAGGAGTAACTGGCCCCTCAGCATTCCGAGCTTAGATAAAACGTGGAGGCTTGGTTACAGCTAAAAGCCAAGGTTGGCTGGGGAGAACAGAGATAGGTTCAGAAAGGACTGGATCATGTGAGTTCGCTAGGCAAGACTAGATAGCTACCTGTTCTTTATCAGGCAGGTAATTGAGCAGGGTGATTGTGTAGGTTATCTGTACAGGTACCATTTAAGTGGGCTCACTACCCCCTTCACCCCAGCTTTTCGCTTTATAGAGGCTAGAAAACAAAACTCTCAAATTCCTAGCCTCTGCTGCTAGAGCTGCCTGTGAAATGAAGGTTGGAATTTCTGAGGGGGGCTTCCTTCTTGAATAGGACGTGAGGACCCTCTGGAAGGCTTTGGCTTTTATTTCCCACCACCACCTCCCAACCATTTTTTTTTTTTTTTTTTTTTTTGCTGGGAATGGGGATCTGATGCCTTGGGACAAAGCAGCCATTGTGTGACTTGTTGGGAGATCACAGGAACCCATTAAGGACAGTGGGGTGAGAAAATGTACTGTCCCTTGAAGACAGCCTCAGTTGATCATCATTTGACTCTTAACTACCCCCAACCTCATCATTAGCCATTCCTCTCATCCTGCAATCTACCATCCAAGAACCAAGTATCTTGTTTTTGTTTTTGTTTTTAGATTTTTGTTTACTTGACAGAGAGAGAGCAAGCAGTACAAGAGAGCACAAGCCGTGGGGAGCTGCAGGCAGAGAGAGGGAGAAGCAGGCTCCCCTCTCATCAGGGAGCCCTACATGGGGCTGGATCCCAGGATCCTGGGATCATGACAGCAGACACTTAGCCAGTTGACTGAGCCACCCAAGCATCCCAAGAACCAAGTATCTTACGCATATCTTATTTTCCCTAGGTCAGAATTCCTCAGTCTTCCGTTCTGAAAATTACTGCTGGTATCTTTTAAAATGCAACTGCATGCTTAAACTTTAACAGAGGATCAGCAGCATTGTGGTGAAATCTCACATAGCAAAGGAGTCAGGAGGCCTGAGCCTAGTTCTGATTCTGTCATTAACTGGGTCTGTGACCTTGAGCAAGTCAAATCAGTTTTCTCATCTATAAAATGGGAGTATTGGACATGATTTGATTTTCCGGCTCTTTTGTTCAATGACTCTCTGAGGCCAACCATGAAATCTTTCCAGTGTCGAGGAAAAGCCATAGACAACTGATAGTGCAAACCCCAACAAAAGTTTACAGCAGAGAAATTGAGGAGGAGCCTCCACGAGTAAGGACACATACAATGCCACAGCAGTTTGTATAAGGACAGTGGGGACAATGGTGGTGGTGGTGAGGGGAAGGACCTCGCCTCTGCTATATCAGTATCAGAGGCTGTCTTCTCTAAGTACTCAAGAAACTAAATGGTAGATTAAAGTCCAATGTGTTATCACTTCAGTGGGTTATGCTAAGTGTTTTTTATATACTTAAGCTAGGTATCTAGAGTTGGCATTCTTGGAGAATTCTGATGACAGGACTATTTGTCCTTAAGTTCTTAAAGAGTTCATTGAACTGTTCATTCTAGAAATCACTGCACGGGACCATGTACTAAGCCACTAAACTTATGTCTCTAGCTTAAACTACAGGCTCCATTATGGGTCGACTTGATGGGAAGATCATCGTCCTGACAGCTGCTGCTCAGGGGATTGGCCGGGCAGCTGCCATAGTAAGTTATTATCTGTTGTTTGCTTATTAACTTTTGAGGTATTGACTTCTGTGGGAAGATCCCATGGTTATTTAATTCTGTTCTGCTTTTTTTTCTTTTTTTAATTTTGTGTTTCTGTTGTCTTAAGTTACAAAAAGAGAAGTCGCGATGCCTCACCCTGGGCAGATGAAGGAATGAACACCCCAGGTGTTTATTATGTGACGTTACTGATAACCTCTGACTCTGAGAGTCTTTCTTTCTTTCTCTGCTCAGTTTCTCTGCACTAGGATATTTTTGCTGTAGGGGCCCTACAGGAAGGCATAGCTTTCTGAAATTACGTCAACTCAGGTATAGGACTTTAGAGTTACAAGACTGTCAAGTCACCTTTACCTTCCAATTTGTCAACTTCTTGCACATTATAACCCCCACCTGAGCTAATTAATGCACTTACAGTATGGTAGTAGGATATGCTTTGACATTTATGAAAACAGTAGTATACTCTTAGGAGAAAAAGTGTTGAAATAACCCATTTTCTCTCATTCTTGGAATATAATAAGAAATGGAAAATAGTAAGAACTTCCTCAGAAATGAAATACAGGCTATCACATCACAGAAGAGTATTTTGAGAGGTGTCAGTAACAGAGTCCTAGTTTTTAAAAACACGATTTTATTTGATAATGCTTAAAGGGACAAAGTCAAATGACAAGCACAATGTATGTCATGTTGTTCTAATAACATAAATAACTAAATGTTATTAGAATGTCTAAAATAACAATGGGAAAGATGAAATGAGAATAGAGAGCTTGAAATTCCATCTATTTTATAAGGAAAACAATGAAAATAAGATAAAGGGGGAAAGGCTAAATGACTTTCCACTCATGAGAATGGAATCAAATCAAATAAACAAAGGATTTACTTGTATATTGTGTCTCCCAGGCTTTTGCAAAAGAAGGTGCCAAAGTCATCGCCACGGATATCAATGAGTCCAAACTTCAGGAGCTGGAAGAGTACCCGGGTAAGCAAATTGGCAGTGTGAACTTGGGATTCAGGCGCTGAAAGAAAATTCCTTAGCTGCTCAGTTCCACTGGCCTTCTCTTTAGAGCCTGATTCTCTGATATCAAATCCATATTGTGTGAACCTACAAAAATCTATATATTTAAATGTATAAGCGACATTTTAAGATGTATACCTAAAATATTTCATTTATGCAACATGTTGAAGGATTCGGTACTCAGTAACAAAATAACATGAAAATTGAACAGTTGCTAACTTTTTGTTTTTAAGTAAGCTCTAGCCCAACACGGAGCTTGAACTCATGGTCCTGAGGTCAAGAGTTACACGCTCTACCAACTAAGCCAGTCAAGTGCCCCTGTTATTGTTAACTTTTTAAAAAAATATTTTATTTATTTCTTTCTCAGAGAGAGAGCACAAGCGGGGGGAGAGGCAGAGGGAGAAGCAGGCTCCCTGCTGAGCAAGGATCCCAATGCTGGGCTCGATCTCAAAATCCTGGGATCATAACCTGAGCCGAAGGTAAACGCTTAACCGACTGAGGCCCCACGCATCCCTTGTTAACTTTTAATGATGATTTGCCACTCGAGTGCCTCACCGTGAGGGAAGCACTATCCAACAGAAACATGATGTGAACCACATGTGTAATTATCAATTTTTTTAGTGGCTACAGTTAAAAAGTAAAAAGATACAGGTAACATCAATTTTAATAATATATTTCTTAGGGGCGCCTGAGTGGCTCAGTTGGTTGGGTATCTGCCTTCGGATCGGGTCATGATCCCGGAGTCCTGGGATCAAGCCCTGCATTGGGCTCCCTGACCAGCGGGAAGCCTGCTTCTCCCTCTTCTACTCCCCCTGCTTGTGCACTCTCTCTCTCTATTTATAAACAAATAAATCTTAAAATAATAGTAAGAATAATATATTTACTTAACTCAATATATCTAAAATATTATAATTTTTACACACAGTATAAAAAAAGTTCCTAATGGAAAATTTTACATTTTTTTATACCAAATCTTTGAAATGCATGTGTACTTTACACTTCCAGTACATTTCAGTTCAGACTAGCTGCATTTCAAATGCTCAGTAGCCACAAGTGGCTAGTGGCCACCATACTGGAGACAACTCAGCCTTAAAATCATGTATCATGACCAGAAACTGTAAGAGATTAACTTTTTGGGTGTATATTGCCCCTCACTGTACCCCACTGACCCTAATTCCAGCATGAGAGGGCTTCTCGTGGTGTTACTCGGAAAGAAATCAGGACATAGAACTCATTTGAAAGTTAACTGTTTTGGCAAAATAGAACTGGTTACATGATCAAACACAACTTTGTTCACTGAATTAGTTAGCTGAATTAGACCGTGTTGAGTTATCATTTCAACAAGTCTAAGGGAAGCTGCTGTCCAAGAAAAGCACAAAGCAAAGGAAGTTCTTCTGAAACTCAATTTAATCTTCCCTTTCTTCATTTATAATCCTTATTTTCTAAATCCAAAAGGGAGGAATAAAACAAACCATGTATTTTTAAAATCATAAAAATGACTGCTTTTTTCATTAAAGCATATTTGTTGGTTTAGGTTTTTTGGGGGGTTTTGTTGGGTTTTGGTTTGTTGTTTTTTTTTTTTTTTGGTTTTATTTTAGCAGCTAGTACAGCATGTCTCTCTCAGAGCCCACGCCAGATCTCTCATGGTTAGTGTTTCCATCTCCTCTTCTGCCCTCATGTTTCTTCTTGCAATTTAGTCCAGAAATAAGTGATGGTACCCATGACTGACAAAGTCATTTCTAGTAAATAAAAGAATTGACTTAAAGGTAAAGGGCACAAATAGAAACAATCACTTATCCCACCACCCTTGCCCTTCCCCCCTGACAAAATTCAGGATCACTGAAGCAGTGATTCAACCTGTGGGCAAAGGAAGGGCTGGAAAAGACCCACTTTCAGGTATTACTACTGACTTACGGAGAGGCTTCTGCTAGAGAGCTCAAGATGGGGAGGACTGTAAGATTTTGAGATTCCTAAGACCTTACTAATGGCCAACAATCCCATGAAGCCTGGACAAATACTGTAGTCTTCACACCTCAAAACAGCTAAATCTTCAAGGCTAAACATTTTTATGAGTAAAGGTAAATTGCGTCCTTTTATTTTTCAGGTATTCAAATTCGGACCCTTGACGTCACAAAGAAGAAACAAATTGACCAGTTTGCCAATGAAATTGAGAAACTTGATGTTCTCTTTAATGTTGCTGGGTAATTCACACATTTTAATTTCACTGTCCTTACAGAAAGTTTTCTCTTTTATTTAATGACTTTTGATACTATGGCAAAATTAGTCATCGTGAACCATAATATATTTCTTGGGAAATACAGCTAGCGTTTAGACAGAATTGTCATTCCAAGATTCAGCAAGTGAGAAAGCCAGAGAAGTGGACATGGGCTTGAGTCCTAACGGGAATCTTGGTCTCCTCAAGAGGACCGGTAATAATCCAAACCCGTTGACCATCTTAAGGCTGGTAACGGCTCACACCAATGGCCTGGTTAGGGATGCTCCACTAAGACTTATAAAATAAAATGGAAAACTGTTCTCCAGTAGACGCCTTTAAAACAAAGTATATTTACCACGAACCAAGTACTCAGCCTATTGAAATGCAGGTGTTCCCCGTTTTTTGGCACAACATTCTAGCCAGTCCTCTACACCTCCCAAGCTCAGGGTTTCTTACTGGGACAATGAGCCCCACTCAGCAAAAGAAGTTTCCATGTCGCACTTCTGTATAGAGTGCAAAGAGAATGGCTGAACTGAACTTACTAGGGTGGCACCAAGGGTGCCGAACCGGGCGCGAAGGAGGGGAGGCAGGAACTGAAGCAGCCGCGCAGAGGACAGCCAGTGCTCAGACATGGCCCGGTAGAGGTGAGCAGAGAGGACGCTTCCACGGAAACTAAGTGGCATTCCACTTTTCTTATGTAGTGTTGTATTTGTACTGCGGCACTGACAGAAAAATTCCAGAGCCTTCTAATATATTTTTGTTGTTCTTCCTAATCATGTTTCAGCACACACACACACACACAAAAAAGTCCGTCTTCAGTTTGTCATGTTAGATTGTGTGGAAATTAAAGTAACAATTTATGAAAATCTATTTTATAAACTGCTCTTCTCTTATATGAGAATATACTGAGAGCCATCACCAAAAAAATCAGGAAAATTAGTTTTTGAACATCTGTATTTTAAATTGTCAGCCATGTGAGGGATGTAGAAAGAGAGCATGTGCGGGCGCCTGGGTGGCTCAGTTGATTGAGTGACTGCCTTCAGCTTAGGTCATGATCCTGGAGTCACGGGATCGAGTCCCACATCGGGCTCCCAGCTCCACGGGGAGTTTGCTTCTCCCTCTGACCTTCTCCCCTCTCATGCTCTCTCTCGCTCTCTCTCTCTTAAAAAAAAAAAAAGAGAGAGAGAAATAGAGCATGTGGTTCTTGCTGTCGTATGAAGGATGAGCAGGTTATTTACGACTGTGACTTGAAAAGGAGTAAAGGCCGCTTGAAGAGTTTTGGTTTTTTTCTGCTTTGTTTACTCAATATGTTAGAGCTATACGATGCTACTTTGCTACCCTGAGATGTGGAGACCGTGGTTTTCCTTGCAATTTGATTTGATTTCCCTTTGAAAACACTAAACCTGTGCCACTTGAGGGCACTCTTGCTCTTGAAACAGGAGTCAGGGCTGGCGGCCTAGTCTCGCGTTTGTTTATTCTATTTCCTGTGCAGTCACCAATGAGCTTGTGTTCGGTGGCCCCAAATCTTTGCCTTTCTTTTTTAAAAGAAGGATGTTGTTTTCCAGTAAATTTATTTAGCTTAAGTTGTTGGATACTCATTCACCTAATGTACTAAGTTAAAATCTTCATAAGGGAAGGGCCAATGGCCTAAGTCAATATATGACAATAAAAAATGGTGGGGAAATGGAATTCACATCTTCTTAAATGATCATTCTTCCCCACTGATCAATCCCTCTTCCAGTTTTGTCCATCACGGAACCATCTTGGACTGCGAGGAGAAAGACTGGGACTTCTCAATGAACCTCAATGTCCGCAGCATGTACTTGATGATCAAGGCATTTCTTCCTAAAGTAAGGACCACCACCACTAGGATAAGCACCACTGGATAAGTAGGTCTCCACACCGGGCACCCAGAAAGGGTCCTCATATTTCCCAAAAGTGACAGTAGTTAACATAGTGACTAACCTGTACTGAACATTTATATCAAGGCATTTAATATAAATTAACTCATTTAACCTTCCAGTTAAGAAATGTTCAAGAAATATTAAGCACTTTCTATTTGCAGGTCTCCATTCTAGGTGCAGAAGACACATCAGAAAACTAAAGAAAGTCCCTTCTCTAAGGGAGATCCCATTTTTGAAGAGTGAGACAGGATTATGGGTAATGAGACATATAACTTGGAGAGGGATTAGAAGTACTGTGAAGAAAAAGAAGCTAGGATCTCAGTTAAGTCCAGGAGGGCCTCTCTGAGAAGCTGGACTTTTCATAGAGGCCTGACTGAAGTGAGGGTATGTGAGGAAGAGGGCCCCAGGGAGAGGGACAGCAAGGAGACACACAGGACCAGAAGAATGTGATGAGGTAGGTACTACTTTATCACATCCACAGTACAGAGGACAAAACTGGAAGGTGAGATAACTTGCCCAAGGTCGCACGACTAGCAAGTGGTTAGAGCAGGATCTGAATCCTGGAAGTTGGGCCCTTTCTCAAATTTCAGTATCCAGGCACATGCTCTCAAGATGGATGTGTACCACCATTGCTTTTCTGTTTCCTGAGTATTCTTGTTCTTAGGCAAGCCACAGAGGCACCAGAGAGGTGAGAGACAGTATATGCCAAAGAGAGAGCATTCCTCTGGAGTCTGCTGCCCTTGAATTCCACAGCCTTCACACAACTCATCTGTGTTTTTCATTTTATTTTACAAACAAGCATTAAATGCCTTTTAATATAAAGCTCACACTAGGTGTTCCGGGGGGAGGGGAGAGTAAATAGGAAAAACATTGAGTTCAAATGAACTTAGAAGCCAATAGTAACCAGACTGCACAAGCTCAGACAATGAAAGGGGCTGAGTACAGAAGCAGCTCAGTCCAGGGTTGTCAAGTGAACCCTAGTGAAATGCAGAGGAGCCATTCTTCTCTTCCAGCCCAGGTGGATTAGATGACACATACCGAATGCTGCCAGCCCAGCACAGAGAAGAGCTTTTTAATGGTAAGGCAGGGCTGATGCTTTGCTCTGAACATTCAACCTAATGTCAAAAAGGATCCAGATGAACATTAAAAGGAAAATTAGGAAAAATCAACCTAGAAACAAAGGAATTTGTTTTAATCTGCTTGTTTAGCACCTAGAAAGGATCTCTCAGTAGGTCCACAGGATGTTGAACTAGCAAGGTTTTTTTAATATAAATCTCATTTTTTTCTGCTTATTTGGAGTTCAGGAGAATCTATTCTATTTGGAACCTGGATTATTTTTTGAAGACTAATTCTAGGATATGGGAAAGCAGCAGAGATTATGGTAAAAGGAGAAAGCTTAGGTCATAGCAGGTAAGCTATCACACCTGCATAACCAGCCTCCTTCATGTCTGGGATGCTCTACAAATATGAGTGAAGGCAGCACATATGAGTATGGCCCAGTGGAGCTAAAATTTAAACTTGTCAGTAAGTGTTAGCTTTCTAAATAGCAAACACTAACTTGCAAAATAGTGAGTTTACCTATGATTGAAAGCATCTTAACAAGAATCCATATGAGCCAGTAACACCCATTTGTAAAAAATCCCAAGAGATATTAATGACTAGGATGGGCAATCAGGAGTCGATGCCAATTATGAAAATGATAGTAACCAACCTGACCCCAGATTTCGGACTCTGGCATCACAGCCTGAACTCTGCCCCTCCTTCACCATGTGCCCTGGGACATGGCACCTGCACTCTATTTAAAATGAGGATGAGAAATTACATGATTCCTCCCAGCCCCGGTTGTCTGGGATCCTCTGAATTCAATTATGTGATGCACATCATTGTGATGCACCTTTGTGATGCACAGTTCCAGATTAGAACTTTCCAGGGGAAGCCAGGATTTAGAGTCCAGGCATATCTGAAAAATCAGTGGTCAGAACATAGAAACACTTTTGGAAATTTTTGTTCACGGGTAGACATACTGAAAACCATTCCAGAATTGGAATATGAGTCAAAAGGCAAAGAACAATTTGAAAACACTGTAAAAAGAGGTCAGGAAGTTTCCCCCCTTTGCTGTATCTTAGAAGACTCTCTAGCACACAAAAGTGCTTTGGCAAGTATTTGTTGAATGAATGAATGAATCAACCAATCAATCAATCCTAGGTTGTCGGTCCAGGAGAAGGTCAGACATGGAATCACCAAAGACCCAAGAAACCAAAGTCTGCCAGGTTTAGGAGCTGAGGTCAGTGGGGACAAATGAGCTGTGTTAGGGTAGGACTACCCAGATCTCCAGCTAGAGGGAATTTTCAGAGCTCTTTATTCTGGGAGGTGAATCCTACAGAGGATCCCTACATACGAGGCACTTCACTTTATACCTGCCAAGTCGTATCTGCCAGAGAGGGCTGTTGCATGGGGAGCCAGGAGGAGCATGCACACTCTAGCAGCAGGCACTGAGGTGGCGTTGAGAAGGCCGCATGGGAGGAGGCGAGGACAGGGCTCTAGAAGCAGCAGACAGACCGAGTTGAATGGATAGCACAAGTGTTAGGGGCAGCACTAACAAACATCTCCTAGGTGACTATGCTCTAAAGTTTTGCTGAGGAACTGCTGCATTTCAGAAGATGAGAGACTGAACCTACTTAATAGCTCATCTTTTATATTCAGTTGGAGTCTATGTATTCTATAGGTACTAAAAAATAGGTTACATATGACAATAATAGCTCAAAAAAACTGGAAAAAATTTAAAAATAAGTAAAAATGGGTTATTTGCAAAGTTAGATAAGAAAGAATAGTAAGGCTTTGTTTTCAAGCCTTGACTTATTCTTCTGGTCTTTTGTATGAGGACCTCATTTCATTATGATCCTCTTTATCACAGAGACAAACTAGTTGGGTTCAGTATTTTCACCCCTACTGCTGTCTTTGACTTGGATGGGTCGCCTCAGCCTCTCCTTGCACCCTTTAATCCATCCAACACAATGCCTTAGGTTGTTTTAGACTCTCTGCTCTTGGGTGCAAATAGTAACTAGGTATCAAAACAGAAAGGAGGGAGACCTATCATCTGGGCAGACTTCTCCCTGGACCTGTCAGTTACTCACCTCCATTCCTGTACCCCTGCCCGAAAGCCTAGTCCTAGAGCAACTCAACCCAGCAGAAGCAACTTCTCTCTGCACTGACTGTCGAGACTTTCTTTTTAGAAACTTTTTACTTGACTTTGGTGGCACAGCAGGTCCTGCTTTTCCTTCCTCTGATCTCTGGTGGTGGTCTTCCTTTTCCTCTGAGCAGTCATTTTAACTCTATACCACTCTCAGTGTCCACCATCCCCTCCTTGTTCTTTATGATCATCCTCCGAGCCTCTGATTTCAATGAGAAGGTAACGCCTATTGGGCAGGGATTCTCTCCAGCTCTTGCTTCTACCTCCAAAGCATTCATGGGTCCCCTTGCCCCCGGGCATACCTACATGGCCTGGAAAACACACATACATGTTATACTTAAGTATAAATTCATCTGAAAATATTTTTAACTCATAGCAATTTTTTTCATTCATTATATTATTCCTTTAGGTCTGGGGCAGAGTCCAGCAATCTGCACTTTATTATTTTTTTTTCAGCAATCTGCACTTTAAACTAGCATCTCAGGGCGCCTGCATGGTGCAGTAGGTTAAGCGTCAGACTCTTGATTTCAGCTGGGGGCATAACCTCAATGCTCTGAGATTGAATCTCATGTAGGGCTCTGCACTCAGCAGGGAGTCTGCTTAAGATTCTCTCTCTCCTTCTGCCCTTCCCCCCCACCCACGCTCTAAATTAATTAATTTAAAAAAACCTTGCACCTCAAGAGATTTTGATTCATCACAGTGTATGGACCATCTACTGTGTACCATGTCTAGGACGACAAAACAGCCACAGACTCTCCTCTTCAGACCTTCATGCTGGGCGGGGGGGGGGCGGGGATTCTGAAGGAGGTGTTCTTAGGAAAACACTCCTTCAGTGAGGGAAGCAGGCCTTACCGTGTGTAACCTTGTACCACGTCTTGCACTTAACGACCTCAACTCTCTCCACCCTTGTTGCCCACACACATTTCTGCATCTCTATCAGCTTCCAGGGGGTCTCCTTGACATGGTGCCGCAGTAATCTTAGTATGTCCCCAAATGCAAAAATGCCAGTGCTCTGCATTAAACCCCTCATTGTCGCCACCACACTGCCTTCAGAGTAATGCCCAAATTCGTAAATTTAACCCCTGTTGGCCTCAGCAACCTCATTCCTCCCATGCCTGGCACTCCAACCAGACCCTTCCCTCCTTCCAGTTCCACGATACAACCTTTATACATGTGGTTCTTGCTCCTTAAGACACCTTTCTATTTTTCTGACTAATACTCTGGTTTTCAGAAATCAGCCCACCTCTTTCCTCCTTAGGAACCTTCCTCTGACTGTCCCGCAACCTGGACTGGTCCCTTCCCGCCACCCCAATACCCTTCTGTGGAGGTCTCTGCAGTCTGTCGCCAGATGCTGCTTATGTCAACCCCTCCAGTCTGCGGGCAGCTCTCAACGGGCAGGGAGTGTGCCATTTATCTTCCAAACTCCTGGAACTCTAGCGCATATCTGATCATAGCAGGTCTTCAACAAACATGTGTCAAATAAAGTGTTTTCCTACAGCAGGAATACAAAGTAACGATTAATATTCATTAACTTTACATTTAGCTCAGAGTCCCTTCTTGGTCTTGCTGATGATCTTGTGCCGAAGGAAGGCGGTAATCCCCCTGGGAAATGTTCCTGCCAGTGAGCTCGTGAGCATGAAACCACTCCCAGTAATGACTGGGTGAGACGGTTAAGACTGCCTAATAGTGCTTCATGTTAATCGCTAATAAGATGCTTCTGCAAACCATAAGTAAATGCAAATCTTTTAAAGAGGTCATACTTTTATCTTGCCAAGTGGCTTTTTTTTTTGTATTTGTTTTGGCAGATGCTTGCACAGAAATCTGGCAACATAATCAACATGTCGTCTGTGGCTTCTAGCGTCAAAGGTAGGTCTGTCTTCCTCTGGGAATCACGATGCACAGACTCCCATACCTTCACGAGCTGTGGGTTTTCACAAATAGCGTTGATTATAAAGCCCGCACATAATTTCAAAACCACTTTTTAAAAAATTAGTATTATGTTCCTTACTGTCACTCCTTTTTGCTTTCGTTGTAAGCCAATCGTAAAAAATAAATTTGTTTCATTTGCTCTTCCTTGTATTCCTTCTAATGGTTATGGAAATGAAAATCAAGTTGGAAGAAGGAAGTATTTATCCCTTAAATTAACTAAAAACGATGTATTGAACACTATGTGCCCCTCATGGTCCGAAAGGGGGAGAGTCAGGCAAACGCATGTCTTCTGCAGTGTGACAGTATTACCACACGGGTTTGTGCAAAGTGCTGGCACGACACGGGGGAGTGCTTCCCAAAGTCAGCTGATCTGGGCCCTAAACAAGTCAAGTCCAAGAGCCAGGACTGTGGTGCCAAAGGAAATGACGTCACAGTCTGGCAGATAATTTGCGTGTTTCAAACGAAAGCACTACTGCTGAGGTGGTGTCCCTTCTCTCCACAAGAATGCACGTGAAGCCCACCCAAGACAGGAAGGCAAAGAAAGGGCGTGGGCCTCTTGATTTTTTGGTCTGGTTTTTCTTCTGTTGTTCTTTCCCCTGATTCTCTTTTGGAATCTACCCAAGGGCTCTGCTCACTGATGATGAAAACCTAAGACCACTGCTGTCCCCTAAGGGCAGGTTCTCAATGCCTCAGTCTCCATTGAGTTGTGCTAGGAATGATATTATTTTCTCACATTCAGAAACAGGCCCTCTTAAGGGAGAAAATCTGATACCAGATTTTAAAAAGGGTGGGATGGTAGGAAGCATGACAGTGGTTAATGGGGACAGTTATTTGTGTTCCCTTTCTCAAGGGGACCGTCGTTTTGTTCCTTCAATCGCTGAGCCTTCCTTTCGCCCTTAGGAGTTGTGAACAGATGTGTGTACAGTGCAACCAAGGCGGCTGTGATTGGCCTCACAAAGTCCGTGGCTGCAGACTTCATCCAGCAGGGGATCAGGTGCAACTGCGTGTGTCCAGGTGAGGTGGGCACCACAGGGCTGTGCACCTGTCCTTCCTGACACCTGGCTGTCACTGTGAAACCCATCCATGGAAGCTTGTTTACCCTGTTATATTATATCCTGTCACTAGGAAAAAGCTCAAATGAAAAAGAGTCACCACAGGGGCGCCTGGGTGCCTCAGTCATTTAAGCATCTGCCTTGGGCTCAAGTCATGATCCCAGAGTTCTGGGATTGAGCCCCAGGTCAGGCTCCCTGCTCAGTGGGGAGTCTGCTTCTCCCTCTCCCTCTGCCCCTCTTCCCTCTTGTGCTCTCTATCTCTCTCTAATAAAATAAACTCTTTAAAAAAAAAAGAAAGAAAGATAAGAGTCCAACAGGAGGTTGGGAATAAGATTCTTAGTCATTAGGAATGTACCATAGATGCAGAGGGTTTAAGTGGTATTCATGTGTGTGGAACAATTCCAAATCTCGTGGCCAAGACACGCAAGTGGCCAGAGTTTGGTGTTCTGGAAGCAGACCAGAGATGACCTTGTCAGGGGAAAGATAAAAAGTAGACCATGCTTGCGGGATGACTTGAAGAAAGTAAGAGCAGCCCCCCGGGACACAGGGAGCTACTGAGTCTTGTCAACTACCTTGGGTGAATTGTAAATAAAAAGGGGGTTAACACCTTCCTTGATGCTATCAAAAGAGGATCAGCACACTAGGGCCTGCAGGAGAAGTCTGGCCCACCTTTATCTCCTGTGGAGTAAAGACTCAGAGTCGAACACATCCACATTTGCGTACATATTGGCTGTGACTGCTCTCCTGCTACAAAGGACCAAAGAAATGGTTCTCAAAGCGAAAATTATTCCCTGTCTGGCTTTTTACCAAAATGTAGGCTGACCTCTGATAGAAAAGAAAGAAGAAAAGCAGAACTTAGTAGATAAGACATTCGATCTGTCCAAACCAAAGCATTCTATAACTTATTTCATAGGACTGTCTTATTTTCTTAATAACCGTGGGTATGTCTAGGAAGTAGATATGCCCTCCCACTGGTTCCACCGACCCAAAATGAATATGAGGAGCCTAAGAAGAATTATTAACTTCTCCTCTGAAAAGGAATTAAATATCACATTTCCAGAATCACATGGCCCTCGGGGGTTCACAGCTGGTATTGGGGAGTTGGGGGGAGGAAGCAGTTTGCAGTTATCTGTGAAACTTTTCATAACCTAAAGTGCATGCCAGAATTTGGGGTAAGAGCTGATGGGGAAAACTGTGTGTCGTTTGGAAAGTTCCACATCAGATTGTTACATATTCCACCATCGTCTCCCCTCCGGTGAAAAACCACTGACTTACCAGTTTAAAAGAGGAATCAAAACACCCTTCAAGCTACAGAATTTCCACCATTGAGGTGTTCTGTTTAATTTTTCCTGGACTAGAAATGTAAACCTAGGTAACACCAAGAAAGAGGAGGATGTAGGCGAGACGGTCTCACTGGGTTTTAACATACCCACTGGTGACACTTGACCCTAGCTATTTTGGGTGCCATTTACCCAGTGGAATAAATGGCAGAATGATTTGGAAAATGTGGTTGTTGGAGCAGCTGGACTTTTCAGAAGATTGGAAAATATATTATCAAACCGTCTGGAACAAGGAACTAGCTGTGACTCAAGAGCCAGTCACAGAAGAAAACCTGACAAGGGATGAGCAGGTCTGGGGTGGCGCTGATGGCGTCAGAGTCACAACTCTTCCACACCAGGCTCGTGTAGACTGGGGCGGGCCTTGTTGGTCTGTGCCATGGACACAGGAGAGTCAGCGCAATGGAATGAAGTAGAAGGCAAAGGCTTGCTCTGTGGTTTCATTTAATAGCCATTAAGAGCAGCCATATGAAAGAGATGATGCTCACTTGTCTGAGCAGGTGGGAAGGTGTCAAGTTGAATTTTAAAACTGGATTTTGAGGATATTATTCAGTGAAAGCTCAGGGTGTCGTAAGCATACTGTTGGTAGGATCTTGGACTGTTAGGAGGCTATGATGAGAGAAGTGAGGAAAGTATCATTGGAAGCTGGCTACAAGGGAATCTTTTTTATGTGGTTCCAGAACGTTGATCGACACTATTGCCTGCAGGGATGGGGGAGGTAGAAAATGTTCCTAATGAACTGGGTGACCTACTAACGGCAGTTTTCCACTCTGAGTGTCGAAAGGGCTGCCCACTTGTGGTGAAATGTGAGAGGAGACAGGTAACCTAGAGAAAGGGTGTTGAACACAGAGGAGCTGGAACTTCCTGACTGAAGATGCCCACCTTCTCCAGAGAAATGACAAATGACGCTAAAATTGAGAAATGGTTTCCTGGTAAACCTGATGGCATTCTCAGGACTAGAGGGTGTGACTCTAAAATCATCTGTTATGACCTTACATGTATCATGTGGTTGCCCAAAGGGCTCTCAGCGCCCCCATGAAAAAGGCCTTCTGAAGACAATTTACAGATTACATAAATTAAGAGCAAAATCTGGGCAACTTGCTCTGGTGGGAGCTTGAACCAAATGGGATTTTTAAAATTTTAGCATCATTTTTACTTTTTTTAAAGTGAAATAATTTCAAATTCTATTTTCTATAAGAAACATGAAACTGTGTTTAAAAATAGGAATTCGAAACCTATCAAAGTAGGCAAGATAATGAGAAAAATGTAGAACCATCTAAATTACTGAGGACCATGACAGTCATGGCACTGTCCCCGAGAATCCCCACAGTGAACCTGACAGCAAAGAATGGTTTTGAGATCATGAAGGCATCCTGCGTTCTTGTACTATGAAGCACTTAGATGGATGTGTGGACATCTCACTGTTGTTCTGAGGAGTAACTGAGATAATACATGTAAAAGTGCTTAAAATCCTTAAAGTGTCATGTCGATGTACTGTGACTAAAACATGTCTTGGGAATGCTGGGCGATTCATCCAGAATCCTTGCCTCGTGTCACAAGGAATTATGATCTGTATTTTTAAAAATCGTAGAAAATGGAAGTGAAACCATCATTCAAAGTCATGGAGAAGGACTTCACTGATTGTTGTATCATATGGAAAGAAAGTTTAAAGTTTGTTAGTGTCTTTTTCAGTTTGAGTAATTAACCAAGCTGAATGTCCCCCTTTGATTTAGGAACAGTTGATACCCCATCTCTGCAAGAAAGAATACAAGCCAGACCAAACCCCGAAGAGGTAATATCTACTATTTAAATGTGTTTAAATCTTCTGGTTGAAAAATCTGCTCCTCCTTCCCTAGAGTAGACAAATTCATAGAGACAGAAAGAAGAGTGGCTGCCAGGAGTTGGCGGAGGAGAGAAAAGGGAGTTACTGGTTAATGGGTATAGAGTTTCCATTTTGTGGGATGAAGAGTTTTAGAGATGTGTTGCACAATAACATGAATGTACTTAACACTACTGAACTATACACTTAAAAATGGTTAAGAAGATAAATAATATATTATGTGTATTTTACCACGGTTTTAAAAATTAAAAAAAAAAAAGCCCTCCTCTTTAAAGATCTGATACAACGTCTGTAGGCTTTAGCATAAAACATAGTTTGATACCTTGGAAGTCACCATAGTCCTACTTGGTCCACAATTAATGAAATTAATGATATTATCATTATAATACATGATTACTCAAGGCAGCACACCACTGGTACCTCTATAGACTCCTCTTGCCTTTGACCTCCTGAGGAGTAGTTCTCGCTTCACCTCATGCCACTGATAAGCTGGTATGGTTTCTGGTCTTAGGCACGGAACCACTTCCTGAAGAGACAGAAGACCGGAAGATTTGCAACCCCAGAAGAAATAGCCCTACTGTGTGTGTATTTGGCTTCTGATGAAGTAAGCACTGTTCTTCCCAGGGATTTCATTCTTCCCAGGGAGTTCATTCTTTCCAGCGAGTTCATTATCCTCATCTGGCCACGATTTGCTTATCAAAATAATGTCATGTTAGAGAGTTGCAACATATATATGCTAAGAGGTTGCATTTACAAGCTAGGGATAAGTTGTGATTTAATTTGTTCAAAGAAAGACCACATGACTGGAGCCACCAGCTCTTCCTCGTTCAACTCTACATGTCACTAAATCTTGTAGCAAATGACGGGGAGGACTGACAAAATTAAATTGCTCAATTTTACGAGAGACAGTTGCTTTCAAATATTATAATTGGGGAAAGCCTGATTAAACATAAGTAAGCAAGGAACCTCCAAAATTATGAGAGCTTCAGGTGAAATGGGAAAAGAGACAGAGATAATTGTCTCTAAACAGATATAATTGTCTCTAGAAGACACTGAATTGGCATCTGGTATTTTTAGTTTAGGAGAAACCTACTGGCTTTTTTTTTCCGACTTCTTGTTTGTTCATCACGTATGGAAATTCCTATTTCTATCTCTTTCCACTTTGCATCTATTTAGTAACCAGTTTCTCCCTTAATAGCTTTTGTATATATTCTTAAATGGCACACAATTACGAAAGCAGAAACTACATATATAAGGTATAGAGCACAAGCACATCCCCCTCTGTTTTATGTGTTTGCATATTACATGACCAGGGAACCACAGTATATGTGGAGAGAGGAAGAAAGGGACTCAGGCAGGAATAAGGAGTTACTGATACATTAGCTCTTCTTTACAGTAACTTGGTACACACCAGGCTGCTGGTGAATGTGACAAATAAAGTAGTTGAAATATTTTAGTGATAGAAGTTACCCCTTCTCAGATCTGTTAACAACTGTTTTTAGTAGCTGCAGGAATTGCTAAACGAATTACTAACAGAACAAGTTCATTGGCCTTTGTGGGCTCTTTGACTTTGTATCTACAGAAGAGTTCATTTGATTTGGGGGTGACAGTGAGGACCTAAATTGCCCTTGTGTAGCCAAATATTTGGAAATGTTCTGGCTTGAAATGTGCAATAAAAAGACCTTCGGACTTTTAGAGGAACCCAGAGAAGTCCATATGTATCAGAAACCTTACTTTAAAAAAAAAAAAAAAAAACACTTTGAGGAATTGGGGTCATTTCTTGGTAAAGTACCTGATAACCCCCTAATTTATCTATAATATTTGATCACTTTTCATAGATTGAAGTTTAAAAATTTCTGTTCTCATACTATGATGTCTTTCCTTCCTGCCTCTTCCATTGTCTCAAGCTTTAGATAAATATAAAAGAACAGAAATTTAATATCCATGCTTCAGTTAAAAGATTTTAAATCCCTACCATAATGATCATTTCAGCTTTCTTAGGAAAATGAAAAATTCCATGGAAAAAAGTTAATTTTCAAAATTCCCTTAGTTTCATACAGATTGGGATATCTGAAACTAGTGTAGAATATTTTCTCATAGTGTAATAGATATAATAATTATTATTGATACAAATTTTAAAAACACATTTAGTGTGCTTCAGCTTCAGGAAATACCTTTCTATTTCAATCAACTAAATATACAATATCTTATATAAAAAATTCTGTTTGTAATTGACATGATCACTTTATGACTGACACTTGATGATGTTCAGAAATTTATTAATGGCATAAAACTCAGCTACTTTAGAATAGTTCTGAATTTCAAAATGAAAATGTACTATTTCAGCCTATACTTTACCCTAATTTAGGGAGTGGCTGCATATCACTAAACTTAATTTTCTGATAATAAGACCAAACCCCTGCTTAGAATGTGACACGAACTAAAACACTAGCCAGAGGCCAGTTAACTTCAGATCTCAAGAACACCAAGCTGTTTCAAATCATCCAAAACTTAATTGAGATTTTCCTAAAATGTTTGTTAGGTGGGTATTCCTATTACTATGAATACATTGTGTAGCTATCTCAGTCATGGGAAAATTGAAGAAACACAACCTGTGTTAAACCTAGTAATTATTCTGTCTCCTTGTGTTTATCACTGCAGTCTGCCTACATAACTGGTAATCCTGTCATCATTGATGGAGGCTGGACCTTGTGATTTTGATCTCCTTGCTGGGAAAGCAGGCCCTTCCTGGCCACAGTGAACCTGGTTATGAAGAAAATTCACCCATCATGTCTTTCCTATTAATGGCATATTAATGAAAACAAGCCCTTTTTAATGATGTCATTGTTCACAAGAGTCAGATTCCTTAAATATATTAATCTCTTTCTAACTTCCTCTGAAATCATTGTATGGAGATGACATAAAGGATAATGAACTCACTGCAAGTGCATAGTTTTAAAATAAGCCACAATCTGCAAGCATATAAAATTAAAATGTGAATATGAAAAATGGAAGGTTTTTAAGAAAAAGGTATTAATTTGTATTTTACTGCTATTTCAAATTATTCATCTATTTTGTACAATTCTGCATTGGTCTATACATGGATACCAATTTTAAAATTTTACACCATTATAAATGAACACAAGGTAGGAAGGAATTTAGCTTCAGTAACTTACATTAAAAGGAGTTTAGATTTGGAACTATACTGTTGATCTGTTATATAAAAAAAAAATAATCATCACGTGTTTATACTTAATGGATGTTATCACTCAAAATTAAGTACTATTTTCTTAGTTTAAGTAAAAAAATCTTTCATAAAATAAGCAATGATATTTGGTATGGGCCTAAGAAACTTATAATGAACTAGCAGTATTATCAATTTGACTGATATTTTTTAGGTTAAGTGTAGATTTTTTTCACCAAATTCCAAGTTAATAGTAAGAGGACATGAAATTTAGAAACAGTCTCTGGATAAATAAATGTAAGTGATTCATATAATAGGAAACAAAATTAAAGGAAATAAAATTTTCAAGGGATGGGTGAAATAGAGAATTAAGGAATACAAACTTCCAGTTTTTAAGTAAGTACAACATAGGGAATATGGGTAATAGTATTGTAATAACATTGTATGGTGACTATATCATGGTGAGCATTGAATAATGTATAGAATTATTGAATCAATAGTTGTACACCTGAACTTAATGAACTTAATACAGCATTGTACGTTAATTATAATTCAATTAAAAAAATGGTTACAAAGTTTTTGGTGGCTTTTTTTGGGGTTTTTTTGGTTTTTTGTTTTTTTTTTCAAGAAAAAGCTTAAGCGGGGCACCCGGGTGGCTCAGTTAGGCATCTGCCATCAGCTTTGGTCATGATCCCGGGGTCCTGTGCTCGAGCCCCAAATCGGACTCCCTGCTCAGCAGGGAGCCTGCCTCTCCCTCTCCCTCTGCTGCTCCCCTTGCTTATGCTCACTCTCTCTCTCTCTCTGTCAAATAAATAAAATCTTTAAAAAAAGAAAAGAAAAAAGAAAAAGTTTAAGCAAACTCATGGATGATAATTCTATAAGAGATTATTGGGAAGAAATTTTTTCTTGTTCTTTTAGTTTTAGCATTTTATGTTTGTTTTTTATTTGTTGCTACTTTAGAAGACCAAATGGTATGATGCACATATAGATAATAAATGAGCATTTATTCTTAGTCTTTCTTTTTAAAGCCTTAATTAATAACATTAATTCATATTAACAAGGAAAATTTTGAAATGGGCAATGAAAGGATAACATTTTATGTGTGAGGAAGAATATTATGTGGTTGATGAAAAAGAGTTAAAACTGACAGCAAAGGATATACTGATTAGCACTCCTGAAGAGTCCACTGATTATGAGATTTGCTTTGGAGTTCTGGACCAGGTAGTCCATAACTGCATCACAGAAAGCTTGGTTTGTGATGGAGACCAAGTCATCCAATTGACCTTGGATATTAGTTTTATGGTTTGTGAAATTAAGGAGTTGGGCCACATGACTTGGTGGGTTTTTTTTTTTTGGTGTAACATAGTCAAAATGCTGTAACTTCTCATCAAGTGAATTGATAGACGACTGAAGCTTATTAAGTATGTTAGGAAGTACTTTATGCTGTGAGCCAGTATACATGTGTATGCATAGCTATGACAAATGAAATCTAAATAAACACACCATGAATTCCGCAAAAGAATTCTAACATTAACAAAGGCTTCCTCAGAGTTAGTTCTCTCAGCTAACCATAAACGATAAAACATAAACAATAAAAGCAGAGGTAAAATTTCACCAAAAAGTTTGTTCTCCAAAGTCATGTTAATCAAATGGGGTGATGTGTCAATGAAGATCATATGACTGAAAGAAAAGGAAAAATATATTTCATTCCTGTGGTAAGAGGAAGCTGGATACCTCTAGAAATTCCTACAAGTTTTAGGAGAGGAAGAGCAGTTTAGGAAAATACAGTAATCACTTCAGATGCTCTGAACATTATTGGATGGATGTAGGTTCATCCATACTACTCACAAAGGAGGACCTGAGAGACAAGAATGAGTGGTTTCCGTCTGGTGGAGACATCGCCTTGACTTCTTGCTTGAAAAGTGGTGATTGTTCTTCTTGCTTGAAAAGTGGTACTTAAAACTGGCCCAACGACTGAAAAACAGGTAAGATAGTTTTTATTCCTGAAGGAAATGAAAATTACCCCAAAACGGGCACGCGCATATACACACACTCACTCGAAGGGCGGAAATATACAGGAAAGGAAGACACAGAAATGGAAGGGAATTTTAAAGGAAAAAAGAAACAGCTGATGAGAAGGTTAAAATCTAAAATGATGCAGTAAGAAGGGCTCGTGTTAAAGAAGCAATAAAGAAGCGGAGGAGGAAGCGGAGCGGGGGAGACAAGTCTTTTTATCCCACCTAATTGGTCACCCAAAGGATCCTGTCTTCCCAGCGCATCTGAGATGTGCTAAAAAAAAAACCAAAAACAAACAAACAAACAAAAACACCCGAAAGGTGGAGCTAAAACCCAAAATTGTAAGTCGGTTTAGGAGACATTAAACCTCGTAAGTGGCTATCCGGCCTGCGCCCCTGGCTCCAGAAGAGCCAGAGCTGCGAGTCCTCACCAGGGTCTCGTCGTCGCCGGGGTCCGAGCTCGAAGGGCGACCTTTCCTGGGGACGCACTGGCCCTGGCACCGGGGCCGTCCTCCGGGCCAGAACCCACGACTGAAACACCCTGGGGCCGGCCGAGGTCTCGGGAGGTGGGCCCGTGGTCGCGGTGCGGCCGCGGTGGGCCAGGACCCGCCCGGAATTGGTCGGGGAATTACTCCCGCGCCCGCCGCGGCGCCAGACCTCAGTCCCCCAGGCGGCCTCGCGCCTGCAGGGAAGGCGGAGCCTGGGAAGCCAGCGGCGCGCCCGGCGCCGGGATCTGCACGTTTCGCAGCCTAAGGCTCCGCCTGGGGAGATGCGCTGCCGGGAGACCGTGCGCGCCTGGCTGGACCAGGCTTTTCCGCAGACATTTTACTCTGTAACCCACCTTTCCTGCGCTGGAGACCGCGAGGTGAGTAGCCCGCGGGGGATACCAAGGGCCCAGAGCGTGGTTTTCTTGTTTGTTTGTGTTTTAGTGCGCAAATCAACCAGAGGGTGTTGCTACTCTGGGCTACGTTAGCATCGCGAAGGTGCTGGGAACCAACAGACCCTACTGACTGGAGAATGTAACCGCCTGCTCAAAGTGCACACTGTCTGTGGCTTTTTTCTTTTCTTTTCCTTTTAACTTATCAGCCATCGGCTTGTTATCTCACCCTACACTCTGGTGATTTGTTGCCCTAAAAGATTAATATCATAAAGCCACCATTGCCTTTAGCCTCCTGTCAAGAAACGGACACCGGTGGAGAGAAGTCAGCTAACTTACTTAGCCTGGTCACCCTCTGTTTTCACTGAAAGACTAACACCCCCACATTCTTCCACTTTATAAGGGGACTCCACCTGACATTATTGCTACTACAAACTGCTATCATAAAATTCTGGCTCACTGTTTCTCTCTAAGAAGGAAACATTTTATTTTTTTTTTTTAAAGATTGTATTTTTTTGACAGAGAGAGAGCGCGCGCGCAAGCAGGTGGAGCAGCAGGCAGAGACAGAGGGAGAGGGAGACGCAGACCCCCTGCTGAGCGGGGGGGGGGGGGCCCAATGGGCTTGATCCCAGGACCATGGGATCGAGGATCAAGGCAGACGCTTAACCGACCACCCAGGCTCCCCTGAAACATTTTACTTTACCAAATACCTGTGTGTCTTCTCTAGGCCAAGCAGGCATAGGGACAAGAAATACAAATATGAATTAAATACAGTTTCTGCCATTCAGCACCTCAAAATCCAGTGAATCAGAATATACTTAAGTAATTAGGTACTGTGATTTGTCCTATACTATTGATGTGAGCCAAGTGGCTGATTCACATAATATAATTTTCTAGAATATTAAGATCTTTAGAATTACAACCCTATTGACTAGAGTTTTGCTTTTTTTTTTTTTTAAGGATTTCTATAAAAGTGGGAAAAAGTCAGTGGTGTAAGTCTGTCTTGGAGCCTACTCAAAAAATTGCTGTGCTAGATATAGAAGGTTGGCATTCACATCCATTCCTACCTATGTCTAGTATGCCTTCATGTGGAGAACAAACTGAAAAACACTTCCTAGACTCCATTCCAGCTAGAGTTCTAGATGTAAAATTAGGATCTGGCAAGTAGATGAACTTTTCTGAAATTTCAAAAGCAGAGGTAAGGCAGAAGCCATCTCCCTGCTATTTTTGGCTGTTTTCTATCGGCAGGAAAGGTCCAGGAGATACCAGTCCTAGTCTTCAGAACTGTGGGTGTGGGGAGTGACTTAGCAGCGGTGACAACCAGACTCAGCATTGTCATGTCACATCACCAGCTCTGTGGCTGTCAAGAAAGCAACTGAAGGAAGTGTTAAACATATTTTATGTTCCTTGTCCAAGCAGCTTCCAGATCCCAGCCTCTTGGAGTCACGGCTACAGTGGTGTTCTTGAACTCCATAGCCCTTGCCGGGCCTTCAGATTGTAGCAAAAATAGTACATTCCTCAGTGATTCATTTGCTAGTGTTCTAGATGTCATTCCTGGAGGCTCAGTCTAGAACCTGCACTTCTAGCCCTCTCAACATTCTCTAGCTTTTAAATAATTCACTTAATTCCCTGTGTAAATCCTCTTCCTGTTTAAAATACCTGAAGTGGTTTCAATTTCCTATACTGGCTGATTAATATGTTTGCTATGTGGCCTCTGTCACATAGCAAATCTCTTCCATTTCTTTAGATGGGAAATGAAACCATGAGATTAGATTCAGGGCCTTGCAGTGATGCGAATGCGTTCAGTTGGGCTCCACCCTCTGCAGTTGCCACAGACCCCCTCACATTTGAGTTTGGCCCCTGAAAGTATTTGAGTTTGTTACCCACTGACTAGGTTATCTCTGAATTCTCCTGCTCTACAAATGTAACATAAAATACTTCTTCACTTAAAACTCCTACAGAATATGTTCTGTAACAAAGGATTGTTGCATATCTATGTACTATTCACTAGCCCTGTTGATAACTGGCAGGCCAGTGACCCTTGGTCAGCACACAAACACCAATGATAGAACAGATCTTTCCCCTGGGAGAAAAGGATTTATAGCTTTTTCCACACAAAGCCTAAGAACATTACATATGGGGAAATGGAGCTACCTATATATGCACTTGTGTAATGAGGGAGTGTTCGAAGTATTTTGTAGTCATGTGTCATACCTGTTAAGAAGAGTACAATTATGAGAAGTTTTAAAGAGTTTTTAACAGCCTTCTAAAGTCATCGAGTATCTCTTATTCATATAATAGAAGCGCTTTACCTTTTTTAGAAATCTATTTTATTTCTTTTTCTGCAGTTTATATGAAGGACTAAAAGGCTTGAATTTGGCAGTGTCCCTTGTCTGTGCTTTTCAGTACAGTATACATATGCTTTTTTCTCAAGGAAAATCTTATAAAAGGAAGATAAATCATGGAGGGATTCTCTATTGGAACTCTATGATGTATTTTAATACTATATTAAGATTTCTGTGACATAGGCATTATCACCTATCCAGACTGGCCAAGTAACTTGCCCAAAATGACCCAACTAGGAGGCAGTGACACAATTTACATTCAGGGTTTTCATTTCCATCTTCCTCTGACTGCTCCACATTTTTGCACCCTTATGCTCACTCTACTCTAATTAATGGAAATGTGCATAGAATTCCCTACAGGCACTGTCCTTTTTTCTCTTCATCCAATGGTGCCCAACAGCCTTGCCCACAGATTTTACTGGCAAGAGGTGAATCATGCTCAGTCCTAAACCAACAGCTGGCATAAAGGAATGGTGCTACAGAGATTGATTTTGACCAAGAATGATTTATCCTGAGGGGTGGGGAAGGTACATACTGGCATACCTGAGTAATGGCTCTTAGTAGGTAATAGGTTATGCTGCCACACTTGGGGAGATTGAATTTCTAGAAATTCTGATTTCAGTAGGCCTCGACATAGTATTTTAAACTTTCAATTAAATGCATTTGCCCTTGGTAGGGAGAGGAATTAGAAATGAGAGAAGCAAGTATTGGGTCCCTTCTTACCTAGGAATAATTCCCTTGTAATCACATCTCATTACATAGTGTTTTACTTCACAACGATTCAACCAAATCACTGTATCAGTTAACCAAATAGAATAGCAATTGTTTTCCTTTGATTACTTGGTCTCTTGTGGTCGGCACACCTAACACTTTCAGATAAAGTCATTCTCTTCAGGGAAACATTCTTAGTCATTTTAGTAATTAATGCAAGGAAATTTTAACTTGACCTTCACTTGACCTGACTTTCTCACTGCTGGGTAGGTATCCTTTTGGGGCATGAACATGAGATCAGAGTTGATTAACAGAATCCAGAAACTGGAAGGTTTCTCTATGTTCTACACAGACATACTATATCAGACTGTGAACCTCCACTTTCAACACAAGTGGATAAACAGCAAAGGTAGGAGTTTTTATTGTCATCATTACAGAGTACTTAAAGAGTTGTGGAGACGTTCTTTCAAATGTATGAATATAGGGTATACAGTACTCCAGCCATGTATATAAATTCTCATTAAGATTACCCCATTAAGTGTTGGTCTGTCCGGGTTCAGACAGAAAATAATAAGAATTACCCGTGTTTATCTGTATAATGAGCCCTTCACAGTAATTTAGCTGATACCAATAAGCATATTTTACTTGACCAACAGCCTATGGACATTCACAAATTGAGAATTCTTTTATTTCCTCTGGAATATTACAGAAAGCACTTTTAAACACTTAGATTAATAAAATAATCTGAAAAATTAACAGACATCTTACTGTATATGAAAGCATATTTGCAAAAGTGGTTTTCAAAATGTGCTTCACTTGTCAGGAGGAATAGGGGTCAGGGCTCCTGCAGCTCCATCTTTATTGGTCCCATGTGTTGGATTTCAGGATAGAGTTTTATTTGATGAAAAGAGTTCTTTGGCTTAAAAAATATTTGAAAACTGCTGTAGAAGATGTCAGGCACTTCTCCATCTTCTTTGAAAAACACAAAAACAAAAAACAAAACAAAACAAAATGCCTTAAATTGTAGCAGTGGGATTAAGTTACCTCAAATGAAATTACCAGATTTTATCTCTGAAAAATATTATTACTGAGGAAAGCTGTATCATTTTCTTTTCTTAAAGCTTTAAGAATTATATAACTTCTTAAAAATGTATTTTGAATTGCATAAGAAAATCTTATCGTAAACATCCTAACAATGCAAAAATATAGAGAATGAAAATGAAATTTCAGCCCCTCTAATTCCATTTCCTTCCCCAAAGGCAACTACTATTAACTATTAACTACCGTTTTTCTATTTATTTACATACACATGCATATACATAATCACTCATATTCTTGATCTGTTATTCTTGATCTACAGTTTTCTCTCAAGTTTAAAGGAAGGATTTAGGAGACTGTTCTTTTAAAGTCCACGACTTTATGATTTTGGTGGCATATGTCCCTATTGCAACATGAAAGTCAAATTAAGCCAGTATGGTTTCTAAGCATGTAGATCAGTTCTGTAGGAAATTCTGTATACTGGAAATGTTAAAGAGAGGCATGAGTGGCCAACAACCTTTGCATATGTTTTTAGAAAACTCTTGAGCTGTTAGTGGGCAATCACAACAGTCATAACAGCCACATTCTTAGGCTTAGGTCAAACCACATTCTTCTATTGTAATCTATATTTGAGTCACAGAACTTTGATAAAATTAACATGAACATGATTTACTGAATTACAAAATCTATAAAATTCCACCATTTGACATGAGATAAATGTTTTCTAATATGGTTTATTGTTGTGTATCAGTCTGAATAGTGCAATATCTTGATTGAGAAACAGAAAAAAAACTTGCTTCTGTTTATAGGCGATTTTAGTATTTATCTAAAATGTGCTTTGCCTTCCTACTTCTCAGTATCATTTTTTATATACAAAAATCTCTCAAAGCATCTTAGTTTAACTGAATTTTTTTAAAATGAGAGCTCCTTAATCCTTAGAATCTTAAGGTATATTAAAATGGCAAGTTGTCACTTAGCCAATTAATTAATAATTCAGAATATGTAAATAATATTTGTCATGAGAACAGATTAAAAGTTCCTGTTTCATTATTTTGTCACCAATGTTGTGTAACCTAAATGGATTGGTAAATTTTTTTTGTTTATAATAAACTGTGTAACAGTCATAACAATGGAGAAAGAGTAAAGCTGAAGGTAATACAGGATAGAAAATAAAAATATTTTCTTACAGGATGTGTTTCCAAACTTCTTATTGAATGTGTTTTCAAACATTTAATTTCAAACAATTAATTATGGCTATATATGAGTGGGATTTTAAACAAAATATTATAGCAAAAATATAAAAATATAACAGTGATTTGGTAGGAATGACATGAAATCAAAGAAATAGATTAAAGAATTCTCTCATTTCACAAATTTTTACACAGTTTTACTATGACACTTGGCTGACACTGGCTGTGTTCATTGAAAATATTTAGGTTCTCTAGGCTTTAGTTGTCTCATGCAAATATTAAAGAGATTGAACCAGGTGATTTCTAAAGACCTTTCCAACTTTTATTATCCCATTAAATTGTGATTCTTAATTACTAGGAAACCATCTAGTCTCTCCATATTTCCCTACTTTTTATTTTTCCACTCAAGACACCCAAGCACTTCAGTTTAACAGCTTTCTTGAAAGATTTGAAAAGACTTTCATGAACACAATGAAAAAACAATTGTCTCATTTAAATAGCATTGTTGAAAATGAAGTATTTCATTTAGATTAACTTTCTGGATAACTAACATCTATTTTATTGAATGCCACATTTTTTAAACATTCTCTTTACATTTCTAAGCCCTACTATATACTTTAATGACTCCTAAAACAGAAAATATTGGCACATCATTTTTTTCTTTTCATTTTCTTGAAGATATAAAATCACCTTCATAAACATATGTTATTATACAGGGGATCCTTCGGGGTAATTCAGGTATGAAGGTTCTTACTGAGAATTCATTTGGTGACAAGTGACAGAAATCCAACTCAAACTAGTAAGGAATGTATTGGCTTAGCTCTAACGGAAAAGGAGCTGCTTCCAGGCTTATCAACAGTGTGGTTATTAACTTGAGGCTTTCCCTTTCTCTCCTTCCATACTAAGTCACTTCATTCTTTGGAAGGCTTTTCTGTACATCACAAGGATTGTCTGCAGTGAGTCTGGGCTTAGCAAACCCAACAGAAAGAAAGCTCTTTCTCAGTGGTTCCAGTGAACACCTTAAAGCTGACTCTCATTGGCCAGGTATGGATCACATTCTCATGCCTAAAACAATCAATGTGACTGGGAAAGAAGTTCCCTCACTGACCAGGCTTGTCCTTGTCTCCAGAGCATTGGTAGAGCATGGGGATTGGGAAAAAGAGGAGGACATGAGTCTCAAATGAACCACATGCATGGAGAATAGAGGAGATGGGGATTATACAAAAGAAAATCAGTATGCTGGTACCAAAAAGTCAGGGAGAAAGATGCTTGGCAGGCCAAAACTACAAATATGGAAAAGATATTTATCCCCACATTTTGTAGCCTTAAATTTCTAGCTTTCCATCTCCATCCTGTCAGCTATTATTAATGCTGCTTTCAGTTTGCCTCTATCACAATCTCGTCCTACATTTTAACTTACAAATCTTATCTTCTGTGGGTTTGGAAACCAGATGAGCAAAGTCATTTGAATTGTTTTCAAAGTAAGAGTTAGTGGGCTCTGAGTGAGTACTTGAGAGCTTCTCTATAAGTTAGGAGTATAAACCTTCTACTTTTTAATAGTTTTCATGACATATCTTGGACACCTTTAAAGGTCATTTTTGCATATTCTCTGATTTCTTTGCCAAAACTGTCTTTATGGTAGGGGATACACTATTGTAATGTTAAGACTCGATGACTATGAACAGTAAGTGCCATGAACATGGTTGCTTTAAAATAAAGTTTACGTTTTTGTCATTTTCTTAAATTTAAGTGGGTTGCTAAAGTGAGACCGGTGATATAAATATTCTTTAGAAATGGAAGCATAGCAGAGAATAAACAGTCAAAACTGACCAGTTGTAAATTGTTTTCCTGGGTTTACTAAAATAGTCCTATTTTATTTTACCTTTTCTCTCTGCAGTGACTCTCTGATCTCAAATAAGTACTTTGGTGTCCATAATGGAGATTATAGGAAAATAGGGAATTTTTTTTGGAGTGCAAAAAACTATATAAATTCCCACAAATACCATATACCATGCAACATGCCAGGTTTTGGTTATTTACATTAAAAGAGACTAGAATAACTAATAAAGTAAATTCTCAAGGCTCCAATTTAGCCAATAGTTTATGTCTATTAAAACTTGTTGGCTATTTAAAAATATTCTTCATAAATATCATAATTGGCTGATTTTGGAAATTTGATGAAGGAGTTGATTCTAGTGACATTGCCTAAGAGTTCTTATATAATTCTATTAGCAAGACAAATGAAGAAATGACAATGATGAGTGTTACATTCACCTTATCATTAAGTTGGCCTTGGAAGAAAGAGGTAAAAGGCATCATCAAAGAGAATCAATGGGATTAAGTAGTAAATGCTTCCAGTTGAGGGGGGGGGAAGGACCTTGTCCTGCTTAATAAGCAAAGCAAAAAGAATCTTAGAGATTTATATTAATTAGGGAAAATTATTTGAGTGGCTCATAACCAATACTATTGAACGTTTACCATGTGCATGGTGGAACCACTCTTATCTTCATTTTATAGATAAGGAATTAGTTACAATGAGGCTAAGAACTTTGGTATATGAGAGAACTAGACTAGCTTTGTTCAACTCCAGACCCAGCATACATCACCACTTACTATACGAAGGGGTCATTGTCTACAGAGTAAAGGCCAAGTGCCATGGTTTGGGATATGATATCCTAACTCTCCAGCCTCATTTCCCATTGCTCTCAGCCTCCTACCACATGCTGAAACAGAGTTTCCCCTTACATCCCACTGGCTTCCATATCTCCATACCTTTAAGACAAGGGTTCTCTGAACCCAATATTTTTCCTGGCAAAATGCTATTCTTTCTTATCATGAGTCTAAATTTTTGAATGAGTTTATAAATTTTATTTTATTTATTTATTTTTTTATTTATTCATTTAACAGAGAGAGAACACAAGCAGGCAGAGAGGCAGGCAGAGGCAGAGAGAGGAGCAGGCTCCCTGCGGAGCAAGGAGCCCGATGCGGGACTCGATCCCAAGACTCTGGGATCATGACCTGAGCCAAAGGCAGTTACTTAACCAACTGCGCCACCCAGGCGTCCCGAGTTTATAAATTTTAAAAATCATATCTGCATATATACACATATATATAATTATATGTACATGAACTTATTATATATAATAATAAAAATCAAACTGAAGGTTTTTTGAGATGCCATGCTGGCCAACATTGTATTTTGTAAGGAAGAAAAATAGTGGTGGTGGTGGTGATAATGATGGTGGTAGTGATGGAAAGTATGGAATTTTCTTTGGGATATTAAATGCAAACATCTTGGCACTTTGTTAAACAGAAAATGATTCCTTGAGGAAGGGGTCCTGTCTAATTAATCCTTGTCTTTATGGCCTAGTGTAGTGTGTGGGACATATTAGGTATGCGGATGTGTTGAATTCGATTATCCATGCTCCCACATAATTTTCTCTTTGCTTCTCCCAGGGTTTATAGTTCATACATCCATTAAAATATCATCATACTTGTTGCATTAGGAGTAAGATTGATTACTAGTAAAAAGAACACTTTACTAACAGTGATTTCAACAATTGCTTCAAAGCTTGGCTTCTAAGATTAATGGAGCAATTCAAGGATATCATCAAGTAACCAGCTCCTCCCATCTTATTTATCCTCCTTAGTGTGGGGCTTTTTATCCTCATGGTTGAGAGATGACCACTGGCCTTCCAGGTGGTATATCTACATTTTAGGAAGGAGAAAGAAAAATGTTAGTGGACAGAGTAAACAGTATGATCCTCAAAAAGCCTTGCTTTATTGTCTGGCAATGAAAGCCCTACCCAGGGACCCTCAATTGTATCTCATTGCACAGAACTGTGAGACATGACCACCCGGAGCTGCCAAAATGAGTAAGAATTCGAGTTTTTGGCTTTTCAGCCTATAGCATGGGAAGCCAAAGGCAGAGATTGAAGTAGTTGTTTATGGAGTCAACTATAAGTCTGTCCTACAGGTTTTTTTGTTTCTTCATGTAAGTTTATTTTTCCTGGCATATTGTCAGCCTACAGAGAATAAAAAATATGTTTTGGTAATCTTCGAATTACCCACAATGACTATCAAGAGGCAAGGTGTCTAAGATATTGTGGCCATTCAATCAATGTTGTATAATTTTCACTTTAATTTAGGAAATATGAACAGGTAGGAATTAATGATTCTAGTTTCTCTGAAAATGATGGAATCCATAGATATCTCTTCAGTGACTTATTTCTTTTTTTTTTTTAAAGGTTTATTTATTTATTTGACAGAGAGGAGATCACGAGTAGGCAGAGAGGCAGGCAGAGAGAGAGGGGGAAGCAGGCTCCCTGCTGAGCAGAGAGCCTGATGCAGGGCTCGATCCCAGGATCCCGAGATCATGACCTGAGCTGAAGGCAGAGGCCTTAACCCACTGAGTCACCCATAGTGACTCATTTCAACATTGGAAAATTCCCTGGAGCTTTCCAGTTTCATCAAGTTGGCCCATTAGAGAGAATAATTTAACAGTAATTATTGCTTGGAATATCGGAAGAATAACTCAAAAAACAGGGTAGGAAAGAAATCATATAAAAATATTAACAAGGCCTTTTTCAAGAGAGGTAAAGGTAAATAAGAATTAGTGTAATATATTGCAATCGAAGAGAAGATTAGCAATTGAAAGTTAAGAATAGGGATTCCTGGGTGGCTCAGTTGGTTGAATGTTTGCCTTCAGCTCAGGTCATGATCTCAGGGTCCTGGGAGAATCCTGCATCCAGTAGGGAACCTGCTTCTCCTACTGCCTGCTGCTCCCCCTGCTTGTGCACTGATTTACTCTCGCTCTCTTTCTCTGACAGATAAATAAAAAAAAAATTTTTTAAGAAAATTTAAAAAAGAAAGTTAAGAATAGTCCAATTTAAAGTATATTAGACATTAGAGTGCTAAGGGAAAAAAATAAATGCAATTCATTCATTTAAATTGCTCAAAATGGTGCTGAATTCATTCATGTAAATCTCCAACTTGTTCTATATCTATACTATTTCTCCTTCAAAACAGATCCCATTCCTCTTCCCTGTGTCATCTTTTTTCTAATTATAAATCATGGGGGATGAAGATAAAGTAATTCAACGTGAAGATTTGGAACCATCCCCGGGAATGGATCACACATCTTCTACATATCAAGAAACACAGGTAAACCTACGATCGAATGTAGAACATTCCAACCATTTCCTTAAGGAAGGGACTATATATTTCCAAACCTATGATACATTTGTGTTCTCTTCATTCTCCATTATTCAGTTAACAATTCTCCCCATTCTTAATCCCCAAACTCATACAGTAATGTAACTACCAGTTTTCCTGGTAGTCATTAGCAGCTAGACCCACATTAGGCTGGAAAAATAGAGAGCCTGTGAAATGCTTTGTATTCCCAACTTAACCCCTGGAATGGTTCTGGTTTCTTTCCTCTCTCTTTTTCTTGCTTAAAATCAAGTAGATAAATGAATTTGAATTTGTTTTCACCACAAATAGTTCTCTTTTTCTGGACCACTTTGATATATTTACCAAATATTGCCTTGAACAATATCTTAAATAGGCTCATTTTAAACCCAGTACTATAAAACAAAATGGAATACTACGTGACTCAAGCATTTATAATGTTACCAATAGAGACTCAATGGTATATACTCCTAATATAGTTCTTGTTCCAATTATTTACTCATTAGCTATTATTATAGCTGTGCATTTCCACTATTAAGTGTTAGCCTTAATTCTAGTAATGGAAATTTGATCTGTGATGTGATGACTCAGTAACTATAAAAATGTACAGCAAATGCACAATTTTAAGGTTTCTTAAATTGCTTTAAACACAGGAGGAAATAGTTGTGAACTTCAAAGCAACAGATACCAAAGAACCAATGGAAGGAAGTAACCTCCTGAATAACCGTGAAAAAAAGCTGCAAAGAATACCAACTGAATCAAATAATTTGCAAAGACTAAGACGAACATTTTCTTGTCCTCCACATGGTTTACTGGATAGAGGAATAACAAATGGTATGTAAAAGGTAAAAATTAATTTAGAAAGAGAGGATAAAAGATAAAATTGTTATAATGAGAAATTCCAAAAATAATATGGCTTAAAGGACAGAAAGAAGTTTACTTCTCTCACACATAAAAACTCCTGGGTAAACAATTCACTTGGTAGTTGGCTCTGCTCCACGAGTCATTGAGGGGCCCATGCTGACGGGTTCCGCCATCTTTAACTCGAGGCTTCCCACAGTGCTGTTGCCACTACCATTTCAGCAAGCAGGGAGAGGAAAAAGAGCACAGATCAAGGACATTTTCCTTTTTTGTATCTGAGTAATTTCACAAGATTCCATTAGGACTCCAGTGAGAAAAATGATTGAGAAATCACTTGTAAACAGAAAAGCACTACATAAGTATTGGTTTTAATTATTATTAAATAATGCAACTAATGTTTGAACAAACACAGCCCAATTTATACTTTCAAATGAATCCATCATTTTATAAGTAAGGATCCTGGTTTCTAATTCAACTTATTCCAGTATAACTACGATTACCTAAAACATTTGGGGGATTTTTCTTTGCAAGTTTATCTCAGCGCTATTTTAATATTCTTTGAGGAATGGATTTGGTTTTTGGATGCAGCCAAACATTATTATGATACCAATTTGATGAATAGATGGATATTCAGGTTCAGTAATGCTGTTTTTTTGTTCAAAAAAGAAAGATGTGTGCGTGTGTGTGTGTGTGTGTGTGTGTGTGTATTAATTTTGTACCTTGGAGAATGTGGTATAGCAGGAAACAGAAGAAGGGGTTTGAAAATTGTCTATAAAGGCAAATTTAAAGACAATTTCAAAAATTATGTTGAGGAATGACAGCACCACTGGAGTATGTATATGGCTTCCCAAATAATTATGTTGAAGAATATAACACATTTGATCTAGAAGTTGTGTTTACTAAAAAATCAGACTCATTTCTTTATTGCTATACTTCATTTGTGAGCTCGGAAAGATATTTTTACCATTCTCAGCTGGAACAATGGAAGCCAAGTATAATATGTTTATTCTAGCCTCCGCATATGGTTTTAATGAAATTAGGCAAGTTCCAAAATATACACCAGTTGATAAGGCAACAGATAATTTAATACCTTTTCTGTCCTTTTTATTATCTTTTTAAACTTTCAAAATTCAAATCATGGCACATTTCTTGTTAAAATATTTATAGTAAAACAGACAGGGATTGCATTAAGGAAAGGGTATAAATGAATGATGTGATTTGGAGGCCCATTTTTTTAAATTCTGTGATCATTGTCCAGAAAGCTGCCTGAGAAATGGGAACTCTTGATATATAAACACCTCTTCACTTGTTTTCCTATGCCTCTGTTCCTGTGGCTTGTAAGTCTGCTCTTTTTTACCCTGTACTCCTTCCTATGTCCCTTCAGTGTACTTAAATATTTTTCTTAAAAAGTAGATCTTACATGTGAAAATATGATTTTCCAAAATCACAAATGAGAAGTAAATTGCTAACTGAATTAAATGTAATTTAGAGAAACCTTGTAAATGTACACTTATTATATATTTAGAATTGAATTTTAAATATGAGAAAGGAAAGAAATGTTATAGGTTTAAAAGGAAAGTGGTCTTGAAGTGAAAAAAATTAATTCTACCTTCTGAATTTAGTACAAAACAGGTTTTATGCTGTGATATGGTAAAATTTAGTAGCTGGCAATTCCTGCTTTCCCATTGCACCTCCCATACTACATAGAAATTTCAGCTCCCATACCCAACTGGAAAAAATGGAGGGCTTTTAGTTATTTCATTGTAATAGCATCATAGTCTACAAAATCTGTAATAATTCTGTGAGGGTTAAACATTGGGACATTGGATTTGATCTCCCGCAATATGGTAGATGAGATTCAATGAACAATCCTATCACTTATGTCAATGAAAACATCCGAAGACAATATTTTAAGTCTTTTTAAACGCACCTGTTATCTGTCAAGAAAACAGGAACTTGCCAGACACCAAAAACAGTAGGAGTGAGAGAGATAAATAAGCACTCAAGCTTGCTTTCACTCTGGAGGCTTCTGCAAAACACCAGTGAACTTGAGATTCATTTTGAGAACCATGAGAATATAGGAGGTTATGCTTGGGTCTCCCCATGTTGGGGGAAGTTTCATAGGAGACATCATTCTCCCTTTACCCACACTGGGAAGCTGGAACCCAATGTGATGGTGAATTTGAGGTAAACTTGCCTAGTAGAGGTCGCCAGCCACTCAACCTTATCTGTCTAAACTGTGGTGTTCCTGGAGGAAGGAAGAGTCTCCACTAAAAATGTACAGTTTCACACTGATTTGTGTTCCAAAGTCATGGAAAAAAACTCGAGCTGAAAATATATTTAAAAGTAATCCCAGATTGTTAAGATTCGAAGCACATGGTAAGAGCAAATTCAGATCTTATCTGGGAAAACTCACATTCACCTCCAACAATTCCGAAGAGAAGGTTTCAAGGAAGAGTTCACTGTTGCAAAACAAACAAACAAGCAAACAAAAACAAAAATGACAACACACACAAAGAAACAGATTTCAAAAATTTGTATTATCAGAAAATAAAATATAAAATATTCTCAATATCTATGAAGAAGTTAAAGAGGTGGACATATAAAACAAGTAACTGTTTATAAATATGAATAGATTTTAGTAAGCACCAAATTGAACTTCTAGAAATGAAAGACATAGTACAGTAATTGAAATTCAAAACTCAGTAGATTAGGCAACAGAGTAAGTGAAAAGAAGATCGATAATCTAGCAAAGAGATCTGAAGATATTACAAAGCAGTACACATGAAAAAATATGGGCACCATGAAAACTGGGGTTAGACAAATGGAGAAAGACTGTGACTGTTTAATTATTTAATCATTGTTCCAGCAAAAGAGAATAGGAAGAATGGCAAAGAGGAAATATTTGAAGAAATAAAGATGGAATGTTCCAGCATTGATGGAAAACATAAATTCTGAGCAAACTAAAAGAAAACCATACTGAAATTAAACATAAGTACTGAACATATCACACTGAAATTGCAGAAAACCAAAGAAAAAGTAAAGATCTTAAAAATAGCCAATGAAAAGATTTCCCTAAAAGCCTTAAAAACAATACTGAGGGGCTCACCCCCCCACCCCCTCCCCTCCAAAACCCTCGTACTGCATGGAGCACTGGGTGTGGTGCATGAACAATCAATCTTGTAACACTGAAAAATTAAAATAAACAAATTTGGGGAAAAAAAATAAAATAAAAAAAAAATAATAAAAAAAAAAAACAATACTGAGGGGCGCCTGGGTGGCTCAGTGGGTTAAAGCCTCTGCCTTCGGCTCAGGTCATGATCTTAGGGTCCTGGGATCCAGCGCCCGAGCCCCGCATGGGGCTCTCAGCTCAGCAGGAAGCCTGCTTCCCCTTCTCTATCTGCCTGCCTCTCTGCCCACTTGTGATCTCTCTCTCTCTCTCTCTCCCTCTGTCAAATAAATACATAAAATCTGGAAGGAAGGAAGGAAGGAAGGAAGGAAGGAAGGAAGGAAGGAAGGAAGGAAGGAAGGAAGGAAAGGGAAGGGAAGGGAAGGGAAAGAAAGGAAAGGAAAGGAAAGGAAAGGAAAGGAAAGGAAAGGAAAGGAAAGGAAGAAGAAAGAAAGAAAGAAAGAGAGAGAGAGAGAGAGAAAAGAAAGAAAGGGAATGCTTTCAGGATTCTACGTGTTAAAGTAGTAAGTGTGGTTCCAGGGATTAAGTCTGCAAAAGAGAGACCATGAGATACAAATGTCAGTGGAGATTTAACTTCACTGGTACTTTTATTAGGATTCTTACGGTTTTTGTCAGTACTTTGGTTACAAGTTCTGAGTTTTGAGTGGTCTGCCCAACTGTTTTCCCAGGAGTCTTTGTATTTTCAGCGTACAATTTAGTACAACACAAGCTTTTCAAACAAGGAAACATTTCACATTCTAATAGAAATGCCTTTATTAAAGGAAATTCTTCAGGCAACAAGATAGTTGTCCCAGAAAAAAGGACTGAGTTGCCATAACGAATAACGATCAAAACACAAAATGGCTGAGTATGCGGGTAATTCTAAACAAATATTGACTATAGAAAAGAAACAATAACAGTGTTTATTTCAAGAAAACTAAAAATACTGGAATGCGATTGTTCAAGCCTTCTCCTGTTCCTATGAAGAGAGTAAAGATAGCCAATGTTACTTTTTTTATTAACTACTATTTATGGTAAAATTATAAAGAAAAATAGGGAAATGGTAAAAAAAAATTCAAAAGAGTAGTTTCTTCTGGCAGTGTAAAAGGAGACTAGGGCTGGGGATTAGGAGGTGAATCCAAAGACGCTGGTAATTGCCTATTTTTTAAGATGGTTGGGAATTATCCAGTTGTTCGTATTACTGATGTTCTTTAAAATTTATACATGGTTAAAAATGTTTGTATGTAGAGTTAACATTTTAAAAATTTTTACATTATACTAAAACCTGCATGTGACAAGTTACTGGTAGAAACTAGTTTTCCTGGTTTATTTCAGTTACCATGATTGTTCTTCTCTGGGCTGTAGTTTGGTCAATTACTGGCAGTGAATGTCTTCCTGGAGGAAACCTATTTGGAATTATAATCCTATTCTATTGTGCCATCATTGGAGGTAAACTTTTGGGGCTCATTAAGTTACCTACATTGCCTCCACTGCCTCATCTTCTAGGTAAGTGCTAAACTCTTTCTGTTTTCTTCAAGAGTAAATCATATTTTAAATATTGTAGTTTGGAAAGCTTTTGGAAATAGATATAAAATATTTCTGCATTTGCTGTGTTGGCACCAAAAGCCAATCATTAAATTTTGAATTAAACACAGTAATTTTTAAAAATTAAGTTAAATTTGCAATTTTAATTAAATAATTTGCATTAAAAACAAGATCAATAAATACTCAAAATTGATCACTTCCTAATTACTTTACTGCATTTTCCCTTTATCTACACTCTTGAAATTATAGAATTAATGTCTAATGGTGTATGACTGGCTAACTCTTCCCAATTCACATTTGTTGACATCACATTGATAGCTTAACATCAACCATGATAGAAGTAACTATAAGATAGAAGTCAGCAAATGCTACAAAACAGGCTCAATATATTGTAAGTCACTCACATCATTGACAGAGGAGTGAGGGGGTCATCTGCCAAATCAATATCAGGAGGCCATATCAATCCAGACCATCGGCAAAGGAAATAGTGTCCCAGGGAAGTTGTTTTCACATTCATTTGGAGAATAAAAAAATGCTTCCTCATGCCCCTCCAGCAAAACTCCAAAAGAAACTCTTAACATATTTTTGAGTTCTTGTTAGATTATTATTTCTTTTGAACTGCACTCATTTCAGCATTCTTTATAATGAAAAATCTGAAAAGTTCCTTAAAGTCCATTAATCGATCGAAAAATTACAGTACTTCCAAACATGAGATACTATTGCAACTATTTTTTTTTAAAGACTTGTTTATTTATTGGAGGGGGTTGCAGAGGGAGAGGGAGAAAATCTCAAGCAGACTCCCTGCTGACCATGGAGCCTGGTACAGGTCGCAGTCTCACGATCCTGAGACCACAACCTGAGCCAAAACCAAGAGTCAGATGCTCAACCAGCTGAGCCACCCAAGCACCCTGATACTATTCCAACTATTAAAAAAAAATGAGGCACATACATACGTACAGAAGCATGCTTAAATCGGTATAGAAACCCTGAAGAGTGAAAACCTTTAGTGAGTGAAGGTCGAAATCGGTATAGAAACCCTGAAGAGTGAAAACCTTTAGTGAGTGAAGGTCGAAATTGGTATAGAAACCCTGAAGAGTGAAAACCTTTAGTGAATGAAGGTCGAAATCGGTATAGAAACCCTGAAGAGTGAAAACCTTTAGTGAGTGAAGGTCGAAATCGGTATAGAAACCCTGAAGAGTGAAAACCTTTAGTGAGTGAAGGTCGAAAGTTTGCAATTGTAGTGTCGTCTTGTACTTGTCCCTTTACACTTGTCGGTAATGTTATAATTTACCACGAGCATGGGGTATCCTTAATACTCTTTTAAAAACAACTGTTGTAGGCCATTTCATACTTGCAAAAAATTCTGGTAGGACCCTAACTGCAGAATTCAGAACTTAAAGAGACCTTCTAGATTCATTTACTGCCATAAGCGGCAGTGATGAGAGATGCTTGGCAGTGATGCTTCCTGGCCTAACGGGGTCTGGAGCAAGTCACTCCAGACTTGCTGTGTTTGTAATCAGCCTCTATTCTCTTCGCTTACATACAGAACATTGCAACATCAGTAAGTTTGTTTAATCATTTAATGTGCGGTGCTTATGAGGACGTGCCGAACAGAGGGTACCGCTGGGGAAGAACAGAGGCTGGAAGCCTCACCGTGTCTGACGGAGAAGTCTTTCCCAGTGAAGGTGCCTGTGGTATCAGCGAGGGCACGATGCTCTCACAAAATCCTCAGCTCCCTCGGTCGCTGTCACCTACTTACACTTCCCAGAATGTGTCACACTCCATCTTCACACCTTGGAAGAAACTGTTAACCTATCCAGAAACTTTTCAGCTCCCCAGCCCCTTCTTTCCTTCTTTGAATCCCTCTGACTCACTCCTCCTGTCTGAGCTCATACAACACTTCCATAAAATTGAGGTGGTCAGTTTGCTTGCTCCTCTAGTGACTGAAAGCTTGTCGATGTGAAGTACCAAGCTCATTATGGTTCATTATTATATTAAATATTAATATTAATATATTGTATCATTATATTATATCATGTTATTATATTTCTAATACCTATAGTGTCTAAAACACTGAAGGTGGGGCACCTAAGTGGCTTAGTCGGTTAAGTGTCTGCCTTCAGCTCAGGTCATGATCCCAGGGTCCTGGAATTCAGCCCCACATTGGGGCTCCCTACTCAGTGGGAGTCTGCTTCTCCCTCTCCCTCTGTCCCTCCACTCACTCATGCTCTCTCCCTCTCTCTCTCAAATAAATAACAAAATCTTTTTAAAAATAAACAAAAAGAAAAATAAAAGAAAATACTGAAAGCATTAGGTAAATGTTGGATGGCTGAACAAAAGAGTCAGCAGCTGACAGGACAGAGCGATATCTATTTCATCATAACTCACCTATAAGCCTTTGCAAAGCAAGGTATGTGTTTTCTGTTAAATTATCCGGCTTGAAGGTAAAATAGAGCCCATACAGGTATTTGTTGACAATTCAGGTAATCTGACATAGCAAATAATTTCAGGAGCTCTTTGCTATTTGCACAAAGGGTGACTGAATTGGGCATAGTATTAAAATATTTTATGTTTAGAATTTGACCACATTTCTATCCAAATACTGCATCCTGTTTCTCCCTTGCAGGTTCAATTATTTAGGAACAATTAGTGATCTAATCATATTTTTTAAAGATTTATTTATTCATCTTAGAGAGAGAGAGAGAGTGGAGGGTAGGGGCAGAGGAATAGAATCTTCAAGCTGACTGCCACTGAGTGTGGACCCCGACACGGGGCTGTATCCCACAACCCATGAGATCATGACCTGAGTTGAAACCAAGAGCCAGATGTGCAACTGACGAGCCACCCAGGTGCCCCTGATTCTAATCATTTTTATCTGCACATTAAAGCCTTTTTTTTTTAGCTCCTCTAATTTAATATATATTTTTGTTTTTTATCAAAAGTTTAACCTTATTTCATCTAGGGACTAAGCATAAAGGATGTGGTTCCTAGGATTATAGGGTAGTCTCTTTCACACCTAAAATGACAAGACATATCTGTCAGAATGACTAAAATAGACAATAAAGAAACAAGTGTTCGTAAGGATGTAAAGAAAGGGGAACCCTCTTGTACTGTTGCTGGGAATACAGACTGGTCCAGCCACTCTGGAAAACAGTATGGAGATGCCTCAAAAAGCTAAAAATAGAACTACCCTACAGCCCAGAAATTATACTACTAGGTATTTACCCAAAGAATACAAAAATACTAATTTAAGGGGATACATACATCTCAATGTTTATAGCAGCATTATCAACAATGGCCAAATTACGGAAATAGCCCAAATGTCCGTCAACTGACGAATGGATAAGGAAGATGCCATAAAAAAAGAATGAAATCTTGCCATTTACAAGGGCATGGATAGAGCTAGAGAGCATTATGCTAAGTGAAGTAAATCAGAGAAAGGCAAATACCAGAGGATTTCACTCACATGTGAAATTTAAGAAGCAAAACAGATGAGCATAGTGGGGGGAAAGGCAAATCAGAAAACAGACTCTTTTTATTTTTAATTCAATTAATTAACATATAATAATAATATTAGTTTCAGAGGTACAGGTCTGTGATTCATCAGCCTTGTATAACATCCAGTGCTTATTACATCACATGCCCTCCTTAATGCCCAACACTCAGTTACCCCATCCCTCCACCCTTCTCCTCTCCAACAACCCTCAGTTTGTTTCCTTTGATTAAGAGTCTCCTGGGGAACCTGGGTGGCTCGGTCAGTTAAGTGTCTTCCTTCAGCTCAGGTCATGATCCCAGAGCTCTGGGATCAAGCCCCACATTGGGCTCCCTGCTCAGTGGGGAGACTGCTACTCTCTCTCCCACTCCCCCTGCTTGTGCACTCTCGCTCTCTCTCACTCTTTCTCTGTCAAATAAATAAATAAAATCTTTTTTTTTTTTAAAGAGTCTCTAATGGAGAAAAGCAGACTCTTAACTATAGAGAACAAACTGATGGTTACCAGAGGGTAGGTGGGTGGTGGATGGGTTAAATAGGTGATGGGGATTAAGGAGGGCACTTGTAATGAACACTAGGTGATATGTGGAAGTGTTGAATCACTATAATGTACACCTGAAACTAATATTACACTGTATGTTAACTAACTGGAATTTAAATAAAAACTTAAAAAAAAATTAAAGAGACACGAACTCAAAAATAAATGAAATGCCAAAAATATTTTCTGTATTTGTACACTAACTAAAGAGTTGTTGGCTTCTTCATTCTAGGCATGCTGCTTGCTGGGTTTCTTCTCAGAAATATCCCCATCATCAGTGATAACGTACAGATCAAGCACAAGTGGTCTTCTGCTTTGAGAAGCATAGCCCTGTCTGTCATATTGGTCCGAGCTGGCCTTGGGCTTGATTCAAAGGTATGAAGTGTAAATTTCTAATTGTTGACTAGGAATTGTATTCCTCCGGTACTGCAGCTCTTGAGAATCACTGAGCTTTAGACACTTTGTGTGATAGTTTCAAGAAGAGAATAGAGTTTACTTCATGCAGGGCTGACTATTCCCAGAAGATGTCCCTTATTCTTTCTTGGAGTGAGGGGGAATTACTGTATGGGGATAGCACTAAGAATAAAGGCTCCCCTTTTCTCTAACAGAGATCTAGGTCATCCTTCTAAATAACGGTCATGAGAGAAAATACTACATTTTTGGTGTGCAAAGCCTTATGCAAGTATTTAAGGCTAATCATACCAGTTCAAGAAGCTGTTTGGTAAAAAAAAAAAAAAAAAAGAAGCTGTTTGGTACATAAGATGAGTCTCAAGCATGCTTATTTTAATGCGATTACTAATGTATGTTTTTGAATGAGGGAATGAATGTTCTTGGGGATGAAGATTTTCACCCTGGTCTCTTTATGGGGCCACAAATTATTAAAAGAGTTAACTCTGAGAGTGTTCAATCAGCTAGTTTGGGGATTATTGAGCACAGACTCTAGAGCATCCTGCCTGAGTTCAGACCTAGCTGCATAACTTACCAATTTCATGATCTTGGGCAACTGACTTTGACTTGTGCCTTTTTAGATGAAGATGTCTAGAAATAATGGGGCTAATAATATCACCTATATTGTAAGTTTGCTATGAGGACTGAATAAGCTATCTCCAAAACACTTAGAACACTGAAATGTTTGTTAAATAAAACTCATTACCTAGAAAATTCATGATAACCCAGACATGGTCTGAATACTGAAGAAAAAGTATTAAAGTCATAATATCTGTCTTTATAGGATTATTTTAGTATCTCTATTTGTATATTTCAGGCGCTGAAGAAGTTGAAGGGTGTTTGTGTAAGATTATCCATGGGTCCTTGCCTGGTGGAGGCCTGCACGTCTGCTCTTCTTGCCCACTTCCTAATGGGTTTACCATGGCAATGGGGATTTATACTGGGGTAATGGTTTTTCTTTGTCATATGAAAATAATACAGGGATGTTGAGGGCTGTCTCTGATTCCATACAAGAGAATGCGTAACAAATTTTCTTAAGGATGTCAGAAATTACAAATAGATATTCCAACATCATCTAAATATTATAACTTCAAAATATACCATATATAGAATATCTCTAACTTTCAGAGCGATTATGATTTAAACCATTTTAAAAGTAATGATCTTTTACCTGTACCTGATTCCATGCTGGTAAGAGACATGCCATCTCTCACCTCAAAGTCTGTGCAGAGGATAGTAAATACATCAACAGTAAGCAACCCCTAATGCTGTTTTTCTTCTTCTGACACCAGACAATTATGATTAGGTGGCTCTGCTGTCTCTTCTTTCCACTGCCAGTGCTTCGAATGGTCAACAGCCATGAGAAGTAAATAAATGTGAAGGTACTTGGTAAGAATTTCGTACTAATAAGTAGGCAAGAAGCAAGAAATTCTTACTTATGGGTAGAGACTGTGGAGCTGTACTGCCTGGATTCCAATCCCAGTCCCGTGACTTTCCAGTATGTGACCTTTGGCAAGGTTTTGAATCCCTCCACATCTCAATCTCCTGATTTGCAGAATGAAGATAAGATTGTTGTGAGGATTAAATTAGTTAATATATGTAAAGCACTTAAAATAGTGTTTGGCACCCAGTAAGCACTGTATAACATTTTCTGCTGTTAACTGCTCCTACTGGGGTTACTACTACCGTCACTGCCATTATGGCCTTCTCTAATCCGTTGTCTATATTATGTACCAAGTCCCAGCAGAAGGTCTAACATCAGTCGGTTCCAATTTAAAAAATCCACAGCTGCTTTTCAACTCTCATACCATGAATGCGTTTGTTTGTTTTTAAAGGTAGGTTCCTGAAACGTAACCCCGCGAGGGCTTCCGTACCACACATAATTATGTATTTTCGGGCAACCTAAGTAGTTCGTTCCAATACCACTTGTTCATGGCCACACTTGGAAAAAGTGCTCCATAGAATGTGTGTGTGTGTGTGTGTGTATGTGAGAGAGAGAGAGAGAGTGTGTGTGTGTGTGTGTTTCTGGCTTAGTGCTTTACTGCCATTTGAAAGACAGTACTTGTCTAAAGTGTAACCTCTAAAAGAGTAGAGTTTACTAGAATTTCCACAACAATAATAACAATGAGTAAGCTGCTATCAACTGTTTAAAGTGCTGCCTACTTAGTTTTGTTTTAGGTGCCGTGTCTCCAGCTGTCGTGGTACCCTCAATGCTCCTTTTGCAGGAAGGAGGCTATGGGGTCGAAAAAGGCATCCCAACCTTGCTCATGGCTGCTGGCAGCTTCGATGACATTCTGGCTATCACTGGCTTCAACACATGCTTGGGCATGGCCTTTTCCACAGGTAAACTGGTCAGTTCACAATGAACTGTTCTCTTGTGCCCCAAAAACATAAATTATGATGTGACAAGCTAGGCATATTTGCTTGATAGTTGAATAAGGCAGATTTAAATAGAGAAAGCAACTCCAGGAGTTACTTCTGTACCCAAGGAGGAGCCAGTTGCTTCCTATTTTATTCCCTTCACCTTCTGGACACGGACTGTTCCAGTGGTCTGGTAAGTGCATTAGTGGGGGATCCAGAGTAGCCAAGTTTAAGGAAGGATTTGAATAGCTTTTGCATGGAGCCTTCTGGGAAAGTTAAACCTTGCAGACTTCACACATAGATGAGTAGGTTTTTCAAAGAGCACAAATGACTTGAGAGCCGTCCAAGTGGAAGGTACAGCATTCTTCTAAAATAGGAACAGTTTCTGCTCTCTTCGCTTTAACAATTTATGGGCAATGACCACAGTGATTTTAATGGTTATCTTATTAGTACTTACTAAGTGTCCAATTATGGATGTATTTTGTGCTAAGTAGTAATAAGAGAAGGGCACAAGGCACTGTTTGTCTCATGCTATTATCAACACTTTTACTCTCCTTTGACACAGCACAAGTTTCTTTTTAATCCATGTCCAAGATTGGGAGATAAGATCTGCAATTCCATATTATTGACAAAACGTAATTGTAGCCTAAGTTTAGTTTCTAAGAATTGTGGGAACACACTTTCTTGGAAGGTCATGTGTTCTCAGTCTCTCTACCCCCATAGTTATCCTCCCATTTTATAATTTTTGCTGATTACCTAGAGCCTCACCTCTTCCTCATTGCCCTAAAGTTGCCTTTAGACATCCAGTCACTAAATCAATCTTAGCAAAACATAGTTCTCATAATGTCATTTTTTGGTACAAGAACCAATGAGGATTTGCTGTTACCTATTAGGTCAAATCTATTCTCTCGTCTTTATTTTCATTCTGCAATACATGTCCAAATTTATGTTCTCACTGGTCTCCTGGTATGTTTATTTTACTGTTTTATTGTTTTCTCTTTCCCAGCTTTATTGAGTTATACTTGACAAAACTGTAAGACATTTAAAGCATGTGGCATGACGCTTTGGTATACATGTGTACATTGTGAAATGATCCTCCTATTGAATTAAATAACACTTCCATTACCTCACATATTTACCTGTTGTTGTTGTTGTTGTTGTTTAGAACATTTAAGTTCTACTTTCTAGGCAAATTTCATTTATCCAGTATGGTGTTATCAATTACAGTTACCATGTTAAACATTAGATCCTCAGACCTCATTCATCTTATCTTGAAAGTTTGTACCCTTTTACCAGCCTCTTCCTTTTTCCCCCACCCCCTAGCCCCTGGCAACCACTTTTCTACTCTCAGTGTCTGAGTTCAACTTTCTGTTTGTTTGCATCTTTAAAACAGTGGTTCTCAACCTCAGCTGCACACTAGAATTACCTGGGGAGCTTTTAAAAATACTCATCTGTGGGCACTACCTCAGACCAATTAAATCAGAGCCTTTGGGAATGGAAACCAGGCATCAGAGCAAGAGTTTGCGTTAGAACCACCGGGGAGGGGAAGGAGAGAAATGGGGGAGAAGGAGGGAGGGCTTACTGGAGTTTTCATAATCTGGGGAGTATGAGCTATGGATAGCTTAAGAATTTTCCTAGTCAACAATACTATGTTCCCTCTGCCCTGCTCCACTAAATGTAGTCCTTGGATGTTTTGGGTGGGAACTATCTGGAACATTTTAAAACGTGGATCCCAAGCCCTACCAGGCTTACCGAATCAGAAATTTTAGAGGTGGGTCCAAGACCTTTTTCTTTCTTAAGCAACTTTACATACCAGAGGCTAAAACTAATTAGCTAGTTTCTACACATTTATAGTAAATTATTTACTGTAATTGCTTGAGACATATGCTACTATCACAGCTAGGTGCTTCTGACAGTAACACCAGCACCTAACAAAGAGCTGCCCTAGCTAAATAAAATTACTACAGAGGTAATTATTTTTTTAAATAAAAGAAATGATTGAAACTATCAGGAAGGAAAAACTGTTGCCCCTCTACCCACTTTAGGTCCTGTAAATCAGACTGACAAATACAAATTAACAAGAGAAAAGCAGTTTGTTAGCCTGTGCTAGCTTGCAGAGGGGAGCACTCAGTGATGACTAACTCAAAGGGGTGGTTGAATTTGGGACTTATGTATATGGCATCTGAGCAAAGAACAATAATTTTGTAGAGAAGTGCAAAGCAAAAGAAAAGAACTTTGAGCTGTTGAAGGCAACAAATTGTGGAAGGGCAAATAGGGACACTAATGGTAGCTAGAGATACTATTAGCAGAGTTTGTTACGCAGATTCCTCTGGTGCTGTCTTTAGTCTGGTAAGAGTCTGAAGTTGTCTCAGTGGTTAACTTCTGTCCTTCCTGGTAGAGAGGAGAAAGACACTAAAAAATCTATGTCCTCCTTTTAGGTAAATAGGGGAAGATAGACACCTTTTCTTGATTCTGTTTCTTCTCAGTTGCCTTCTCCTCGAAATAATCTTTATGCGAAAGTGGCCTACCTTGGTGTGGCATGTTCTGTTACCTTAAACTACCATAACAAGAAACCACATAACTAGTACATTTTTTCTTAGAACAGTGTGGGAGAAAGGACCTTATGTGTTTGAGCAATTTATTGTAATGTTCTGTACAATGTGCTAACAGGTTTTTTTAATTATTCTAAATTCTGTTTGCTATGGAAGAAAACAGAGGTTCTACTTACCTATATATTTCTTGTTTTATTGTTTTTTGGGGGTTTTTTGTTTGATTTTTTTTATGTCAAGTCTTCATTTAAATCCTAGTTAACATACAGTGTAATATTAGTTTCAGGAGTAGAATTTAGGGATTCATCACTTACATACAATGTCCAGTGCTCCTGAGAACATGTGCCTTCCATAATACCCATGACTCATTTAGCCCATCCCTCACCCACATTCACTCCAGAAATCCTGTTTATTCTCTATAGTTAAGTCTGTTTCTTTCTCTCTCATTTTTATCCCTATGTCCTTCTGTTTCATTTCTTATTCCATACATGAGTGAAATCATATGGTATTTGTCTCCGACTATCTAGCTTAGCATTATACTCTCAAGCTCTATCTATGTCACTGTAAATGGCAGGATTTCATTCTTTTTCGTGGCTGAGTAATATTCCATTATTTTACCACCTCTTCTTTATCCATTCATCCGTCAATGGACATTTGGGCTTTTTCTATAATTTGGCTATTGTTGATAATGCTGCTATAAACATCGGGGTGCATGTATCCCTTCAAATCAGTATTTTTGTATCCTTTGGGTAAATACTCAGGAGTGCAATTGCTAGATCATAGGGTAGTTCTATTTTTAACTTTTTGAGGAACCTCCATACTGTTCTCCAGAGTGGCTGTACCTATTTGCATTCCCACCAACAGTGTAAGAGGGTCCCCCTTTCCCCACATCCTTGCCAACACCTGTTGTTTCATGTATTGTTAATTTTAGCCATTCTGACACATGTGAGGTGATATCTCACTGTAGTTTTGATTTGTAATTTCCTGATAATCAGTGACATTCAGCATCTTTCCATGTGTCTCTTAGCCATCTGTTAGTCAACCACTACTTTGGAAAAGTGTCCATTCATGTCTTCTGCCCATTTCTCAACTGGATTATTTGAGGGGGGTGCTAAGTTTTATAAGTTCTTTATCAATTTGGGATACTAACTCTTTATCAGATATGTCATTTGCTAATATTGTTTCCCATTCTTGAATTGTACCTTTTAGTTTAGTTGATTATTTCCTTCACTGTGCAGAAGGTTTTTATCTTGATGAAGTCCCAATAGTTCATTTTAGCTTTTGTTTCCCTTGCCTCAAGAGATATATCTAGTAAGAAGTTGCTATGGTCAGGGCCAAAGAGGTTGCTGTGTATATTCTCTTCTAGGATTATAATGGTTTCCTATCTCACATTTAGGTCCTTTATCCATTTTAAGTTTATTTTTGTGTATGGTCTAAGAAAGTGGTCAAGTTTTCCCAACGTCATTTGTTGAAGAGACTTTTTTCCATTGGATATTCTTTCCTGCTTTGTCAAAGATTAGTTGACCATAGAGGTGAGGATCCATTTCTAAGTTCTCTATTCTGTTCCATTGATCTGTGTTTCTGTTTTTGTGCCAGTACCCTACTGTCTTGGTGATTACAGTTTTGTATTAGAGATTGAAGTGAATTGTAATGTCTTGAGCTTTGCTTTTCTTTTTCAAGATTGCTTTGGCTATTCAGGGTCTTTAGTGGTTCCATACAAGTTGTAGAATTGTTTGGTCTAGCTCTGTGAAAAATTCTGGTTGTATTTTCATAGAGATCGCATTAAATATTTAGATTGCTTTGGGTAGTATAGACATTTTAACAATATGTGTTCTTCCAATGCATGAGCTTGGAATGTTTTTCCATTTCTTTGTGTCCTCTTTAATTTCTTTCATAAGTGTTCTATAATTTTCGGAATACAAATCTTTTACCTCTTTGTTTAGGCTTATTCCTAAGCATCTTATGGTTTTTGGTACAATTGTAAATGGGATTTATTCCTTGATTTCTCTTTCTGCTGCTTCATTATTGGTGCGTAGAAATACAACAGATTTCTGTATGCTGATTTTGTATCCTGCAACTTTCTGAATTTGAGTATCACTTCTAACAATTTTTTGGTGGTCTTTTGGGTTTTCTACATAGAGTATCATGTTGTCTGGAAATATGAAAGTTTGACTTCTTCCTTGCTGATTTGGATACCTTTTACTTCTTTTTTGTTTTTTGATTGCTGAGGCAAGGACTATGTTAAGTATGAGTGGTGCGAGTGAACATCCCTGTCATTTTCCTGACTGTAAAGGAAAAGCTCTCAGTTTTCCCATTGAGAATGATATTTGTTGTGGATCTTTTGTATATGGCCTTTATGATGTTGAGGTATGTTCCCTCTGTCCCTATTTTGTTGAGCATTTTTTGGTCAAGAATGGATGCTGTACTTTGTCAGATACTTTTTCTGCATCTATTGAGAGCATCAAATGGTTTTTATCCTTTCTTTTCTTAACATAGTGTATCATGTTGATTGATTTGTAAATATTGAACCACCCTTACAACAACCCAGGAATAAATCCCACTTAATCATAGTGAATGGTTCTTTTAATGTACTATTGGTTTCGATTTGCTAGTATCTTGTTGAGAATTTTTGCATCCATGTTCATCAGTGATACTGGCCTATAAGTCTCTTTTTTAGTATGGTCTTTGTCTGGTTTTGGGATCAAGGTACTGTTGGCCTCATATCATGAGTTTGGAAGTATTCCTTCCATTTCTACTTTTTGGAACAATTTGAGAAGAATACATATTAAGTCTTCTCTAAATGTCTGATAGAATTCCCCTGGGAAGCCATCTGGCCCTGGACTCTTGTTTGTTGGGATATTTTTGATTCCTGATTCAATTTCTTTTCTGGTTATTGATCTGTTCAAGTTTTCTCTTTCTTCCTGTTTTGGTTTTGGTAGTTTATATGTCTCTAGGAATTTATCCATTTCTTCCAGATTGCCCAATTTGTTGGCATGTAATTTTTCATAATATTCTCTTATAATTACTTGTATTTCTGTGGTGTTGGTTGTGATCTCCCCTCTCTCATTTGTGATTTTATTTATTTGGGTCTTTTCTCTCTCTCTCTCTCTTTTTTTTTTTTTTTTTGTTAAGTCTGGCTAGGGGTTTATCAGCTTTATTAATTATTTCAAAAAACCAGCTCCTGCTTTCATTGATCTGTTCTACCAGGGGTTTTTTGTTTCTATATTATTTATTTCTGCTTTAATCTGTATTATTTCCCTTCTTCTGTCTTTAGGCTTCATTTGTTGCTCTCTTTGTAGCTCCTTTAGGTGTAAGGTTAGGTTGTGTATTTGAGATTTTTCTTGCTTCTTTAGGTAGGCCTGTATTGCTATATACTTCCCTCTTAATGACTGCTTTTGCTGCATCCCAAAGGTTTTGGAGTGTCATGTTTTCGTTATCATTTGTTTCCGTGTTTTTTTTTATTTTGCTTTGATTTCCTGGCTGACCCATTCATTCCTTAGTAGTATTTTCTCCCCTAAGATTTATTTATTTATTTGTTTGTTTGTTTATTTATTTATTTATTTATTTAGAGAGCGAGCAGAGGGAGGGGCAAAGGGAGAAAGGGTATCTCAAGTGGACTACACGCTGAGTGTGGAGCCCAGTGCAGGGCTCAGTTCCACAACCCTGAAATCATGACCTGAGCTGAAATCAAGAGTCATATGCTTAACTGACTGAACCAGGTGCCCCTAGTAGAATGTACTATACTCTTTATGTATTTGTCGTCTTTCCAAATTTTTTCTTGTGGTTGACTTCAAGTTTCATAGTGCTGTGGTCAGAAAATATGCATGGTATTTTCTTAGTCTTTTTGTACTTTTTGAGGCCTGATTTGTGACCTAGAGAATGTCCCATGTGCACTTGAAAAGATTATGCATTCTGCTTTAGAATGAAATGTTCTGAATGTATCTATTAAGTCCATCTAATCCAGTGTGGCATTCAAAGCCATTGTTTCCCTGTTGATTTTCTCCTTCGATGATCTGTCTATTGATGTAAGTGGGGTTTTAAAGTCCCTTAGTATTATTGTATTATTATCAGTAAGTCATATTTTGATATTTAAAGAGGCTGTGCAACAAATAAAGGCTCTTCTGGAAGCAATTTAAAAAATAATTTGTTTTCAGACTTACTTCTAGAAATAACTTTGGAGGGACACCTGAGTGGTTCAGAGGGTTAAGCATCTGCCTATGGCTCAGGTCATATTCTCAGATGCCTGTGATGGAGCCCTGCATTGGGCTTCCTGCTCAGCAAGGAGCCTACTTCACCCTCATCTTCTCCCCCTATTCCTTGCTTGTGCTCTGCTCTTTATATCTCAAATAAATAAAGAAAATCTTTAAAAAGAAAAAAAATAACTTTTGAGAAAGAATAAGTTCCCTACACTCATTATAGTAAGAAAGATTCTTGGGGCTCCTGGCTGGCTCATTTGGAAGGCATGTGACTCCTGATCTTGGGGTTGTGAGTTCGAGCCTCACATTGGGTATAGAAATTACTAATAAATAAATAAATAAAACTAAAAAAAAAAAAGGTTCTTGGGCGCCTGGGTGACTCAGTGGGTTAAAGCCTCTGCCTTTGGCTCAGGTCATGATCTCAGGGTACTGGGATGGAGCCCCACATCAGGCTCTCTGCTCGGCAGGGAGCCTGCTTCCCTCTCTCTGCCTGCCTCTCTGCCTACTTGTGATCTCCCTCTCTCTCTCTCTGTGTTAAATAAATAAAATCTTTAAAAAATAAAATAAAAAAATTTTAAAAAAAAGTTTCTTGGTTTTAATTGCCAGATTTTTAAGGTACTGTATTTTATATATATCAGAGCTACTAAAATCAATATGCATTATTAGTAAAAAAAAAAAATCGGGCTCTTAAATGGCAATTTGAAAAGTAGATCTGTCTTCTCACCTAGACTTTACCTATTGTATAGTAGAACCAATTAGCTCTGATTCATCAGTTTTATCTTTCATATATTCTCAGGCCCTTTAAGTAAATTTTTATTGAAGTGCATGAACAAAAAAGTACAGAAATCATATCTTTTGCCTGTCTTGAAATTTATCTGCAATAATATGCAGAGCTTTCTTATAATATAGGTCTATTTTATTAGACATTTTAAGTCACATATATTTAAGAATATGGAGAGCAGGAAATATCTATATAATTTTCCTTCTATGTAATTAGATGCTTTATGTTGATGATTAAAGTTTAAGTATTTATGGATTTAGAGTTCTGTCTGAAGTTTTTCTTTTTTTATGTTTTTAAGGCTCCACAATTTTTAATGTTCTCAGAGGAATCTTAGAAGTGGTAATTGGTGTGGCAGCTGGATCTCTTCTTGGATTTTTTATTCAGTACTTTCCAAGCAGTGACCAGGTAAAAGAAATAATCTATGGGAAAGTAGTCTTTAAAATGTCATTGGAAAAACATTCTGGAACAGTCCCCTGAAAACCACTATGAAAAATATAATTTAGAAATGGCTCCCTGTTCTAAAACTGCTTATTGCCAGATCACTGCTATCCGTGAGATTTATGAAGAGGGCCAGATATACATATGACCCTTGAACAATGTAGGAATTAGGAGCACAGACCCCCTACACAGTCAAAAATTCATGTATAACTTTTGACTCCCCAAGAACTTAACTACTAATAGCCCACTGTTGACTGGAAGCCTTTCTGATAACATAAACAGTTGATTAACACATATTTTGCATGTTGCATGTATTATACATTGTGTCCTTACAATAAAGTAAGCTAGAGAAAAGAAAATGTTATTGAGAAAATCATAAGGAAGAGAAAATACATTTACAATACTGTATTTACCAAAAAAGAATCTGCATGTAAGTGGACCCATTGCAGCTCAAACCTGTGTTGTTAAGGGTCAACTGTATTAGATTTTAATGCAACCCTAAAATTTTTTTCTCTAATTTATATTCGGTAAACTTTAAATTTCACTGAAAAATGAATAATACCAATTTCCAAATATGTAAGCCTTTTTTATTGCTTTTAATTTTTATTTTACTATTATTCAAAATGTTCATGTAATCAAGATATAAAATGGCTTTTGGGCCCCTTTTTTTAATATCAGCATACCCTACATTCTAATACCATCAAATACCTAAACCTTAACATCTCATTATAGTATCATCCAATATTTCTTACCAGGGAGATCAAAGTTCTTCATAATACACAATGATTTCTTAATATTACAGAGTTCTTTTTGTTTTCTTTTCTTTTACCCTCCTAAGTCTTTTGGGATAGATAAACATGTAAAAGTCTTTTTTTTTTCTATAAGAACTGGCATTATTTTGAGATTTCAGGCATTTTGAATAGAATTAGAAACTTAACTAAAGTAGAACTTTATGAACTTTAATATTTCCATTATCAGAAAGTATGCTGATTTGAATTTTTACTATGCTCCAAAAAACTCCAACTAAAATTGTAAAAGATTTTATGAATGCATAAAAGAAAATTATGGGATTTTCTAATTATACAACAAAATAAAGAGAAAAATAATGACTTACCTTTTGTTGCTTACTCTATATAAAATGAGGTGGTAAGTACAGTAAAGTGCCATTCCATTCAATATGGCAGCCACTAGCTAGCTACATGTGGCTATAGCAGATAGAGAATATTCCAATGGTGCATATATAGAAATTTCTATCATCACTGAATGTTCTTTTGGAAAGCACTGATCTAGTGAAATCATATAAATCTATGCAATCTACTATAAGCCCCATAAGACCCATGAAGCGAGTACTATTAATATGATCTTTTTACTGATGAGGAAATTGAGATTTAGGGAGAAGTTGAAAAAGTTTACATATCTGGAAAGCAACAGAGTTGAGAGTGAACTCTGGTAATCCACTACCAGAGCCTGCATGCCTCCAAATCGAGCACTTCTAAAGACCTGCATGCCTTCTAAAGTGATCAAGAAGCTTGAACCATGACAACACTTTTCTAGATATGTTTCCTAAGGCAAGGGAAACAAAAGCAAAAATAAGCTATTGGAACTACATCAAAATAAAAAACTTTTGCACAATGAAGGAAACCATCAACAAACCTGAAAGATAACCTATTGAATGAGAGAAGACATTTGCAAATGATATAGTCAATAGGCCTTAATATCCAAAATATATAAAGAACTTATACAAATCAACACAAAAAAACCAAATAACCCAATTAAAAATGGGCAGAGTACCTGAATAAATATTTTTCCAAAGAAGACATACAGATGGACAACAGACACATGAAAAGATGCTTATCATTACTTATCATCAGGAAAATGCAAATCAAAACCATAATGAAACATTACCTTACACCTGTTAGAATGGTGAAAACAAAACAAAACAAAAATACAAGAAATAACAAGTGTTGGCGAGGATATAGAGAAAAAGGAACCCTTGTGCACTGTCAGTGGAAATGTAAATTGGTACAGCCACTGTGGAAAACAGTATGGACGTTCCTCAAAAAATTAAAAATAGAAATACCGGATGACCCAGTAATTCCATTACTGGGTATTTAATCGAAGAAAACACTAATTTGAAAATACGATGCACCCCTATGTTTACTACAGCATTATTTACAATAGCCAAGATACAGAAGCAACATAAATGTCCATTGACAGATGAATGGAAAAGGAGGGTGCGGTATGTATACAATGGAATGTTGAGCAGCCATAAAAAAGGATGAAATCTTGCCATTTACAACTACATGGATGGCTCTAGAGGGTATTATGCTAAGTGAAATAAATCAGACTGAAAAAGACAAATAGCGTATGATTTCACTCACGTGTGGAATCTAAAAACAAAACAAATGAATAAACCAAAAGCAGAATCAGAACTATAAATACAGAGAACAAATTGATGGTTGCCAGAGGGGAGGGTGATGGGAGATGGGCAAAATGAGTGAAGGGGAGCGGAAGGTACCTGCCTTCAGAAATGGAATAAGTCGTGGGAATAAGAGGCATGGCCCAGGGAATATAGTCAGGGATACTGTAATAGCATTGTATGGTGACAGCTGGTAGCTACACTTGTAAGCATAGCATACCATATAGAGGAGTGAATTACTGTGTCGTACACCTACAACTAATGTAACATTGTGTGTCAACTACACTCAGAAAAAATTTAAAATAATTTTAAAATTTAAAAAACATGATTAAGAAGTTTAAAAGGCTGATGAGGGAAAAGTAAAGGAAAAGAGGTGCACATTTCTTAGACCTTTAACAACCACCAACAAAAAACGGGACTCTGAATCTATAGCCTCTTAAAGCTTCTCGATTTTCAAGAGTTTAGAAAGAAAAACTAGGAGAGCATCACATTAAAGAGTCAAGGGACTAAAAATAATAGAGATATCACATCTTTGACCTTCACAAAACCCCTGTAACATAACTGCTTTCAGGGAGGAGAAAACAAAGCCTAGAGAAGCTAGGCGATGGGAGCACTCCATAAGCCAGGGGCAGAAAAGAGCGGGAATTCTAACTCTGGTCGGTCTGCCTCCAAAGCCCATGCACTTCTTTCTGCTGTTGCATTCAGCCCTGTGAAATTTCGTTTTGATAACTACAGAGGAAGGTAAGTAGAGTTCCTGAAAGAGGAACCGGCATCTGTACATTTGCCAACTCTACCTTTGTTAAGGAAAAGACAATAAATGTTACTGCGTGCATTTAATGGGCACAGACAGACATTTTTATTTCCCGCCAAGTCCTGAATATAGAAAAATCAATCATTAAAAAAATCAGTTATATGAAATAATTGATCTAATCAACCTCTTTTCTCTCCTCAAGGACAAACTTGTGTGGAAGAGAGCATTCCTTGTTTTGGGGCTGTCCGTGCTAGCTGTGTTCAGCAGCGTGTATTTTGGTTTCCCTGGGTCTGGAGGACTGTGCACGTTGGTCATGTCCTTCCTTGCAGGCTTGAGATGGGCCGGCGAAAAGGTGAAATCTGTTCTAAGTTCTTCTACTCATTTAAGTTCTTTCTGATAATTTTTTTTTTCTTTCCAGATGCTTTCTTCATGTTGAGTTAATAAATTATTTAATCATAAAAGCTATTTTCTATGCATATGTAAATATATCCCAAGTTTATACGCATGCGTTCTCTTCCCCCTTATGTACCAATCTATAATTTAATGTCTTTACTTAAAATATATCATGGCCATATTTCCATCCTGCCTTCCTTATTCTTTGTAAGGGCTACAGAGTATTGTATTGTATGCTCTATTATATTTAACCAGTCTCCTACTAACAGATAGTTGGATTGTTTCTGGTTTTGGGCTAAGACAAAAACTGTTTCAATAAAATATCCTACATATGCCATATTTCATAAACTCTAAGACATTATCAAGTCTCAAAAGCACCATTATTTCACCATGCCACCAAGAATTTTATATGCCACCAAGAATGAAAAACAATGCTGCCAATTAAACTATGATATGACATCCTAATTTCAGAAATGAGAAAATGAGGGGAAAATCAACAAAATATAACATACTTTATCTATAGGATAAACTTCTAGAAATACAATTCCTCTATGAAAGAAGATGCACATTGATACTTTTAATAATATTTTGTATTTTGACATCTATTTGAAAACACGTACCAAGTACATTAAAAACACATTGCTGGGGCCCCTGGGTGGCGCAGTTGGTTGAGCGACTGCCTTCGGCTCAGGTCATGATCCCGGAGTCCTGAGATAGAGTCCCACATCGGGCTCCCAGCTCCATGGGGAGTCCGCTTCTCACTCTGACCTTCTCTCTCTCACTCTCTCTCTTTCCTAATAAATAAATAAATAAATAAAATCTTTAAAAAAAAAAAACACATTGCTGTGCTTTGTAATTTAAAATTAAGTCTCTGAATTCATAAATGATAGGATAAAAAAATAAATAATGAAAAGGAGCCATGGCATTTGGGATAGAGCATAAAAGAGTAGGTTTAGCAACAGGGAAATCAAGGGGGAAGCTAATGCCTATGGTAAGTGTGTCTCAGTTATGGGCATAGAAAGACAAAGCAGGCAAAGGGAAACTTTGATGAGTTCCAGTCACATTACTCTTCCGAAAACTATAACATGGGAGATAAAGAAAAGATTGTTATAAGCCAAAATACAGTGTCTGTTGATCTACAATTGTCATAATTTTGCCAGGATTGCCTGCAACCCAGCTGATTATGTAGGTCAGTATAATCCCACAACCCAGTAAAAGAACCAGGAACTTTTTTTTTCCCATATTTACCTCAAATACACTCACTTTTTGAAAGCCTCTGTCATGGTCCCCCTCCCATCTATTTTCAAATACAGTGCTACTTCTGATGACCTTTGTAATTGTGGGATGGTTTTCTGACATATTTTGAATTTCCTGAATCTTGAAATGCTCTTCTCTCTGAGAAGGAAAGTATCGGCTTACATAGATATTGATGTCATGATAAAACCTCCATTTCTGCTAATTTTCTTCTTTTGTCTATCCTTGAAAGTGATTTAAGTTTTACAGTATATACACTCATGTCTGATATTTAAATAGTCTAAAGTATTGCAATCATAAAACAGTGACCTTTGTCTACAGTTTAAAATTTAAAAAATTTGATAGGGGAAACTTTTTAGGCCATCTGCTTTCATTGGAGTTCTGAGTATGTGTATATATGAGTTCTGAGTATTTTTGAGGCCTTCCCTTAAATAATTAGTCATGGCAACAAAAGGCTAAGTAACCTAAGATTAATAGAGTCAATTTTTGTTCTTCACTAACATGGATGCCAACTAAAGTCTGAGCTTTAGCTGTGGTATACTCTAAAAACTAAATTAAAAATGGAAAGGTGGTAACTGGACCTCAGTTTTGGTAGAACTAGTCATTGTCACTAAGTGATAAAGGATCTTTGATGTTATCTAATATAAACCTCTCATTTTACAGATGAGGAAAAGCGATAAGTGGCTTACATTTAGCAGGTGGCAGGATTCGAACCTAAGTCATTTTCTGATTCTTTATGATATGAAAACCTAACTCTTTACATGATATAGGAATAGAACTATATAAGTAAATCAACCAAGGCTCTCACATTTGCACTCTGCCTTTCAACATTTTTAAGCTAAGAAGAAACAGAATCTTCACCCTAATAAACATATCAGAATTAATTTTTAAAAATAAAGAAAATAGAGACACAATATAATCCTCCTTTGTTAAACTGCTGAAAGTAGTATGGAAAACCAGATCCTCAAAAATGTGTAATTTTAAGGACAAAGTGCTGTCCAAAAATATAGATTCTTATTAGTTGATTGGAAAAATCTGTTTAGTATAAATTTTTAGAGACTGTAATGGGCACTGCTAAATTGGCCTCCAAAAAAAGCACTACCAATTTGTTCTACCAATTAGTGAGAGTTTCCTTACATCATAGATACTTGACATTATGAAAACTTTTTAGCATTTTTTCTAAAATGGTGCCACCCCAAATGTAGCATATCGTTTAAATTTGTGTTTCACTGATGACTGTATTTTAGCATCTTATATTTTTTTGGCCATTTGTGTTGCTTCAGCTGTGAATTACTTGTATGTATGCATTTCCCATTTTTCTGTTAGGTTCTATGTCTTTTTCTTATTGCTTGGATATTGCTCCTTACTTTTGGTACACAAGTGCAGATATTTTCTCCTGGTTTGTCATCTTGTTGTTCCTTGTTTGCTTATGGTTTCTTTTACCACACAGCATTCTAGTTTTGCTATAGTCAATTGTGTCCATCTTTTTTTAGGGTTTTTACAAAATGTGTTATAAAGTTAGTACTTATATCAGTTAGGATCTTATCAGGAAAGGGAAATCACATATTAAGTGGAGTAGGGAAAGTTTATAATTATCCAAAACAGGGGATCAGATAATAAGAGATTGGCTTCTGAGAGGTAAAAGACCCCTGGTGAATATAGAAATAGCAGCTATAAACAGCTAGGGCTGAGATTGAGCCATCCCTTTACACCACCCCATTCCAGCCACCTATTCTCATCCCCAGGCCTCAGAATCCAGATCTTGGTAGAAAGCCTTTGTTCACTGGATAGTAAGGAAGACACCCATAGTGCCCTGTTTGGAAAATTTGCTGGAAATCTATACTCCAAATTGGCAGGAAATTCACCTGCTAGTGTGCATGGGGAGGTATTTTGCCCAAGGGGGGATGGCTATGAAACTCCTTTGCAGTAAGCTAAGAGCAGCTTTTGGCCACTGGGTGCTGCTAGCTGCCAGGAACTATAGGAGCCCAGCACTGTGGAAGCCACTTGTGTTCTAAAGAAGCCCAAGTGTGCTATAGGATCCTGCTGGGGGCAGCCCAGGAAATCTGGAAAAGCTTCTTCCTTGTAATATCTCTTCAGCACCCTCTATTGACAAAATTTAAAGTGATTCCTGGTAGCAAAGGAGAAATATTTAAAGGCCTCAACTTCATTTTCTCAGGAGCAACAATGAAATGTGGATTTGGAGCCAAGGGGTAACAAATTAATAAGCACAGCACTTTAGTATACGTGAATTATATTTTTGTGCATGATTTGAGATAACCTTAAGCTGTTTTTTATAAACATAAAATTGGAAACAACTTAAAGGGCCATCAATAAAGAAATGATTGAATAAACTGATAATTCCATACCACAGATTATTATATAGCAAAAATTAGATATATACCTAGCTATATTTACTACTATTATAATATCTCTGAATGATATTGCTGAATGAAAATTAACATAAAATTTTAAACTATAAAACAATACTGAGTATTACATATATACACACACATATCATATATTCAGAAGTAGAAGTCCTCTTAAGATGATTTTATTAGATTCCTAGAATTAGCATCTATTTGTAAACCAACTTTAAAGCACCTCATATAATAACTGTGTTAGAAAGATCTTTATATAATTTTCTGTTCTCTTATTTCTGTTCTCTTATTTATAGATGTCAGAGAAATAGAGCCTATCTCATGTCAAATTGACTCATTTCAAATTAGTAAAATTCTTAGAACTCGTAATTTCGTATAATAAAAATCTGTCTGGGCTGTTGTATGTGTGTGTGTGTGTTTCTTTTAGGCAGAGGTTGAAAAAATTATTGCAGGTGCCTGGTACATCTTTCAGCCCCTTCTATTTGGACTGATTGGAGCAGAAGTATCTATTGCATCTCTCAGACCAGAAACTGTAGGTAAGAATTTCAAAATAGTACATTTGCTAAAATCAACTTTTCTATTCAGTGGAATACCTTTAGTAGGTATAGTTATTGTCACAATTATATAAAAAGTTAATAATAACTTAAGTCTCTTAAAGTAGTTGGCCAGAAAATAACTTTTGTCAGTCTCAGCATAAACTTTATACCTTTAATATTATTCCTTGTAAAGAAAAATAACACCACTAACTACTATCCAGAAGATGTCGGTCTTAAAATTTTTTTTCCAAGGACAAAAATGTTCGATTAGACTTGTTCTGATCAAGGTACAGAATTATAAGGATAACTCATCAGTTCTATAATATACACCCATGGAACAAAAATGTTTGTTCATTCATTCATTTATTTATTTATTCATACATTCTAAAGCCATCATATTAAAACTTTTGATTTCATAACACCGCACTTAAAAATTTATTGGTGCACATATACTCGTTATTTCCTCCATTCCATATTCCTCCATCTTTATTGGGAAACCCATCTCCCACGACCTCCTTCGGGACCTCACACATAGATTCTTCCCCTATTCTCATGTACCTTCAGATATCCGTGTCACAGTTTTCTCCTCTGCGGAATTTAAACAAATTCTCATCTCTCCTGTCTTAAAATAATGTCTTTCCATTCCAATACATGCTACAACGTGGATGAACCTGGAGGACATTTGTCACCAAAAGACAAATGCTGTGTGATTCCACGTATGTGAGGTATCCAGGTAGTCAAATCATAGAAATAAGAAGTAGAATGGTGGTTGCCAGAGACTTGGGGGAGGGGGAAATGAAGTGTTGTTTAACATTAATGTTTAATGTTTAATCAATTTTGCAAGATGAAAAAATCCTGGAGATTGGATGCACAAAATGTGAATGTTCAACTTAATGCTACTGAACTGCACACTTAAAAATGGTTAAGATGATAAGCTTTGTTAGGTGTATTTTACCACAATTTATATATATATGTAAATATATATATGTATATATATAAACTCCTTTTTCCACTTAACTTGCCCCTTCACCCACCACACTTCATTTTAACTCCTCTTTTCAAACTTTTCTAAAGAAGTAGTTATATCTCCCTTTTCCATTTCAACTCTCACTCTCTTCTTCAATACATTTCAGCCCAGCTTCTACCCATCACACAACTGAACGTGCTCTCACCAAGGTTATATTGCAAAATACACTGAATACTCATCAGTCTTTTTTTTTTACTTGATTACTCAGCAGCATTTGACGCTATTGACCTCTTTAAAACATATTTTATGGAGCGCCTGGGTGGCTCAGTTGGTTAAGCAACTGCCTTTGGCTCAGGCCATGATCCTGGAGTCCTGGGATAGACTCCCGCATCCGGCTCCCTGCTCAGCAGGGAGTCTGCGTCTGGGTCTCCCTCTGACCCTCCCCTTCTCGTGCTCTCTCTCTCAAATAAAAAAGTAAGATGTTTAAAAAAAAACATATTTTATGTTGAATTCTGAAACTTCATATTTTTCACTGCACTCTGAGTCCTTACTTACACTACATGTGGCTTAAAGGCTGCTCTTCATCAGGGTTCTTCCAAAGCCTTCTAAGCTTCTCTCTCTATGTCATTTTTCTGAGCTTATCTACATTCAGTAGCTTTGACTATAAACCACATAATTCTAAAATTTTTATCCCTAAATCAGTATATCTAATTGCTGATTGGACACCACTACTTGTAAATCTCACAAAACTTCAAACTCGGTATGTTCAAAACTTCTAAATCCTCTTCTCCCCAAACCTTCAATAGTCCCTCCTGGCAGTAGTACAATCTCTTTTGTTTTTTGTAATTCAGGCAACAAGTGCTTTTGAAAATCTATCAACCTGGGAGCAATATCCTTCAGTAAAAAGCCACAACACCTTTTTGTAAAGAAGCCATATTGCAGATTCACAATAAGTCCTCTGATGATGTCTATCTGGTGTTTTACTAACCTTTTGAACTTGAGAAAGTCATGTATCTTTTCTAAACTTCATTTTTTTCAACTGTAAAATAAGAAAAATTACCCCACAGATTGTAAGGATTAAGTGCTGAATGCACTTAAAGCTTAATACAGAAACTGGCACACAGTAAACACTTAACAAATGTTACTTTTTAGAAAATCACCCTGTTACGTAGCAGTCACCTTAGCTGTGCCTTTCTCAGGCTCAGTTGCCTAGTCAGTCCCCAGTGTGCAAATCAAAATGAACTTAATTTTAACAGCAAAGGATTCTAAAGGACAGAATGAAGTAGCTGTACATGTCCACCTGGGCTAATGGGTAGTCAGTGTATACACCAATATGGTGAAATAGGTGTAGACCGCCAGTGTCTATTCTGATTGGTCAGTGCCCAGCCAGTCCTATTCTGATTGGCTGATTGCTTTCATCTTGGCTAATAAATATCTTTAATATCACTGCTGGTTTATACTCTATAAATAATTCTAAACCATTTTAATGTAAATACTAACTTTTTCTCTTCTATGACCTCTTACCAGTATGTTTATGCTGTACTTACTTAATAGTATATTAATTCATTGTTATGTTTATGTTTTCCTCTGACTTTGAAGTTCATAGAGGCAAACAAAGTCTGTACATTATACATTTTTATATACCCAATACTTAGTCCAAATCCTGTCATATATTGTTACCATTTAATAAATTGACATTGAATAAACACATGGGAAAAAGTTTGGTTCCTGCTATAAAGCATGAGAGAAATAACATTCATATCTCCTTTATAATACCTATCAAATATGTTTAATTAATTTCTGGCTTAATATAGTAAAAATACGTTCTTTTAAACAAATGATTTGATCTTTGTTATTGATGTTTTGATAAATTATGCCTAACCATTTTTGTCTTGTTAATATTTTAATATATTTTGATAATTGCAGTTTGATAGTATTTTGAATCAATAACCATGAGATTCAGTTTCTCCCCCAGTACTTTATTATGTCTGAAAATTAAATATTTCTTACAGGCCTTTGTGTTGCCATCCTGGGCATTGCAGTATTGATACGAATTTTGACTACATTTCTAATGGTGTGTTTTGCTGGGTTTAACATCAAGGAAAAGATATTTATTTCTTTTGCATGGCTTCCGAAGGCCACAGTCCAGGTAATGATGGATTAGATGGCGTAGCATTTTAACTCCTATTTCTTTTTTTTTTAAGATCTTATTTATTTATTTGACAGAGAGAGAGCGATCACAAGTAGGCAGAGAGTCAGGCAGAGAGAGAGGGGTTAGCACGTTCCCCACTGAGCAGAGAGCCTGATGCAGGGCTCGATCCCAGGACCCTTTGATCATGAACTGAGCCAAAGGCAGGGGCTTAACTCACTGAGCCACCCAGGCACCCCAACTCCTGTTTCTATATGATACCCTAAAATTTTAAATAAGAGGTTTATTCAAATTTGGTAAAAAATATAATCTAAGTTTGATTTATGCAAAGGGTTTATATTAATCTTTTCTTTAAAAGTTTTATTTTAGGTATATTGATTTCCTAAATATGATGACTCATTTAAATCTATCTAGATCACCAGCTTTATTTAAATCAACTAAAAATCCAATAAATCCCCACATTAACTAGAAAGCAGTAGTCACGGGAAGAAAGAGTTTGAATTTTTATCAGTCAGAGCCCTCTAAATCACCCAGAGAGATAGTTGTTAAACCTTTTCATTTCAATATCTTCCAAGAAGAGAGTGAAAAAGAAATAGCATGGCCCATCTTAGTATTTGGAAATACTTCAGTGTCAATATGATTAATGATCAGTTATGCTTGACCATAGTCTTTATATATAAAGGAGTAAATTTATTGAAAAACAACTGAAAAAATGCTTTATTGATTTCCTCGATTATTGGTAGTAAATTTCTCAAACTAGCTAAACCTTCTGTCAAATGTATCAACCACATGACCCAAACATTGTGCACTGTAAAGAATAAGACATGAAGAGATAGGTGCTTGAAAGTATTAACCATGTATTTGGTGGAATTCAATTACTAATTAAATTAGAACTGTATAGATTATTATTTGTTGAAAATGTAATATATTTCTGATTCTGTTCTTTATTTTCAAACAAATTATAGCAAACAAGATTGAACTGTCTCCTCTCTGATTATTTTGCAATTGTCTAAATATGGAAATTTCTGTTTTATGAAATGAAAATCAGATGTTCTTTTTTTGTTTTAGATTGATTTATTTGAGAGAGAGAGCATGCATGCAAACAAGGCAGAGCAGAGGGAGAAAATCTTACTCGGGGCTCAATCTCATGACCTTGAGACCATGACCTGAGCCAAAATCAAGATTCAAATTCTTAACCAACCAATTCACCCAGCATCCTCAAAATCAGATGTTCTAAATTTAGGAAGCTTTGAGGGATATGCACGCTCTGTAACTATATGCCAGATTTTGTGTGGCTGTGGGCTTTGGCATTATTCCGGCAAAGTTTTATTTCCATCAGATTTTCAAAGAAGTTTGAGGCAAGATTACTGTGAGGTTAGTAGTACAGTAAGTGGAATAGTGTCTCCCTCGGAGTGTCTTCAGCTTCCTCACTACCTCTGGTAACTTTAGTGGGTAAATATCAAAATAATCACTCTAGTAACTTTGGTATGAGGGATGTGTTCCTAGACATTAAAATTTGAAAGATGGTACTCTCCTATTACCAAAGCCAATTTAAAATAAGTAAACATTATCAAAAACACGTTGAATAATGTATGTTCATCTAGTTGTAAAGAAGGCAGAAAAACTATCTGTATAGTAACATGACTAGCTGAAACTCAAGAGTTCTATAATAGAAGAGTATATTCAGATATTTGTGGGCAATTAGTAGTCTCTGCCATGTGTCTCATGCATCCTGGTATTTCCTCTTCTGTTTCATTGTCCTAGAGGCTAACGTTGTTGTTTTCTGTGGAATAAGGGAGTAACCAGATTGTTTAATATATTATTTTCTGGGGCACCTGGGTGGCTCAGTCCTGAAGCATCTATCTGCCTTTGGCTCAGGTCATGATCCCAGGGTCCTGGGATAGAGCCCCACATCCAGGTCCCTTCTCGGCGGGAAGCCTACTTGCCCTCTCCCACTCCCCCGCTTGTGTTCTTGCTCTCCCTGTCTCTCTCTTTCTGTCAAATAAATAAATAAAATCTTAAAATATATATACGTATGTATTATTTTCTCATGTACATTAATGTTGCATTTTGCCTATAAAAGAGAACAAAAATTTTCATGAAACTTCCAAAAGATAAATCTTAAATAAAACATTTTACCAACTCCTGAGGCAAAACTTAACCAAATACCAAATAAGATTAACTTCAAGTTTTGAAGGTTCCTCTTATTTTCAAGTTCCATGATGTTTAATTAGTTAGGCTCTAAAAGCAATACATATTCTTACGGATTTTTGTTTGTTTGTTTTCATTTAAAACTTTGCCATCTTCCAGTATCACTGCATATTTTCATCTTGTTTTTTCTTACTTTGAAATTACTAAAGATAAAATAATGAGATGACCAGTAACTTTCATCTTTACTCAGGGGGAGTTTAGTATATGGGATCATGTTCTAGTTAATTAACATCATGAATCTGAATTTGCCTTGTATTTTGACATATATTTGCCTGATATTTTTGTAACCCTACCTTATGCAAATAGGTACATATGAATCATTATTCTTTTCCCAAGCAGGGAGAGTTTTCAGACAACCAAAACTCACTGTAGTATCCTTTGAAAGAAGACTAATAGAACTTTCTTAGCTGAGCAAAAGAACAAGCAATTTGATTTTGCAAATGACAAAATAATTCACCTTTTCTCTATGCACTTGTCTTATGTTTCCTTTGTTACCTTTAAACTTTTATAGGCTGCCATAGGATCTGTGGCTTTGGACACAGCAAGATCACATGGAGAGAAACAGTTAGAAGGATACGGAATGGATGTGTTGACAGTGGCATTTTTGTCCATCCTTATCACAGCCCCAATTGGAAGTCTACTCATTGGTTTGCTGGGACCCAGGCTTCTCCAGAAAGCTCAACATCAAAATAAAGGTGAAGAAGTTCAGGAAGAGACCTCTATACAAGTGTAGAGACACTTGCTGAAAAGAGACAACGCTGAATATAATGATAAGAAAGCTGCTGCCAGAAACTTCTTTTACCAACTAGCAGAGGCTACATTTATCTAGGTGCATAGTGAGATATATAATGTTCTAATTTTAAATGTAATAGAACCAAAAGTGTGGCTGTTTCTTTAAAGAGCATTTTTTAGCCATTATCCTTTCCCTGTGGGTGATAATATTCTACATCCCCAACCTAATTTCTTGACCTTTTTATTTTTCAAATACCTCTTCATCATGTATGAATTAAATTGAATTCATCATGTATGAATTAAATTGTTTAGTAAAATGTACTACCACGATTAATTTTTTTTAAGATTTTATTTATTTATTTATTTGACAGAGAGAGACAGAGCGAGAGAGGAAACACAAGCAGGGGGAGTGGGAGAGAGAGAAATAGGCTTCCCACGACGCGGGGCTCGATCCTAGGACCCTGGGATCATGACCTGAGCCAAAGCAGATGTTTAAGGACTGAGCCACCCAGGCGCCCCACTGCCACAATTTAAAATTAACATGGAAAAGATCAAGTTCAGTATCCTGTTCTACTAGCCAACAGCTTATTCTAATTTACTGTCACTGTCATAGTTTCATGATTCATGGTCACTTGACCACTCAAATCTTGAAATATTTTGGGCTCCTCTATTCTTTTTTATTTTTAAATACCATAATGCAACCCCTCATCAGTTTCTACCCCCACTTTCTGTGCCAATCTGCCTCTTCTCTATTTCTACCTCTCTTGCTACCCTTCTGGGCAGTATTGTAACTGATTGGTCCCACCAAAATTTTCAAATGTGCCAAGTGTCTTCATTGGTTCTTCCTCTTGCCCCTATCTAGATGTCAGAAGACCTTATCCTTGCTCCTAGGTGGTAACACAGAGGCTCCATTTTAGCAATGCATCTGAGTTTGCCTTTCCCTAAGGAGTGCCCTGGTTTAGCCCTTTCTTATTTGTTTCTTGTGACCCACATCTTCAGGCTCTTCCTTTGCTGTGGGTGAGAGGTAGCTAATTGTCAAATCTATGCCAACCTCATGAACGTAGTATTGACTGGAATAAGGTAAACTGCTATAATGAAGAAACAAAAAAAAAATACTACTTCAAATAGAAATTTATTTCCCTTTCATGAAACTGGCTGACTGGCTGATGCTGATATGATTAGTCAGTTCACGGGTTTCCTCAGAGACCCATGTCCTATCTTGAGGCTCTGACATGTGTTAAGCCCTAAGACATAAGTTAAAAATGAATCTCTCCCATGTCTCCTTTCTAGACTTCAGGAAGAAGTGGAGAGGGTGAATCCAAGGAAAGCAATTTATTTTTGAGTAAGCGAGGTGGAATTTGGCCATATATCCCCTCTTACATTCTGCTGGTGATGACCACACCTAGCTTGGAGGAGGTCTGATAGTATTGTCTCCACTAAGCATTCTTTAGTGAGATTCCTAGGAGAAAGAAAAGTTCAGATTTGGGAAACAGAGGTAGCATTGTATAAAGTGTTACCATCACTTAGTAACATAATCTTGCATGTTAACAGGCTTTCTAAAGATATTACCTTAAACTGAAAGAGTGATTTCTATGGCAAGAATTTCAGACATCGTGGCATGCCTGCAGAGAAGACAATAGAAGAAAGGCTTATCTACATAGATCACATTTTATCCCACTTATTCAACAGACCATCTTTGCTTTTGTGTACCACCTTTAAGTTCTTCTCGACTCTAGGTCAACTCCTGCTTGGTTGCTAGAATAATCATGTTTGAATATAGTTCACAGCATTTCTCACGGTGTACGTATACCTGAAGCATTTATTACTTACTTGTCATATTCCATTTAAACTCTTTAACCCAGAATCCAAAGTTCAGTCTAATCTTGAAGTAGATATTAAATGTGTGTTAAATGAATAGATTGTAAATATTCTGATCCTACCAAGCTGATCTGCATAAAGCCTATCCATTCCTCTCTTGCCCTTAGACTACTGTTCCAGATCCTTTCTCCATGACTTTTGCCAGCTTGGGGCGCCTGGGTGGCTCAGTGGGTTAAAGCCTCTGCCTTCAGCTCAGGTCATGATCTCAGGGTCCTGGGATCGAGCCCCGCATCGGGCTCTCTGCTCAGTGGTAGCCTGCTTCCCCCTCTCTCTCTCTGCCTGCCTCTCTGCCTGCTTGTGATCTCTCTGTGTGAAATAAATAAAATCTTTAAAAAAAAAAAACCATCTTAATTTTCATTAAGCTAACATATTATGAAGCCATAACAACTTCATTTTTACATCAGCCTGACTTTGGTGACTCTGTGGTACTGTGTTTTCTTCTAGTTTATGCTCTTCATTTGGATTGGATTAATTTACACCAAAATTCAGATGGATATTTCAAACTGAACTTAATGGGTTAGGTGCACGTTGGTGGTAGCAACATAAACCCAATGTTCATCTGGTCCTCTCCTTTGACAGGCTCTAAAACCAGATTCATTCAACAAATACTGAGTGGAAGCTTTTGATGACCTAGGCACATCATCAAAACTGTTATTGTTCCTGTCCGTAAGGACCTGTCAGTCTGGTAGAGGAGACAAATAAGAGATTTCAAAACAGTATGATAAGTGCTGTAATGCAGCAAATACGGGAATCTAGGAGGCTCCTAACAGGAGCACCCACCTCATCCAGGCATGGTGCAGTTTAGGCACAGCTTCCAGAGAAAGTAGGGTTTGGGCTAGGATGTAGGGGATGATTAGGACTTAGACAGCAAAAGGCATGTGACCCAGAAGGGTGCTGCAATTAGTGCTAGGTCCCGCATTCTCCAATAGTTTTTGTCAAAATAACAGGCTCCAAATGCTTATTAACTTATAAAAAATACAATTAGTATAAAATGAAAATGTTGTTATAAATTGTCAAGGCCCCAAAGAAGAATAAGAAGTGGAAATTCACAGTGTAGAAATGGCAGAAGAAGCCATTCAGCCACAGCCAATAGCCTGTTCCGTTTTGGAGAGCATGCAGCGAGTTCTCCCTCTCCTCAGTGGGCAGCCACCATCTAAATCTCTGTAAATGTCCAGTATGGACCTGTGCAGGGCTCACCGTTGAAGTCTCAGGTTTATGGCCACATTGTGAGTCACAGCTGTCCACTTGGTTGGTGAACTCAGAGTTAACTTGATATGGAGTGTTGACTCAGGCCAACCAAACCTACTGCACCCCAACCACAGATAGAAACAATTACTCTAACCTCTGAGTCCCTATAATAGGGATGTATGTATCCTATAAAAGGGATATATATAAAAGAGAAGAAAAAAAAAAGAGAAGATACTTCTGTCAGAGCACTTATAACCCTTTTTTCAGTTTGTTTACATGCTTGTCTCCTATGAAATCAGCTCCTTAGGGGTGAGAGTCTTGTCTTGGGCATCTTTGGATCCTCACTAGTTTGCACAGGGCATGAAATACAGTAAGCATTTAACAAACATTTGTTGACTGAATTACTGAGGGGGTCCTCTTCCGGTAAGAAAACCACTGGCCACATAACAGTTCAGATCTTAGTCTCCTTGCTCTGTCAGTCTGCTTGGGCTGCTATAAAATGTACCATAGACTGAATGACTTAAACAACAGACATTTATTTTCTCCTAGCTCTGAAGGATGGAAGTCCAACATGAGGGTGCTAGCATGATCATGTTCCACTGAGGGTCTCTTCCGAGCTTGCTTATGGCCTCCTTCTTGCTGTTTCCCCACATGGTAGGGAAAGAGATGAGAATGGGGTGGGTGAGAGCAAGTATGTAAGCTCTCTGGTGTCTTTTCTTACTAGCACACTAGTCCCATTATGAGGGCCCCACCCTCACCTAATCCTAATTACTTCTGAAGGCACCATCACCACATAACATCACATTGGGGATTAGCGCTTCAACATATGAATTTGGGGAAAAACAGTCCACAGCAAGGGTGTCATACCTCAAGGATACTTCTAAAAATATCACTATAAGTACTTGTTCTACCATGTCCTTTTTTTCCTAGGGTCAGTGCTATCCATCTCTCCTCCGAGAGGTTTTTTTTGTTTTTGATTTTTTTTTTTTTTTTGGTAGGCTGATTAGATTTCAGCTCTAAATTGTTTTCACATTCCAATATTTTTCTCTCTGGTATTAACTCCAGATAACCTTGATTGGACCTGGGTGTCCTTAAAGTTTCCTCAGCCACACATTTGCAAATGATCTCATCCTTTACACTCTTTAAAAATAGTATTATTTTTTCCTGATTGCAAAATAAGACATTTTCATTGCAGAAAATTTAGAACACAGAAAAGTTCAAGGAACTAAACTGAAACTACTCTTAATGTAAACATCCATTTTATTTTGATTCTTTTAACATTTTACTCTTGCAGTTCTAGAGAATGTCTTATTTTCAGAAAGATACATCATCCACTGAATTAGGTGAAAAGCAACATAAGTACTTTATATTTGACTTCTGTGAAGATATACAGATTGAAGAACTTTTATTGTATATAATGAATACTGAGCCTTCCAAATATTCATTCACCTGGTAATCGTCAAATAATCATTTTGCAATGAATAAAACTGACAAATGCTTACCTTCTTGGAGCTTATGTTTTAAAATCCATTCATTCACTCACTTAAAATGCACTTATAATATGCTACTGTGTGCCAGGAATTATGCTAAATACCCAGGAATTCATCGATGGCCAAGATGTTTAAGGGTCTGTTTAATGGAACTTGAATTCTAGTGGGAAACTGACACTGTGAAGAATATAAATATGAATAAGACATGATACTTTTCTTCAAGAATTGGATCTTCAATTTGAATTGATGTATTAATATTAAAGAGTAAGGTGAAGAAGGAAACAACTAGGTCAAGAGTGGGCATATTAGGAAAGTTTGAAATAGTAAAGCCTTGAATATAGCAAATAATTGGCACTTAAGGTTGATAAAGAGATTAGTGACAGGAAAAGAAAATTGGCAGCTAAATTGTACCATGGAGATCATTGACCACATTTCTATTTTTATTACTTGACCACCTTTCAATTTATTGCTTCCCAATGTACAGAACCATTTATATAGAAGATATTTTTAAAGCTATTTTCATCATGTCAAATTTAGTGAAAAATGCTGTCATTAATAAGGTTCTTCTTGTTCCTCAAAAGTGTTTTGCTTTCAAAAAAAAAAGTGTTTTGCTTTCAATGACATGGTTGCAAATGTAATCAACTTCATTATTTTTAAGTTACTATTGAGTTTTTATAAGAAAATGCATCGATGTTTTTTGAATCATTATTAAATTTTCATCATGTTATCTTTAAATAAATGAAGGACATTATTTTTGAAATGTTTCAGAACATTGTATTTCTAGATGAATAATTTTTTTTAAGATTTTATTTATTTATTTGACAGAGAGAGACAGTCAGAGAGGGAACACAAGCAATGGAAGTGGGAGAGGGAGGAACAGGGAGTCCCATGCAGAGCTCCATCCCAGGACCCTAGGATCACGACCCCAGCAGAAGGCAGACACTTAACAGACTCAGCCACTCAGGCGCCCCTAGACGAATAATTTATGTAGTTCTTTGTAAGCGGAGGGAATTGCTTTGCACCATTTTAGGAGTAAGTAACACAGGTTTTAGTTGACGAGCCCAAATTAAATCTGTCTTGAGCCTTCTGATGAGAATTCCAAAATTGCCTTTGCTGATGTGCCCTCCATACTTCTTGAATGGACCCAAAAGCACTAAACTCTTAAGTAGTTCATTGCATCTGGAGCACAGAGCAGGGCCCTGGAGGCTATCAGACTCCTCTCAAAAGCCTTCCTTCCCAGCGCTACCATTTTTACCGCCACCAGTACCCTGCTTTTCCCTTCCCTGCCAGGAGAACAAAGCATTTCCCTAATCCTATAATCACAAAATATCTTGTCTACTGCCCTAAAACAAGGGAGAAAATAACTTTCAGTCCTTGCTGAGATGTCTACACCATGCTAAAGATGAAGGAAAATTTTTTTTTGATCACCCAAGAAAGAATTGTAATTTAAGTCAGATTTTAAAGGCTAAATAAGAAAAGGGGAAAGAGAACATTCTTGGTAGAATAATTTTAGGGGCGCCTGTGTGTCTGAATCAGTTAAATGTCCCACTCTTGATTTTGGCTGAGGTCATGATCTCAAGGTGTGTGATGGAGCCCTTCCTAGGGCTCTCTGCTGGGCCTGGAGCTTGCCTGGGACTCTCTCCCTCTGCCCTGCCCCCATTCCCCAGCACCCCCAGCCCCTACCCCTGGGTGTACACTCTTTCTCTCAAAAAAAAAAAAAAAGAACAAAAAAAATATTGGCAAAAAGGATTACAGTGTGTGCAAGAGTTGAAGTTCTTTGGAATATCAGGAGCGAAGTTAGACAAGGGCAGTTTATAAGAAATTTGGACTTAATCCAATGACAGTTGTTTATGTCTTTCAAGAATCTTGGAGATTCCATTAGAAGAGCCTTAGGACTAAGAACCCAAAGCTTCTAGGGGCCCACCCTCAACTAGAGTAGCTCTGCTTTTGTTTCAGAGGAAGGTCTCCACATAAGATTTCATGTGAGGGAAAAGAAAGGGTTTTTTTTTTTTTTTTTACTAATAATAGGACACTGAGTGTTTACTTTGTACCAAGCCCTGTTCCAGACACTTGTCATGTATTAGTTCATTTTTCTCACACCACCGCCAACCGCGAAACGGAAGCTCAGGGAAGCTATATATTTGTCTGTCATTCCATAGCTGTAGAGTGGCAGTGCTGAAATTTGAGCCCAGTCTTAACCACAGAGACTATTCTCTTTTACAACTGATATTTCAGCTGACTTAAGAGGCAACTTAATGTGAGTTGTGCCAGTCACTTCTGGCACGTGCAGCCCCCTGGTGCTGCTTTTTGGCTGATAGGCCCTGTGATGTCAACTCTGTCCCTGGACTTTGACAACCCAAGAGATTAATATTCGCAAGAGACGTGGAAAGGAAAGGGTTGAATAGACCGAAAGCGCACCAGCCGATCTAGGCAATCCCCAAAACCCTCACCTCCGCAGGCCACAACGCTCACCACACCACTCAAAGGCGCTTCCGCCACTAGCCCCGCCCCGCCACCGCCAGCCCCGCCCAGGCTCCCCCCAGACTCCGCCCCGTCGCCCTCGGCGGAGCGGGCGGCCGTAAGCCTGGCCCCAGAGGCCCGCGCGGCTTTCCCACGCCAGCGCGGCGCGTGGTGTACGCGGCGGTTGCTGGGCGCCAGGGCCGCTCCCAGGGTAGCGAGGGATGCTGAAGGAATTGTAGGTACGGTCCATTTTTCTCAACTCTCCCTTTCGAGGCCCTTGGGCACTACTGGTACCTCGTCTCGCGCGGTCCTTCCCTTCCTGCAGACCCGAGTCACTCCTTTCCTCCCACTTCAGGAGGATACGTAGCTCCTTTATCAGAGCCTGGGGAAACAGCCACAGACCCTTTTCTCCCCTCTCCCTGACTCGTTTCTTTACTCCCTCAACCCACATCTCTTCTTTATTCTTTCCCTTCCTCCTCTTTCGTTTTACAGGTAATTTTTAAGTAAGAAAAAAGAGGTCTATCAGTCAAGATTGACTGCAAAATTAATTTTATTAATTGTACTGTTGTACAATTGGTGAATATCTGCAAATGAACCTTAACATGCTCCTGTGACTGGAGGATTTGTTGCTTATCCCAGGAAGACTTTCCTCCCTAACTTACCCTCCTCTCAGTTTCGCCGTCCCCAGCCCATTTCGGTTGGCTTTATCACAGTGGACAAGCCCTTTAGATCAGTGTTTTTGAAGGATTAAGGACAGTTGTTGCACAGGTACCAGGTGTCCAGTTGGTCATTCAGGAGTCCTAAGAGCTCTGCAGGCCCATACCAGGTCCCTGACACCTCTCTATGTGGTCCTAGAGTCTATGAAAAATTAGATGGTGCAATGGAGAGGAGCAATTGACCCGGGTACTCCCTAATTTTCCATAAGGGTAAATGGAATTGTTATTTCTGCAATAGCACTGTGGGAAATTAACAATTGTTACTATCACAACTAAAGAATTCATGACCCCAGATGGTTAAGTTACTTGTGCCTATGAAAAGGGCATTCATATTTATTGCCTTCTGTGTGTACTAAAATTTATATAGCTGTTTTTATCAGTTGGCTCTTGTCATGAACTCCTACCCATTACCAGACAAAAGGAAAGAGACAAGTACAGTAGTAGTACAATATAAATAACATGTTTATGCTACATCTCATTTTGTACATTATTTGCATATTCATTCTGTTTATACATTTCTGTGAGATGGAGTTGGTTAACAAAACTCCAGTTTACTGAGGAGGGAACTAAACACAGATCAATCAGTACCTGGAACTTAGTATAATACACATTCGGTAAATATTTGTTGAAGGGATGAATGGATGAGACCCTCAAGGAGCCATGTCTTATTCACCTTTGTATTCCCTGATCACAGAGCTAAGTCTAGCCCTAATAAGTTCGAAAATGTGAAAGAGGTTGAGTGACTCACTCAGGAACAGGTGTTCAATAAATATCTTTAGAGAGTTACTATTTTGCCATTATTTTGAATACAATGGTAAGAAAGACTGGCAAGATTCCTGTTCTCATGGAACTTAAAATTTAGTGAAAAGGGAAACAAGATACAAACAAGGAAATTTTGGACAATGTTAAGTGACGTGAAGAAGTAAAACAGTATGAAGTGAGATAGATGCTGGGGGAGAAGTTGCTTTAGATTGATTGGTTAAGGAAGGGCTCTGAAGAGCTAACATTTGTGCTGAGACCTCAGTTATGTAACAAACCCAACCACAGAAATATTTAGGATCAGAGCATTGTAGTTAAAGGAAGCTCCAATTGCAAAAATCCTACAGTAGGAAAGAGCGTGGCTCTCTTAAGGAACACCATAAAATTGCTGTAGCTGGAATATGGATAAAGTGCTATGATATGACCTTGAAGAGATAAGTAGGAGCCAAATCATATAGGGCTTTGAATAGGTCATGGAGATCTACCCATGGAATAAGTTTGGAATTCATTTAAAATGCGATGATAAACCAGCAGGGAGTTCTTCTGGAAGGGAGTAATATAATCTGATTTACATTGAAAAAAGATGTGTTCTGCCTGTTATGTGGTTAATGCATAATAGGAATTGGGGGAGAAGATTAGTAGCAAAAGATAGTTGTGATTGGGCTTATGTGGTATAAGAAGTGGATGGGTATGAAATATATTGGTAGGCAGAACCTACAGACTTGGTGATGTTATGAGTATTGGGGTGAGAAAAAAAGAGAAGCTCCTAGGCTTTTCTCTTGAATTTGAGTGGATGGTTGTGCCATTTACCAAATGAAAAAGGCTAAAGAAGAAAATTGTGTGTGTGTGTGTGTGTGTTGGGGGGAGGGTTTTTATTTTGCTCATCTTAAGTTTGATATGTTTATTAGAAATCTAAAGTAAGTTCTGTGTCTTGAGTTCTGTGTAAGGAACCAAAGATAAAAAGTTGAAAATCATCAGCATGTAGAAAAACCTACCTGGAGAAAGTGGATTCATAGAGAGCGTTCCAATGATTAGAAGTAAAGCAGAGGAAAAGAAGCAAGCAAAGGAGATGGAGAAGGAGTAGCCAGTGAAGTAGGAAGAAAATCCAAGAATGCGGTGACCTAAAAGCCAAGACAACAAAGCATGGCTAGTGTTATTGAAACATGCTGAAAAATCAAATAAAGAGATCTGACCATTGGATTTTGGCAACATGTAGTAGTTATGTGCCTTAACAAGCACAATGAAGAGCAAATGTAATGTGAAGAAATAGACATAGCACTATAGATATCTCGAGATATATCATGAAGAAGAGCAAGAAATGTAGGTAATAGAGGAATATGTGGGGTCTAAGTAGAATTCTTAAAGATGGGAATACTGAAGTGTATTTCTAGGCTAATGGGAATTATCCAGTAGAGGAGAAAAATTATAGTATAAGAGAGAATGTGTATTTTTAAGAGTGAAGTCTTTGAGAAAACAAGAGGGAATGGGATCCACAGAATATGTAGAAGTGTTGGCTCAGAAACATGAAGATAAAATTTATAGTATTAGGAAGAAAGGCAGTACGTATAGGTAGCCATGCAGATAGATGAATAGATTCAGTTATCTCAGGAGAGAATTTCTACCTGATACTGATTCTCTTTTTCCAAGAAAGTAGAAGGTCTGAGGCTAGAGCAGTAAGGAGAGAGAAGGAAGAATGTTTGGGTAGAAGACTTAAGGAGTGAAAAGAACACATAAAATAGATAGTTTTTTAAGATTTTATTTATTTATTTGCCAGAGAGAACACAAGCTCGGGGAGCAGCATGCAGAGGGAGAAGGAGAAGCAGGCTCCCTCGAGCAAGGAGCCCAATGCAGCACTCTATCCCAGGACCCTGGGATCATGACCTGAGCTGAAGGCAGACACCTAACCAACTAAGCCACCCAGATACTCTATAAAATATCATTTTAGAGGACAGAAGGCAATCATACTTGCCTTAGTCTGTTTGGGCTGCTCTAACAAAGAAGCATAGACTAGGTAGCTTATAAACAATTTTATTTCTCATAGTTCTAGAGCCTGGGAAGTCTAAGATCAAGGTGCTGGCAGATTCAGTGTCTGTTGAGAGCCCTATTCCTGGTGCACAGTAGCCAAAAGGGATTAAGGAGCTCTCTGGAACTCTTATTAAGGACATTAATCCCATTCATGAGGGTTCTGTCCTCATGACCTAATCATATACCAAAGACCCCCACCTCCTACTGCCATCACATTAGGGGTTAGGATTTGAACATATGAATTTTGAGGGGACACAAATAATCAGTCAATAGCAATACTAGAGAAGCATAGTAGCATAGCTGGGCAGGATCAAGTGCCCATTTGAGATTTGTGGCCTTGTGAGTAGGTAGCTGAGATGGGGTGGAGGAAAAGATCATAGTAGCCAGAGAGCATAAGACCAGACTGTTGGGAGGATTGGCTACCTGGTTATTAGTGATAAGTTAGTGACTGAACGAGTTCTCAAACTCGTTCGAGACTTCTCGAAAGATCCTGACTTCTCAGCTCAATAGGTTACAATTTTACTGATAAATGGCTCACAGCATTACTCTTTTGTGCCACCTACCCTTCCAGTTAACATTAAAAAAAAATGTGACTTGATTTTTCTTTGATCCATATTTAAAATTCTAGATTTTCATAGGCTCCTTTTTTCTCTAGTATCCCCTTAATATTTACTTGTTAAATTTTAGGTTTGTTTTTTGGTGTGTGGGGGCTTTTTTAACCACTTCCATCAATATGTGTTTATTAAATTGCAAAACCCTAACTCTTAATAGTAAAGTGGGAATGAAGGATGAAATTTGGAAATCCTGTTGCCTGTAGAGCTGGGATGACCAGTAATAGGGAGACCTAATCTGTATTTACTCTAATAATAATAATAATAATAATAATAATAATAATATAATAATTATAGGCAGCAATGGGGTAGCCTTTTGCATTTTATAATATGCTTATATTTTCTCTTATCTCATTTGATTTTATAACTACCTTTTTCAGATGAGGAAACTGAGGCTCAGAAAGGTTAAGGGTCTTGACCAAGGACACATATCTAGTAAGTGGCAGCATTATTAACCACAGTGTTCTGACAATAAGTCCCATATTTTTTACTGTAGTAGTTTGTCTCTTTGCTTTTTATACTCTATTATATCCAAAATGATATCAAAGATAATGGCTAGGTAGAAAGTAATGGCTGGCTAGAGGCCTTTTACAATTCAAAACCTTTTTTTATATGTTTAAAATTCAACAGTTAATGAGATTAGATAATTACCTACTATCTATGTCAGATAAGTCAAAGAACTCAGAAATGATTATGAAGTCACTGATTTAATCTAGTAGGGAAGTGCAAGTCACTAAACAGCATTTCTTGGGCCCTCTCCCAAGCACATACTATATGTGCTTCCACAATACCCTGTATTGACTAAACTCTATGTACAAAGGAAATTACTTCAGTACCAGTTACATAGTGGGCTGTCACTGAATATTTGTCATATAATAGAATGATGATAGTTCAACAAGCAATTGTAATAGTGAGATGAATGCTGTGGTAAGGGATGGATGCTGTGATAAGGATGCATCCTACAGGGAACTTCTAAAGGGAGGCCTTCTAAACTGATATAGAGTTATTTGTACAAAAAAACAGGGGTGTAGGGTTGGAAGACAGTATACAGAATGTATAGTCTCAGAGATATGAGGCTTCGCAAGTTTAAAGAACTAAAATATAGTTGAAGTTTAAAAAGCCAAGTAAAAAATAAGATAGGCAAGGACAAGTTCAGCCCTTATTAAAGTGAATTCCATAGCTGAGTTTGAGTTTGGACATTTTTCTTCTATGAGAAGCCATTGAAGAATATTAGGAAGTTGCCATAATCATGCTACATTTTAGATTATGCTGCACTGTGGACATTACAAGGGGAGGTCCAAGACTGGAGGTAGGGAGACCAGTTGGAAGGTCATTACAGAGCTTATGGGAAAAAGTGCCTATGGCCTGAACTGGAGCCGTGAAATTGATAATGAGAGCAGTGGACAAAATTTTCAACTACTTAAGAGCTTTTATTAACATGATTTAGTAGCTCACTGGATATCAGCAGGGAAGAAGGAATGACTCCTCAGTTTCTAATTTCAGCAACAGGTAGATGGTGGCTTCATTCTCTGAAACAGGAAATTCTCTGAAGGAGTAGACTTAGTAGGGAAAGGTTTTGAGTTCAGTTGTGCATATATTGATCTTAAGATGCTTGTAAAGACAATGAAGTAGAGATAACCAGTAAGTACTTAAATCCACTATTTAGAAACTCAACAGAGCTTCTCTAGGCAGATTCATCAGCATATTGGTTTAATTGGAGCCACGAGAATAAAATAAATTTCTTAAGAAATGTACGTAGAGTAAGAAGAGAAGAGGGCATAGGGGGAAATGCTGAGGAACCTCAACACTCAAAGGACAGATAGAGGAAAAAGAAGACCAAGAAAGGAAAACCAGAAGGCTCGAATGAAGGTAGGACAAGTGATAAAGTGAAATGAGAATTCAAAAAGGGAAAACGACTTCTAGTTTTGTGCTATGCCTTACAGGAAGTTCTATTGGAAAGACCCTTAAGCAATACATTTCATTTACAAAGAAGAGATGCAGTGATAAAGTATTACAAGCAAAGAAAACAAAAATGCATGGGAGAACAATTAACAGTTTAATGTGACTGAAATGTAGAATCAAGAGAACTAGAAAGAAAGCCGTGATAGTTTCATGCCCTATTGTGGAAAACCACGGATTCTGGGTAAGTTGTTGGTAGTTTTATTATTTGGTGAGAAAAACCATTATGGTTAGGGCTAAGGGAAAGACAAGGATGTAAAACATGCTCTGAACCCTGGAATACCTTACCATTTTATTGTGGAAACAAGATCTCAGCACCTGAAAAGAATAAAAAATTCAAGATAATATCTGATTAATGAGAACAAACACTTAATACTATAGGAATTTAACGGTGGCAAAGTCCATTTGAATTAGAGTACCAGTTTAGTCCAGATTTGTATTGTCCTGTTTACATAATAATGCCAACTAATCATTATCCTAAAATCAAAAGTCCTGTTCTAATTTGAATGCTCTGTATAAAGAATATTCTCTTTGTAGATATAGCTTTCAAATTCATTTATTCAGAAAGGCTTATACTGAGTTTTTACTTGATGATCTTTGATGTACACTCAAAAAGACTTCTTTGTATGAAAGATAACAATAGGTCCAAAGACCCTAAAACAATACATATAAATACATATTTTTTTAAAGATTTATTTTTTATTTATTTGAGACAGAGAGAGAGAGAGCATGAGAGGGGAGAGGTCAGAGGGAGAAGCAGGCTTTTTGCAGAGCAGGGAGCCCAGTGTGGGACTCGATCCTGGGACTCCAGGGTCATGACCTGAGCCGAAGGCAGTTGCTTAATCAACGGAGCCACTCAGGCGCCCCATATAAATACATATTGATGCATATACTTTACCTAACATTCATTTAATAAATATATGTTAAATGAGCATTATGTGTCAGTAATGAATAGTGGCTCTGGGCATGGGCTGCATATTGAAACACACCTAAATTCAAATCCCAGTTCTGCTTTCAATGGAAGGAAAAAGGTGCAGTCTCACTTAGAATAGTTTATACTTAATTCTCAGTATTATGATTTTTTGAAAGAAATTTCAGTTTTTGTGCATCCAGTGGCTAATGCTGCTATCGAACTTAATTGATATTTTTACATCTGTAGGGGAGAGAAATAAGGAATGATTTTAAAGTATTTGGCTAAACCGCGGAGTGAATCATCCATATTTAGAGAACAAGAATTGGCCATAAGTTTTGCTGAGTGGTAGGGAGATAGTCACTAGATGTCGCCGTTGTACAACATTGCTTAGAAATGTTAAATCCAAAGTACAGTATATAGTACAAGAACACACACCAAGGAAAGACAAGTTGTTCTATTATATGATATGCATACATATACTCATATATAAATATTTATATAAGATGTGTAGGTAATTCCCAAGCAACAAGTGTTGCTATTTCTTAGTAGGTCTATAAATGAATAGAAAGAAGCATAGACTTAAAACTGACAAAATCCTTAGATCATCTAACCTCCTCCCTCTCTACCTCATTTTAGAAGTTTGGAGTTGAAGTACAAGGAAGTAAAGTGACAAAAATTTGACTCAATACTATGTAGGAGATTGAAAATAGAAAGCTTAGATTTCCCAACTTTATGATACCATACTGTGTCCATTAACATTTACAATCAAAGAGACATTCTAATAAAACCAGAACCTCTTAAATCCATCAAAACTTTCTACCACTTTAAAAACAAAGTCTAACAATATAACATCCCCCATTTCTAATAAAAATTATCAGTTGAATACCATAGCTTTTCTTATGAACTGTACAAACATCTTACTTTATCCCCATAATAGCAAGATATGTAGTCTGTATTTATTTGTCTTATTCCAAAAGGGATTTTTAAGAAATTTATTGAGGGGCACCTGGATAGTGCAGTCCATTAAGCATCCCACTCTTAGTTTGGGTTCATGTTGTGATCTCAAGGTCATGAGATTGAGCTCCTCATCATGCTCCACACTCAGCATGGAGTCTGCTTGGATTCTCTGTCCCTCCCCCCCCAATTCTCTTTCTCTCTATCTCAAATAAACAAACAAACAAATAAATAAATAAGTCTTAAAAAGAATCTTACTGAAATAAATATATCATAAAATTAAAAATGAAACTGAAGTTATCATAAATAAAAGATACTGGAATATAAACCACTATGAAGTCTTCTTTTGTTAGTATATGAAAATCATGCCCCAATGTCTAGTAAAATCAAATTTGATTGGCTAATCTCAAATTTTGTTCTGCCTTCCCTAGCTGTGAGCACAAAGTAAGAAAAATAGACAGTATTACGCTCATTAAAAGATGACCAGATACTATAATTTCCCTAAGATCATGCAACTAGTATATTTCTGATTTCAAAGCCCTCATTCTTTCTATTATGCTACCTATCCAGACATATAATGAGGGGACTCCTAAAAGGATACAGTCCCTGTAACCCCTAGACACCTGGATTACCACAATTCTGTAGGCTATTGTTTATATCAAATTTATTTTAAATAATTGCACAGAACTGTTGACAAGATTTATTCTGTCAAGAAACTGACTCCTAAAAATTTATTAAAAGAAAGATAAGTTTTATCAGTCTATCTATATTTTAAATTACAAAAATTGTATTAAGGAAATTGAAACATTGAAAATTGATTGAAAAATTGAAAATTGAAAAATTGACATTGAAAAATTGATTATATAAGAAAAAGACATCTCCGGGGAAATGAGAAGTCTAAAGGAAAATAAAGAGGAGATATCTAGAGCAAAGAGGAAAACAGATAGGCGCAGTATTAAAAAAGAAAGAAGGGGGCAGTGGGGAGAGAGCTAAAGCTCATATATCCTGCCTACCCTGCTTCCGACCCCTAAATTACTCAGATATCTGGATTTTCCTCTTTATCTTCCTCCATTTTTGTACCAAAAATCTTTTTAAAAATCTTTAAAAATCTTAAATCTTAGCCAGGGTCCTAGTTCTTCAAACCTTCCTTTCTTCTTAACATGCAGAAATATTTTTGTTTTTGTTGTCATCTTGAGTATCTGGCATTTTAAAATTCTCAGTTCACTCCATATTTATTTCACAAATATTTATTGAGTGCTTACCACATGTAGATCAAGGGTAAAACTGGTTATTGTCCCTTCTCTCGTGGAGGACACAGCCTTCCAGTTCCCTCCAAGATGTAATAGGTCCACTGCAACCTCTTTTTTTACTGCTTACAGTAAAAAACTCTAGACAAAACATGAAGAGCCACTACCTGAAGATCAAAAAGTTAAAAAAGCAAGTGGATTGTGAAGAAGAGTCAAAACTACAAGACTGAATTTCTTTTGCAGCTTTGACCTGAAGATCGGCTCCAGTCATAAACTCAATGCAATAGCACAGGAGGAAAAAACTACAATAGAAAACTTATTTTTATGTCCTGAAGATGTGGGAAAGTGGACTCTATAGTTTAAAGAGAGCATGAGGAATCCTTGTTATTGATGTTGTTCCCCTTTTGTGGTTTTTCCCCAAGGACAGGTCCTGTTAATGACATTATGGGCTACTACAACTCAGAGGAAAACCCCATCTTTAGACCAGAGAAACAAGGAAAAAAGACTGAGAGATATAGCAGGGTACAGATTTAGGAGAGGAAAAAAATTGGAGCATGAGTTTCCTTAGTTCTGCATATGAACCCATCCAGGGGCTTTGGGTCATCTCCAGCTGTACATGCATGAGACAGGGCTAATGCAGCATAGCAATGGCTTACAGAACTAAAGGAAGATAAAAAAAATTTTTTTTAAATAAATGGGGGGAAAAACACAGCCTAAATTATAGACTAACTCCTGAGTAGCTCATGCATGACATAGACCAAAGACAGCATAGCAAAGACTTTGAAAACAACAGATACTGGAACCATTACCCTAAGAAAACAAGAGAGAGCTTATGCTCTGCACTTAACCAAGTGGATTACCTACTGAAATGATTTAAAAAATTAAATATTCTTCAGAAGATTTTAACAAGACCTAGAGTCTACACAGCAAAATGTCAAGGATGTACTCCGAAAGTACTTGACATATAAAGAACCAGGAAATGAATGTCTTATAAGAAAAGAAAACCAATAAATGCCAACCCAAAATGGCACAGATATTGGAATTAACAAAGATATTAAAGCAACTATTATAATGTATTTTACCACATGTAACAACATGTGGTAAATTGGTAAAGTATAATTGTAATGAATGGGAAGATACACATTCACAGCAGGAAAATAGAAACAGTAAAGAAGTAAAAAAAATTTTTTTTTGGTTTTTTAAGAAGTAAAAAATTTTGAACTAAAAAATACAATATCCGAAATAAAAGTTCACTGGATAGACTCATCAGCAGAACGGAAATGTATTAATCAAGAAAACTTGATTAATAAATAGGAATTGTCTGATATGAAGAACAGAATTTTTAAAAAGATTAAAAAATGAAATGAACGTAGCCTCAAGAACCTGTGGGACACTATTATGGAGTCTACAGCCTAATTCAGAACACTGAACAATTCCTCTAATGGATACATAATTACAAACTGAGGTAAATGTTCTTGAAGAAAATGGTCAAGTTTCTATAACTGCACATAAAAACTAGACCTTACTTAGCCTAGGGGCAGAGGTGATGTCATAAATATTTCTCTGAGCATATGGCCCTTGAGCTGAGGGATGAAGAGGAGTTAACCAAATATAGGAGAGAGTGGTGGTGGAAGGTGTTTCAAATTAGAAAAGCTAGTGTTAAGCCCTGCAGAAGGAACCTGGCAATTGCAAGGAACTGAAAGAACATCAGAGTAGCTAAGAGTAGGGGGAAAAAAGGATGGAGAATGGTATGAGATTAAGCTAGAGAAGTAGCCAGGGACCACATCACGCAGAATCCTGTAGGTCATCGCAATGGACTGAATGTTTGTGCCCACCCCCCAAAATTCATATACTGAAATCTTAACCCCCAGTGTGATGGTATTAGGAGGTGGGACCTTTGGAAGGTCCATGAGGGTAGGTCTCTTACAGAGGGATTAGTACCCTTATAAAAGCAATCCCAGAGAGTTCTCTACCTCTCTTTTTGCCATATGAGGATACAACAAGAAGTTGGCAATCTAACCTAAAAGAAAACTTTCAACCGTACTTGCTGGGACCCTGATTTTGGATGTGCAACCTCCAGATTTGTGAGGAATTCTGTTTATAAACCACCCATTCTGTGATACTTTGTTATGGTAATCTGAACTGAATCTGAATACAATCGTGTTAAATATTTTTGTCTTTATCCTAAAGCCAGTGAGCATTATTAGGGTACTCAACCAGTGAACTGGTGAAGGATTGAAAGATGGAAATGAGAAGTTTGAGCCTGTAAAGGAGACAGGGAAGGAATATGAGGAAAAATGGGGGGAGGGGCAGGGTGGGTGTGAGAGAGTAGTTTAACAAGATCCAAAAGAAGAATGTTTCATCATGCCATATGATCACTTGGAGATTACTATGACCTTTGCTAGAACTATTTTTTTTGAGTAAAAGGAGTAGAATCAACTAGAGAACAATAAGGTAAGTAATTTGTGGGAAAAAAGAGACTATGAGAATTGCCAACTCTCTGAAAAATTTATTGGTGAAGGAACAGAGACAATAAATGAGTGGGCATGTGGGTTTCTGGGAAACTTTTAAGATGAACTCACTTAAAAGTCATTGGGAAGAATCTAGTTAAAAGGAAGCATGAGGGGAGAGGTAGTTGATATAGGCAGTGAAGGATCATTTATGGTATAAAATTCCTGAGAATATAGGAAGGAATGTAATCCAAAATACAAGTGCTCTGATTGCCTTAGATAGGAGGAAGGACACTTTAATGAAAGAAGAGAGAAGAAAGAGAGGAAGATGGATTTGTATGTAGAAAAGGGAGGAAAGTTTATCTACTGAGAATATGTGGAGGATCTGTGGTTTGAGAAGGGTGGGAAAAGGTTGGAATAGTTCTTGGGGAAAGTGAATGGACAGAAAACGTATTTGTTAGGATTAGTACATTTTAAAGGTCCACTGAGGCTGTTGCTTATGAATTTATAGTGATACCAGGTTACTCTAGTATAGCTTTCTATGACAGTATTTATTTGCTCAGTTAAGTGAATGAAAAAATGGAATAATAGAGTTGGTGCAGGATCAAGGTTTTTCTAGAAAGGTGTAATAACAATAACCATATATTTTTTTAAGATTTCATTTATTTATTTGACAGAGAGAGACACAGTGAGAGAGGGAACACAAGCAGGAGGAGTAGGAGAGGGAGAATCAGGCTTCCTGCTGAGTAGGGAGCCCAATGTGGGGCTCGATCCCAGGACCCTGGGATCATGACCTGAGCCAAAGGCAGACACTTAACGACTGAGCCACCCAGGTGCCCCCAACAATAACCATATTTCAAGAGAGTATAGGATATTGGTAGTATTTTGGAGATGACAGATCACACGTTGAATACCAAAGGAAATAATGAGGGAAAGAGCTAAAAGCCTGAGCTAAAGATATCTTTCCACTACACATTCTGATGAGGTTGAAGAATGGAAGGGATAAAGCAAATGTAATTGAACAAGTAAACTGAAGGAAGATAAAGTAGTATTTTTAAAGGTAGATGTTTGAATTTTAAAGGTAGATATTTGAATTAGTTATTATTGATTATAAAACATTTCACATTATGGAAGGGTCTAGCATGGCCTTTTCTTTTTTGGGAAGGAAGTAAAGAAGTGAAGAACCAAGTAGTAGATAAATTATCCAAGTTTATATTTAAGACTCACAAGCATTACAAATTTGGGGTCAGGTGCTCATCATGCCTTTGGTGAATAATGGAAAGGGACCAAGATGAGGTCAGTAAATGACAGTGACTAGAAGAGAGAGAAGGTGGTGTTGTCAAGTTATATAGGCTGAAACATGATTTTTTAAAATGTTTAGAAATAGCAGTGGGGTGTCAGAAGGAGTGCTAGCAAATAAACAGCTAGTGTGTGAGAACTATAGGGGAAGCAGTGTCCTTAAGGGAAGGGCTTGGTTTCAGATAGATCATAAGATTTGAGAGGATGCTCTGAAAATAGGTGGAGAATATAAGAGGCTGAGTTTGGTAATAGTCTAGTAGAAGTTCGGAGTATTCAGTGAAGGGGGTTGGGAGGTGAGTATGTAGAAGGCTGGATCACAGGCGATGAAATGATGGCTAGGGATCTTAACACTTTTATAACTGACTTCCAATGAGCTATTTCTAAATGATGTGTGTTTTGAAAAACACCATCAACAGGGAAACAAGATAACCCACAGAATGAGAAAATACAACTTGAAAACAAGAATAAATAACCCAATTAAAAACTCGGCAAAGGGGTGTCTGGGTGGCTTAGTCAGTTAAGTGTCAGCCTTTGGCTGGGGTTATGATCTCAGGGTTCTGGGATGGAGCCCCGCATCAGGCTCCCTGCTCAGCAGCAAGTCTGCTTCTCCACTTCCCTCCTCCTCTCCCTTTGTGATCTCTCTCTCAAATAAATAAATAAATAAAATCTTTAAAAAAAAAAAAACGGGGCAAAGGACTAAAATAGGTATTTTTCTTTTTTTTTTTTTTAATATTTTTTTTTAATTTATTTTTTTATTAGAGAGCGAGAGACTGAGAATGAGAGGGGAGAAGGTCAGAGGGAGAAGCAGACTTCCCGCAGAGCCGGGAGTCCGATATGGGACTCGATCCCGGGACTCCGGGATCGTGACCTGAGCCGAAGGCAGTTGCTCAACCAACTGAGCCACCCAGGCGCCCCCCTAAAATAGGTATTTTTCTAAAGAAATTATACAAATTGCCAAAAAGGGCTCAAAAATGCTCAATAATCATTGGAAAATGGAAATGAAAACCACAATGAAATACCATTTCATACCTATTAGGTTGGCTATTATGAAAAAGTAACAGGCGCTGCCAAGTATGTAGAGACATTGGAAACCTTGTGCATTGCTGTTATGAATATAAAATGGTAATAGCCATAGTCACTGTGGAAAACAATCGGGCAGTTCCCCTAAAAATTAGACAATTACCATAAGATCTGGCAGATTTCCTTCTGTGTATATACCCAATATAATTGAAGGCAGTACTTGAACGCATATCTGTACATCCATGTTCTTAGCAGCATTATTCACAATAGACAAAAAGTGGAAACAACACAAATATCCATCAATGAATGAATGGATAAACAAAATGTGGTATATACATACAATGGGATGTTATTTATCCTTAAAGGGAAAAGAAATTCCGATACATATTACAACATGAATGAATTTTGAAGACATTATATTAAGTGAAATAAACCAGATGCAAAAGGACAAATATTGTAGATTCCATTTATCTGAGGTACTTAAGGTACTTTAATTCATAAAGGTAGAAAGTAGAATGTGGTTGCCAGGGAGTTAGAAGAGAGAATGGGGAGTTGTTTAATAGGAAGTGGGATACAGAGTTTCACTTTGGTATAATAAAGTTCTGGAAATGATAGCAGTGATGGTTGTTTCATAATAATATGAATGTATTTGATGCCAGTGAACTGTATACTTTAAAATAGTGTTTTGTTATATATATTTTACTACAATGAGAAAAGATTTTTTAATGACTGTGATTAATATCAGCCAAAGACATATTATCTTCAAAGGAGCCATGGTAAGAATAATAGTTAAGGTCTCAATAGAAATCATGGGAGCCAGAATACAGTGGAACATCTTTAAAATTCTTAAAGAAAATAACTTCTAATATGGAATTCTGTATTCAGTGAGAATCCCTTTCAAAAGTGAAGGTGAAATAAAGACATTTAAGGCAAACAAATAAGGAATGTATTGTCAATAGATCTATATTAAAACAAATACTGAAGACAGACAATACCAAGGTCAACAAGGATATAAAACTGTAAAGACAGGTTACAACTAGAGCAACAAAGAAAGCAAAAGATAAAATATATAAAATTTAGAAAGGAAGAAATAAAATATATTTGCTGACTACATGTTTGTATACTTAGAAAATCTAAAAGGATCATTAGAATAAAGTGAATTTATCAAGGCTTAGCTATAAAGTAAATAAATAAAAATTGTATTTCTGCACACCAGCAAAAAACAAGTAATAAAATTTTTTAAATGGTACCATTTGGTACATCCCCAAAAACATCAATACCTAGAAATAAGTCTAATGAAAGATATGTAAGACCTCTACACTGAAAACTATAAACATTACTTAGATAAACTAAAGAAAATAAGTATGAAGAGGTACAATGTTCAAGGATTAAAAGACTCAATCCTGTTAGGATGTCAGTTCTCCCCAAATTGACTTACAGATTCAATGCAATTTCAGTCAAAATTCCACCAAAGAGAGAAAGTGAGAGTGTGTGTATAAATAGACAACCTTATTCTAAAATTTATGTGGAAATATAAAGAAATAAAGAGCCAGTCCTACTCTGAAGGAGAAAAACTGGAGAACTTACAACACTAGGTAACAATTCCTATTATACAAGTACTAGTGTAGTGTTGGCATAAGGAGGGATAAATAGCCAGTGGAACAGAAGAAAATCCAAAAATAAATTCACATATATGTGGTCACCTGATTTACAACAAAGGTGACACTGGAATGCAATGAGTAAAGCATGATCTTTTTTTTAAGATTTTATTTATTTATTTGACAGAGAGACAGCGAGAGAGGGAACACAAACAGGGGAAGTGGGAGAAGAAAAAGCAGGCTTCCCGCCGAGCAAGGAGCCTGACTTGGGGCTCTACCCCAGGACCCTGGGCCCTGGGGTCATGACCTGTGTCAAAGGCAGGTGCTAACGACTGAGCCACCCATGAGGCACCCCATGGATGATCTTTTTAATAAATGATGCTGAATCAACTCAATACTGATATGAGAAAAAATAAATTTTATCTCTTCTCACACCATACGTAAAAATCAATTCCAGATGGATCATAGACTTAAATGTGAAAGGCAAAACATTAATGCTTCTAGAAAAATATATAGGAGAATACCCTTATAATTTCAGAGTTGGCAAAGACCTATAAAACAATAAAACTTTATAAAGAAAAAAGATGTTAGACTAAATTAAAATAAAAATTTCTGTTCATACAAAGACATCATCAGTGTGAAAAGGCAAGCCACAGAGTAGGAGACAACATTGGCTATTTATATATCTAATAAAAGATTTAATTCTGGGATACACAGAGAACTCAAAAAAATCAGTTAAAGTCTGCCAATACATTTTTTAATTTAATTTTAAAAATTATATTTGGTTATTTGAATATGTTTTTTAGTCAATTTTATTTATTCTTATTTTTAAATCCCTTTTTCAAATTTTATTTTTTAAATTTTTTTCTAATTTATTTTATCTTTTTAGTGTTCCAAGATTCATTGTTCATGTACCACACCCAGTGCTCCATGCAATATGTGCCCTCCTCAATACCCACCACCAGGCTCAGCCAACCCCCACCCTCTCCCCTCCAAAACCCTCAGTTTGTTGCTCAGAGTCCACAGTCTCTCTTGGTTCATCTCCCCCTCCGATTTCCCCCATTTCACCCTTCCTTTCCTTCTCCCAATGTCCTCTATGTTTTTCCTTATGCTCCACATGTGAGTGAAACCATATGATAACTGACTCTCTCTGCTTGACTTATTTCACTCAGCATAATCTCTTCCAGTCTTGTCCATGTTGATACAAAAGTTGGGTATTCATCCTTTCTGATGGAGGCATAATATTCCATTGTATATATGGAATATATATATACATTCATCTGTTGAAGGGCAGGCATCTTGGCTCTTTCCACACTTTGGCGATTGTGGCCATTGCTGCTATGAACATTGGGGTACATGTGGCGCTTCTTTGAACTACATCTGCATCTTTGAGGTAAATACCCAGTGGTGCAGTTGCAGGGTCATAGGGTAGCTCTATTTTTAATTTCTTCAGGAATCTCCACACTGTTTTCCGAAGTGGCTGCACCAACTTGCATTCCCACCACCAGTGGAAGAGGGTTTCCCTTTCTCCACATCCTCTCCAACATTTGTTGTTTACTGTCTTCTTGATTTTGGCCATTCTGGCTGGTGTCAGGTTGTATGTCAGTTGGTTTTGATTTGAATCTCCCTGATGGCTAATGACGGTGAACATTTTTTCATGTGTCTGTTGCCATTTGTATGTCTTCTTTGGAGAAGTGTCTGTTCATGTCTTCTCCCCATTTTTTTTCTCCCCAAATATGTTTATTTTAATTTTTCAGTGTTACAAGATTGATTGCACCACAAGATTGCACCACACCCAGTGCTCCATGCAATACGTGCCCTTCTCAATACCCATCACCAGGCTCACCCATCCCCCCACCCCCTCCCCTCCAAAACCCTCAGTTTGTTGCTCAGAGTCCACAGTCTCTCCTGGTTCATCACCCCCTCCGATTTCCCCCCATTCACCCTTTCCTTCCTTCTCACGATGCCCTCCATGATTTTCTTTATACTCCACACGTAAGTGAGACCATAAGATAAT
>CM052800.1:76059034-76089884 GCA_028533885.1 Nasua narica | reverse complement strand
CCTGATCATGTTGATATTCATCCTTTCTGATGGAGGCATAATATTCCATTGTATAGATGTACCACATCTTCCTTATCCATTCATCTGTTGAAGGGCATTTTGGTTCTTTCCACAGTTTGGCTATTGTGGCCATTGCAGCTATGAATATTGGGGTACATGTGGCCTTTCTTTGTACTGCATCTGCTTCTTTGGGGTAAACACCAAGGTGCAATTGCAGGGTCATAGGGTAGCTGTATATTTAATTTCCTGAGGAATCTCCATACTGGGGATGCACCAACTTGCATCCCCACCAACAGTGGAGGAGGGTTCCCCTTTCTCCACATCCTCTCCAGCATTTGTTGTTTACTGTCTTGTTGATTTTGGCCATTCTAACTGGTGTAAGGTTCTGCCCATTTTTTGACATGATTATGTTTTTTTTAAATGAGCAAGAAATTTGAACACTTTACTACAGAAAATATTCAAATGGCCAATAAATATGTCAAAATAATGTTAGTTACCATGAAAATGCAACTTAAATCCACAGTGCAACAGCTCCAGAAAACTGAAAGGAAAAAGATGATACCAAGGTTAACAAGGATTTAAATAGTGTTAAAGAATATTTGGTTCAAATTCTAGCTATGCCATTTGCTAGCTATGTGACTTTGGAAAAACCACTTACCCTTCGTGGGTCTCAGTTTCAACATCTGTAAAATGAGAATAACAAATAACTCATATTATGCTAGGTGAAATAAGTCAATCAGAGAAAGACAATTATCATATGATCTCTCTGATACGAGGAATTTGAGAGGCAGGACAGGGGGCCATAGAGGGTAGGGAGGGGAAAACAATGAAACAAGATGAGACCAGGGAGGGAGACAAACCATAAGAGACTCTTAATCTCAGGAAACAAACTGAGGGTTGCTGGGTGGGGAGAGGGGGTGGAGGGAGGGGATAGGGTGGCTGGATTATGGACATTGGGGAGAGTATGTGCTATGGTGAGTCTGTGAATTGTGTAAGACTGATGATTCACAGACCTGTACCCCTGAAGTAAATAATACATTATATGTTACTTTAAAAAACCAAATAACTCATAATGTTGTGGAAATGATTCATGTTAAGTCCTTAACATAATCCAACTTGTATCGGCTATTATATCATTTAATCCTCACAATAACCAATAAATTTAGCAATTAATCATTACAGCTAAGGAAGTTGAGGCCTATGGAGATAAATCACTCCTCTCAGTTATTTAAAGGTAAAGGGAAGAGTGAAATACATTTCTATCTCAGCTCCAAAGTCCTTACTTTTAGTTGCTATGCATACTACCTACAGTTCCTCTCTTGGCAGATATATAAAGAGAGTACTGAGTAGTAGCAAGGCATGAATGTTACTTAACACAATATCAAACTTCTCTTATAGCTGCTGACATGTACATTAATTGTTCAGACTCCTTATCTAGGTTTTGAAGTTCTATTGCATGGTTCGCTTGCCTGGGTTCCAAGTCCTGCTATCCTAACCATGATCTAGCTATAGATTTTTTTTTTTAAGATTTATTTATTGATTTTTAGAGAAAGAGAGGGGAGGAGTAGGGGGAGGGGAGAGGGAGAGAACATCTTAACCAGACTGTAGTGAGTGCAGGGCCAGACTCAGGGCTCCATTTCACAACCCTGAGATCACAACCTAAGCCAAAACCAAGAGTTGGAGGTTCTACCGACTGTCACCAAGGTGCCCCAACATAGCTGTAGACTTTAAAATATGCTGCCTGGTGTCTTATATGATTCTTGGTGTTATGTTTGCCTGTTCCTGTCTATCTGCCTAGTTATCACTCGCAGTTTCTCCTTAGTTAGGTCACACCTCAAATGTCACTTTGATCACTGTAACATCTTCCACGTTTATTTTCTCCAGTACTTAATCACAACCTGAAAATACTGTTTATTGTCTTTTTCTTCCTCCCAACAAGAATATAATCTCCACAGAAGAATAGACGTTCGATAATTATTGTATGGCTGGACTTTGTGTCCTGACCTCACAACTCTTGTGCACTCCAGCTCAAATTTTTCAGTGTTTCAGCCCTCAGCCTATCCTTTCAGAACTTGACATAGCTTAGGTGATTTCACGTACCCTCCTTGTTCATAGAGCTTGCTCACTTTTAACTTCTAGTCTAACAGTTAATGACAGGCTGTCATTCTAATGACCAAATAGTTTTTATATTTCCTTACATTAAAATGGAATTTTACTTTAAAGGGACTTAGAGAGCTATTTTTTCGTCACATCCTAAAAATAAATGTTATTTTCTGTTTTAATATCATAAATTAGTTATGATTCCTTATAGGATATTATACACTAATATTTTACTTCATTAAAATGAGACAATATACATAAAGCACTTAGCATATGTGGTAGGTACTCAAATGTTAATGATTCTTTTCTTTAAAAATTTTCATTATTAAAATTGCTTGCCTCTTAAAAAAGTATAGATGCCTGAAATACTGTGGGATTTGGTCTTATCTAGTACCTGAAATTCAGACTTAAAGTTTTTAATTTTGTCCTCAATAGTAACTCAAGAATTGAAAGATATTTTTAGGGCAGATACTCTTCCTACACTCAAAGGCAGCAAAAATCACAGAGAAGGTAAAAACAATAGATATCTTAAAATAAGTTTCCAGACCTAATTCTCCTGATATGGTCCTATTTCATTCTTTTTTTTTTTTCCTAGTTCATTGTTATTCAAAATAAAATTTATTTTATTTTGTTTAAATGTTGGATCTTTCAAATGAACTACATATAAAGACCGTTATGTATCAGTAACTTACAGATGTAGGTATTAATGTAGTTGTTCATATTTAATTTTAAAAAATTTTGGACTCAATCTCTGACAGGAATGTGATTGAAGGTAGAGTAAATCAATGCTGGAAATTATTTCAGTGCATAAAATAAAGAACTGAGTTTTCTGATACATGCTTTTAAGATATGACCCACCATAATGAACTACTCAAAAGTATTAAATTTCTGTGTGATAATGGTTTTTGTGTTTTTTTTAAGATTTTATTTATTTATTTGACAGAGAGAGAGAGGAGGCAGAGAGGCAGGCAGAGAGAGAGGGGGAAGCAGGCTCCCACTGAGCAAGGAGCCCGATGTGGGGCTCGATCCCGGCACCCTGGGATCATGACCTGAAGCAAAGGCAGTTGCTTAACCAACTGAGCCACCCAGGTGCCCCGGTTTTTAAAACATATGTACATGATTTTGCTTCATGACTTTACAATGACTATTTGGAGCTGTCTTGACTATATATAAAGATACCTGACTTGACTGTGATACAACTTTATGATAAAAAATCTTTAAAAAATTAATCCCACTTAACCATGTTTGTTTCAGATGGATGTATAGTCCTATTTTATTCAAATTATTTTTCTTTTAAATATTAGCATGTACACCACAGAATCACAAAATGAACATCTGGAGGATAAAAACACCCCATCACCTACAACTCCTCAGGTAAAAACCTAAAACTATTTTGTAATGTATGACATAAAAATCAATCTGATCTTAAAATTTATTTTTCAAGTTTACCAATTAGGTTTCTATTATATGTCTGATTAAAAAATGAGAAGGGGTCATTTAAAAGCAACTAGTTTAAGTCCTAAGAAATGAGTAAAAGGAATGAAAAGATGGAAAGGGGTGACTAAAGATTATTTTGGATTTAAGAGGATAGATTTCAGGAATAATGGAAATATGGCTTATTATTCCTCACCATATCTAGGAAAAATAGTAATTTAGACTACAAGAGATAAAGAGAAATTAATTAAAATGTTGTGCTATATATTTGAAAAGAAACAAGTTTTTATTTTTCTAAGAGTACAGGGTAAGTCATAGACCTTCTGTTTGTCTATTTTACCGCATAATAATTGCTCATAACTAGAATTATAAATTATTTACTTCTTAAAAATTTGTTTACCTTTTTAAAATAGAGGTTTCTATAGTTCTCAAGCATCCAAAAGTTCTTCTTTTAAATATTTAAAATATTCACCATTGGTTCAATTATTTGTCTACAAAGACTTCATCCTAGAATTTATTATAAATTCTGAAATAGTAAAACTTAAAATAATGTTTACTTCATATAACCTTTTACCCACACTAATCTACCCACACTAATCTACCCACACTAATCAAAATTCATCTTTGTGTCTTTACCTTGGCCCTTTTGTATAGTGACAGACTTCCCACAAAAGTCTCTATACCAGAACTCCAACAAATTAATCATCATCAGATTTAAAGAACTTTGATATTAAAAGAGCTGCATAATTCATTTAAATCAGCTGTTGTGGTGCCTTTGCCTCCCTAATCATTAAATGTTCCTCTGCACTTCCTTAATCTGTCCATGCCTCTAGCCTTTGTTACCATTTCTTGTGATAATGCAATATTCTCTCTCCACTCAAAGTATTATCAATACACTCAAAGTGTTGACCTGTGTGTACACATGCATACATGTGCACGCACACACACACACACACACACACATACCATGATGACAATAAGGCAAAACTGACGATTTCTATTTCAGGGTTAATGCTACTCTGTTTTGTTTTTTTATTTTTTGTCTTGTGTTGTTTACCTTGGGAGAAACCTCTTAATATTCTCACCAACTAAGATGTCTTTTTTTTCTAAATCAGTTTCATAATTAGACTAACTAACATTAAAAGCCTGGAAGCTTTTAATGGAGCTAAACCCATGAACTACCTAAGGATGTTATCTATAATTAATAGTGGGAGCACTTAAATTTCTGAAAGCTTGATCTGTTTTTCTCATTTTTTCCAGTTACATAATTTTTCAAATGAAATGAGTCCAAGTAAAATTATATTTCACCTCCTTTCCAACTTAGTTGTATTTTCATTCTACAAACGTTTTATTAAATAATCTTTGGATTATTTAATCCTGAAGACTGAAGAATACTCTTAATACTTAAGACTGAAGAATACTTTTAATTATTCTGCCTGCACTATAGGCTTGCTTATTTAGTATGCATAAATCACAAATGAAAAATAGCAGGGACTCAAGTCTATAAAAACTAAATCAAGGTGCTCTACAAAGTGCACTCCTGTGACATCCTCAAATACCTAATGATATAGTGCATGAATATTCTTTTACATGTGTGATTCTCCATGGTGACAGTAATAATACGAATTGAATTATTAGATTTGGTGGTTTTGTACATTCATAAAATATATGAAAAGTATATTTCTTAAAAGATTTCCTTGCTTTACTTCAGATCCTCAAAGATAGTAGTATTAGTGAACATGAAGAAACTAAGGAAACTGTCTTGTCACAAACAGAGGAAACAAAACCACAGATGGAAAAGAAGTTTTCTTGTCCTCCACAAGGAAAACTGAATAAATTTATTACAAATGGTATGTGAAATCAGAAATGTAAGTGGAGAAAAATGAGAGATGTATTTGATAAATATATATTTTTTAAAATTTTATTTATTTATTTGACAGAGATAGAGCACAAGCAGGGAGAGCAGCAGAGGGAGGGGGAGAAGCTGGCTTCTTGCTAAGCAGGCTTGTTAAGCAGGCTTAACAAGGAGCTCAATGCAAGGCTCGATCCCAGAACCCTGGGATCATGACCCAAGCCGAAGCCAGACAATTAACTGACTGAGCCACTCAGGCACCCCTATATTTGATAAACATTAAAACACAAACCAACAAAGCCACTGCTAAATCTGTATATTTACTGTATACTTTAGCTATATACTTAAGCTCTTATTACAAGCAATATGTGGACATAGAGGAATATTTCCTTAACTGTCAAAAACTAATAATAATTACTTAACAGATACATATTTTTAATGTTTTTCATGACTTTTATTAAATTTGGGGGATTAGAAATAGCATGGATTAAGGGGCGCCTGGCTGACTCAGTTAGTAGAGCATCTGACTCTTGATCTCAGTGTTGTGAGTTCAATCCCCACATTGGGTGTGGAGCCTACATGGAAGAAAAGAAGGAAGGAAAGAAGGATGGAAGGAAGGAAGGGAGGGAGGAAGGGAGGGAGGGAGGGAAGGAAGGGAGAGAAAGAATGGGCATTGATTAAAGATTTTTATTTATAGCCTACTTTTGATATTTAGTTTTTTAAAGATTTATTTTTTGAGAGAGAGAGAGTGTGTGAGTGCAAGTGGGGAGAGGAACAGAGAGAGAATCTCAAGCCGACTTCCCACGAAGCCCAGAGCCCAATGTGGGGCTCAATCTGACAACCCATGAGATCATGACTTGAGCCAAAATCACCAGTTGGACACTTAACCAACTGAGCCACCTAGGCACCCCTGATATTTAGTTTTAAATCAGCTGGAATGAACATTATACTCCTCACAATATTAAGGTTCTTAATAAAATTAGGACCCAAATTTTTAAAGAGCTGCTGCCTTGTAAAAGATTATATAAATTTGCTTTACCATTAAAATTTTAAAGCATCTCATTGTCATATATTTATATGTTGTCACCTAATATTAATAAAAGATTTTCTTGGTTTTTTTGTGGATATTCTATATGATTTAACTTAGATTTTGACCTCCATAAGTATAAAGCACACAGAGAACAAAAATTAGTTTAAAATACGTTGAAGGATAAGTAACTCCAGTTTTAAAATTTTCTTTTTTTTTTTTTTAAGATTTTATTTATTGAGAGGGAGAGAGAACATGCACATGCGCATGCTCGGGGATGGGAAGAGGGGAAAGGAGAGAGAAAATCTCAAGCCAACTCTGCACTGAGTGCCAAGCCTGACACAGGACTTGATCTCGTGACCCTGAGATCACAACCTGAACAGAAACCAAAAGTCAAGCACTTGTAACCAACTGAGCCCTAAGGCACCCTAAAATTTTACTTTATTTGCTGCTTGCTAATTTTAAACTTTTGAAACCAAATTTTATTAATTGATTTTTCCTTTAGTAAAAGGTACTTTAAAAAAAATTTTATTTATTTATTTGACACAGAGAGAGAGATCAAAAGTAGGCAGAGAGGCAGGCAGAGAGAGAGGGGGAAGCAGGCTCCCTGCCGAGCAGAGAGCCCAATGTGGGGCTCGATCCCAGGACCCTGAGATCATGACCTGAGCTGAAGGCAGAGGCTTTAACCCACTGAGCCACCCAGGCGCCCCTAAAAATTACTTCTTAATTAATGTCAGTATTTTTAAGGATTCTAAAGCTGAACTTGAATATCTGACAGTGTAAAGTGATTGGTCTCCTTGGTAAATATATTTCTGCACATAGATCATACATGCATGTTCCCATGACCCTATACTCTATATAGTGGGCATTGTCTATATAGCAGTTGTTAGGAGTAGGGTCAGGGCCTGTGAAGAGAGAAAAATGTATTGGTCACCAAAGATTAACCACTGAGATTGAGAACTGCAATTTGCTCAGGAACTAATTTAGGAGTTTTATAACATCAGTATTGACACTACGGACATACTTGGGTTTCTAACTGGTTTTCCCATTTGTTTTCTTTCATTTTTGTTTTCTTTCATTTTTGATTTTTCAAATTTAGAGAACTTTTTTTTTTTTAAGATTTTTATTTATTTGACAGAGAGAAACACAGTGAGAGAGGGAACACAAGCAGGGGGAGCGAGAGAGGGAGAAGCAGGCTTCCCTCCGAGCAGGGAGCCCAATGTGGAGCTAGATCCCAGGACCCTGGGATCATGACCTGAGCCTAAGGCAGACGCTTAATGACTGAGCCACCCAGGTGCCCCCAGATTTAGAGAAATTTATAGGAAAAGGATCTTCCATGTTTCTATCTTGAGGGGGTGTGTATTCTTGTATTCTCTTTTTCTATGTCTCTCTGTCTCCATCTCTATCTGTCTGTGTCTTATCTCTGTCTCTCACATACATACAATTATACACTCTATATTCACTAAAGAAACTCTAAAAACATATTTTCTATTTAATAGCATATATTCTAAATAATGGAGATAGAGCTGCAGTTTCTCTATAAATCATATTTAATTCACCAATCCATAATGTGTATAAGTTAATTTAGTAAGAAATCTAAACTCTCAACCACATGCAGAAATCAGTCTCATCACTTTTAATCACACTATTTATATCTTTTGTTTGGGTGGTAGCTTGCCTAGTACCAAAGAAATGGATATTCTAGGGGAATAGGTTTAGGTTTTAGGCTATTATTCCTTTTTTGTTTTCATTTGCTTTCAATAAAGATACTTTATTATCTTTTTTTTTTAAGATTTTGTTTATTTATTTGAGAGAGAGAGAGAGCATGAGAGGGGAGAGGGTCAGAGGGAGAAGCAGACTCCCCGCTGAGCAGGGAGCCTGATGTGGGACTCAATCCCAGGACTCCAGGATCATGACCTGAGCTGAAGGCAGTCGCTTAACCAACTGAGCCACCCAGGCGCCCCAAAATACTTTATTTTCAAAAAAGGTACTTTATAACTTTTCATAAAGTTGTTTTTCCTTTAAATAAGCGAAAAGAAAGCTTTATTATATATCCAAGTATGATTTTCAAATACTCTGAGAGCCAGAATTTCTCCATTAAAATCTTATCATCAGTGTTATCAGGTAAGCAGTCTTGAAAGTTTAGAGCTCAAAAATAATATCCCAGACACTTCCAATTTCTAGTCCAGCATCATCCCTCCACCTTAACATATAAAAAGCTAAACAAACTGAAAAATCAACAACTCTTCTTAGTTCCACCAAAGAAGTAAGATTAGAGGGCAAATAACATGTGGATACAAAGGATTATAACTTATTAGAGCAGAAACATCTGTGGGAACCAGTACTAGGATAGGTAAACCTAAATCGTAATTGACAAATTGGCTAGACACTCAGTGTGGACAAGTCTGAGGTGGGTGGGCCAGTCATGGTGCAGGAAGCACACTTTTGTGAGTTTTACCTCCAGGAGCCATCTGGCAGGAGGAGAGGGAAAGTAATCATATGTAGTATACCAGAGCTTTCTGCTCTTCTGACGAATACCTTCCCTCAAGAGAAACTGTTTTATCAGAACCTAACCTATGGGAATTTTATCAGAACCAAAGTGACCGGGGAAAAGAGAAATAACCAAAACTTGCCCCCTCTATATAACCCCCACTAGCCATCCTATAAAACCTAATGGGATACAAAAAACAAAACAAAACAAAACTGAGAGGCATTTGTGAGGTTCATAGCCCAGGAGCAAAGGCTCACTAAAGACTGGCTCAACTCTATAGAAGTCTTCCCCTTCCCATACAACTTACCACTATATTACCAAAAGTCTTTTTACCCAGGACAATATATTTACTTTTAGGCAAAAATATATAAGATGTATTTAAAGACCAAAAAACAAACAAATAAACAACAAAAATAAACAAAAAACACAGTTTGAAGAGACAAAGCATCACTCGACCCAGATATTGCAGGGATGTTGGAATTATCAAGATGTTGTGAATTTAAAACAACCAGGACTAATATACTTAGGGATCCAATGGAAAAGTAAACATGTACGAATGGAAGGGTAATGTAAGCAAAGAGATGGAAGTTCTAAGAAAGAACTAAAAAGAAATGCTAGAAATTAAAAACACTGATGGAAATGAATATCTTTGATGGGTTCATTAATAGAGTGTACACAGCTGATGAAAGAATCTCTGAGCTTATGGGTCTGTCATTAGGAAATTCCAATGCTGAAAGTAAAGAGAAAAAAGATTGAAAAAAAGGAACAGAATATACAAGAACTGGGGGATGACTACAAAACATCATGGGAATAGCAGAAAAGAAGAGAAAAAGCAGCAGAAGAAATATTTGAAGCAATAATAACTGAGAATTTCCCCCAAATTAATGCCAGGTAGAAAACCACAGATCCAAGACGCTCAGAGAATTCCAAGCGGGAAAAATAAACAAAAAACAAGTAAACAAAAATACTACACCTGGGTATATCATATTCAACATACAGGAAATCAAAGATTTTTAAAAGTCTTAAGAGAAGCTGGGGGGGAAACACTTTACTGATAGGGTAGCAAAGATAAAAATTATATATGAATTATCTACAGAAACAATGCAAGCAAAAAGAGAATGAAATGAAGTATTTAAAGTGTTGAGACAAAAACAATAACACACCAGCCTAAACTTCTGTATGCTACAAAATCCTCATTCAAAAGTGATGGAGAGGGACTCCTGGGTGGCTCAGTCAGTTAAGTGTCTGATTTTTGTTTTTTTGTTTTGTTTTTGTTTATTTTTCCAAATACTTCTATTTTTTCAGTGTTAACAAGATTCACTGTTCATGTACCACACACAGTACTCCATGCAATACGTGCCCTCCTCAATACCCACCACCAGACTCTCCCAACTCCCACCCCCCTCCCCTCCAAAACCCTCAATTTGTTGCTCAGAGTACACAGTCTCTCTTGGTTCATCTCCCCCTCCGATTTCCCCCACTTAATCCTTCCTTTCCTTCTCACAATGTCCTCCAAGTTTTTCCATATGCTCCACACATAAGTGAGACCATATGGTAATTGACTCTCTCCGCTTGACTTATTTCACTCAGCACAATCTCTTCCAGTCTTGTCCATGTTGATACAAAAGTTGGGTATTCATCCTTTCTGATGGAGGCATAATATTCCATTGTGTATATAAACCGTATCTTCTTTATCCATTCATCTGTTGAAGGGCACCTTGGCTCTTTCCACAGTTTGGTGACTGTGGCTACTGCTGCTATGAACATTGGGATACATGTGGCCCTTCTTTGTACTGATGCATTACAAAGAAGTGTCTGATTTTTTTATCTGAGGTCATGATCTCGGGGTTGTGAGATTTTCACATCAGGCTCCACGCTGGGTATGGAGCCTGCTTAAGATTCTCTCTCTCTCAAAAAAAAAAAAAAAAAAAGATTCTCTCTCTCTCTTTCTCTCTCTCTCCCTCTGTCCCTCACCCCCAAATTAAAAAAAAAAAAAGTGAAGGAGAAATAAAGATTTTCTCAGACTAACAAAAATCAAACCAGGAAATCTGCCTTGCAAAATGTTAAAAGAAATTCTTCAGAGAGAAAAAAATTATATAGATCAGAAACCAGATTTACAAAAAGGAGGAAGAGCATCAGAGAAAGAGTAAGTAAAGGTAAAACAAAAAGATTTTTTTAATACTCGTAAATGATTGAACACATAACATTTCACAATAATAGCAAAAATATATTCACCAATTATAGCTAATGCATAAGGGAAATGAATGAAATCAATGATACAACAAACAGGAAGACGGAATTAGGAATATTTTGTTTTTATAAGGTACTTGCACTACCCATGAAGTGTAATGTTATTTGAAGGTGGACTTGGATTAGTTTAAATGTATATTACAAACTCTAGGGCAACCCTTAAAAAGAAAATGAAGAAATAAGTATACCTCATATGCTAAGAAAGGAGAGAAAAAGGAAGTATATAAAATGATCAGTTAATTGCCACAAAAGGTAAAAAAGAATGGAAGACAAAAAATCGAAACAAAGAGTGGGGCAATAAATAGCAAACATGGTGGATATTAATATAACTATATTAATAATAGTTTTAAATGTCAGTGGTCTACACCAGTAAAAGAAAGATTGTCAGAGTGTATCAAAAAACCTAGACAACCCGTGAGAGACAACTCTGGGAACCAAACTGAAGGTTACAGAAGGGAGGGGGTTTGGGGGATGGGGTAACTGGGTGATGGGTATTAAGGAAGGCACATGTTGTGATGAGCACTGGGTGTTATATGCAACTAATAAATCGTTGAACACTACATCAAAAACTAATGATATGCTGGCTAATTGAACATAATTTTTTAATCCAAAAAATAAATACATGTTTTTAAAAAAAACTAGATTCAGCTACATGTTGTCTATAAGAAATCACTTTAAATACAAAGATACATAAAAGTAGAGGGATGAAGAAAGATATCCATGTAAACACTAAGTAAAAGAAAGATGAAATACTAATTTCAGACAACAGACTTCAGAGTAAGGAATATTATCAGGGATAAAGAGGGTTATTACATAATGATAAAGGAATCAATTCCCAAGAAGACATGATAATCCTTAATGTGTATATGTGTCTGACAATAGATATGTTCCCATCTGTCAATTTACATGAAGCAGAAACTGAAAGAACAGCAAGAAGAAATATGTGAATCCACAATTATAGTTAGAGACTTCAGCAGTCTCTCAGAAAAGGACAGATCCAGCAGGCAGAAAATCAGTGAGGACATAGTTGAACTCAACAACTCCATCAATCAACAGGATATAATGAACACTTATAGACTACTTCATCTAACAATAGCATAATATGAATTATTCTCAAGCTCATATGGAACATTCACTAAGATGGACCACATTCTGTGTCATACACATACAAAACACCTTAATTAATCTAAAAGAATAAAAATCATGCAGTGTATGCCCTCAGACCATAAAGGATTTAAACTAAAATTCAAAAGAAAGTCAGTTGGAAAATCCTAAAATATTTGGAGATTAAACAATACATTTCTAAATAATAAATGGGAATCTCAAGTGATATTTTAAAACATTTGGAACTAAATGAAAATGAAAATACAGCTTATGAGAATTTGTGGGATGCAGTGAAAGCAGTGCTTGGAGGAAAATTTATAACATTTAGGGGCTTCTGTCGGCTCAGTCGGTGAAGCAGCTGCCTTCAGCTCAGGTCATGATGCTGGAGTCCCAGAATGGAGCCCCACTTCCAGCTTCCTGCTTAGTGGGGAGTCTGCTTCTCCCTTTGCCCCTCCCCCTGCTCATGCTCTCACTTGCTCAAATCAATAATTAAAATCTTAAAAAAAAAAAAGAAAATTTATAACATTGAATGCACATTTTAGAAAAGAATAAGGGTTTAAAATCAGTCTTCTAAGCTTTCACATTAGGAAACCTGGAAAAGGAGCAAAGTAAGCCCAAAGTAAATAGAAGAAAAGAAATAGCAGAAATTAGAGCAGATATCATTGAAATTTAAAACAATAGCAAAAAATCTGGGTGCGTGGGTGGCTCAGTCGTTAAGCATCTGCTTTTGGCTCAGGTCATGATCCCAGGGTCCTGGGATCAAGCCCTGCATCAGGCTCCCCACTCTGTGGGAAGCCTGCTTCTCCCTCTCCCACTCCCTCTGCTTGTGTTCTGTCTCTCACTGTGTCTCTCTCTGTCAAATAAATAAATAAATAAAATCTTTACAAAAAATAGTAAAAAATCAATGAAACCAAAAGCTGGTTCTTTAATAAGATTGATACCCTCAATAGGCCTCTAGATAGGCTAAGAAAAACACAAAGAGACATAATCCACTAATATCAGAAATTAAAGAAGGGACATCACTACAGATTCCATGGACCTTAGAAAGATAATAAAGAAATACTGTGAACATCTCTTAACCCACCAATTTGATAATCAAGAAGAAATGGACCAATTCCTTGAAAAACACAATCTACCAAAATATACACAAGAATAGACAATCTGAATAGGAATATATCTATTAAATAAATTGAATCAATAATTAATAACCTCCCAAGACAAAAAGCACCAGACCTAAATGGCTTCACTGGAGAATCTAAAAAACATTTAAGAAAGAAATTATACCAATTTTCTACAATCTCTTCCCAAAGATAGAAGCAGAGGGATAACTCTCAAATCATTCTATGAGGTCAGCATTTGCCTCATACCCAAATGAAAGATGTTACAAGAAAAGAAAGCCATAGACCAATATCCCTGATAAACACAGAAGCAGAAATAATTGTCAGAATATTAATAAATCAACTTAATATATAAAAAGAATGATACATCATACAACCATGTGAGATTTATTCTAGGTATGCAAGGTTGGTTCATATTTGAAAATGAATGATTGTAATCCATAACACGAACAGGCCAAAGAAGAGAAATCATATGATCATAATAATAGGTGCAGGAAAAATATTTGACAAAATCCAACATCCATCATAATTTGCAGATAGAGGGAAACTTCCTCAACTTGATAAAAAAAAATCAACTAAAAATCTACAGCCACCATCATACTAAATGGTGAGAAACTAGAAGCTTTCCCCCTAAGATCAGGAATAAGACATGGATGCCCTCTCTCACTACTCCTTTTCAATATCATACTAGAAGTCTTAGCTAATACAATAAGAAAAGCAAAAACAAAGTATATAAGAAATAAAGAATACAAAAACAAAGTATATAAAGAAATAAAACTGCCCTGTTCACAAATGACGCAATTGAGTAGAAAATTAAAAGAATCAAGAAGAAAACTCCAGGGACAATGAATAAGCAAGTATAACAAGATTGCAGGATAAAAGGTTAATAATACAAAAGTCAGTTATTGTCTTCATATGTACCAACAATGAACAAATGGAATTTGAAATTAAAAATACATTACTATTTACATTAGTATCCCTAAAAATAAAATAGGTATAAATCTAACAAAATATTTATAAGATCTACACGAGGAAAGCTACAAAACTCTAGTGAAAGAAATAAAAAAATAAGTAAATCAATGCACAGATTTTCCTTGTTCATGGAAAACTCAATATTGTCAAGATGTCAGTTCTTTCCAACTTTATCCATAAATTCAACACAACTTCAAACAAAACTCCAACAACTTATTTTGTGGATGCCTACAAACTCATTCTGAGGTTTATTTAAAGAGGCAAAAGTCTGAGAAAAGCCAACATAGTATCAAAGGAGAAAAATTAAAAGAGAACTAACACTACCCAACTACAAGACTAACTATAAACCTACATATCCTGTGGTCATCACTCACATCAATATAGAAGAGCCTCACAGCAATATGACTTTATTTATCCCCCCTCTGCCCTCAGTGCTAGATTTATATATATTACTTCTACATTCTTATTTTTACTTCTACATTTGTGCATATATTCTTACTTCTACATTTGCTTTAAAAAGCCAAAAGTCTTTTTTTTTTTTTCAGTTAAAATAGTTTCATATTTGTCCACATATTTACATTCTCTGGTTCTCTCCATTTCTTTCTGGCAATCTGAATTTTCATGTGGAATTCTTTCCCTTCAGTCTAAAAAACTTCTTACAGTGTTTTTTGTAGTATAAGTCTTGCGGCATTCTTTCAGCTTTTGTCTGAAAGTGTCTCAATTCAGCTTTTTTTAAAATCTTCTAAATTGAGATATAATTGACATATAATCTTATATTAGTTTTAGGTGCATAATATAATGATTCTATGTTTGTATATATTACAAAATGATCACCATAATAAGTCTAGTAAACATCCATCATCAAACAGAAGCTTTTTTCTTGTAATGATAAATTTTAAGATCTACTCTCTTAGCAACTTTTGAATATATAATACAGTATCATTAACAATAGTCATAATGCTATACACTACATTCCAATAACTTACTTATTTTATAACTGGAAGTTTGCAACTTCTGTCCCTCTTCATCTAACTTGTAAACCCCCCATCCCTGCCCCTGGCAACCATCGGTTTGTTCTCTGTATCTATAAGCTTGATTTTTAGATTCCATGTATAGGTGAGCATGTGGTATTTGTCTTGGTCTGACTTAATTCACTTAGCATAATACCTTCAAGGTCCATCCATGTTGTCTCAAGTGGCAAGAGTTTTATCTTTTCCTTTCCTTTCTTTTTTTTTTAAGATTTTATTTTTAAGTAATCTCTACACCTTGGGGCTTGAACTCACAACACCAAGAGATCGAGTCACAAACTCCACCCACTGAGCCAGCCAAATGCCCCAAGTTTTTTCTTTTTTATGACTGAAAAATGTTCAATTGTATATATATATATATATATACCACAATTTATCCATTCACCCTTAAATGGATACTTAATGTTGTTTCCCTATCTTGGCTACTGTAAAGAATGCTGCAGTGAACATGAGGAGGGTGCATATATCTCTTTGACTTACTGTTTTTATTTCATTGAATAAATACTCAGAAGCAGAATTGTTGGATCATATGGTTTTCTATTTTCCTTTCTTCTTGAATTAGTTTTGGTAATTTGTATCTTTCTCAGAATTTTTCAGGGCACCTGGGTGGCTCAGTTGGTTAAGCGACTGCCTTCGGCTCAGGTCACAATCCCAGGGTCTTGGGATCTAGCCCTACGTTGGACTTCCTGCTCCTCGGGGAACCTGTTTCTCCCTCTCCCTCTGTCTGCCACTCCCCCACTTGTGCACTCTCTCTCTCTGTTAAATAAATATTTTTTAAAAAGGTAGACTTTGTCTATTTTATCTAGTTGCCTAATTTTTTAGCTTGATGTTGTTTACAATATTTCCTTTGCATTATTTTAATTTCTCTAAATCTAAAGTGACGTTTCCTCTTTAATTTCTGATTTTGGTCACTTGTACCTTCTTTTTCCTTTGTCAGTCTAGCTAGAGACACCTATTTTATTGATCTCAAATAATTAATTTTTATTTCATTGATTTTCTCTAATGTTCTTGTTTACTATTTAATTATTTTCCACTTCAATCTTTTTTATTTCATACATTCTACTTACTTTTGGTTTGATTTACTTCTCTTTTTGTAAGTTGTTTAGGTGGACGTTTTTATTGTCAATTTTAGATAATTATTTTTTTCTAACATTTTTAAAGCTATACATTTCCATCTGTACACATCACATCCCATTAATACTGATATGCTATGTTTTCATTTTTATTTGGCTTAAGATAAATTGTAAGTCCCCTTGTGTTTACTTCTTTGACTCGTGATTATTGTTTGCATAATATATGTTTATCATCTTTTTACATTCAGCCTGTTTCATTCAAAGGATGTTTCTTATAGATACCAAATAATTGGATCTTGTTTTTTTTTAAATCCAGTAAGATAATCTTTGCCTTTTGAATTTAGACCAATCACATTTAAACATAATTATTGGTAGAGTTGGACTTATGTCTACTATTTTGTTACTTGTTTTCTGTAAGTGTCATGTCTTTTGTTTTTCTGTTCATTCTTTACTGCTTCTTTTGTGCTAACCAAATATTGCTAGTGCACTATCTCGATTTCCCTGTTGATTTTTTAGCTATATTTTAGAGGTTTTAGTTTTAGTGATTTCTCTGTGAATTATAATTATCTTCAACTTTTCACAATCTACTTCAGCTTAATATTGACTTAATTCCTGTGGTATATAGCAGCTTTGAGCCAATAGACCTCTATATGCTATAAACTCAACAATATTTTGTTATATTTATTGCTCTTAATAATCTTAGCTTTTTTTAAATGAATGTATGTATATATATACACTTCTATACTTAAATATTTATTTTGTACTTATTGCTCTTAATAATATTAACTTTTTAAAAATGTATGTATATATATACATATATGTATATATATACATATAATCTTCCACACTTAGATATTTATTTACCATTTCCAGTGCCCTTTATTGCTTCTTATTGGTCCAAATCACAACCTTGTGTCATTTCCTTTCAACTTAAAGCATTTTCTTTAGTATTTCATTAGTGGGGGTGAATTTTGTCTATTTTTGTTTATCTGGGAATGTCTTTATTTCAGCTTCACTTTAAAGAATAGCTTTACTAGATATTGAATTCTCGATTGACAGGTTTTTTTCTGCACTTTTTTTTTTTTTTTTAAGTAGGCTCCATGCCTAGTGTGGAGCCCAGTGAAGGAATTGAACTCACAACCCTGAGATCAAGACCTGAGCTCAGATCAAGAGTTTGGTGCTCAACTGACTGAGCCACCCAGGTGCCCTTTTTCTGCACTTTTGAAATGTCACTGCACTGCCTTTTGGCTTTTATTTTTTCTGATCAAAATGCTGTTGTTAATTGCATTATTGTTCCCCTGCACATGATGAGTTGAGTCATCTTCTTGCTACTTCCAAGATTTTCCTTTTGTCTTTTATTGTTAGCAATTTGATAATGGTGATGACTCTAGGAGTGGATCTCTTGTGCTTAGTCTACTTGGGATTTGTTGAGCTTCTTACATCTATATGTTTATGTTTTTTATTAACTTTGGGAGATTGTCAGACATATTTTCAAATATGTTTCTGCCCCTTTATAAGCTTTCTCTTCTCCTCCTGGGACTTCCTTTATGCATATGTTAGTACTCTTGATGGTATCCTGTAGGTGTCTGAGACTCTGTTCATTTTTCTTTATTCCTTTTTTCCTTTAGTTTTTCATTCATTAATTAATCTCTGTTGATCTATATTCAAATTCATTGATATTTTATTTCACAAGCTCAAAAATGCTGTTGAGCCTCTCTATTCAACTTTTCATTTCAATTGTTGTAGATTTCAATTCCAGATTTCTATTTTTAAATAAATTTTATCTCTTTATTGATATTCTTTATTAAGTGACACATTGTTATATTTTCATTGTTTGAACATATATAAAATGGCTGTTTTGAAAACTTTGTAAATCCAACACCTGGATTCATTTACTCATTGTCTATTGACTGCTTTTTTTTTCCCCCCCGAATATGGGTTGTATTTTCCCATTTCTTTGCATGGCTAGTAAATTTAGATTGAAAATGAAATATTTAGTTACACATCATGGCAATTTTGAATTCAGTTTTAGTTTCTTGAGTTGGTGGTGGTCGTGGTTGTTATTGTTGTTGTTGTTGTTGTTGTTGTTTGGGTAATTTGCATGTACTTAAATTGGTGGAATCATTCTGCCCCATGGTTTGAAGCAGCTGATGTCTCTTAGTTTTTGTTTATCTGTTTTTAACCTGTCTTCCTAGGGGTTTCTCTTTTGTCTGTATAGCTTAACAGTCACCTAATGATTTAGGGGAGACATTATGTTCAAGTCAATAAGGCTTCCACCTTCTGCCAAGTAATCTGTAGGTGGGTTGAAGAAGGCATTCAAAATTGCTGCTGGTAATCAATTCTCACATCATGTTTTTGTTGTTTTTTTTTTTACTTTTTGCCATACTCTCTGGAGTCTTCTCTGCACCTGCATACTTTCCCAATCAGCCATAGATATATGGAGAACTTACCTCAACCTTTCTGACTCTGTACTAAGATCTCACAGTTAAATTTTTAGCTTGTCTGCTACTTGTATCAACTCAAACTGCAACCTCAAACTAGACCACTGCTTGTTTTTCCTGCTGATCCTGAACACAATCTGCCATTTTTAGCCAGCAAAGTCATGGATTTTCTCCCTCCACTCCATATCAAATCTGCTCTACCTCCTCTGACAGCAAAGCAGCTGGTTTTTGATCTAGGTCCATACTGATAAAACTGAAGTTTTTCCCAAATGAAGTAAGTGAGGGAAAATAGCAATCCCAGGCAGAAAGGCCTCAGACTTTCACCAATCCTATCTGAAACACTGGCTTTTTTCTTTTCTTTTCTTTTCTTTTCTTTTCTTTTCTTTTCTTTTTTTTTTTTGTTTGAGTAAATTCTTCTCCCAGGGAAGTACAAATCAAAACCACAATGAGATACTACCTCACACCTGTCAAAATGGCTAAAATTAATAACAAAAGAAACTACAGGGGTTCAAGAGGAGGCAGAAAAAGGAGAACCCTCTTGCACTGCTGAGGGGAATGCAAACTGGTGCAGCCACTCTGGAAAACAGTATGGAGGTTCCTCAAAAAGTTAAAAATAGAACAATCCTATGATTGTTCAACAATTACAGCAATTACATTGCTGTGATTGTACAGCAATTACACTACTAGGTGTTTACCCAAAGAATACAAAAATACAGACTCAAAGGGGTTCATGCACCCTAATGTTTACAGCAGCATTATCAACAATAGCCAAACTATGGAGAGAGCCCAATGTCCATCAGCCAATGAATGGATAAGGAAGATGTGAGATATATATAATCAAATATTACTCAGCCATCAAAAATAATGAACTCTTGCCATTTGCAGTGACATGGATGGAGCTAAAGTGTACTATGCTAAGCAAAAGAAATCAGAGAAAGACAAATATCATATGACTTCACTCATATGTAGAATTTAAGAAACAAAAGCTACTCTAAGATATAAAATGAAATGAAGCTCATAATATTACCATAACATTTTTAAAATGTCATATATTTTGAGAACAGTTCAGCACTTTAAAGGATTCATATATACTTTTAAAATATTTTTTAAGGGCCGCCTGGGTGGCTCAGTGGGTTAAGCCTCTGCCTTCGGCCCAGGTCATGATCTCAGGGTCCTGGAATCGAGCCCCACATTGGGCTCTCTGCTCAGCAGGGAGCCTGCTTCCCCTTCTCTCTCTCTCTGGCTGCCTCTCTGCCTACTTGTGATCTCTCTCTCTCTCTCTCTCTCTCTGTCAAATAAATAAAATCTTTTTAAAAAGTATTTTTTAAAAGAATAATACTTTGGCTCTTCCCCTAAGCGGCCTGAAGTGACCTCAGAAAATGGTTCACTATTTGCTTGACCCAGAAAACCCTACAAAATTATGCAAATCTAAAGGTTCGGATCCGTGAACTCATTTAGGAACACACATGGAACTGCCCAGGCCAACAAGGGTATGCATATCCAAAAAGCCACCAAGTGTCTGAAAGAGATCCCCTTACAGAAGCAGTGAATGCCATGCTGTCGCTATCATGGTGGAGTTGGTAAGTGTGCCGAGTGGGGCTGGACACAGGGTCGGTGGCCTAAGAAGATGGCTGAATTTTTCTGCACATGCTTAAAAATTCAGAGAGTAATGCTGAACTTAAGGGTTTAGATGTTGATTCTCTGGTCATTGAACACATCCAGGTGAACAAAGCCCCCAAGTAGCAGCACAGAATTTACAGGACTCATGGTGGAATTAACCCATACATGAGTTTGCCTTGCCACACTGAAATGATCCTTACTGAAAACGAGCTGATTGTTCCTAAACCAGAAGAAGAGGTTGCACAAAAGAAAAAGATATCCCAGAGGAAACTGAAGAAACAAAAACTTATGGCCCGGGAATAAATTCTGCACAGAATAAATGCAAATAAAAATAAAAAGAGAATGTTGTCTTTTATTATTAAACATATTTCAAGTATCCTTAAAAAGAATAATAATAATTTGTTAAAAACTTGTCCCATAAATTTATAGGAACTTTGGAATATATGTTAAACAAATATGTCTTCAATTATACTAGCAGGCAACATAAGTCTATGCTATGTATCATTCATTATATAGGACTATTAATATGATATTTGATAAAATAGAATTCATCTTTTGTAGTATGTATCTATGTCTATGTAGATATATGGATATGTGCTTTTTTTTAATATTTCAGGAGTTGCATTTTTTATGGTATGGTGTGTAGGCTGGTCACTTTTAGGCCCTGAAGTTCTCCCTGGTGGAAATTTATTTGGACTATTAGTTATCTTTAATACTGCTGTTATTGGGGGGAAACTTTTGGAATGCATTAGAATACCTTCAGTACCTCAACTTCCACCTCTTCTTGGTAAGTGTACAGTTAGCTCTTATTTCTTTGTTATTAACTATATGTAAATTATGAACATACTCTAGCCAGAATAGATATAATTTAGAAAGATTTCAATGTAATATGATCTTTATGTATGTATTTACTGTGTATGTATGCATATAGCTCATTTATAGAACTATGTATTCTTTCTGCATATGAGCACACAGATTTTTTTCTGAAATATATTTTTGAAATAATTTAAATATATCCAATATATAATTCCTGTTGCTTTATTGTTTAATAGGACTTTTTTAGTTAATTTAAAATATATTATAGAAAAGGAAACATTTGGAAAAGACTGAATTTTTCTGTAGATAACCTAACTCAAATACAATTGTAAGATTCAAATACTGTAGTGATTAGGGCATAAGAAGGTTTTATGGTTTTTGAGTAAGCTATTTGGGCATCTCCACTATGTACATTCATGGATGCATTATCTGCCTAACTAGTATTACATCCTATTTCTTCATTACCATTATTATATTAATTCTCCGTCTAGATAGAGGAAAATTAGTGGAAGAACGTCTATTAGTGGTGTCTCATATCTTCTAATTATTCAATACTCCCAGATATTCAGTACACTTTCATTAGAAATAATTACTCCATCCTATTGCTAATTACCTTTCTATGTCCACAACACCCTTTCAGCACCTGCTAAGTATTTATGGGATTTTTTTTTTCCTCCAAACTTCCACTCTTGTCCTAGCTTAGGATATTTGTTTTCCAACTTTTCCATGGACTATGGCAGAGCCTTCAAAATGTTCTCTCCTCCAGTTTTATGTATATCTAATTCATCAAGACTGTCACATGGAAAATACAAGACTCATGTCACTTCCTCCTAAAACTTTCCTATGGTGTATTACTCTGCCAAAGCAGTGGGAATAAAGGCTACAGGGGGGTTAGCTTTATATTATTTGGCCCCTCCTGCCCATTCTCCCACTTCCTTCCTTGCTCTTTATGTCCCAACAATACTGAATTACTTGTTGGCGCCTTTTAAGATATGTCATTTTTTATGCTGCCTCCTCTATTTGTGTGTAAGCTGCCCTTCACCGAAGCAATGAGACATAGCGTGTTTGAAGAAGGGAAATTAAACATTTCTCTCTTCTAAATTAGAAAAATGAAATGAATGAGACATGCTTTATTTTCTTTCTTTTAAGGGATGTTACTGGCTGGTTTTACTGTCAGAAATGTTCCATTCCTCAGTAATTACATCCATGTTAATAACAGGTGGTCTTCAACTTTAAGAAACTGCGCCCTTACCGTTATCCTAATACAAGCTGGGCTTGGACTCGATCCACAGGTAGATTTCTAATTATATCTTGAAAAAAATATTTTAAATATTAGAGGCTGATAGAAAAGAAAAAGAGGCAAAATTTTTGGTACAACTATTTCAAGTGAAGCCTGTAAGCAAAACTCAGAGAAGAGGGGTTTGTAGAAATATTGGCATCTTATAATTTCTACTTCTGGTCACCATTATTATGGATATGAAGAGAATTATTATGATGTGAGATCTCTATTAGAGATCATCTTTAATGATGTGAGATCTTTATTAGAGCTCATCTTTAATTATTTACATAGAGATACATGTCCCTTGTACAGCATTTGTATTGTTTGGGAGCTGCAGCTTTTCTATGCAAAACTATTTAGTTTCCAGTTAATAAAGGATAAGATCCACTTCTAAACTGTTTTTGTTTTTCTTTTGTTTTGTTTTTCAGCAGGGTTAAGAATTTTGGTAATATTTTTGTTTCGTGACTGTTATCCACCCCCTCCCCAGAAGTATGTGCCTGATTACCTTTGCATTATTGTAGAAACTATTCTTTTAAAATATTTCCGAAAATATTAATATCTAGGAATGATAAATCTGTTTGGATTTTTAGAAGATGACTATTCATGATTATAACAGTACTCAAACAACAAATATAAGAGTTCAGTGGAAATATCTCAAGAGCATAAAGACAGAGGCACCTGGGTGGCTCAGTCGGTTAAGCATCTGCCTTCCGCTCAGGTCATGATCCTTGATTCCCAGGGTCCTGGGATTGAGCCCCACATTGGGCTCCCTGCCCAGCGGGGAACCTGCTTCTCCCTCTCCCTCTGTAGCTCCCCTTGCTTCTATGCTCTCACTCACTCTCTCTCTCAAATAAATTTAAAAAAAAACTTTTTTTTTTTAAAAAAAGCATAAAAACAGTGATAATTTATTATATTCTCCAGTAGAAAAATCAAACCAATGAAAAAATTTTAAAATGTTCCCTTTTAGTAAGTTATTCTCTCTTTAAGTTATCTTCTCTTTCGGCACACTGATATTTTTTATTATAATTATTAAATTAATCAAACAGGTCATTTCTAAAAGTTAACTGATGGAAATATACCTATAGGTTACTTTCATTATATTATTTACAAGGAAAATTAAGGAAGGTAGAAACAATTATTTCATTACAGACAAATTGATCTTTTAAAATAGTTTAGATACAACAATATTTTATAAAATGTGAAATAGTTTCTAATCCAACGGACATATAAAATGAACTACATTAGCATTTCGAGCCCAGTGGGGTAATCTGGAAGATAGAGATTGTAGTAAAAGCTAATTACTCAAAAAAAGACTATATATTTCAGAATTTACTTAAATAATTTTCTTATTGGCCATTATAAGGTTGTCTAAATGTGATTATTTTTATATTTCAGGCTTTGAAGCATTTGAAGAGAGTTTGTTTAAGGTTGGCTATTGGTCCATGCCTCATGGAGGCATGTTCAACTGCTGTTATTTCCCACTTCCTTATGAAATTTCCCTGGGAATGGGGATTTCTGTTGGGGTAACTTTTTCTCTTTTTCTCTACAAAAATATCCAGTTAAGGATGCTTGGTTTAAAATTATTGAAATAATCAGAATATTATATAGACAAATTTCTTATTAAAATTCTTTTCACAGTGGTAGAAAACCTTGAAAGTTCGTTGGTCAGAAGCAGAGCCATGTTTTAAATCTACCATATCCTTAACAAACATGTATAGTCTCTAAATGTTTAGGGCAAGTTAATTCACTTGATCAATTTATTCCTTCTCTTCTATAATTTATTTCTACTTTTTAACCCATCCAATGGCCTTTTCCATGTACATTGTATGTATATATTATATACACACATGAGAAAGATTTTGTATAGATATAGATATTATAACAAAAACACTCTTTCCTATATCCAGTGTCCCACGTATTTTTACCCACTATCCATTTCCCTTCATTTTCCAATTTCTCAGAATAGTAATCTATAATCACTCTCTCTAGATCCTAAACTCATTTTCATTCTTCAATACATTTACCTTTTGCCTCTACTTATCCATTTGAATATATAGTAAAGTTCACCCATTACATACTTACTGCCAAATGCAATGGATCTTAAAAATTAATTTTTATTATAAAAGGAATACCCAAATGCATTTTACTTCTAAAAAATTAGAACTTTACAGACAAAAGTAAAAAGCCTTTTAACCATGCCTTCAAATCCTAGTGCCCATACCCCTACCCAAAGTAACAACTTTTATGAGTTTTATGTTATCATTCTAGATCTATAAAATTAACATTCCATATAATTTATATGAAAATATATAAATCCTACTTTTCAGGGATATATATACTATATACATATATATTATATAAATCATATCAAATAATGTATCACTTTCTTTGCAATTTTCTCTTTTTTACTCAACAGTATTCTTGAGATTATATACATTTAAAAATGTAGTTCATTTATTTAATTGTTATATAGTGTTACATTGTGTGATAACAGCAGATTTTATTTACAGTGTTACAACAAATACATTCTATTTGTCTGATTTTGCACAAATCTCAGTTTTTCTAGAATAGTTACCTAGGTTATGTGCATTTTCAGTTTTGATGGATACTATCAAAATGCCTTCAGCCCATACCAGCTTGCCCTATCACCAGCAGAGTATGAAATAACTGTTATTCTTTTACATCCTTGCAAATTCTTGATATTACCAAACTTTTATGATTTCTTCCAATCTGGTGAATGAAAAATGATATTTCATTGTTGTTTTAATATGCATTTATGTGTTTATTAGTGAGCTTGAATATTTTTAATAGCCTCTTCATACCCTTCTATTTTGCTGTTGAGTTATTCTTTTCTTTCTTATTATTTCAATGTTTTGTTAGAATTATTACAAATATCTTATCCTAGTACGCCACTAGATATTTAACTTTGCTTATGGTGACTTTCTTTTTATCTAAAAAGGATATTTTATTATTTCCAACAGATAGAAGAACAAATATATAAAACCATTCCTTGATTTTGAAAATCAAAAAGAAAAATGAGGGGATGGGGAAGTGTAACTGCTTTTGCTATACCAAAGGGTTTTATTAATGTAATCAAATTTATCAATATATCTTTTTCTGTTTAATGTCTTTCTATGTGTCATTCAAAAGGTCCTTTTTACTCTATGATCACAAAAGTATTTTATATTTTATTCTCATTACCTTTAAGTTAATTTTTAAAAATTCTTTTAAAACAGCTAGAGTTTATTACATGTGAGGATCTAGCTACATTCTTTCCCACCTGAATAGGTAGCTGTCTCAACACCATTTATAGAACGCCTTTCTTCTCCCCATTGATTTGAAATGTTGATTTTATCATGTAACAAATCCCATAGATTTGTTTTTATACTTTGTGTTCTATTTTCTTCCAATCTATTTTGTCTATTTCTATGTCACGATTCTAGGGTTTTTACTATTTTGCCTTTACAAAAACAGTATCTTCTTTTTTACACACACACACACACACCACATCTTTTTTACACACACACACACACACACACCACATCTTCTTTATTGTTGGACATCTGGACTGCTTGCTCTTCATTTTGGACAGATTTTATTGCTATGTCTTCAAGTTCATTGATCTTTTCTTCTGCAGTGTTCAACCTTCTGTCAATCATATCCAGTGAATTTTTTAATTCAGATATTTCAATTTTTTTGTCATAAGCCATCATACACTTCTTTCCAACTTTATTGAGATATAATTCACATATAACATTTTGTAAGTTTAAGATATACAATGAGTTGAATTGATACACTTATATATTGCAAAATGATTAACAACATAGCATTAGTTAATGCCTCCATCTTGTCACATAATTACCTTTGTGTGTGTATGGTGAGAACATTTAAGACCATCTCCCTTAGCAACTTTCAAGTATATAATACAGTACCATTAACTATAATCACCATGCTGCACATTGGATCTCCAAAACTTACTCATCTTGTAATTGGGAGTTTATACTCTACTGACCAACATTTCCCCATTTCTCCCCCCCCCCAGACCCTAGTAACCACCATTTTACTCTATTTCTATGAATTCAGCTTTTTTAGATTCTACGTATAAGTGAGATGATACAGTATTTGTCTTTCTCTGTCTGACTTGTTTCACTTAGCATAATGCCCTCAAGGTCCATCCATGTTGTTGCAAGTGGCAGTATTTCTTTCTTTCTCATGGCTGAATATTACATTGCATATGTGTGACATGGATATATATATACATATATATATGTATATATATGTGTGTGTTTGTGTGTATACACACACACCACAATTTCTTTACTCAGCCATTGGCAGAAACTTAGGTCTTTTCTATCAGATACTGCCATTTTTTATTTCCAAAAGTTCTCTTGGTTCTTTATTCTGTCTTCCACATTTTTCCCCATTATGTTCATGTATTCCTTTAGATTCTTGAGGAACATATTTATATGTTTCATATGTAACATATTTATAACAGCTGTATTAACATATTGATCTATCATTTGTGGATTGCTCTCATTGCTCTCATTTGTGGATCTGTGTTCTATTAACTGATTTTTTCCCCCAGTTATAGGTTACATTATCCACCCCTTCATATATCTAGTGATCAGATGCTGGATTTTGAAAGTTTTACATTGTTGTTATTTTTCTTTAGAATTTTATACTTTGTCCTAGAAGGCAGTTTTAAATTATGTGTGAATTTGTTGATCCTTTCAAGTCTCATTTTTAAGATCTTTGGGGGATTATGTAGTGTAACCTTACTGTAGTGCTAATTTAGTTTCCTTCTAAGGTGTGGCCCTTCTGGTTTCTACTGAATGCCTTATGCGTTTGACAAGGTATCTCCACTCGAGTTGGTGGGAACCCAAAGGTTTTCCCAGCCTTTTGTGAGCTCTGAAAATTATTTATCATACTGCTTTTCAATGATCTTTCTTTAGGTGTTGTACTTGTCCAGATTTGTGGGGGTTTACTCCATGCCCTTCCTCATTGGTATTCAACCAAAGACACAGGGAGTCCTTCATGCAAATTTCTGGAACTTTTGTCTTTCCCTCCCTCAGGTACTCTGCTCTGAAAATTTTAGCGCCTTGGCTTTCCCAGACTCTTTTCTCCTCAACTCAGCAAGTTTGTTGGGCTTTGTTTGGTTTTCCTCTACCACAGCCTTGAAATTGCTCCCAAGCAGAAAACCTGGGCAATGGTGAGGTTTAATTCATTTCCCTTTTCTCATTTGTAACAGTCCTGTACTCTCTGTTGTCCAGTGTCTAAAAATAGTTGTTTTTCATTTTTGTCTGGTTTTCTAGGTCCTTTCAGTAGGAGGGTAATTGCAGAACCTATATTCTTTTACACCACTAAGCAGATGTTTACTTTTTATTTTTAAAGGTTGATTTTATATATGACCACCTTGCCGAATGTTCATATCAGTACTTTTATTAGTTCTTATATGAACATCCTGTCTTCAAATAATTAAATTTTTTGTCACTTCCTTTACCAGTGTTTGTGCTGTTATTTCTATTTTATTGTGTTCAATTGAATATCACATCAATATGAATACTAGTAATGAAAAAAAGATGTTTCTATTTTTTAAAAAATTTTAATGAGAATTCTTCTAATACTTTGTTGTTAATATGATGTTTACTATAGGGTGGTGGTAGATGCTCTTTATTAGGTTAAGGAAAGTTTCCTATATTTCTTGTTTGTCAAGGGTTTGCCTCTTTTTTTTTCTTTTTATTTGAGAGAAAGAGTGAGAGAGAGAGAGAGAGCACAAGAGGGGAGAGGGTCAGAGGAAGAAGAAGACTGTCCACCAAGCAGGGACCCCAATGTCGGACTCCATACAGGGACTCCAGGATCATGACCTGAGCAGAAGGCAGTCACTTAACCAGCTGAGCCACTCAGGCACCCAAGATTTTGCCTCTTAATAAAAAAAAAAATTATAAATTTTTTCTTTTCAATCTGATAATGTTATGAATTATACTGACAGAATGTCCTAATTCAGAACCATCCAAACATTCACCTACTTGGTCAGCATTTTTATTTTTTTAACAAGCTGATATATTCAGTTTGTTCATATTTAGGATCATAAATGAAATCGAACTGTGGCTTATTTTCTTATTCTATCTTTGCCTTGTTTTATTTTTATTTTTTCTTCCCCCAACCCCTACCTATCTTTGTCACCTAATATCATATTATTTTGCTATGACTGCCTCAAACCACTTCATGATGATATCATCTAGCATTTTAATGCAAGTTAAATAATCAATATAAATTTTCTTCCATCTTAGTTTTCTTTCTTTCTTTCCTTTTAAAATAAAGGTAAGTATAGGAGCTACTCAGATTTTTTATATCCTTAATTTGTATTTCTGTTGCAGCAACTCCTTGATTCATTTTTCCTCCCATTTGAGTACTTTCACCAAAATTATTGTCCGTTTGTTTGTTTGTTTAAAGTTTTTATTTATTTGTTTGTTTGTTTGTTTGTTTGTTTATTTGACAGAGAGAGAGAGAAAGAGCACAGGCAGGAGGAGCTGCAGAGGGAGAGGAAAAGCCCAAGATGATGCTCATTCCCAGGACTCTGGAATCATGACCCAAGCCAAAGACAGATGCTGAACCAACTGAGCCAACAAGATGCCCCCCACCAAAATTATTGTTGATGTGGGTCTTTTTGTGACAAATCTTTTGAAGCCTTCTATGCTTGTGAATATTTTCACAGTATTATGAAACCTTCATATATGAATGACTATTGGACTGGTTTTAAAATGTCCAAGATAGGAGCTCCTGCCTGGCTCAGTTGGTGGTAGAGCATATGACTCTTGATCTTGGTGTCGTGAGTTCAAGCTCCATGCTGGGCGTAGAGATTACTTAAATAAAATAAAATAAAATAAAAATTTTAGAAAGAAGGAAAGAGGTAAGGAAGGAAGGAAAGAGAAAGAAGAAAGAAAGAAAGAAAGAAAGAAAGAAAGAAAGAAAGAAAGAAAGAGAAAAAGAAGAAAGGGAGAGAAAGGGAAGGAAGGAAGAAAGGAAGGAGGGAAGGAAAGAAAAAAGAAAAAGAGTGAGGAAAGGAGTAAGGGAGGAAGAGAAAGAAAAAGAAAGAAAGGAAGGAAAGAATAAAGAGAGAGGGAAGGGAGGGAGGAAGGAAAGAAGGAAGGAAGAAGAGGAGAGGAGAGAAGAAAGAAAAGAAAGAGAGCAGGCAAGAAGGAAGGCAGGCAGGCAGGAAGGAAAATGTTCAAAATTATTTTCCTTAAACTTTTAAAAACTGTTCTGTGTTTTCCTTTCATCTCCTTGCTATTGAAAAGTCTGATGTCAATCTAATTCTTATTCTTTTGTAGGTGATCCTCTGTCTGGATGTTTTTAGACTTTTCTGTCTTTGATTTTCCTAAATATTACTGTAAATTATTTAGATATGGATTATTCCATTGTCTATGTGACTCTTTATTTAGATTTAAGGTCTTTTGTTTTTAATTAAGGGAAATTTACTTTCATTATTTTTTTGAGTACACCATCTTCTCTAATTTAATATATTTATCTTTCTGGCACTCTTTTTTTTAAAGATTTATTTATTTATTTTAGAGAGAGAGAGTGAGCAAGTAGGGGGAGAGGCAGAGGGAGAGAGAATCCTAAAGCAGACTCCCCACTGAGCATGGAGCCCTACACAGCTCGATCCTAGGCCACTGAGATCATGACCTGAGCTGAAAAGTCTGCCATTTAACCGACTTAGTCACCCAGGCCCCCCTCTGGCACTCTTAAAATCTATATAATGACATATCTACTCCTATTCTTCTTTTTTAAGATTTTATTTTTAAGTAATTTCTTTTTTTTTTAACTTTTTTATTAACATATAATGTATTATTTACCCCAGGGTACATGTCTTTGAATCGTCAGGCTTACACATTTCACAGCATTTGCCATAGCACATACCCTTCCCAAAGTCCATATCCCTACCCCCCCCCCCACCTCCCAGCAACCCTTAGTTTGTTTCGGGAGTTTAGGAGTCTCTTATGGTTTGTCTTCTTCCCTATCCCATCTTGTTTCATTTCTCTTCCCCACCCCCCCATAACCCCCTGACCTGCCTCTCAAATTCTTCATATCAGAGTGATCATGTGATAATTGTCTTTCTCTGACTGACTTATTTCGCTTAGCATAATACCCTCTAGTTCCATCCACGTCGTTGCAAATGGCAAGATTTCGTTTCTCTTGATGGCTGCATATACTCCATTGAATATATATACCACCTCTTCTTGAT
>CM052800.1:75816187-76058534 GCA_028533885.1 Nasua narica | reverse complement strand
TTGGCCTCATAAAATGAGTTTGGAAGTTTCCCTTCCATTTCAATTTTTTGGAACAATTTTAGGAGTATAGGTATTAATTCTTCTCTAAACGTTTGGTAGAATTCCCCTGGGAAGCCATCTGGCCCTGGGCTCTTGTTTCTTGGGAGATTTTTGATGACTGTTTCAATCTCCTTTATTTTTAAGTAATTTCTACACCCAACATATTCTTCTCATTCATTTTAATCCTTATCTATCTTGAATTCTACTTTGTCAGATATCAGTATTTCTCTTCTTGCTTTGCTGTGTGTACCCTATTTGGAAGGAATTTCTCCATCCTTGAATTGTTAAACTTTTTATTAAAGTATAACTCACATACGGAGAATTGTAAAGTATATGAATGTACAATGCCTTGAATGATTAACAAGTGAATATTCATGTAACCATCACCCAGATAGTACCCCAGCAGTGCCCTTATGCTCTCTCCTAATCACTTCTCTCCCTCCTCTCCACAGGTAACCACTATACTAACTTCTAACACTATAATTTAGTTTGCATGCAGTTGTACTTTATATAAGTGAAATCACATAGTATATATTCTTTTGTGTGTAGCTCTTAAGCTCAACATATATTTGAGATTCATCCATGTTATTGTGTGAACATAGTTCACTTTCTTTTTTGCATAGTGTATCTGTATGAATATACTAGTTTGTGCATTCTATTGTCAGTGGGAATTTGCATTGTTCCTAGTTGGGGGTTGTTATTACCAATGCTCTTACAAACATTTTTGTAAATAACTCTTGGTACACAGAGTTTTCTATAGGTACATAATTAGGAATTGAATTGTTGGTTCATAGGGTAGCTATATGTTTAAAAGTTTGGATGATGTCGAATTATTTCTCAGAATTACTAATTTACATTTCCACCAGTACTATATAAGAGTTTCTGTTATTCTAATTCCTGCAAACACTTGGAATCATTAGTCTTTTTAATTTGAACCACTCATATGGGTATGCTGTGATATCTCATTGTGATTTTTATTTCTATTACCCTGATTTATAATAAAGCTCAAGAGTCCCTTTCCCATATTCCTAACGGGGTTTTTGTTATTGTTGTTTTTTCTCTGATTTATTGATAGGAGTTCTTAACATATCCTGGATACTGGTCCTTTGTTAAATGTGTTACAAATATCTTTTTCCATTTAACAACTACCCTTTTCACTCCATTAATGGCAGAAATTTTTCATTTTAAGGTAGTCCAGTCTTTCATTCTTTTTCTTCATTATTGGTACTTTTTATTTAAGAAGTCATTCCCTATCCAAAGTCATAAAGATATTCTCTATATTATTTTCTAGTAATTTTACTGTTTTATCTTTCACATTTAAATCCATAATCTACCTTAAATTGATTTTTTGGTTTGGCCTTTTTTCTTCCCCCTTCTCTCCCCTCAATATCCAATTGACCCTACACCATTGATTTAAAAGAGCACTTTTTTCAGTCCCATTGTTCTATAGTGTATCTTTTGTCATAAATAATCTGTCCATATAGTAAGGGTCTGTTTTGGGGTTCTTTTTCTTAACCAGTGGTCCATCTGTCTATCTTTTGTGTTAATTACTACAGCTTTATAATTATTGATATCTTATAGAACAAAACTTTTGTGATCACCAAATTGTCTTCACTATTTATAATCCTTTGTATGTCCACATAAATTTAGAATCATTTTGTCAATTTTTACCAAAGTTTTGATTGAAATTATACTGAATCTGTCAATTAAGAGATGATTGGTACATATCTAATATTGAGTTATTCAATTCATAGCCATGGCGTGTCCCTCCATTTATTTAGTTATTCTCTAATTTTTCTTAATCAAGGAGTTTTTATTTCTTACATAGAGTTCCTGTGTATATTTAATTAGATTTATTCCTAGGCATTTGATAGTTTTGTTGCAATTATGAATAGTACTTATATATGTTTATGTTTTCATTATTTGTTGCTGGTATTTAGAAATATTATTTAATTATTTTCTAAATTACCTTTGTGTCCAGCAACCTTGCTCATTAATTCAAATTTATCTGTAGGTTGCTTTGGTTTTTCTACATATACAGCTATATCATCTGTGGATAATGACAGCTCTACTTCTTTCTTTTCAATAAGTGTACCATCTGTTTTTCTTTTTTTGTGGCACTGATTAGGCCCTTAAATATAATGTTAATTAGAAGTGGTGATAGTAGGCATCTTTGTCTTGATTCTATATTTGTCGTAAGTTTTTTGTAGCTGCCCTTAATTAAATTAAGGAAATTTATCTCCATTCTTAGTTTGCTAAGTTTTCATTAAAAATGAGTGTAGAGGGGCACCTGGATGGCTCAGTTGGTTAAGTGTCTGCCTTTGACTTGGGTCGTGGTCTCAGGGTCCTGGGATCGAGCCCCACATTGGGCTCCCTGTTCAGCAGGGAATCTGCTTCTCCCTCTCCCTCTGCCTGCTGCTCTGCCTACTTAGACTCACTATCTCTCTGTCATATAAATAAAGTCCTTTAAAAAATAGATGTAGAATTTTATCAGATAATTGTTTTGCTTCTGTTGAGATAGTATGAACTTTCTCCTTTATTCTATTATAGTGAATTATGTTGATTAATTTTCTAATGTAAACCAAACTTTGATTTATGAAATGGATTCAATTTATTTACCATACTTACAATTTTCAGCTTCTTTGTACCATTTTGTCTTAGATGTATACCTCACTAACAGAGCTAAAATTTTAAAATTCAGTCAAAGAGACTCTTTCTTAACAGGTCCATCCAACCAATTCCTTATAGGCCAATTTTGACTTAACCTTATTTCACTTTTTAAGATATTATATGTTCATGTGAATTTAATTCTTTTTTCACTTTTCCTACCTTTTGTTGGATTAACAGCATTTTCTTTGTTCCACTTCTGTTTATTCCTTTAATATTTAGAAATCACAAATTCATTCTCGTAGTAATTACCTATAATTTTGGAAAAAGCATGCTTATATTTATAGCATGTTTTCACTATCCTTCACTCCCTCATATATTCCCCCACCAGTTGATATAATCTAGAATTTTACTCCAAGATTATTTTTAAGTTTTCTTTACAGTGAACACTTCTATAGATTTAGCAATGAATTTCACTGCTCATCATTATCTCTTGTGATGATAATCATAATAATTATAGTAACAGCATACATTTATATTGTGCTTATCATGTGTCAGGCACTTTGTGAAGTACTTAATAATTAATTTATTTAATCCCCATAAATTTCTGTAAAGTCGATACTACTAATATTCCCATTTTTGACATACAAACAAAGAAAAGAAATGTCACATGGTTTTCCTAACATCAGACAACTAAATAGATATATTCAGAACCTTGGCTATGGCTAGAGCCTTCATTCTTAGTATCTACATTATGCTGCCTCTGCCCTTTTATTTTTTTTTTTAATTCCTTTCTTTTGTACTAAATATTCTTCCTGATGAGTTGAACTTCTAGTTCTTTTAAAACTGATCAGTGAATAAGAAACTGCATCGTTGAATGTCTGAACATGACTTTGTGACTCAGTATTGGATTTTAGATTCAAAATTCTTTAACCTCAATACTTTAAGGATATCAGTATTATCTCTTTGCATTAGTTTTGCCCATGAAAAATCTCTTATCAAACTAATTTTTAATTCCTTTTCTAGGTAGACTGATACAATCTTTTTTTCTCTCTCTCTTTTTGGAAGCTCCATTTTCTGAATTTTTCCAATTAAAAATTTCTTGCTATCCAAAGTATGTTCCTTGGACAGCAACATTAGTATCACCTAAAAGTTAGAAATGCAGAATCTTCGGGCCCATCCCAGACCTTTTGAAACAATCTGCATTTTAATGAGAGTCTCATGTAAATCATTTTCATATTAAAGTTTGATAAGAGCAGTCTCAGGTCTTTTTATTTAGTGAAAATTTTCAAACATGTACAAGGGAGAATAATAACAAAATAACAAACACCAAATATCCTTAATTTAAACTTAATAGTCCCTAATGAATCCTAAAGTAAATTACACACATAGTGGCATTTTATCCCTATATCCTAGAGGATGCATTTCTAAAAGGAACAGCGTTTTTCTTATTAAATTAACAATTCTTTAATATCACTAGGCGAGCCTTTTTAAAATTTGTTCTACTCGATATTTGGGATAATGTTTCAATCAGAAGATTGTGTATCTTTTTCCAGGTCTTGATTATATCTTTCACCTCTCCAAAGTTCTTTTCTATTATGTCCTTCTGTAATTCCCTTCTCCATACCTATTAAGTTTTCTTTATATTTTCTATGCGTTTGCCTTTTTGCAGTACACCCTGAAAATTTTTCTCTGCACAGTTCTCTAGCTTATTAAATCACTCTTCAGCTCTGTTTATATCACCCATTTTTTTTAATTTGAGGAATTAATTGTTATTTCTATGAACTATCATTAAAATTCTATGGATAGATGTAGTATACTTTCATGATTCAGAGGATATTTATTATTATTCTGAAGTCATGTTTTGGTGGCTTTCTTCCTAGTAATATCTCTTTTCTCAGGTATAAATTTTTTCTCTTAACATGGTGCTTCGAAGTGATAGATTTCCCTAAATATTTTGTGATACTTTAATGGGGGTTCAATTTTGTTTTAAGTTTTGTTTTAATCATTTTTATCATCATTTAATCATTTTAATCATCAATTTTAATCTTCCCATTAACTTGTGATTACTTTAGCTATTGGCTTTTGTCTTCTCGCAGGGAATATTCCAATCATGTTACCAAGCAGGTATCTTAGATGCTCAGGCTGAGATTAAGATTCTTATCTTAATGTATTGTAATGCAAGTAATGTATTGAGGGAGGTCTCCATAGAAACCTCTACGTGAAGGAAGCTAGATACATTCTGGGGAAAATCAGTGGTTCCCAAACTTTGCTATACATTAAAATCACCTGGGTTGCTTTTTGAAAATCTCAACAATCAGAAGAGTAACGTCAGCAAGATAGCATAATAGGAAGATCCAGGCTCTCCTTCTCGCATAACACTGACTTAAAAACATAAGAACCAGATTACCTTTGTGAGAACTCCAAAACCCACTTGAGAGGTTATAGCATCCCATCCAAGTGCAAGAAGAGACACACTGGAGCAGTTAGAACATTTCATTGCATTTACCCACCATACCTCATCCCCTCCCTGCACAGCAAGGCGCAACCAGGAGAAAACTCCCAACTCCTGGCTTCTCCATCAGGAGGGAAAGAAAAAAGCTGGAGCATGTGTCCTACAATTTGGTTTTTTGACCCCAGGGACTGGTTTCTGTCTCACCTGACTCAGAACGCTGGCAGAAAAAAGAGTGGCACACTTTGGATATCTGAGGCCCATTGAGAACAAAACATCTGAAAGAAATATTTGCACATCCATGTTTATTGGAACATTATTTGCAATAGCCAAGATGTGGAAGCAGCCCACACTGACAGATGAATGGATGAAGAAAATGTGGTATATACATAGAATGGAATATTATTCACCTGGAAAGAAAGGAAAGGAAAGGAAAAAAGTAAAAAGAGAGAGAGGAAGGAAGGAGAGAAAGAAAAGAAAGAAAGAAAGAAAGAAAGAAAGAAAGAAAGAAAGAAAGAAAGAAAGAAAGAAAGAAAGAAAGAAAGAAAAAGAGAAAGAAAGAAAAAGAGAAAGAAAAAGAAAGAAAGAAAGAAAGAAAGAAAGAAAGAAGAGAAAGAAAAAGAAAGAAAGAAAGAAAGAAAGAAAGAAAGAAAGAAAGAAAGAAAGAAAGAAAGAAAGGAAGAAAGAAAAGAAAGAAAGGAAGGAAGGGGAGGGAGGAAGGGAGGGAGGAAGGAAGGAAGATCCTGTCACATTCTACAACATAGATGAACCTTGAGGACATTATGCTGGGATAAATAAGCCAAGACAAATACTGTATGATTCCCTTGATATATCTAAAGTGGTCAAAATCATAGTAATAGAATATTGGTTGCTAGGATCTAGGGTGAGGGAGAAAGGGGAGTTGTTTGATGGATACAGAGTTTTAGCTTTGTAAGGCAAAAAAGTTCTAGAGGTCTGTTATACAACAATGTGAATATAGTTAACCCTGCTGAACTGAGCTGTGCACTTAAAAATGGTTAAGAGGATAAATTTTATACTATGTATTCCTTCCACAATTAAAAAAATTATTTAGAATCCTAGTATTCAGGTCAAATTTCATCTTAAATCAGATCAATATGTCTTAGAATGGAAGCCAGACATCAGTATTTTGAAAGGTTCCCAAGTACAAGATAGCCTCTAAGATCACTCCCAGTAATCCCTGATTTCTGATATATCTTTGTGTAATACCCTCTTCTTGAATATGCATTGGACTTGCTGACTTGCTTCTACTGAACAGAATACAGCAGAAATGACAGAATGTCATGAGACATACTGTGTCATGAGAAGACCATGGCTTCTATCTTGCATGTTCTCTCTTGCATTTTCTTTGATTACTTGTCTTGGGGGAAGCCAGCTGCCATACTATGAGTAGCCCTGTTGAGAAACCCCCAGGGCAAAATATTGAAAGCCTGCCAACAGCCATGTGAGTAAAGCAGATCTTCTACCACCTTGTGAGAGACCTTGATGCAGAGGCATACAGCTAAGCCACATTCAGACTCCTGACCCACAAAAAATGTGTGATAATAAGTGTGTGTTGTTTTAAGGTACGAAATTTGGGAATAATTTGTTAAGCAGCCACCAATAAATAATATATGAGGTGATTTCAATGTGCCGTAAAGGTCAGAAACAATCAAACTAGGCAAATAAGTATTTTTAGAGAATTCTAGACTTTTCTTGAGTCCACAGGGAAATTTTGAGAGAAAACTGTAACAAAGGGACTAAACTATCAGACCCTCTATGTCAGTCAGTAATTCACAGGAGCTGTCTGGAAGAAGGAGGAGTAGGGGGTAAACCTCCTTAGCATCCTCAAGTAAGCTCTTCTCAGCAGGGTAAGACTGCTAGAAAGCTGCAGGTGCCAGGGGTTAGTGGCCAACAAGCATCATCTGGGGGATGTGTTGCTGGCCTGGCAAACGTGTTCTGGTGGGGCACCAAGAACATCTCGACACAAGGTATATACTTCAGCCTTTATAAAGTGAATGTGGAAGAGATGAGGTAAGGTACTAAATGGGATATACCAACAAAGGACATTCTGAGCAGGAGTGTCCTTATTCCTTGGGAGAGTCATCATCCACCTCAGGAATTTTCTGTTGTCTTTGTAACTTAGGTGCCTACACTCATTGTTCCTTCTTTGGGGTAGACATCTGTTCCTTACTGACTTTTTCAAGAGTTAGAAATGGTGTGGAGAGTACATTTGTCTGGCCATTCTTACAGTGGTACCCCAAATAGTCACCCATTGGATTTCCTTAGATTTCTCCTGCTCCCAGCATCTGCTATTTCTGTTCTTAGAGCATTTTTAGAAGTATGCTCTATTTTTTGTAGCAATGTTTACTCACACACACGTGATTTATGATTTCCTTCTTTAATCTTAAACTCTTATCTTTCCTTTCTTATCCATTGAGGAGTCTCCTTTTTTTTCCTAGTTAGGTTATGGATTTTCATATTATTTTTATATCTTCATCTCAAAGGATGTAGAGACGAAGGGAGAGGCAATTTGTGCCCAAACTAACATCTTGTTGATGTGTTTCTTTGACTTGGTTATTAATTGGTTTGTATAATTGGCTGCTCCCACATTAGGGGCATAAATGTTTACAATTGTTAGATCTTCTTGTTGGATGGTCCCTTTAAGTATGATATAGTGTTCTTCTTCATCTCTTATTATAGTCTTTGGCTTAAAATCTAATTTATCTGATATAAGGATTGCCACCCCAGCTTTCTTTTGATGTCCGTTAGCATGGTAAATTGTTTTCCACCCCCTCACTTTAAAGCTGGAGGTGTCTTTGGGTCTAAGATGAGTTTCTTATAGACAGCATATCGATGGGTCTTGTTTTTTTATCCATTCTGATACTCTGTGTCTTTTGATTGGGGCATTGAGCCTATTTACATTCAGGGTAACTATTGACAGATATGAATTTAGTGCCATTGCATTGCCTGTATGGTGACTGTTAACTGTATGTTGTCTCTCCTCTTTTCTGGTCTCTGTTCCTTTTAGGCTCTCTCTTTGCTTAGAGGACCCCTTTCAATATTTCCTATAGGGCTGGTTTGGTGATTGCAAATTCCTTTAGTTTTTGTTTGTCCTGGAAGCTTTTTATCTCTCCATCTATTTTCAGTGACAGCCAAGCTGGGTAGAGTATTCTTGGCTGCATATTTTTCTCGTTTAGGGCTCTGAATATATCATGCCAGTCCTTTCTGGCCTGCCAGGTCTCTGTGGATAGGTCTGCTGCCACCAAACTAACATCTTAAATGAAATCTCTATAAACTTTTGGCCAGCAGTAAAAAAATGTGTGAAAAATTTTACCACCATTAAATGACATTGACTCAGCATTTTTACTTTTGAAGTTATTGTAGATCTGTAAAGGTTAATGTATTTGTTGTACAATTTAATATAAAACACTGCTTTGTTAAACGAATGTTTTAAAATTGGTTTTCAAAGTCTTTCTAATAGTTTTGTACTAGGTGCTGTCTCCCCTGCTGTGGTTGTCCCTTCCATGATCCTTTTGCAAGAAAATGGATATGGCATTAAGAAAGGCATCCCAACCTTACTAATGGCTGCTAGCAGTTTGGATGACATCATAGCAATCACTGGATTCAATACATGCTTGAGCATAGTCTTCTCTTCAGGTAAACAAAAAACAGCTGCTGTCATCTCATTCACAGCTTTTAGGTTTCTGGCTTTGCTTCTTTATTAACATTTATTTATTTTTACATGTAACATCTTTTTATTCTTCACAAAAAGCTCATTCTAGAGCAGGGAAGAAGTTTCAATGGATTAAGAAACCACTATTTAACACATGTGATTTTATTTTCATGACCATATATTGTAATTAATCTGATAACCCATATCATTATCATTTTTCTGTTCATGTTGCTTTAGAATTTTATCACAGTTTTCAATAGAAAATTTTAAGTACCAGTATTAATAGTACTGCTATTTAATATATATTTCTAAAATATGCCTTTTTGGCCATCATGATAAATAGCTGGTTGCTCTGTTATTAAGACAACCTAAATATATAGAGTATGGACAACTGTGCCTCTTTGATAGTGGTGAGACAAGATCTGCAGCAATTCTGAATCCCAAGGTAATATTTGGTCTTGAATGTCCCAAGAAATTGTTAAAGTAAATGTTTCCAAGTTTTGTAATGCTTTAATTATCTGCAATGTTTGAAATCCTGTCTTCTGTATTATTGAAACTCCAAAATATTTCTTAGGTTGAAAAGTAATATGTATAGTTTCTCTTAAGATCAAAAAACATAAATAAAAAGGAAAAAATAAAACTAAGCTCTGCAACATACCCTCAGGAATAATAACTGACTCTTTATATAAATCTAGATTTCTTCTTCTCCCTCTCTCTCCCCGCCCCCCCAGCCGTTCTCTCTGACTTCCTCCCAAAGTTCTTATAAAATTATAAGAACTGGTCATACTTTCTCATAACTTCAGTTGTTTTGTACTTAACTGTATCTCACCAACATGTTTCTCTTCAGTAACTATATTTCTATGACATTTTTAATGATCGTATAGTTTTCTGTTGGCTGCATCGTACTTATGTAAACTGTTGAAAATTGAAATTAACTCCAGTATTCACTATTAAAAGAATTCTTGGTTGAACGTCTTATAGCTAAATAGTTTTACCTAATCTTAATATTTTCATAGTCCCAAAAGTGGAATTGTTGAGATAAAAGTATAAAAGTTATAAGCTTTTTTGGGGTGGCAGAGTGATGAACATTGGGGAGGGTATGTGCTATGGTGAATGCTGTGAATCGTGTAAGACTGATGAATCACAGACCTGTGCCCCTGAAAAATATATATTATATGTTAATTTAAAAAAATTAAAAACAATTCTTTCCCTACCACAGAGTAATGGCACCATGTCATAAATCAAGTGACCATATATATGTACATGTATTTTTCGACTCTCTAATTTATTCATTTGGTCTCGTTGTTTAACCTTGCAGGAGTAACACAGCCTTTTAATTACCACAGTTTTATAATAAGTGTTGTTATCTTTAGTAGTGTGATAATCTTTTTAATATAGATATATTTTATCTGGGGTGCCTGGGTGGCCCAGTGGGTTAAACCTCTGCCTTTGGCTCGGGTCATGGTCTCAGGGTCCTGGGATCGAGCCCCGCATCGGGCTCTCTGCTCAGTGGGGAGCCTGCTTCCCCCTCTCTCTCTGCCTCTCTGCCTACTTGTGATCTCTCTCTCTCTCTGTCGAATAAATAAATAAAATCTTTAAAAAAAAAGGTATATTTTATCTGTATACAGATAATTATTGTTATCTATAGTAGTTGTGCATCTCCCGGCTTTGTTATTATTCTTCAAGATTATCTTGACACTTCTTCTTTGTTTGTATTTCTAAGTCCATTTTAGAATCATCTTGCCGATTTCGACCAGCAGAATAATACTAGAGTTTTTGTTGGAATTGTATACAATTTGTAGAAAGAATTTGGAAAATATTTACATCTTTACAATTTTGATTCTTCCAATCCAAGAACATGGCATTTCTGGGGAACTCCTAAGTTTCTTTGAATAATATTTTGTAGATTACTGTGCAGAGACCTTGCACTTCTTTCATTAAACTCACTGATTTGTATTTCGTCTTTTTATGCTATTTTACATGGTGTCATTTTAATTTCTTCCCATTTGTTGGTTGCCTATATATAAAAAAATAATTGGTCTTCATATATTAACCCTGGCCCTGTGACCTTACTAAACTTACTTATATGTTTTAAGAGCTTGTAGGTTTTCATACATTGTATATGTACATAATTATGACATTAATAAAGACATTTGATTTTTTTTAAAAAGTTATAAGCTTTTTGAGATATATTACCACAATGTTTATGGCCTACCAGGGTATAAAAACTTGCCACTTCTCTTCACCTTCTTCAAAACTCAGTATTACTAGTCTTTTATATCTTTGTTAATTTGATAGGTGAAAGGTGAGGGCTCTTTAAATGAAGTACTTTGAGTACTCGTGATATTTTAAAATGTTCATGTTTATTTACTACAGGCATCCTGGAATGTTTTATAAATTGCTTTTCTTGAAGTTTTTTGCTTATCTTATAGGTGTTGTTCATCTTTTATTCTTTTTGTCAAGATTCTGCATAAAATTAGGAATGATAACCTATTTTAAAAAAAACCTTCCATTTTATGTCCTATAGTTTTGAAAATTTGTAATTTTTCTTTTAACTTTACCTTTTTTGCAATTCAGATTTTTCAAATTTTTATTGTCAACTATGATAATCTTTTCCTTCATGACTAGTCTCAGTAATTCTTTTAAAAAATATTTTTTGTGTTCCTCTACCATTGTGCCAAAAACTGTGCCAAACACTGAGGATAAACAGTGAACTACAATAATAGCTTTCATAATCGCTTGGTACTTGCTCCAAGTTCTGTAGTATTTCCACTTGTTTAGCAGTCACACCACAGTATGATATTCATCTTACAGAATAGGAAACCAAGGAACAGAGGTTAAATAACTTACTCAAAGTCACAGATCCAAAAAGTAGGAAGCCAAAATGCAATCTGGCAATCTGACCCTAGACCCACATTTTTAAGTGCTATTCTACACCATTTACACAACCGAGAAGACAGTATGGCTCATATTGTCAAGGAATTTGTGTTAAACAAATAATTACAAAATGTGATGAATAGTACATAGTATAGGGTACTATGGAACATGCCACAGAAGATCACACCTAATTTGCGGAGGATAGAAAAAGTAAAAAACAGAAAGCAGCTACACGCTTAGATAATCCTCTTGACTCATGACTATGGGTACAGTCACTTAAAATGTTAAGGACTTTTGGGGCGCCTGGGTGGCTCAGTCGGTTGAGGGTCTGCCTTTGACTCAGGTCATGATCTCAGGGTCCCAATTCCTGCTCAGTGGGGAGTCTGCTTTTCCCTCTGCCCCACTCCCTCTCATGCTCGCTCTCTCTCTCAAATATTTTTTTCTCTCAAATTTTTTTTAATGTTAAAGACTTTAAGGTTTTATTTTAATTTTTTACATAGATCTTCAATACATCTCTATTTTGAAATACGGTAGATACAGAGACCTAATCCTATCTTCTGGATCAGTTGGCCTTTTTATCATTATATGATGTCCTTCTTTATCTCTTGTGACTTATTTGTATTTGACTTAAATTCTATTTTGTCTGATATAAGTGTGACCACCCTGTAGTCTTTTGGTTATCATTTGCATGGACTATCTTTTTCCATCCCTATAGGTTTAAAAATTTAAAGTGATAATTGAATTTCAATCACATATAAAACTTCTAATCCTTTACATCTCGCCCTCTTCCCTTTGTTATCCATGTCACAAATTATGTCTTTTTATGTTGTCTATCAATACAGTCTTTTTTTTTTAAAGAGTTTTATTTATTTGTCAGAGAGAGAGCACAAGGCAGGGGGGAGCAGCAGGTAGAGGAAAAGGGGGACTTCCTGCTGAGCAAGGAGCTTGATGTGTACTCCATCCCAGGACCCTGGGATCATGACCTGAGCGGAAGAAGGCAGGCACTTAACTGACTGAGCTGCCCAGGCATCCCTATTAATACAGTCTTATAGTTATTTTTATGTCTTTATCTTAAATTCTGTAACAGAATTGAAAATGATTTACTCACCACCATTATAGTATTACAGGATTCTGAACTCTTCTATGTATTTACCTTTACCAAAGATTTATATTTGTGTGCTTTTGTGTTGCTAACATCCTTTTACTTCTACTTGAAGGATTTCCTTTAACTTTTCTTGTAAGGCAGGTGCAGTGGTAATGAACTACTTCAGTTTTTGTTTATCTGAGTCTTAATTTTTCCTTCATTTTGAAAGATAATCCTGTAGGATAGTATTCTTCATTGGCAGTTATTTTCCTTTCAACACCCTGAATATACCATCACCCCCTTCTGGTCTGTAAGATTTCTGCTCTGAAATTTTATAGGAGCTTCCTTGTACATGATGAGTCATTTTTCTCTTGCTGCAACATCTTAATTGGTTTGTGGAGTTCCATTAAGGCTTTTGGACCATATATTGTTGTTAAGTTAATGCCTCTTTGGGGGAATCATGGTTCTGGGGCTTCCCATTCTACCATCTTGCTGTTGTCATCCTGCGTTTCTATTATTTTTTCATGGGAAAACGTTTCTAAATTATATATATTTACACACACATTGACCTAAAATATCCATAGCATAACAATTTTTTTGTGTGATGTAGGATTTTTAAATTTTTTTTTACTCTAAACTACAGATATAGGTACATAGAATATGTTGGAAACTCAATTGACTGCTGACTCCAATATTCCTAGGGTTGACCCTGGAGTAAATCTTTTTTTTTCTGTTGTTGTTAAATTTTTCTTTGTATGTTTAAGTCATTTGTTTCTTTGCCGTAACAGGATATCAGAGAAGAAACTTTACCAGACATTTGCGAGGTGCCGGAGGTGCTCCTTTGTCCAACCTCTGTCCATTTTTCCACCTTGGCGGGTCTTTAAAATTGTGTTTAAAAGAGCACACTGTGGCTTATTACTTACTTCCTTGTTTCCTGGCCTACATTTTCAACAAACATTTCTGACTTGTGTGTATTTATTAAATTATTTGAGGGTATATAATGTATCAAATGGATCATTATGTTTTCAAGTATATGAATATTAAAGGCCCATTTTTTGTATTTGTTCTAGGAGATATGTGCTTTTCTCTATGAACCACTTAAATTTGATCTTCTGATATGTTAGGTGTGTGAAAATATTACTCTATGAGATGTTTCCCTTATTTTGTGCCCTTACAGGTAGTATACTTAATACTCTCCTTGCCTCTTTTCGGGACATACTTATTGGCGTGCTGGCAGGAGCTGTTTTGGGAATTTTTGTTCAATATTTTCCAAGTGGAGATCAGGTAAATAAAAAGCTAACCTATTTTTTATAAGTATAGTATTAGACATTTCTTTCAAAATTTGAACTTCTGGAAGATCCATGAGCTATTAAATGTAATATTTAATTCTCTTTCCCCAAAATAGCCCCTAGTGCTACTCTTTGCTTAAAATGGAGCACTGATATTGGTCTGATACTGGTCAATGTATCAGACTGATTGTGGCTGATACAATTGCGTGTTGTGACTGATACAGTTGTATATTGTGACTGTTGTGACTGATACAGGTCAATGGCCTTGACCGAAGTCTCTGCTTCCTGATTCAACAAATAAGAGTATCAGAAGAGTGTACTTAGGGTTCTTGGGTGGTTCAGTGGTTAGCAGCTGCCTTAGCGGCTCTGGAAGTGATGGGATTGAGCTCCGCATCTGGCTTCCTGCTCAGGGGGGAGTCTCCTTCTCCCTCTCCCACTCCCCAAGCCCCCCCCCCTTGTATTCCCTCTCTCGCTGTCTCTCTGTGTCAAATGTATACATTTTAAAAATCTTTTAAAAATTTTAATAAATTTAAAAAAAAAAGAAAACTGTACTTAACTCAGAGTACCTTCTCCATTCCACCCCAGCCCTATATTCATTTAATTGCCTACTGACCGTTGGCAGTTTTCCTAATCTTTTTCTCCTCAAATTTTCCCCGGAACATTTTTGGGGAAATAGATTGCCTTTTATCTCTGCATATTTTCTGACTTAAATTTACTACTACTGCCTTTGACTAAGACAACACTATTAAACTCAACCCTTTCCTCCCCTAAAGGATATGCCATTACTCTTGTACTTCTGTAACTTCCATCTTAATTTCTCGGTAATAGCCGTCTCAGCTAAAGAGATATTCAAAACTTTATTTTTTAAGAATTCAATGGATATATTATAGGAACTACAGTATATGTTATAGGAACTAGTTTATACAGTTTACTTTGTTTATATGGGTCTCTTTCCTTCCTTCTTTACTTAATAGTAAGGTACTATAGCCATTTTACTAACATTAGTATCAGAGATGTGGCAGAAGCTAAAACTTAATGATTGCAAAATGTTTTCACTTGGTACCAAGTCTGCTAAAATATTTGGTGAGGAAGAAAGTAAAAATTTTAGACACTATTTAATATAACATTTAAAGACATGATACCAAAGTGTCAATAATAAATGGTAGAAGATATAAATATTGTATTAGATATTAAATGTAAATTAATTTCTAAATATCTATCTAATTCTAGACAAGACGTCCATTGAAGAGAGCTCTCCTTATTTTGAGTATGTGTCTTACTGCTGTCTTGGGCAGCCAATATATTGGTTTACACGCAGCTGGAGGATTATGTACACTAGCGTTAACTTTTGTTGCAGGGATGAATTGGTCCACAGAAAAGGTGAGTACTTTTAATACATCATTTTTTATGATAAAATAACTGCATTTTTTTATATCTATAATAGACATTTAGGAAATCTCTTTGTTCTAGTTGGAAGATGTTCCAGAAATTTGTGTCTTCAAGAATGTGTATAAATCAATCAAGGAAATAAGATATTTAGGAAAAGGACCTGGAGATACACTAAATGCAATCAGAAGTTGAGTTAACACATCAGGCTGCCTTCTTTTTCTCAAGTTTTATGCAATATGATTATAGAACTTGTATTGATTTAATTATTTTATTCATTAAAATTGTAGTTATACAGTTAATCCATGAAAAATGCTCATAAAAGATTAGAACATTAGAGAAGGCCCACACTTAGAACAAAATGTAAAAGACTCCTTTTCCCCTACCACTCCCAAATATCAGACCTCTCTTCCCAGAATGAATCATCTCCTTTAATCAGTTCTCCAGGGATGCCAGGGTAGCTCAGTTTGTTGAGCATCTGCCTTCAGCTCGGGTCATGATCCTGGGTTCCTGGGATTGAGTCCAATGTGGGGCTCCTTGCTCAGCAGGGAGCCTGCTTCTCCCCCTGCTGCTCCCCCTGCTTGTGCTCTTTCTCTCTGACAAATAAATAAATAAAATCTTTTAAAAAAAAAATCAGTTCTCCATTTGTAGACATTTAGACCCTTTTCATTTTTGTTATTATACTGCTGCCATGAACAATCCTGTTCATGTGTCTTTTTTCTAAAGTACAAGTGCTTCTGTAAAACAGATTCCTAGAAATGTAATTGCTGAATTTAGAAATGCAATGTTTCTATTTTGAGATGTACTGAAAAATTATCCCTTCAAAGATTTTAAGCAATCTGGGGCAAGAAGTGATACAATATTGTTATTCTTTGTTTACATTTCTCTGATTAGTAGTGCAGTAAACTCTTCATGTATTCTTTTTTAACTACCTATTCATCTCCTTTGCCCATTTTTTAATTGATTGATTTGCCTTTTTGTTCCCATAGTTTCCCTATATGTTAGTGCTAGCAATTATTTCTTATGTATATATTGCATATAATTTTTGCTTATTTTTAACTTTGTTTATGATGCCTTTTGTGTTGAAGTGAAAGTACCTTTAGTCAAAACCGACTACTTTTCTTTTTTGTTTTGAATTCTGTATCTTGTTTAAGAAGGATATCATCACCCAAGATTATAAGATTGTAATCATGTCTTCTGTAGTATCATCTAATACTTTTGTAGTTTTTATTTGTTTTATTTTTGCATTTAGTTCTTTAATTCATCTGGAATTTATTTTTATAAATGCTGTGAGATAAGGATATGTGTGTGTGTTCATAAACATGTATACACATACATATTATATATATACACATATATATGTTTTACTTTTAAGTTTTTATTATTTAAATACACCATACTAGAGCAAATGTCTCTGAAAATATCACAAATAAAAGATTTTTTTCTTCATTCAGCAAATTAGAAGTAGGGGGAAATTTCTACACAGTAGCTGCTATGAGCCTGATTTTTTTTTTCCAATTTTTTTTCCACTCTTTTTTTTTTTTCTTTGCCATGGAAGTAGCAACATTAGGACAAAAAACTTACATACATACATACATATATACATATACATATACATATACATATACATATACATATACATATACATATACATATACATATACATATACATATATATATGCATGGGGCGCCTGGGTGGCTCAGTGGATTAAAGCCTCTGCTTTCGGCTCAGGTCCTGATCTCAGGGTCCTGGGATCGAGCCCCACATCCGGCTCTCTGCTCAGCGGGGAGCCTGCTTCCTCCTCTCTCTCTGCCTGCCTCTCTGCCTACTTGTGATCTCTCTCTCTCTCTCTCTGTCAAATAAAAAAAAAAATCTTAAAATATATATATATATATGCATATAAACTGGGTAATCATTTTTTCTAAATTATTTATTGACTAATCCATTAATTATTCAGTGATTTTAAAAACCTCTTTTAACATGAGCTAAGCTCATATATATAAATACAATATATTTTATTATATTATTATATATAATATTGTTTAATATATTATATAAATATGTAAAATATTTATATTTATAGAATATATAATGTATTATATGATATTTATAACATTTATATAATTTTTATATAATATATGTTTATATATAATATAATTATATATAATTATTGTATAATAATATGTTTATATTTTATTATAATATTTATATATTTATAAATATATATGTGTTCATTGCTGGAATCTATTTAACCCTACCTATCTAGTCCTGTGCTACTATCACTCTATTTAAATCATTATAGTTTTACATCTCAAAATCTAATGTGGAAGATTCCCTCTCATTGTACTTATTTTTAAAGTATTTCTTGACTGTTCCAGCACAAATTCTTTCTTAGATAAATTTTAAAATCAGCTTGAGAATTTCCCAACCCAAAACTTATATTAGTGTTTTGTTTAGTATTATAATAAAATCATAATTATAAAAAATTAAATGGTCAATAATAAATTACAATTAAGTAAAATGAAAACTACTAAATTTCTTTTTTATATGATAAAAGAAATCAAAGAGTAAATATATATTTTAAAAATTAAAAATAACAGGGTCACGTGGGTGTCTCAGTCGATTAAGTGTCTGCCTTCAGCTCGGATCATGATCTCAGGGTCCTGGGATGGAGCCCTTCCCTGGTCCGGATCCCTGCTCAGTGGGGAGAGGGAGTCTGCTCTCCCTCTCCCTCTGTATCCACCACCGACCCCTCCCAGCTCATGATTTCTCTCTCAAAAATGAATAAAGTCTTTATTAAAAAAATTAAAAGAAACAAATAGGATAATGTGCCACCATGAAGAAAGAGTAATATTGTTTTTTCTTTGTTTTTTTTTCTTTTTAAACTTTACTTCTATAAATTAGAAAACCCAGTCATAAGGGAAACAGTTACAAACATAGTTTATACCCCAAAGGATATCACAGTTATGTGTCTTCTTTAAAAAAAGATAAACTCAGACTGAAACTAAAATCTCCATCCAAATTCCTTGAGAAGAGCCAGAATACTGTCATATCAATTGGAGACTTTGTTGTCACCACATAATTGGGGAAGTAGCACTGGGAGAGGATCATTCTCAGAAAGGAGAGCCAGGCAGGCAACCAAATAAAGAATCTATTTATGATTTTGGTTTGGTTTTAAGGGAAAAACAACATTGAAGTTTTCAACATGGGTCCTTTGGAAGCAGGCCTGACAGATTACTGACTTTTTTGCCTGGTAGCTTAGGACATATCAAGACTAACTTTCATGGGATTGGTTTCCGAGATAATTATTAGTGGAGGTCTTCTCAACTACCTTTTGAGAGCTGAAATGGTTGCATAATATTGAATATGTGCTCATCAGGTATGATGTAATTCTAGTTCTGTCTCTGTTCCGTTACCTTATAGACAAAACCTAGAATTGTTATTGAACCGTTCGAACATGTCTGGAACTCCGAAGACCTTATTTGTTTCATGACAAAATTACCAAATAAGATTTTTATTGAATAGCTTTGTATATTTTTTTTCTGATTTCAAGGAGCATTTGTTTTTATTTTACTTCTTTTTTTTAAGTTTTTATTTTTAATTCCAGTTAGTTAACATGCAGTTGTTATATTTGTTTCAGGTGTACAATATAGCGTTTCAACACTTCCATACACTATCCAGTTACCACCACAGCAAGTGCACTCCTTAATCCCCTTCACCTATTTTACCCTTCCCCCCAACTACCTCCCCTCTTGTAATCATCAGTTTGTTCTCCATAATTAAGAACCTGTTTCTTGGTTTTTCTCTCTCCTTCTCTCTGTTTTTTCCTCTTTGCTCATTTGTTTCTTAAATCCCACATATGAGTGAAATCATATGGTATTTGTCCTTCTTTGATTTATTTCACTTAGCATTATACTCTCTGGCCCCATCTGTATTGTTGCAAAAGACAAGATTTCATTCTTTTTTATGGTTGAATATTATTCCAGTGTGTGTGTGTGTGTGTACACACACATATGACATGTTCTTTATCCATTCATCAGTCAATGGACACTTGGGCTGCTTCCATGTCTTGACTATCATAAATAATTCTGCTATAAGCTTTGTAGATTTTTAAACCAAATTCTACTTAAGTGTTGGAATAAAAGAATTAACCTATTCAAATTTTAAGCTTTAACATTCCTTCTACAAATAAAATATCTTGTTTATTAAATGTTGAGAGACTTTAACTTCTAAAATGTAATTCTTTTTATGTCACAATAACTAAACACAATAACTAAAAATATATTATTCTTTTCTACAGATTAAAGTCCAGAGAATTATTAAAACTGCATGGTATATATTTCAACCCCTTCTTTTTGGTTTGGTTGGATCAGAAGTATCTGTTGCATCTCTTAAATCAAATGCTATTGGTAAGAATAATTACAGGCACAAAAAATATAAGATTTGAAAATATTTAAGAAAACCAGAATAATTTTTATTTTGTTTATAATATGTCTTGAAGGCTATAAGAACCTTCTTCAGAAACTCATATTGATACAGTTAATAACATACATTACCTTGTCTGCTCTTTGTTACCAAAGACAGCTCTGAATACCTCCCCTGAGTGATCTGAGGAAATGCAGATTGGAATTCTTTTCTGACAGAAAATATTACATACCATCAGCACCTTTTGAATACTTTCATTTATAGTGAAGGTTCAAAGTCTATTAGCTCAGAATTAAATAAATATAATTTATTTTATCTTTCATGGTACCTCCACCATCAGATAATCTCTTGCACTTTTCCTAGGCATAAAGAACCACTTCTTCCCAAATATTTTGTTGTTTATGTTTGTTTTTATCTGTTGTAGGCATTTGTGTTGCTACCATGAGTTTGGCATTATTGATTCGAATTTCTTTTACATTTGTATTGATGTGTTTTGCTGGCTTTAGTTTTAAGGAGAAAATATTTATTGCCTTATCGTGGATGCCCAAAGCTACGGTCCAGGTAAGAACATATTAAGTCATGTTAATAATTATTAATGTTGATGATTTTTTAAAATTCCAAGTGAATGTTACCTTAATTACAAAATATAGGCTATTAGCCTTACTTTTAAAATGCTTGATTGAGCATAACTACTCATTGAAAATAATGTAATCTTTTAAAATCTCAGTTTTAAAAGCAATTCTTTTGAAGTGAAAAGTGTACCTTTAATGACAAATACTTCCTAAACTTCTGAAACAGTTTTTCTGTTTTCCCAAAATATAAAATAAGAATATATCTGGATACTGGAATGTGTACATTTTGCTGAATATTATAGGGATAAGTGTAATGACGTTAATGTGGAGACACATTAATTCTTTTAAAAATATATCTTTCCTAACCTTATCACCCACTCCACCATACATGAATGCACATATATTATTTTTAATTATGCTTTTAATTTATATGATTTTAATTAATGACTAAATCTCCTCACCAGACTATCTGGGAAAGACAGGAATAGTGTTTTCTTTCATTATTTTTCCCGTAATACTTCATATAGTGCCTGGCATGCAGGAGGTACACAATTAGTAAGCACCGCATACCTACAAGAATGAATAATGAATGATGAATGAGGATACCTTGTAGTTTTGCCCTCTGATTCAATGATACTCTGCTCCCTCAAAGACGTATTACTACTTATCGTTAGACTTTTTAACCTGGCAGCATAATGTCTTGATTTCTAGAGATTCTTTTTCCATTGTTATTCCAAAACAGAAGTTTGTGAGTTCATGTACAACACAATTGTTTATATGTCATGGTTGGAAAAGCAGGTCCATGGGACCAGCCTGGGTGTTTTGAATATCATGTTACTTGCCTGTAACATTATGCAAGTTACTTCCTAATCTTCCCTGTCCTCTTTGTAGATTCCAAACCACTTGTCAGTTTTACTGGACACATTGCCTCCCAAGTAGGAAGAACACGGAGACAATAAGCAACAAAAGCCTAGAGAACCATAAGATACCTTAGTATTTTGTGTTCTCTTATTATAGCCAAGAACTTTATAGTCCATGGTAAAGGTAAATAAGCAAAACCCTGCTTTAGCTAGAACTCCTGAGGTTCTGAGAGTAATGTGAGCACTCAAAAAAGATATTTAAACAGGAGAAAGCTGAGATAATAAAAATACAAAATCAACCCCAAAATACGTGCACAATTTGTCAATATTTCACTTTTCATCCAGATGTATTTTCTAGAGAGAATATAGAATTGATGAGTAATTCCTGAAAATTCCTCAGCACTTTAAATTTTGTCTCTTTTCTAATGGCCTACTACTAGGTTTTGTTTGTTTTAACAGGGCCATTAACTTTTGTCATGTATTAACTATTTAACATTTTTCTTTATGCCTCATCTTTTTACCCCCTAAATGCAGGCTGTATTAGGTCCTTTGGCTCTAGAAACAGCAAGAGTCAGCGCACCCCACTTGGAACCATATTCGAAGGATGTGATGACAGTAGCATTTTTAGCCATCTTGATCACAGCTCCAAATGGAGCTCTAATTATTGGCATACTGGGGCCCAAAGTACTTACACGACATGATCCAAGCAAAATCAATGTGGAAGTGACAACGTCAGGATTTCATTAAAAAGTTTATTTGCCATCACCTGCCTGCTTCTTTTAATAAATTATCTTACATGAGAGAAAAATTAAAACATACGACTATGTGGAGATTGTACATAGAACCAAGGATTTAGTAAATATGTGATATCATTACAGAGCTTTCCTATGATTTTTTTACTCCAAGTTTAATTTAATAAAAACAATGTAAATAGAATGCCCAATAGTATTTATGTATTTTAAGATCAAAATAAGTCTGTAAATACTCTAAGAAAGTTTAAAGTAATCCATCAGGCTGAATCTGCTGTCATACTACAAACTCGATATAATAAAAAATTAAATGAACACAATGATAGAAAGGTATGATAGTCTAAACCTCCAGACAGGAGAAATAGAACTCATCATCCATTTAGTAATTCAGTTAAAAAGATCACCAGAAGAAGGAAAAAAAATGGCAGGAATAAGTGGGTCAACAAAATGGATTTCAAATTCTGTTTTTCGTGACTATCTGAATGAATGGTATGTTAAATAAAAGAACCAAAATTAGACTTATTTACTTCTGCAGTACCCTTAAAATGACAAGTTTAATAGCTTTTAGATGAAACATGTGAAGTATTAATTTATAGATATAAAATTAAATCACAAATGGAAAGAAACCATTTTCAAATAAATAATAAAACCATTACAAATAAATAAACCAATGAGTATAAAATAGTTAAAAGTCAGCCTGCAGAAATGAAAGATTAATAAACTTGTCCATGTGAGCTTTTCTTTTCCTTAGTAATACAGAATCTCCTTTCAATTCTAGCTGATGAAATCTGCTATGCTTATGTAGAATCAATCACAAGCAAAATGCAGTTTTCAGTTTATGTCAAGATTCTTTATTTTAAAGTTGGAAGGGTAATGTAAAAGCTTCTCAAATAGCCTTAGTGGATGGCTTCTTAAAATCATTCATACTTCATACTTAGGCAAAAGCCAAATGCAGGAACTAAATATTACTTGGTTTCTCTCTTCCCTCTTCTATGTAAGTAAAATACTAAAATAGCACAGAATGTGAAATTTATACATAAATTTGCAAAGTGAAGCAACTATAATTTAAGGCAACCAAAACTATATATATATACTGGGACCTTTCACAAAATATAACACTAAAACTGTCAAAAGTTCACACACACACCTGGATAACTCTGGAAGGAGATAAAATCTCTGCTGTTCTAGTAGCATTTTCTTCTACATTCTTACAGCGCAGCATTGATCTTATGACTCATTTTCAACTATTTTAATTCTACTACTAAAATTCTAAAAATTTAAAATTCTAAACTGCCCAGTGTTTTGACTGTTTAAATCATGAGGACATATCAATTTTACTAAAAAGTAAATGAAAAAATATTTACATTCACAAGGTAGTATTTTACATTTACAAGAGAATTAGATTTTAAAACAGAAAGTTGATCTTAATAAAAGATAAAGGTACAATAAATCATTTTCAGAATGAGGAACTATGTTTTTTAATCGAGGAAAGTTGTCATTTTTTGTGATTTATAATTTTTTCTTAAGTATTAAATTTAATATTTATATGTTCGTTAGACCAAAACACTCTACTTTTAAAAAGTAGTATTGCAAACATTCAAATAATTTGAATTTTTAATTTTCTATATAAAAATTTTTTATAAAAATTGCCTTCATTAGGGGCACATGCACCCCAATGTTCATAGCAGCAATGTCCACAACAACCAAACTGTGGAAAGAGCCAAGATGCCCTTCAGCAGGCAAATGGATAAAGAAGATGTGGTCCATATATACAATGGAATATTACTTAGCCTTCAGAAAGGATGACTACCCACCATTTACATCGATGTGAATGGATCTGGAAGGTATTATGCTAAGTGAAATAAGTCAAGCAGAGAAAGACATTTATCATATGGTTTCACTAGTATCTGGAACATAATAGCATGGAGGACTGCAGGGGAAGGGAGGGAAAACTGAACAAGAAAAAAAAGAGGGAGACAAACTATGAGAGACTCTGGACGCCAGGAAACAAACTGAGAGTTACAGAAGGGAAGGAGGTCAGGGGATGGGGTAACTGGGTGACGGGTATTAAGGAGGGCACGTGTTTGATAAGCACCGGGTGTTATACACAAATAATGATCACTGAACACTACATCAAAAACTGATGATGTACTATATGCTGGCTAACTGAACATAAAAAAATTACCTTCCTTAATGTCATTTTAAAATTACAAGCAGTTAACCATGTGTACAGTATTCAGTGTTCATAGTATTTAAACGAATAAAAGAATATTGTTCCTTATAAATTTATCAAGTATGTCTTTGTTTACTCATTAATATTTTTTCACTATTTAAGGAATTTTTATTAAAGCAAGAATTTCATAATCCAAATTATATTTTCTTGCTCAGTATTCAATTCTGTTATTAAAATAAATGACATGCTGAGGTATTCCACAGTAAAGAATTATAAAATTAAAGGAATGCTTTAAATTTTTGTACTTTGCTGAAAACTTTTTCTCAAGATCTATAAAGCATTAGTTTTGGGGCACCTGGGTGGCTCAGTCCTCAGTCCGTAAAGCATGATCTCAGGGTCCTGGGATTGAGCCCCGTGTCAGGCTCTCTGCTCAGCAGGGAGTCTACTTCTCCCTCTATGCTCGCTCTCTCTCTCAAATAAATTAAAAAAAAAAAAAAACTTTAAAAAAAACCAGTTTTTATATTGCTAGTATGTGTGTGTGTGTGTGTGTGTGTGTGTGTGTGTGTGTGTGTAAGTCAGGAAGTAATCTAGCATTATGTTTGCTAGACCTGGCATTTGCTCAGTAAATAAGCTTCAGAGTTTCTTTTCCTCTTTTGCATCTATTTTGTATGTAGCAATTTTCCCCCATAATATGTAAGCTTTTTAATGTTTATGTATTTTTCTTTGGTGAAGGATGCATTTCTATTCATGGTCTCTAATCAATTTTACACAGTTGGAACTCCAAGGACATTGTTAATTGCTTCCTGGGCAGCCTTTTTAGCTTGGTGGGCTTATAGTACACCAATGCTTCAGCAACCTCAGATCAGAGAGACTCTGGAGATTCAAGCCTGTGACTAGGTTCTGAATTATCTGTCTCCAACAGCACATTGGTGATTTTGACCAGAAACAGTAGGGTGCATGGCTTGAATTAAAGGAAAAAATCATTCACCCAAATTTGTTTTTGTACTTGAGGAGGGCAGATGCCAACATGGAAGTAGTCACAGTGTCCTGATCTTGTCCATTAACAGTAGGCTGCTGCATGGTAACCTGGCTTTACATTAAGACGTTGTGGAGGATTACCAACTCCTACACCATATTTATACTGTGGAAGAACACTGACGGCTGGAAGAGCTACCACAGCAGCTGTTGCAGTGGTGGCCCCACTGTTGTGTTAGCAACACATGTTGACATGACTCGTGAAACCTACAAGAAGCTGGACTCACTATTCAGTGGTAGTCTAGGAGCAGCTGGGTAGATTGCACCAGGCATATTTTGGAATGGATGAGGTCTGGGACCCTGAACAGTCCAGCGAGGACTTGGTCTTAGTTGAGCAATTTGGTGAGGAGGATAGTATGCAGCATCGTTCTGAATCTACAGGATCCCTGCCAGGAAGTAACCTGAAGGACATGTATCCAGGTATTGTAGTTGTTTCCAGCTGGTGATTAAGTTTAATACTAGCTGTTATATCATCACCAGAGCCAGAAGTCCCTTGTATTCTGTTTGTGTCAACTTAGGATTTTTAAAAATATGCAGGGTGTTTCAGCCCAGGACGATTTACTTTTTGATTCTCAAATTGTCCCAAATATGGCTCGTGGGTACCCTTCACAGTTGATTCTATACTCTTTGGACATGATGCCATAGTGTTTGAATGCTTTCTTCCTTTCAGGAATAACAAGCTGTCCCAGATTCATATGCATTTTCCCTACTCCAGACCTGGAATCAGCTAGTCTCCAAAAGACCGGTATCTTTCCATGAAAGTGGGTATGTTAAAACCAAAATCTGAAGGTTAGGAATGCTATTGCTGGAGAATCATTGCATCTGGATCTTGTCATAAACATTGCTAAAAAATACAAGTTTGAGAAATCAAAAAATACATGTTTTAAAATAAAAAGTGGTTTTACTATTACTATTATTGGTGATGTTAGAATATAATTCACAACACAGATTATATGTAGTCAAAATCCCTTCAGAGCTGATTAATTGAAGAAAAAGTAAATGTGATGGGAAACAATGAAATTATAGGACATAAATTTTATAAAATAACTAAATATTTTAAGTTTCCTAAGTTATCACAGTTTTTGAATCATTTAAAAATAAAACTGAAAAATATGAGATCAAGTTGCTAGTTCTAATTCAAATGTAATGTTATAGGTCTTTTACCTTTATCTTTTTCCTCTTTCACTGAATATCTTGGTTCTTAATATTATTAATGTAGTGTTTATTAGCTTTACTTTATAATATTCAAGAATTACAAAATAGCAAAACCAGTATAATTACTTATAATTACTGAATTAAGTTTAAGATATTTTGCAGTTCTTTTTGTCCTTAGACTGTATCTCACCAAAGATGTCCACCAAAAGTACTAAATTCTAAAGCTCCTTGAAATTATATATATACATATTGCATGGAGCACTGGGTGTGGTACATGAATAATGAATCTTGGAACACTGAAAAAATAAAATTTAAAAAAATAAAAAAATTATCTATATAATTACATATATAGTTATACTATATAAAATATATATAATTTGATGTACAGTTAGATTTATTTATTTCTATTTGCTTTCAGTTCTAAGAATTGCTTTTAAATAATATTTATGTATAATTTTGTATACATAAAACATTTATATAGTTTAAAAGTCAAAACTATACGAAAAGCTATATTTGGAAACTTTTGCTTCTTTTCCTGTCCCTTAACAACTCTAGCCCACTTTCTTTTTTTTTTTTTTATTTAATTTCTATTTTCTACTCTCTTTTATATTTAAGTAAATATAAACAAAGAGATATTTTATTGTTGAAAATTATCCCCCTCTAGTTGCACAAATAGAACATATTATGTGTACTTTTCTGTCCCATGTCAGTACATAGAAATTGTCCTTGTTCCTGTTTCCCACTGAATATTACTATATTGTGGCCATGTCCCTTGAGCAGTTCTCCGCACAGGAACGCTTTCCAAACTTTTGATGTTATAAATAATCCCACAATGAATGAACACATGTGTTTATATTTTGTGTGTGTTTATGTGAGTGTGTATGTGTGCTTGGGCAGAGTCTTTTCTAGGTCACACAGAGAGCATATATTTTCAAACTTTGGGTTTCTTCCAGTCTGATAAATGAGAGATAAAATTGCAGTGAAATTTTACATTTCTTTGACTATGAGTGAGTGGGCATCTTTTTCATTGGTTTAAAGGACATTTGCCTTTCTTTTTCTTTAAGTTATCTGTTCATGTCCTTTGTGATTTTTGGTATTTCTCTTTTCCATTTTAAAAAGCTCTTTACATAGAAAAGAGTAGTCAATTGTCTATGATATAAATTACAAATATTTCCTTCAGTTTTTCTTTTGTCTTTTGATTTTGCTAGTTGTGCTTCTTTTGTTAAGCAAAAGAGTTTTCTGTTCATACAGTTGAATAGATGAATCTTTTCCTTTATGCTACTGGATACTGATTCATGGTTAGAAAAGAATTCACTCATTTGTCCATTAGCACTTGTATAGTTTCGTTTCTCACTGTTACTTCTCTAATGCATTAGAATTTATTGTTATTTCATGTGAGGTATGGATTCAATGTTATATTTTGCCAAATGGCTATCCAGTTATCTGATCCCGGATCAGTTTGGTAGAGCTGCCAAAACAAAGTACCACAGACTTGGTAGTTTAAAGCAACAGAAATTTATTTTCTCATAGTTCTAGAGACTAGGAAGTCCAAAATCATGGTGTCAGCAGAGCCATGTCCCCGCCAAAGCCTCCATGGGAGGATAACTATTTCCTTGCCTCTTCCAGCTGGTGGTAGTCCCAGGCATTCTCTGCCTTGGCAATGTATCACTCCAGTCTCTGCCTCTGTCGTTACATGGCTTTCTCCTCGTGTGTCTGCATCATCCTCCCTTTCTGCATGTCTGTTTCTGTGTCCAAATTTCCCCTTAGGATGTTAGTCATATTGGGTTAAGGGCTCAGCCTACTCTGTTATGGCTTCACCCTAATTTAAATAATTATACCTGCAATGACACTATTTCCAAATAATTCTGACGTACTGAGGATTGGGACTTCAACATATTTTCTACGTATTAGGACTTGAACACAATTCAACATGTAATAAATACTATTTATTAAAATAATTATCATTTTTCCCTCTGCAATTCAAGATGTCTTCTGTATTGTAAATTTCCATATATACTTAAGTCTATTTCTGGAGTTTTATTTTATTCCACTGATTTATCTATTTATCCACTAAAGCCAGAACATTTTTCTTAAATATTTATTTGAGGGAGAGAGAGAGAGAGAGAAGGAGCAGAAAGGGAGGGAGAGTTTTATGTATACAAAAGCAGACTGTGCACTGAGCATTAATCCCAACGATGCAGGGCTCAATCCTTCTACCCTGAGATTATGACCTGAGCTGAAATCAAGAGTTGGACGCCTAACTGACTGAGCCATCCATGTGCTCCAGAATATTTTAGTTTTAGTAGCTTTGTGTTATATTTTAATATCTGTCAAAGTTAGCTACCCTCAATGCTCCTTTTCCCCGAGAACTTTCCTTGCTTATTTATTTTCCTCATGAACTTTTAACTGTTTAAATACAGAACATAATTCTTGGCATATTACTCTGTCTGCATCTTGAGAACAGTAGAGTAACATGTGGTAAAGTATCCAATCCAACATTCACTGCACAAGGAGAGACACAGAAGAAGGGTGTGGATCAGGGAACATAAATGCTTTTCATAAAAGAACTGAATAGACTATGTTTAAGTGACTTTCATTTGTTTAAAGGAGGGAATAACTGCTGTATTTATATCCTTACTACTACACTAATTTATATTGTACATTTTACTCCCATGGTGAGGGTATTCTTTTTTTTTTTTTTAAGATTCTATTTATCCATTTGACAGAGAGAGAGAGATCACAAGTAGGCAGAGAGGCAGGCAGAGAGAGGGGGAAGCAGGCTCCCTGCTGAGCAGAGAGCGTGATGCAGAGCTCGATCCCAGGACCCTGAGATCATGACCTGACCTGAAGGCAGAGGCTTTAACCCACTGAGCCACCTAGGCACCCCGAGGTGAGAGTATTCTTAATGTCCTATTATTTTTTAATAAAAACAATATTTTTGTTGTACTTGTTCATAGAAGTTACCGTCTGTTGGAATGTACACATAAGAATTACTTCATGGTAATAGTTTTTGATATAGTATTCCATGATTCATTGTTTGCATATAATACCCAGTGCTCCATGCAATACGTGTCCTCCTTGATACCCATTACCGGGCTAACCCATTCTCCCAACACCTCTCCTCACTAAAACCCTCAGTTTGTTTCTTGGAGTCCATAGTCTCTCATGGTTTGTCTCCCCTCTGACTTCCCCCTTTACATTCCTTCTCCTAATGTCCTCCATGCTATTCCTTATGTTCCACAAATAATTGATGATAATTAGTCAGATGATAATTAGGTTTCTCTGCTTGATTTATTTCACTTAGCGTAATCTCTAGTCCTGTCCATGTTGATGCAAAAGCTGGGTATTCATCCTTTCTGATAGCTGAGTAATATTCCATTGTATATATGGACCACATCTTTATCCATTCGTCTGTTGAAGGGCATCTCTGCTTTTTGCACAGTTTGGGGATTGTGGACATTGCTGCTATGAACATTGGGGTGCATATGACCCTTCTTTCCACTACATCTGTATCTTTGGGGTAAACACCTAATAGTGCAATTTCTGGGTTGTAGGGTAGTTCTATTTTTGACTTTTTAAAGAACTTCCATACTGTTTTCCAAAGTGGCTGCACCAACTTGCATTCCCACCAACAGTGTAAGAGTATTCCCCTTTCTCCACAGCCTCTCCAACATTTGTTGTTTCCTGCCTTGTCGATTTTTGCTGTTCTGACAGGTATAAGGTGGTAGCTTAATGTGATTTTGATTTGAATTTCCCTGATGGCTAATGATGATGAACATATTACTTAAAATATTGTTGGCAATAGTTCATTTCAATTCCAATGAAGTAGTATTGGATGTGTACTGACCCCACGGAGGTAGTGTAATTTGGGCTACATAGTTCCTTTTGTCTAAGGCAACTCTTAAGGAGAGTCTTGGTTATGATCTCTCAACAGACAACACTCAAAGCAGGCAAGGGAATGAGTGCCTCAGTCCTGAAAGAGGGATATTGGCCATACATCACCACCCTTTGTGCCATTTAGATCTTTGGATCCATTGCTCCATATAATTTCACTCCCATCTAGGAAAAGCTCCTCCAGGATTCTTTTCTTTTGCTGGGAAATTTACAAAAGGAACATTAATGGAATGAACTATAGCCCCTTACCTCTGCAGCTGGTCTTAAACCTTCAACTGATTATCTCCCTCCTCTGCTATCCACATACTATCTGTTCTACATTTCTCTTACCCTCAGCTCACACTTCTGCTGGTCTCTGTCACTTCTCTGGCAGGGTGACCCAGATCACCATCCTTGAGTGGTCTTAGCCTAGGTCATCATTCCTCCTCTACTGAACATAGAATGCTATGCTCAGCCATGGTACAGCACTTGTCTACTTAAATTGTGCCATCAAAACTGAACAAAAGATTGCCTAAAGATCCCCCAGTAGATCCCTTGGAATGTGCCAAACACATTCCTCTCTCTCCTCCCATTTTGTAACAACATTGAGAGAGATAAGAAGCAAAATTTCCCAAGCGGGTCACTGTGAACAATGGTAAATGTGCCACTCTTTCTTCTACCCTTGATCCTCTGTCTGCTGGATGCATGAGACCATATGATGGTCACTGATCTAGAGTGTATGCTGGGGCCCCACCCTTGTAGCTTCAAAGGACTTCTAAAGCTTTTGCTATCACTCTTACCAGTTTCGCAGGTTCTGGTTGTAATGACTTTATGATTTTTGCTGGATCACTGATTCACACTGTCATGAGTCCACCGCTGCAACTACTGTGCTATAAAGTGTCTTCCTTGGTCCAGTGCAACGATGACCAGGATTTCATGTTTGTGGATCAAACATTCTGTTAGCCTTTGGATAATGGTACTATTTGAGGCCATATGAGTAGGAAAGCAAGCCCATATTCAAAGTAAGTCTCAGTTCCAGTCGAGATGAATTGCTCTCTTTCCTAAATGGGACGGATTCAATGTATTCAACTTGCCACTGTGTGGCTATATGGTCTCCTTGAAGGATGGTGCTACCTTGAGGCCTCAGTGTTGTTTTCTGTTCCTGGCAGTTTGGACATTCAGCAGCAGCAGTAGCTACATCAGCATTAGTCAGAAGGAACTTCTGTTGTTTGGGCTTCTTTATAGTTTCCATCCCTGCCACTGCATTTATGCACAATTGTGTCAGTACTTAGGTGGCCAGTGGAAGAAGTTGGCTGACATTAATAGACTGAATCATTTTGTTGCCTTGCTTGTTGGTAGATACTCTCTGTGAAAGTTACTATGTGATACAAAGATCTTCATATCTTGTCTATTTCCATAGTTTCATCCACATGCCTCTTTCCCAAATTTCTTTGTCTTCAATTTTCCAAGCTTTCTCCATCCAACCCCTGACCTATCTCAGCCAAGCCATTTGGCTATGAATATATGGGTAAATTCTTACTTTGGGCCACCTCTTTATACATGCAGAATGAGTGACAAGGTATACAGAGTCCAAAGTTTTGACTACTGGGAAGATGTTATTTTTTGCTGTTTTTCCAGAGCTGAAGTAGGCAGCCATCCAAGTTTGGCTTGCATCCACATCCTGAGCTGAACTTTCAGTAAACCAAGTTTAACCGTTTTCCTCCCTAAGCAATATAGGAATACCTATACAACTATAGTTACAAGCTAAGGGAAAGAAGCTAGTGAAATAGTTTTTGATAAGCCACCTGCTCATACTGTTTACTTGTGCCCTGTACTACTTCTCATACCTGATCCTTGATGTGCTACTTCCACCCTATGATGGGTAACTATGAGTCCTTAGGACTCGGTAGGTCTAACAAAACCAAGCTCATATGGGAAGTTCTAGTCACAAGGTCACTCAATACCCATTGCTAGGTGGATCCAGTATTATTAAGGTATGTATTTATACTGTACAATATGATATATAATTACCAGCAGATAGCATGGCCTTACTCGAGAATTCCATAGAACTCTGTCATGATTCCTCCTATTGCAGTTTGCTGTACACTCCACATGGTGTCTTTCCCACTGCACGTATCTTTAATGCCAGAGTCTGCTGGATTGTATGGCCCAAGTGGGAGGGCTGCTTGTACTGTGGCGTGGACCTGCTGTCAAAGCTGACAGCCTTCTGTGTCCCTCAGGAAATGTGTCAGAACAGCGTTCCTAAGTTTGGACTATGCTACTGCCAGACCCCGAAGAGGCCTATGAGACACTGTGCTTCCTTCTTCATGGTGGGAATACAAGGTGCAACAGTTTGCCCTTTATTTTAAACCCACCAAAGAACACTGGACCCTTAAAATCTCTAACGGTGTGGTAGGTCCCTTAATCTTGTCATTGATTTCTAACACTAGTGCTTTGTTGTCTATATATGAATTTTAAAATGTGATACCTTTAGGAATATCTGGTTAATTTTTGTAAATATTTCAAGTTTACTTGAAAATAGGGATTATTTGTTGATTATAGTTCTACATCATCTATATAGCCTTACTAAGTCGGTTTTTTTTTTTTAAGATTTTATTTATTTGACACAGAAGGAGAGAGACAGTGAGAGGAAACACAAGCAGGGGGAGTGGGAGAGGGAGAAGCAGGCTTCCCATGGATCAGGGAGCCCAATGTGGGGCCCCATGCCGGGCTCGATGTAGGGCTTGATCCCAGGACCCTGGGATCATGGTCTGAGCCAAAGGCAGATACTTAACCACTGAGCCACCCAGGTGCCCCTAGCCTTACTAAGTTTAAATCCATTTAGTCAATTACTAAAAATGATGTGTTAAAATCTCTGCATATTTGTGAATTTATCAATTACTCTGTATAATTCTATTAATTTTGGCCTTATTTATTTGGAAGATATATTATTAGGTATCTACAATTGTAGAACTGGTATATCTTCCTTGTGAATTTTTACTTTTATTATTATCTAGTGAAAGGGGGTGAGTTTGAGCATTTCAAGACTGATCACAAGGGGAAAATATGGCCAGGAGGTGGCAGTATAACACACAAGCTTTATTTGGGTGATACTTTGAAGGTTTGTGTACTGGATAGGCCCCAACACCAGACCATTCAGAGGCTTAAGACAAAGAGGCCATCATTCAGAAGGGGAAGACAGCAAGGGGACTCCTAGAGGAGAAAGGCATCAGAAAGAGGGTTTATGTGTCTAGGTGGTTTTTGTAGTATAGTATAGTATAGTATAGTATAGTATAGTATAGTATAGTATAGTATAGTATAGATGTTAACTCTTTGTAACCCACATTCCAATTTTCTCCATCTTTGTATTATGAGTATTTGATTTAATCTTTTATCACAAAAATTGTTAATTTTTGCTACATAGGTTTCCCCTGTCATTAGTCTACTTTCTCTCCCTCTCCCACAGGTTCCCACTCTACCTTTAAAATATTTTTAAGCATTTTATGTGTCACATCAAAGCATTTAGCGTAAATTGGGAATCCAATTTTGTTTTCTTTGAATTGCAACACCACATTTGTCATATATTAGATGTTCATATATATCTGGAGTCTCAATTCTTTTCTATCAATCTTGTTTATTCTTAATGCAATTGCTTTTCTTATATTAGCTGACTTGATTTCAATGGGTTTATAGTATATGCTGATATCTGGTGAGCAAAGTTCAACAGTCTTCTTTTTGGTAGGATTTTCTGACTATCCTATGTGAACATTAAGATAATCCAAGTTTTAAATACGCTTGGGATTCTAATGTGAATTTTATTAAATTTATAGATTTAATTTTATTTTTTAATTTATCTTTGACCCTGAGATCAAAACCTGAGCTGAGATCAGGAGTTGGACACTTGACTGACCCACCCAGGCACCTATACATAGTAATTTTAAAAGATTTATATTTTTACAATAGCAAATTTTTTTTCATGTGTTTAAATGTCATTCAATTGTTTTTAACAACATTTTCATAGGTTTTTCCCCCCTATGGTCTTTTGCCTTTCTTGGTAAATTTATTTCACACTTAATTTTTTTCACTATTGTGAATGAAATATTTTTCCTATTAGCATCTCAAGGTGCTTATTGCTATTCAATTTGGTAGATTCATCTTGTTTCCAAATACCTTACAAAATCTGTTTTTCCTAATCTCTCTCTTTTCCTAGGTATATAATTACATCAACAGAGTTTTCTATTTTCCTATATTTGTACTGATTATTTCACTTTTTAATCTTGTCACATTCACTGGATCCTCCAAGATAATTTTTAGTATTATATAATGACAGTAGGGGGGGCGCCTGGGTGGCTCAGTGGGTTAAGGCCTCTGCCTTCGGCTCAGGTCATGGTCTCAGGGTCGTGGAATCGAGCCCCACGTGGGGCTCTCTGCTCAGTGGGGAGCCTGCTTCCCCCACTCTCTGCCTGCCTCTCTGCCTACTTGTGATCTCTCTCTGTCAAATAAATAAAAAATTTAAAAATATATATATATATATATAATGACAGTAGGCATTCATTCCATTAATTTTAAATGAGTTTGATTTTAAATACTTGTAGGCTTTTCATAATCTTCATTGTTTAAATAGTTTCCTTCAATTTCTATTAAAGAATCTTGATTAATTATGGCTATTGAATCTTAGCAATAGTTCTTTCAGCATTTATTGATATGATCAGGATTTCTTTTTTTAATTCATTTATGTAATTGTGTTAATAGATTTACTGATGAAAACACTCTTTAATTCCTGTAGTATATCCTTTTTCTTTTAACTGTGCTGCATTTTTTATAATTTTCATTGATATGTATAAGTGAGATTGCTCTGAGTTTTTGTGTGTGTTTATCAGCTTTTCATATTGTTATATAACTACATGAAATAAGTTGGGAATTTTTCCTTTTTTTTTTTTTTTTGCTTGATGAATAGTTTATTCTTTATAATTTTTTCCCATTTAAAAAAAACTGGTAATTTATTTTTCTTGCAATCTTAGTACTTTTTATTTTATTTTTTATGCTTGGGGAAGCGGGGCAGAGGGATAGGGAGAGAGAATCACAAGCAGATTCCGCACTGAGCACAGAACCGCAATTGGGGCTCAATCTCATGACCCTGAGATCAAGACCTGAGCTGAAACCAAGAGTAGGACACTTAAGAGGCTGTGCCACTCAGGTGCCCCAAATACTTTTAAATTATGGATTTAAAAAGTCACTTAAAAAAAACTCACTTTTATGTTCTTATTTGATAATTAATCTGCTAACATTTTAAATTTCATCTTCGGTCTCTTGGTCATTTATGTTTGTCTAAGAAATTATCCATTTCCTCTAGGTTTTTCAACGTGTTACTTACATAGTTGTACGCAGCACTTTACAGTGAACATGGTTCTATCTTCATCTTATTTCACTCTCCAGCAGCATTCAACATAGTTGAAGACTGTATTTCTAAGTTTTGAGTCTGTTAAATTTGTTGAGTGGGTGTTATGGATTCCTATCTTCAGTGTGATAAGGCAGAGGAATGTATGATGAATACTAATGGAAAATTACAGAAAATTTGAAAATTTAGGGAATTATTTCTTGACATTTTTTATTTTCTCATGAGTACAGGGATCATCGCTGTAATTATGCAATTTACTACCCTTTCTCCCTTTTCTACATATTGGAAAATTCCAGCCTTTTAAGAGAGATCAGGAATTTGTTAACACTGTGGCTGACTTACTTGATAACCGTAAATATTGAATTTGACAACAGAGTCACAGATATACTCTTTTTATAAGCAAAGAATCAGATATTTAAACCAAAGGATAATTAGAGAGTGATGTCATCTCTGAGTAACAACGTAAGTAGGCCTCTCTGAACAGATTTTTCAATGTCCTTCAAGACCACAACTAATATAAAATGGCGTAATACAATTGCTAATAATATGGCCTGGCTACTTCCTATATTAAAACAACGCTCGCTATGACATGACTCCACTAAACTGGATTTCTGCAAAAGATAAAAAAGTATTCGCTATCTGAACACGTTAAAATAAAGTGAGCTTCCAGAAAAAGACTATCGTGACAAACTAAAACACAGCTTCAGATGATGTGGCATACCTAAAACAAAACAAAACAAAACAAAACAGCTATGGGAGTCCTCTGCAGTCCAACCTCTGGTGCAATGGGACTCCTTGGCCAGCAAGACGGGCAGTCACCGAACTGCTGCTGTGCCGTTTTCGAACAAGCGTATTTTATCCTCCCAAAGGTGGAGGTCCTCTAACGTGATTTGTGTGGTTTAAATCACTGTTCCTCTAGTTTTCTACTTTAACAAATTAAATCGTTTAGTGAGTTACTATCATTAAACTTGAAAAATGTTTCAATTACATGGAAGAACTTCCTATGATAACCCTCCAAATATCCAAGAATGAGTCAAGGTATTTCCTGCATAAATTTTCCGCCTGGATATATCACTGTAAGTACTAAATGTTCCACTATTTGAAGTGGAAACTGGTGTTACCAAAAGGAACACATATCCTGCCTTCTTAAATGCCATACGCTACCTATCTTGATTCAAATTCGTCATGAAGCATCACTTGTATAATTTGATCACAGAGATGGTCTCAGGGACTGTGGTGTGCAGAGTCCTATGTTAAATTCTCAAGCTGCTATGCTTTTAATGTTCACAGCTGTTACATTTTATTGTTTACCTGAGACTAGCAAGACTCTTTTAAGAAACAGAAATCAGATAACCAAATTTACCAGAATTGTGAAGTAAAGAATGAGCACTCTGAAGATGGGGACCTGAGGCACTCAATTTTTAGATGTTTCTGGTGGTTGGTTAATAAAATATCTACCATAATTTAAGAACCCTATTGAACAGTAGAGTTTTAAAACTCTCTTTGTGGGGCGCCTGGGTTGTTCAGTGGGTTAAGCCTCTGCATTTGGCTCAGGTCATGATCTCAGGGTCCTCAGGGTCCTGGGATCAAGCCCCGCATCGGGCTCTCTGCAGGGTCCTGGGATCAAGCCCTGAATCGGGCTCTCTGCTCAGCAGGGGCCTGCTTCCCCCCTCAGCCTGCCTCTCTGCCTACTTGTGATCTCTTTGTCAAATAAATAAAATTTTTATTTTATTTTATTCTTCCAGTATTCCAAGATTCATTGTTCACACACCACACCTAGTGCTCCATGCAATACGAGCCCTCCTCAATACCCACCACCAGGCTCACCCAACCCCCACCCAAATAAAATCTTTTAAAAAACCCAAAAAACAACTCTCTTTGCAGAGGGAGAGTCTGACAGCATGTTTCTATTGGAAAACTATAGGAATCACAATAAGGAAGATAGAACTCTATGGATCAGCAAGCGGCTTAAGTAGCTTCCCATCAACTCATTAACAAATTAGGTTACAAAATACAAAAGCAATTCAATGAATCATTATATGAGGCATTGAACTCAAAGCTGAATTGTAAGGTGTTTTCACAATACAACCTGCTATTACTCATATGAATGAGTCATTAATACCTCAAGCCTGCTCAACAGTTTTGGATACCTGGTATTTATGTAATGGTGGTGCTCTTTTGCTGAGTAAGGCAAAGAGCAATTCCCTGGGTAAGGAGAAGCCAGCCTCAAAACAGTCATGTGACAGTGATAGAGTTGTTTCTTAAAGGTTCTAGAAACCCAAGATTCGTATTTCAAGAGCTGTTCTTGTCTGTTCTAACAATTCAGAAGCAGTTACTAGATATCCATTTTTTAAAACAGACACCATAGAATTCTGTGAATTTACAGGAGGAAGTGACAGCAACTGATAATAATGCTTATGTAAAGGGAGTCATTAAAATGACAGCTTGCTACCAGCCCCAGGCTTCTGAAAAATCTGCACAGGTAGGAAAATATTTGGACACAGCTCCTTAACATATTTTAAAAATTGAAAATGTGGGGAGCAAAAACTATCCTCAAAGTATAGCCCTTATACTTTTGGGGTGTTAAAGTTACCTTAGATAATTAGTTTTCAATTCTTTATAAATGTTTGGTTAACAAAATTTAAAGTTAATAATTTCATTTTAGTTTCCACATTTTTAGGAAATTTTACCTTCTGTGAAATCTATGTATGGGAACCATTAGAATATACATGTTGTGCTGCAGTAAATAATTTTAGAGAAAAGCATTTTATGACCACAGACCATGGATATTCAAATTTTTGGTCAGGAAGATTTTTTTTTTTTTTTGAGAGAGAGAGAGAGAGAGAGAGCGCATGAGAGGAGAGAAGGTCAGAGAGAGAAGCAGACTCCCCGCGGAGCTGGGAGCCCGATGTGGGACTCGATCCTGGGACTCCAGGACCATGACCTAAGCCGAAGGCAGTCGCTTAACCAACTGAGCCACTCAGGCTCAAATCTTCAAATCTTCTGGTCAGGAAGATTTTTCCCAAAGTCTTGTGATCAGCTATGGAAAAATAATAGCTTCATGTGACAGTGAAGCCCCTTAAGAGTGTCGAAGAGAAGGCTGTAGGATAGAACACCCAGAGCCATAGTGACAGCGGTGGTACATTGCTCCCTCTTCGCACATGTGTAAAGAGTAACTGTTTTGTACATACACCTTGTAAAACTCAAAATCGCAACTACCTTTCTAATTCTAACTTTAAAATTCTGGCTGTTGGTCATAAGAGTCAAAATCAAAGATCACACAATAGAACCTACTGACATTACATGTAATAAATTACAAATCTAGGTACCATACTTAGTGCAAGGTCTCATATATACATGTGCTATTAGCTTTATTATTGGGAGAATTAAGTAAGTCAGCCTCCTGTATCTTCTTTGTATATAAAAAAGACAGTAAACTGACAGGACTGTACCTTTAAGGATAGTTACTAATGTCAGAACTATAATATACAATAAAACTAAATAGGCTAAAAAATTACAAAAGTTTTAGTTTCTCCAGTAAGTTTATTTTGCAACCTTTTTGTATTTTATGTTTCATTGGCTTACATTATTATAAAGAGAAAAAGGTATATGATTTTCAACACTGATTTATCATTTTAATATGAATTCAGATGTTTTTATGTTTATTTCGAATTAAACTTCAAATTGCAGCAGCTCAGGAGTTTAGTGTAAGTATTCTTGCCACCCCATCCCACTCTGTCACTGAGTCAAAGAGTTCAGGATACATTTACAAACACACACCTAAACAAACACCAGCCTTTTTGTAAAGTAAACAAATTTTTTATAATGCATGTAACTGTTCCTTTTGGGAACTTTCTATATCCAGTTCATGTCTTTTCTGCAACTGGGATATTCACACTTATTAGACACAGTCTTTATAAAGCAAAGCATTTATCTCTTTAAAAACTGAAGTAATTCTTGAGAGCATTTTTCTTTTTTTTCTTATTTTCAGATCAATAAGAAAAAAATATTTTTCTTATTGATCTGAAAAGAACTGAGTGTGGAAGGCCAAGAGGAAAAACCACTTCAAATAATCAAAACAGAAGGGGACTGAAAAATAACAAATTTAACAGTATACATAGGGAGAAAGACTTTAAGGGTAGATTCTATAGAAAATAATTGATATTCAAAGGAATGGTTTTGGATCCACTGCCAAAAACATATTTTTCTCAGTTAGTTAAAACCAAGAGTGTTGGTTTTATTCAGGAAGATACACTAAGTCTTTGAAGTAAGAATGAAAGGGTTGTACAATTTAACCTCTATATAAATGACTGTTTGAATATACAAAGTATCAAATATAAACAGTAGTGTAGCAAGAAAATAAATTGGCAGAAATAATTACTCAACCAGTAGCAATAATTAAGACCACCATTTGAAAGATCTTCTATACATAAAGAATGAAAAAATATTGTTGTAAGATTTTATAGCACACAACTGAATTCAATCCTAATTCATTACTATTATACTTCTTTCTTCTTCAGTATTAATGGACCCACATTATCTCCTGTCAATTCATTGTGTTTATTATGTGAACCATCACAGGCAGGAAACTAGAAAGGAAAAAGAATTAGTGTTATTTTAAAAATGATTTAATAAGTAGGAATATTTGTGAAATGCTCTTATAAAGTACATAACTGAAAAAGAAATCATCAGATAGCTTTTCTGAGTAATGTATATTCTACATCTAACCTTACTCATTCAAATATCACAGCAAATCTAACAGTTTTAAATAATGTATTATTTGATACAGATTAAAAAAAAAAAAAAGCTTTGACTTATTCCAAGAGTCAATTAAACAGGTTCAAAGGGGGACTAAAATAAGCCCTTGTTCTCTGTGGAACTCCAAATTAGAGCTTACCTCATTTATTTAAATTTGAAAAGAATGTACAGTTGACCCTTGAACAACACAGGTTTGAACTGTGTGGGTCCACTTAACTGTGGATTTTTTTTTTCACTAAACATAGCCACTGTAAATGAATTTTCTGTTCCTTATTTTTTTTTTTTACCATAGAGAACATTTCGTATTTTTTCTCTAGCTTACTTCATTATAAGAATAACGTATATAATACATCTAACATACAAAGTATGTGTTAATTGTTTATGTCATCAGTAAGGCTTCTGGTCAACAGTAGGCCATTAAGTTTTGGGGAAGCAAAAAATTATACCCAGATTTGACTGTGCAGGGGGTGGCTGCCCCAGCTTCCATGTTGTTCAAGGGTCAATTTCAATTTAAATTCAGAATACATTATTTCATGTTTTCTTACTATAAAACTCAAACATACTATAAAATTTTTGAAAAGAATTTAAAAATGCATTCAAAAATTCACTAATGCATAATAATCATGATTTTGATCTATTTTTTCCTCTGTGTTTACTATGTGTATTCCTTTTAAACAACAAAATTGGGATCACACTGTACTGTGCTTTTCCGGTTAATTACATCATGCTCTCATGTCACTAAAATAGCATTTAAAAACATGATTTGTAAAGCTTCCTAATATCCCATAATTTGTATTATGCCATACTTTAATCATTCTCATTATCAGATACATATCTAGATTTCCAAAACTTTGCTATTACAAAAAAATGTTGTGATAAACACTACTGTACTTAAAACTTCAAATAACCTACGATCATAGTGCTAGCAGATAACACTACTCACCAGCTACTTGTAATACTCATCACTCCATATTCTTTATTATTCCCACATTAAAAGTCATTCATAATTATAGGTGCCATTTATTAGCTCATCTATATATAAGGTACTGTACATACAGCATCTCACCAAATCCTAAGAAATGTCTATGATGTTGACATATTATCGAGAAAAAAAAACAAAAAACAAAACCCTGAACATCAGAGATTAAGGATTAAGTAACCTGCCCAACCAAAGTCATACTATCAGTGGCAGACATCAGCTCTGAAGCATCAGATTTCTATCCTTCCTTGCTACTGTAACTTTTCTAATGTAGGTAAGTACCCATCTTAAAACGCAAACTTTAACTTGGGAATTTAGAATTTCAGTACTGTGAACTCTGTGGAAAAATCATTCGCCTCCTGGAACCTCGAAAGTGATGACTTAAGAAGCAGAACAACTTTAACTGCCCTGTGTTAACAAGAGTATGTGTGAGTGCACATCTTACCGTCTTAGAACGCCAACACCTACAGTAAGCAGCTTTGGTGAGACACAGATCTTCAATGTTTATTTCATTCACCACTTTGGGATTTTCCTTTTGTATTTTAAGATTAATCAAGCTATCCTTCTGTTGTTTTTTCTTCGGGAGGAATGGACGAATTGCAAGGTAGCCAAGAAGTGCAAGTACACCGAGGAAAGGCAGTAACCGAAGCCATTCTGAAACTGAACACGTACAGATGTAACAGCGTGCGGCCTTCTCGTAACAGAGCTCAAACAGCACGGGTCGTCCTTGAGCTTACTCTTTACCTATTCTCTACTCCTCATGTTAATCTCGAAACCAACTTATCTATAACACTATGTATAAATAACATGATCAAGCCACCAATACCTGAGACCACCTTGTTTCATTTGTGGGCTAACTGAAGACTTGTAAAACCGGAACACAAAACTTGGAGAAACAGATCCTGTGTCAAATATCTTATTTCATTATCCTCACACTAAGTGTATTTAAGTTTATCTTTGTTTTTATTTCAGGAATAATGATCGCCATTATTACAAACAAAAGTGATATATTTTATAGGTTTAGAAAATATTTCCACCATGTCTAAAATCATATAACAGAATACCCAAAAATGAATATTTTACCCTTGATTTAGGATTTCAGACAGAACATGTCTTCAGTGCTTTGATTTACATTTTTGGTAAGACATAGTGATTCCTTAAGAAATGTTTCTAGAAACTACTATTTTAAAGAGAACTAGTTGAAATTTTCATACACATGTTCTCATTATTAGATACATCTTATTCCCTAAGTGTTCATTAAAGGCCTTCAGGAGTACAAAGTACTGTCTTGAGGGGGTTAGGGAGTATAAGTGAATAAATAAAATGGTCCCTATGTCTGTGAAGACAAACACATAAGGAAACCAAGATTAACATTTCAGCATGTGTTCATTAAATGTTGGCTAGTGCCATGCCTCTGTACAGAATCCTTTCTGTTCTTAAAATGTTATCCTTTGACAATCGTCACTGAGTGCTTACCTGCTATCTTGCTAAGCACTATGCAGAAATAGCTTAGTCAAGAAAAAGAGAAAATCTAAAGATTATGTGCCAAGGCATGCTAATGAATGTTAACACACTATGCTAAGAGTACAACTGCATTACCTTACTTAACTCTGTTAAGCTGTGTTAAACAGCTGTATTTAGTAGATACTATTATTATACCCATTTTTCATGTGAGTAAACTACAGCTTAATAAGTAGGTTTACTAGAGGATAGTAAATCCTAACCTGTTTTGATTTAATCAAATCCAACAGATTTAAAATTTTATCTGTTCTTCTCTTGGTAAAACTACTCCCAGAGATAACTGTTCTTACTATTCAAGTATTAAAAGAAAGACACCTGGGTGGCACAGTCGGTTAAGCCACTGCCTTCGGCTCAGGTCATGATCCCAGAGTCCTGGGATCGAGTCCCGTATCGGGCTCCTTGCTCAGTGGGGAACCTGCCTCTCCCTCTGCCTGCTCTGCCTGCTACTCCCCCTGCTTGTGCTCACTCTCTCTCTGACAAATAAATAAATAAAATCTTAAAAAAAAAAAAAGTACTGAAAGACTGGCTTAATACAAAGTCTTCCAGAATGAAACTATTTTTGATACAACACCATGCCAAAGGTTTGTTATGAGTTCTAAATGAAACGACCTATTTATATACCGCATGTATAGAAACTGCACAGTGCCTAGCACAGAGAGATATGTAATAAATAACTTTTATTAATAGACTATGGAAATTGGTAGCCACTCCTTTGAAAAAATATTGCCAACTCAACTTGGTAACAGTATATAGTTGAAATCTTCGGGGATATAATCTTTTAGTCGCCAGAATGCAGCTCTGTAAGGACAAGGACCTTGCCTGTCATGTTCACTGTTCTATTCTCACAACCAAAGTGGAGACACTCCATATAGATTCTCTGAATGAACTGAAGTTCTGGAAATGAAAAGAACTGTTTCTTGGGGAGAAGGGGCCTATCTATAGATCAGTCATTGTTGAATATAGTAGCCACGAGCTACACTGCTTTGATTTGTACCTGTGATTTTATTTTAACCAGGTATGGTAAGATGACAGACAAGGAGACAACTGTCTTCAAAGAAAAGTTTACTGTTTGTAATTCCCAAGAGCGGGTACACCATGTCACATAGAGCCACATAGGGAAGTACCAGGTTTGGTTAGGAGGAAGGAAAAAGGAAAGTACGGGTACAAATGTTTATTGTATTTTCCACGGAAAAGGCAAAGGAATAATTTCCGTGGGCTCTGGGCTATAGGGGTAGTCCCTAGTTGTCTAGTACTTAGGCCTGGGTGATTAGGGCAGAAGAAATACTGGTGTGCTCTGTGAGAGTGAACCTAAAGGAGTTGCTTGGTTTGCATATGAAAAGCGTGTTCAGGGGCAGATGGTTTACTATCTCTAGGAATTAGTTACTTCCGGGAAGGTGCAGGTTCTTCCTGGCCCCCATGATACCAAGGCATCTTAAAATATAAAAAATAAAAAGCATGATTAATACACACATACAGCTATAAACTTTAAATAAGTAAAATTCAAATTCAGTTTCTAAGACAAACTAGTTACATATCACCAGCTCAATAGTGACATGGTACTAGTGGCTACTATATCTGACAGCCAGAGAACGTTTCCATCATGTTTTTTGGATGGCACTGCTATATACCATTTTTTCAATAAAGTTAACATCTCTATAGCACGGCAAGGCTGCTTTGACAGCTTCAGCACCCTTCTCTTACATACTTGAAACCACCCAAAGCTACTACTTAGCAGCTGCCTTCCTGTGTTCTCTGCATAAGGAATTCCTTCTGTCTTTCTACCTCTAGTCTACTGGACTGATTTGTGTAGACCCTTTAAGATTAATGTCAAATATTGCCTTCTCCAGAAGTCTTCCTTGATTTCACACAGCAAAATCTATCACTTCCTCCTGTACTCGCAAGCCCTTTTTCCTCATGTTTCTTTTATCACACCACAGCCATCTGCTTATAAAGCTGACTCACATGTCCCTACCACTCTCCCGGGCATAAAGTAGATACCTCATAGGTGTTTTATGAATGACTTAAATGAATGAATGCATAGCATAAATGTCAGTCCCTTTCTCACTAACCACATAGTACTATAATTATTTATATATACTTATCTTCTAGATCTGACAATGAATATCTATTGACTCCAACACCCAGTAAAATATTTTGAAGTAGTAGGTATTCAGTAAATGTTTATTAAATGTAGAATAACTTTATTATTCTGTATGTTACAAAATTTAAAAGTCATGAGGTTAAATGACTGAAACTCAAGAAGTAAATAAATATTAGGAATTTAAAGATGAAAACCTTAACTTAGATTCCAAAGTTTAGCATTTCCTGTCCTAGCCCACAAATCTCAGGGAATAAATGGTGTTAATACTTTTAAAAATCTACTTCAGAAAATGTTCTTTCGACATACTTAATTCCTCAGTAAAACATTACTCTGTGGTAGTATGGTAATAAAAAGTACTATTACAAAAAAAAAGTACTATTATCTCCTACAACAAAGTAATTGAAACAACAGCCTGAGGGCAATCTACTTTTTGAAGGTGATAATCTTCAATTTAACCACAGAAAAACTTTTTTTTTTAAGATTTTATTTATTTATTTATTAGGAAGGAGAGAGAGAGAGAGAAAGCATGAAAGGGAGAAGGTCAGAGTGAGAAGCGGACTCCCCATGGAGCTGGGAGCCCGATGTGGGGCTCAATCTCGTGACTCTGGGATCATGACCTGAGCCGAAGGCAGTTGCTTAACCAACTGAGCCACCCAGGCGCCCACCACAGAAAAACTTTATAAAGAAAAATAATACAGCCTTTAAAGCTTAATTAAATAACTTTAAATATATTTATTAAGGTTGATTTTTAGCAAACAAATATGAAATACAGAAAAATCAAACAAGAAATTAAAAATATTTAAAAATAGCTATTTCCTATGAACCTGCTTGATATATGTTGAGCTATTACAGAAATTTTAGATACTTTGAGGGGAAAACTATTACCTACTAATTGTTAGGTATAATGTATATTTTGTACAGTATATTCTTTATTTTTATTGTTTAGGATTATCAAAGATAGCATTTATTTTACAAAATTTAGAAAAGTATAAAAATAACTTTTAATACTATCAGTCAAGAGTTGATAACATTTTACATTTTTTTTGCTCTATAAATGTATGTTTTAAATACTTAAAAACCAAAATTGAGACCATGTTGTATATACAGTCCATATCTTACTTTTTTCACTTTATATCAGGAACATTTCCCAATTTCTTAGCATCATTTGGAACCACGAATTTTAACGGCTACATCCAACTATCATGTCCCCTAATCAGAATGTAAGATCTACAAAAGCAGACACCTTATTTGTCCAGGTCACCACTGTATACTGCATGCCTAAATAAAGCTTGCTTCAATTTATTTTATTTTATATTGAATCATAATTTAAAGTATAGCCTATTGAGCTTTTGAGTTAAGTGTTAAATTTGACGAGTCTTTACACCTATATAGACCTATAAACTCCACCTGAGGCAAAATATGGGGCATTTCCCTCACTCTAAAAAGTTTGCTCTTGTACAATCCCTTCTTTCTGAGCTCCCTCACCAATTTAAATACTTAATAGATATTCATGAATTAAGAAATCTGATCTCTTTGCTATTCTTAAACAATTCCAATTTAGTTTTTGACTATATAGTAAGTACCCATGAGGTGGAGACAATGTGCTAATGCAAGTGTAGCAGCTTTCTTATCTGTTTCTACGTACCCAGTGGTCAGTACAGTGCCTGGCATGAAAGTAGGATTTCAATACCATAATGAGTTCAATACATAATGAATTCACAATGAATGAAAATATACCACAATTTATCTGTGGTATAAACCCAGATCTTCATACACTGGGAATTAGGTTTCTTGGGTCTATAAACTAGAACAACAGAATTCACTCATTTGTTCAACAATACAAGTACCCACCACATCTCAAATACTACTTTAGGTGCTGGGGATCCAGGCAGATGTACAAGGTCCCTGTATACTCACAGAGTATACATTTGACAGGAGGAGATAACCAAAACAAGTAAACAAATAAGCAAGATAATTTTAGACTATAATCAGAGCTATGGAGGAAACAAACAGGATGATATAAGAAAGAAAGAGACTATCCTAGGGGCAAGGCAGTAGGCTGACAGCAACTTTAGGTAAGGGACACAGGAAGAGAAAAAAGATCTTTAAGCCAAGACCTAAAGGAAAAGCAGAGGGCTCAAAGACTTGAGTAAAGAACTTTCAGGGCACAACGAAGAGTACATGTAAAGAAACTTCCAACTTCAAAGAACTGTTGGGAGGAATAAATGAATGAAGTTGGAAACCACCCTGTAAAAACTTTTGAGCACTGTGCAAAAGGAAGCTACTAATGCATTCCGCCCTGAAACTAAAATATCAGTCTCCTCACCCACTCCCTATCCTCTAAAAGAGACTTATATAAACCAAGACTTCAAGTAATTTTAACTGAATTGAGTCTGTACTCCATTAAACTGGTATTTAAGGTAATTTCCATTAGGTATGCACTTGTTTGCCTTTGTTTAAGGCTTATGAATGATAACAGTGTAAGTTAACAGATAAAAATTCTGTCAAGAAAAAAACTTTAAGCACCCTTAAGAAGTATAAAGCCTCACAGATTAGGTGATATGACAGGTGAAGAAACAAAAATTATAAGACATAGTCCCTACCCCAAAGAAACTTTTCATCTAGATAGGAATACAGATCTATAAAAAAGGATTACACTACTGTATAGTATGTGCAATTATAAATAAGCAATACAGAAGAAGACATAACTCTGCAGGAATGAGCAGACTTTACAGAGAGGATCTGGCACCTAACTAGGTTTCTAAAAGATGAGCAAGAGTATAGGAGTCCACAGGTTTAGGGGAGGAGGGGCTGTATTTCATACAGAAGAAACAGAAGAAACAGCATAGGCAAAGGCACAGAGATACAAGGTGCATGCAAAGTAAGCGCACAATACTGCTGGAATATGATGAAATAGGAGAGGGACTGTAGAGATGACCAGGTGCCAGATGATAAAAATCATCAGGAGGGGCACCTGGGTGGCTCAGTCGGTTAAGCGTCTGCCTTCTGCTCAGGTCATGACCCCAGATTCTGGGATGGAGCCTCATGTTAGGTTCCCTGCTCCTTGGGGCACCTGCTTCTCCCTCTTCTTCTCCCTCTGCTTGCAGCTCCCCCTGCTCGTACTCTCCTTCATTCTGTGTCAAATGAATAAATAAAATCTTTTATAAAAAATCAACAGGTAGGTAATAATCTATACTGTACATAAAAGGGAACCATTGATATACCTGAATTTCAATGTAAATGGAAAGTTACTCATTTATGAAATCAGATGGAATTATGGTATCAGATAGAAGATGGACTGGTGGAGAAACAGGTAAGAGCAGAGAGGGCTGGGAGTGGGAGGACAAGATGCAAGACAATCTGTTAGAAATCCGCTGAAATAATCCCGAAAAAAATCATGCAAGCTTAAACTAAGGTAGTGGACATTTAAGTAAAAAGGACAAATGGATCCCCTGAAACTGCCTGAACAGTGTATGTGTGCATGCATTTTTTGAGGAGATAGTTTGATGCTTTCATTGGAAACACTGAGTAGGTCTGTGATCAATCTTCACTTGCCTTGAAGTTTAAGAACCACTAACTCAGTAAAATTGATAGGATTGGGTGAGCGATCAAATATGGAGGAAGTCAGGCTTTTTATGATTCCCAGATTTCTGGTTTCATTATCTGTATGGATGGAGATACTGGTCTCTAATTTAAAACCAAAACAAAGCAGAACATAAGAGCAATTTTAAGCAAGAAAAGACCAGTATTGTGTTGTAGAAGAAAGGGGAAAATATGAGGTGTTGACATCCTTAGAGAATATAAGGGAGAGACTAAAAGTTCAATAGTTACCAGCAAAAAATTAGGGACACTGATGGATGGCACAAGTCGTAGCTTTCTTTGAAACAGTAAAGTAGTCCAGTGTGGAAGCTGCTCTGCACAGCCTAAAAGATGTCAACTCTCTCTGCCCCCTCATCCCAGAAAGACAAGGAAAGATAAAGAAAAGATACCACTGAGAGAGCTACAGGCAGGGGAAGTGACGTCCCCAGGGAGAGCTGTTTCATTTAGGGCAGGACGTGCATCTATGAAAAATTATGAAGTAGACAAGCCAGGAGTAGAATATAACAGTGTGAAAGATCAAGGGTGGGAGAGAGAGAGGTGTAGGTATTTGGGGCTATAATTAAGTCAAGTACATGGACCTGTATGACCTCAACATGCAACCCACTAAAAAGGTACCCAGTTAGGCACCATTCCGCTTACTCATTTGAATGTGAAAGGCTTAAATTTCCTCAAAATTTTTTCCTTTTTTTCAAATTTTTCACTTCAGAAAGACTTTCCTCCTCTACCAGTGAAGTTTTCTTATTTCCAATTTTTTTTAAACACCTGTTTCTAAGTTAAAAAAAAAATTAGACCACACTAATACTAAAATACCAAGCAGAGTTCTAAATGTGTTTTGTAATATTCTACTTCCCACTATTAAGATAAACAATAGCCTAAGAAGGTAGAGTGAAAGAACCGGTACCATCAGAGTAACAAAATCTACAACAAAAAGAACATTTCAAAACAATTTTAACATAATTTTTTTAAAGTTTAGATACTGTTAAAATAAAGTATCTCCTAGAGAAATAGAATTCGGTTTAAGACAGGGCAGATTCAAACTTTTATAAAGATAGGCTACCCATCACACCCTATTCCTGACCAAAATATATAAAAAAATACGATGATAAAAACATTTGTAAAAGCACACAGACACACAAGGATCTCAATGAGGAATTATATTCTAAGAATCTAGGAAAGACTTTTGCTTTTTCAAAAGGTGGCATATAATGATACTATTAAAATAATGTTGGGAACATGGTTGCTGATAATTTATAACATATTTTCTTGTTAGATAAGACAGAAATATTTTTATTTCTGAATTGTAAAAAGAGGAAAGTAAAATATTTTCAAGGGATGGTTTTACTATTATCACTTAAAATCTAATACAGACTGCTCAGGACCAAAGGCCAATAAAATGAAATTAATAATCAATTTAAAAACCTTTTTTTCCATTCATTATTATGAACAGTGTTTTGGTGTCTAGAACATTTCCTGGACCAAGTACTCAATAAACACCTGATGACTTGAAAAATTTTACACTGCAAAGTAGTTAGATGGCAGAAAATGTTTTAATGAGATTGAAATTGTTCTCCAAAAGGCTAGTATAATCTTTAATTCTTTAAGTACACGAACTTAAATATAGTTAGTCTAACTAGGAAGAGGGAAAAAAACTTTCAAAACTTACAGGAACTATGTAACTATTTTCCCAAATTCTCAAAAACAGGTTTTTTAAAAGATAAAATTAAAATTCTTTGATCCTTTAGAAACAGTCTCTAATATTTACATATTAATAAATGCAACTTTCTAGTTTGAACTTAATAATTTCTTATACATCCCTATTGAGAAAATTCACCTTTTAGTCTATTTCTTTTTTTTTTTTTTAAAGATTTTATTTATTTACTTGACAGAGAGAGAGAGATCACAAGTAGGCAGAGAGTCAGGCAGAGAGAGAGGGAGAAGCAGGCTCCCTGCTGAGCAGAGAGCCCAATGCGGGGCTCGATCCCAGGACCCTGAGATCATGACCTGAGCCGAAGGCAAAGGCCCCAACCCACTGAGCCACACAGGCGCCCCTTAGTCTATTTCTTTAAAAAAAAATTGTGGTACATTTTACATACAATAAAAAAACAGATCTTAGGTGTTTAGCTCTGAGCTGTGACAATTAAATATACCCCAGTAGCTTCCACTGAAAATGTAGAAACATGCAAAATACTCTACAACCCAAGAAAGTATTCTCCTGTCCCTTTCCAGTCTATCCTCCTACCACTGATGTCTACAACCAAAGCTTTTTCACTCACCATTAAGTTTTTGTGATTCATCCAGTGGATCAGTAATTCATTATTTTTTCTTGCCAACCAATATTCCACTGAGAATATACTACAATTTGTTTATCCACTCTCCTGTTAGTAGATATTTCAGTTGCTTCTAGTTTGGGGCTATTATAAATAAGTCTGCTATAAACTTGTAGAAGTCACCTTACGGATATAAGTTTTCAACCCTTTTCCACTTCTAAATTCTTCATTCAAAATTGGCCCTTTATGGATAAACAGAGCCAATGCCTTTAAAGCTGTCAGCTCTGACATGTTTTACTCGAGAAAACATACTGATTACCTTGGGATTCATTGCTTTATCTTTAGGAGCAAAACCATTGTTTCAAAGAAGCAAACAGGGTCAAGAGGGGAAGAGCTACTACATTCAAAGTTTCACAGCTAGCTTTTAAATCTGGAAATAAACAGCTTCTGACTTTTGAATAGGAAGATTTTGTTGTCGTTCTATTTTAAAGGTTTATACAACAGGGAAAGCTTTTTTAAAGGTCAAAGTATTAGAATAGACTATACTTTCAAAGGGCAGAATCACACAAATTTATCTTAAAAGACTCACTGTTAGGGGTGCCTGGGTGGCTCAGTGGGTTAAAGCTTCTGCCTTTGGCTCAGGTCCTGATCTCAGGGTCCTAGGATCGAGCCCCGCATCGGCTCTCTGCTCAGTGGAAAGCCTGCTTCCCCTCTCTCTCTCTGCCTGCCTCTCTGCGTACTTGTCATCTCTCTAATAAAATCTTTAAAAAAAAAAAAAGACTCACTGTTAAACGTATGACCTGAACAAAAATAGCTAAGTTGTTTCTGGTAGATAAGGACTGTCTGTAAATACCGTATGGTGATTAAGGATCGCCAAGTGTTTACTAAGAATGCAGAGTCATCATGAGAGAGCCAAGTGCTTTAAAAACAAAACAAAACAAAAAAACGCTAGATGTAAATAGGGAAGAAAAAACAGGCAATAAAAATGTAAGCTGTAACCTCGTTCTAATTTTCATAGATAGAAAATGAAAACACTTTTGGTTGTCTTAGACATTTTAAACATTTGCTGAAAAGTGATCTTCCAGGTTGTTTCAACAAAAGTCTAAGTATGGATTCTAAAAGTAGCTCAGTCAAGACAGATAAAGGTAATTAGCTATTACAATCTACTCTGAAGGAAAGACTCAAAGTGGAAATTGATCAGTGGGAATTTTCTTCCATAGTGCTCCAAAACAAATCCTGCAACTGTTATATTGTTTTCTAGTATGAAAGAGACTACCTCATTTTTTCATAAAGCAGTTATTACAAACATGTTTCCTAATGAGCAATACAATGAGAACTAAAATAGACACATTGTAATGGAACTTAAATACATGTTTTTAAGATATTTATCAATGTTGTCACTATTTCTGAGAATCAGTCCTCACTTTAAATATTTAACAGCTATGAAGAGGAAGTTACTATATATTATTGATTTAAGGGAGAAAAGCTTTAGGCTGAGTTTCCTTAATGCCTTTAATAGGAATTAAATATTTGTTGACCGTGGAGATTTTGAAGGAAAAAAAAACATGCTTCTAAAATCTAGCCACTCAATCATATTACATACTTTGTTACAACAACTCTATTTACAGAAAATTAAACCTAATGTAAAACCAGCCACCACTGGAATCAGCACATATAATTCAGCTTACACTGGACTGGGGTGGGAGTAGGAGGACTTCTTTCTTTCCTGACTGTTAAAAACTTGGCAGTTAATTTGGGCAAATTATTAATATAAGTTGGCAACTGGGAAATAATGTCACAAAACAGTCATATTCTTCTGACCTGGTATTACCATTTTTGTGAAGACATTCAAGCGTATAAGTCAAAGGAGGAAAAAACCCCTAACAATTGGTATAGGGCTACTTACCAGAACATTATGAATAAAATATACATATACACAAACATTCCAAATTTCCACCTGCGGGGGAATGGTGAGGCCTACTGTGATGTTAATCTAAAATAGGATTAATAGTTGTTAGAAAAATAGGAATATATTAAAATATGTAAAGTACTAAAGTAAAAGTAATGATAAAGGGAAAAAAGTCAAAATTTTATATAACCTCAGAAAATCTATCATAATTACAGGATCAAAAAAAGATTCTGATGTTTATAAATACTTGAAACATTTCTTCATTTTATGTTACTTTTATGCTGAGGTTTAGATGTTTTTTCAATGTTAATTATTCAGTTACCATGCTTTCTATTCAATTACAAGCTTCCTACCAAGCCATAACTCAAAGAATCTCTAGATTTAGAATAGGTCATCTAGTTTACCTCCTCTAAATCTGTCTACTACCTGCCTCTGCCTTTTTTTAAAATATTATCCTTTTTTTAGGGATAGTATTCTCTTAAAAAACAAAAAACAACCAAACAGAAGCCTTCTGTGTATTGGGGCTGAAATCCATCTCCAAATAATTTTCACTAATTTGGTCCTAGTTCTGTCTTTTGGTCTACAAAGCATATCTTATCCTTCTTCCACCAGTAAGCCTTGCAAATGCTATGTTTCATGTCATCCACCATAGAACTCCAGACTGCTCCAGGCTAAGCAGCCCTATTGATCTCAAAATTATCTTAATTTATGTTTTATTCCCTGACATTCAGGACCTGAGTTCAAAGTTTGTCGAATCGGTATGTTTTTTTTTTCCTCACCATCCCAATCAGTCTCAGTCTGATACCCCTCTTACATTGTAATACCGCTCTTACACTGTAACACCCAAAACCCAACAAAATCTTCCAAGTGTTGGCTGCATTATGGAAATTTTCGTCCTTTAGACGTGAAATCCTGAGTTGTGGGGTTTTTGTTTTGTAAAGAACGGATCTTAAAAACATAATGTTACATATATTCATTAAATTTCATTATCTAACATTTGGTCCATCATACTAGTCTTTGAACACTTTCTGACTAACTCATCTTTCCTGAACTCAAGTTATCTAAACTACATCCAGGCCCAAGGTAATGGAGTTGACCTCAAATGCCCTCGGGGTAGTTCAAGTCTTCCCTATGGGAATGGAGGTTATTCTTCAATTTCATTACGGAATAAAACTGTCATACACATATTGCGTGTATGACTGTTTCTCTATGCACACACACACTCTCACACGAAGTGGGTTAAACCCCGCTGAGAGCTGGGAATGCCCGATTGCACAGCGCCTTAGATAAGGAGGACTTATCCTATTTTAACATAAACACACTGCAGTGATAGTACAAAGAGAGCGATGAATGATATGGGCCCGCTACCAACTCAGCACTTTCTCTGCAAAAACCTGGTCTCCCATCACGAAAGTACACGGAAGAGCCACTGGTACAAGGACGAGAGGTGGAATCATTCGCGGTCCAAGGCAGCTGCGCCGGCGCGCGCCCCCGCCGTCTGCACGCAGGGTCACGGGGTAAAGCGCCACTCGCCAAGCCCCGCCCCGCTCCTTGGTCCCGGCAGGTTTAGACCACCCCCCACTCCCACTTCCCACGTTGGGAAACGTGCAAGGATGGGGACTAGCGAAAGGCGGGGATTACCTGTGAGCCGGGCGAACCCGGTAATGCTTTCGGGGACAGGGAGCCGCTTTAGATACGCCGGGAGCTGCACCTTCACGATGCGGGCCACGGTCTCTAGCACCATCCTCGCCAGCAGCGTCCACTCCCCTGCCGGCCCGCGCCGTTCTCCAGTCGAGCTGTCGCGCCTGCGCCGAGAGCGGAAACGGCGGGCAGGCGCCGCGGCGTGGGTCGCGCGACGGGCAGGAGGGGCTGGGGGCCCCTCCGGAGGAGAGGTTGACCTACTGGGCTCCGATTGGCAGCGGGCGGGTGACGTGCGCGCGCCGCGGACGCCGAGGGGGTGCGCGCGGCCGTTAGGTGCGGAGCCGCGGGAAGGGATGAGTAATGAGTCCCTCCGTGGAATCTCGACTTTGAAGAGGGCGTGCGTTCACGTTGGGCACATTACATCTGTAGACGCTCGAGGCCAGCAGAAAGGATACTGTGTCCGATCAGATAAAGCATGTGAGAGTGCTTTGTAACCGGAAAGTGCCTTTCAAAAGTGAGTTTATCCTGGCGTCGCTTTTTACTTCGGCCTGACTCGTCTCGGCCCCTTTCTTCCCGGAACCGGTCGGGTGCCTGGGCCCTCGGATTGCATGCTCACCAAGACCACCCTCCCCGGCCACCTTGCGGTGGCTGACTCCGTTCCCTCACCCGTACAAACCAGGTTTAAAAAAAACAAGTTAAAATACCCAAACGACGAACTCTTTAAAGCTAGCCACTCGGCAGTTTTGTGTAACCCTGAAGTGTTTTTTTGCTCCTTAGGTTTGACCCGCGATAGTCCTCCTTTAGATACTTTCAGTTCCTTCTGCAGATCTTTTTTCTGTTTTCAGTTAACTCAAACTAGGAAAGTGGTAAAAGAATATGAACCTTTCAAGTGACTTTTATGTTGTAGGATTTCTGCTACAAGCTAAAGTATCTGTAAAGATCTTTAATTGTAATTGTTTATGGATATGTATTTTTTAAAAAAAATGAAGAAAGACAGCTTCCCTTCCTTGCAGTACTTTGCTTGACATGACTTTGTTTCCTATTTTTACTGAAGTGAGATATCCGAAGTAATGCACTTGCGGATTGCATGGTTGTGTATGTGGTGTGCTATCTTAAGGTGCCTCCTTACGGTTCTGAACTCCACCTGACCGGTAATATGTAATACCAACGAACTGCTCATGGTGCAATATTTCATTTTGTGTGACTTAATAACAGCCACATGTAATAAATACATTTTCTTCTTTATTTTTCCCTTGGTATTTTCATTGTAAAGTGAGAAAGGGAAGACTTTTTTTTAAAGTAACTTCTTGTTTTCTAGACTCTGATATGTGATGGTTTTTCACTAAAAAAAAGAAAAAGTAAGAGTTGAAATCTAGATAAACCAATTTTCTATCATTTCACCCTGTTCAAAATACAATTACAGTGGAAATTCAATGAAAATGTTTAGATACAGACAGGTTCATAAACCAGAGCAATATAGAAGGCTATATACAAAGTGATAATCAAAAGGTTGTTTATAGTAGGATTTCAGTTTCCTTTTGGGAGCTTACTGTTGGTTTGGTGAAAGTAGGATTCTGAAGCTTGTTCATTATGATTATGATATTCTCAGATATCCTTGTCCTCTGGATTGTTCTTTTAGGGGTTATTTTTATTTTTATTTTTTTTTTAAGATTTTTTTTTTTTTTTATTTGACTGCCAGAAAGCACTAGCAGGGGGAGCCGGCAGGCAGAGGGAGAGGGAGCAGCAGGCTCCCCCGTGGAACAGGGAGCCCTATACCGGACTTGATTCCAAGACGCTGGAATCATGACCTGATTGGAGATGGGAAGGGAGATGCTTAACTGTCTGAGCCACACAGACGAGCCTTAGGGGTTATCTTTAATCTCTGTTGATCAGATGTAGAAGTACCCTTGGGGAGCTGATTGTACCTAGGAGTGGATTGGGAGTGAGGCAGATTAGGGGAAGAAAAGATTGGAAATAGCCCCTAAATACTTGTTTCTTAATTAGAGGCTTTTTGTAGCCTTGACAATGGCAAAGCAAGCTGTGCTGAGTGAGATTCTTTAGGCTTCTAAGGTTTTCCTTTAAAGAAATTAAAAAATAAAAATTTAAGAGATACAGCATAGTAAAATGTTCAGGTGACAAAGGTACAATTTGATGTGACCACTGCACAGATCAATATAAATGGGGTATCTCCAACACCTGAGAGAGCTTTGTTGTGCCTCTTCCAACCATGTCCCCCTACCACCACCACCACTGCCACTATTATTCTGTCTTGCTTTACATGTTCTTAGACTTCATATAAAAGGAATTATACAATATCTGTAGTTCTTTTGTGACTGGCTTCCCTGAGCAGTTTATGTGGATAGCTGGTTTGCTATTTCCAAATAGAAGAAACGTAGTGAGTGGAAGTCTTATCCCCATATCTATCTTATCTTTCCTCTTTCTCTCTTAATTTAGAGAAGATGCATTACACAAACTATATTAATGTATAAAAGGTGATAGTTTCCTAACCCCACCAATAAAATTCTTATTGTGTATTTTAGGGAATATTTTCTTAGATTCCTTTTACTTTAAAATTTAAATCTTGTTTCATTCATATTTTTTAATTTGCATTTCATTTCCACAACCCTGCCTTCTTGGCAGTACATGAAACAGAGGGGCTGAAAATAATATCCTACACAGAAGTGACAGGCTTATCTAACCACTTTCTAACATGTCCAACAAAATCTGGTTTTATTAGTGTTTATGTTTTATATTTAGATGCCATTTTTAAAAGACATAAAGATATTTTATGGTTAGAAAAGACCAGACAAAATAATATGTGAATAAAGCTAAAGGAGTTATTATTTAGTGTTAAGAATTTGAATGAGGATCAGTAAATCCTCTTCCTGTTTTGTGTCCTAGCTAGACCTAACTCTTTAATTTCTTTACAAGTTTCCTTCTATAAGCTCATCTAGTCCCATGAATTCAGATGTGATCAAAAAGTTGACATAGCCCAGATCTCTATTTCCAGCCCAGATCTCTCTTGTACAGCAAATCCCAAATGCCTCCTGGATATCTCCGTGCATCTTTACCCATTTTGATAATGCTTTGCTCATCTTTTTCATTGATTTATGTTTTCTGGAAAATAATACCTCGGTTATATTGGTTGCCTGTCTTCTTCCAGTCTAAGCCTTTTCTTTGACCTTTGTTTATAGTCTTTTCTTTTTTTTTTTTTCCCCAAAGATTTTACTTATTCACCTGACAGAGAGAGAGAGACCACAAGCAGGCAGAGAGGCAGGCAGAGAGAGGGGGAAGCAGGCTCCCTGCCGAGCAGAGAGCCCAACTCGGGCCCGATCCTAGGACCCCGAGACCAGGACCGGAGCCGAAGGCTCTCAACCCATTGAGCCACCCAGGTGCCCCTATAGTGTCTTTTCTTATACTGAAATTTGGTTTTAATGTAGTCAGATTTCTCTTTTCCATTATATTTTACGCTCTGGAGATCTTGTTTAAGAAATCCTTTCCTGGGACGCCTGGGTGGCTCAGTTGGTTGAGCAGCTGCCTTTGGCTCAGGTCATGGTCCCAGTTTCCTGGGATCGAGTCCCGCATCGGGCTCCTTGCTCAGCAGGGAGCCTGCTCCTCTCTCTGCCTCTGCCTGCCTCTCTGCCTGCTTGTGTTCTCTCTCTGTTAAAATAAATAAAATCTTTAAAAAAAAAAAAAAAAAAAAAAGAAATCCTTTCCTACTTCGAAGTAACAAAGATTTTTATCTATCTTTTTACTAAAAGTTTAAAATTTATTCTTCAGGGGCGCCTGGGTGGCTCAGCAGGTTAAGCCTCTGTCTTCGGCTCAGGTCATGATCTCAGGGTCCTGGGATCAAGCCCCGCATCGGGCTCTCTGCTCGGCTGGGAGCCTGTTTCCCTCTTTCCCTCTGCCTGCCTCTCTGCCTACTTGTGATCGCTTTCTCTCTTTTAAATAAATAAATAAATAAATAAATAAATAAATAAATAAATAAATAAAATCTTTAAAAAATAATAATAATAATATAGTAAGTGTTAATACCCAGGAGGATAGTCACAGCAGTTAATATCCACTTTTTTTTTTTTTTTTCAAAATTACCTTGGAAATGCCAGGTATAATTAACTCTATATGAATTTTAAAGTTATCTTGTAAGATCTATTGAAAAAACTTACGAGTTTTATTGAAAATGTGTTAGAGCCTCAGTTTCTCCTCTAATATGCTGATATTAATGGTTGTTATGACTAGATATGATTAATTTTTACAGTGGTTGCTGTACATCTGCATGGTCAGTGTGATGATAGTGCAGTGTGTCAATGCTAATCACATGAGGCTCTTGGGGATCTTATTAAGATTGCTGTAAATATAAAATGCTCAAGGGGACCCCACTCAGATTTCTACAAAGATAGCAAGTAGAGAGACAAAGAGTAGATTGTACTCTATACAATAGTTTGTCTCTATAAACTTTGAAGTTTATAGAGAAAAAAATAGGTTTGATATGAGGCACACAAAGGTAAATGTGTTGGACTTCTCAGTAGCAACTCTGGAAACAAAAAGGTAATAGAGTAGTGCTTCAGAATTCTAAGGGAAAATTAATTCTAGAATTAATTCTAATTAATAATTCTAGAATTCTAGAATTCTATAGAAGCCAACCTACTAATCAGTTATGAGGCTAGAATAAAGTTATGTTCAAACCTAAAAGGTCTCAGAAAATACACATTCCCTACATCCTTTCTCAAGAAGCTAATGAAGAATGTGTACCACCTAAATGAGGATTAAATCCAGAAAAAGCAGGGCATGTCTTTAAAGAAATATGAAACCCAAAATAAGAGAGAGGTAAAGGAATTGTGTATTGATGGCTTGGAACAGTAAGATGAAATTGATGGAATACCTAACACAAGCATAGCTTTTTATTGTGCTTTGTTTTATGGTGCTTCACAGATACTGCATTTTTTTTTCATAAACTGAAGGTTTGTGGCACCCCTGCACAGAGCAAGTCTATTGGCACCATTTTTCCAATTTTTCCAAAGTAACAGCATTTGCTCACTTTGTGTCTCTCACATTTTGGTAGTTCTCACAATATTTCAAACTTCATTATTATTTGTCTTGGTGACAAGACAGATGATCTGTGATTAGTGATTATGACTCACTGGAAGCTCAGATGATGGTCAGCAATTTTAGTAATAAAGGATTTTTAATTAAGGTTTGTACATTCTTTTTTGATGTAAAGCAATTGCATGTTTAGTAGACTATATAGTACAGTGTAAACCTAGCTTTTATATTCACTGAGAAACCAAAAAACTATTTGTCTCACTTTATTGAGATACCTGCTTTATTATGGTGGCTTGGAACTGAACCCATAGTATCGCTTAGATGTACCTGTGTGTCTGAACAAATTATTTGCAGGCTTTCCCTCCTGGGCTGTAGTTTGGGGTTAAATGAATGATTATTACATCAGAAACTAAGCAAATTTTTAAAAAGATTTTTTCTTAAACTTATTAATTTATTTATTCAAACATTTTTAAAGGGATAAACAAAACTAAAGAGTATTTTGATTTTGGTGTTTGGTGTCACATTATACTTCCCCTTTCTTCTTGAGGAACCACATTCTAACTGCCTTGTGTTACCCACAGTTCTAAGAGGAAATGCAACAAACTGGAAATAAAGGCAAAATTAGAGAAACAAAACTGGTGTAAATTAATAACATATGGTAAAACTTTTAAAACCATCTTCCATAGTATTTCCTGGTACTAAAAACAAGCAGTATATAGAATTTCCTAATAGGAAATTCCTAGAGACCTGTGATAGACTAGAATGAGCTTTGAAAAAACCTTTCTACCCTATAATTCTGTGAGTGTATAGAGTTCTTCCTCAATTTACGATGGGGTTATGCAAACACATCATAAATTGAAAATACTGTAGTTGCAAATGTACTTAATACACCTAACCTATTGAACATCATAGCTTAATCTAGGCTACCTTAACCATGCTTAGAACACTTACATTAACCTGTAGTTGGGCAAGATTATCTAACACAAAGCCTAGTTTATACCAAATATCTCACCTAATTTATTGGATTCTCTATTGAAGATGAAAAACAGAATAGTTGTATTGGTGTGGAATAGCTATACATGTAGTGGTTCTTGATGCTGGTGATTTTGTCGCTGGCTGGGAGCTGTGGCTGCTGCCACTGCCCAGAATCACTAAAGAGTATTGTTATCACTATCACTAGCCCAGAAGAAAATCCTAATTCAAAATTTGAAGTATGGTTTCTGGTGAATGCACATTGCTTTTGCATCATTATAAAGTTGAAAAATTGTGAGTCAAACAATGGTAAGGAACTGTATTGAGATGCCACTTTTGCAGTCATTGACTAGAAAAAGATTACAGTTAAGAAGTAAATACAGCCTCTGCCTTCGGCTCATGGGCTCAGGTCATGATCTCGCAGTCCCAGGATCAAGCCCGCATAGGGCTCTCTGCTCAGCAGGGAGCCTGCTTCCTCCTCTCTCTCTGCCTGCCTCTCTGCCTACTTGTGATCTCTGTCTCTGTCAAATAAATAAATAAAATCTTCAAAAAAAAAAAGTAAATACAAACATAGATATATGCATACATATATAATAAAAAGCTTGATTCTGTAGACCTTTGAAGTTTCTTTTTCTTTTTTGAAAGCCACCTTTTTTTGCCATAGAAATGCCATATTTACTGTAATCTTCATATGTAATCATTAAAATAGTAGAACAGATTCTTATTTACCCCGGAAGTTTATGGAACTAGCCTACTCCGAGTGTGATGAATTAGGCAGTAAACAGGAAACTAATGCTTTGTGATAATACTGTTGTACATAGCAGAAATTCTAGATAGCTAAATTTTGTATGGAGTCATACTATTTAAATTAAAAGCACCCAGTAATAACTTGTTGAAGACCAATTTGTTAAGGACATATCTAGGTAAAAAAAAACCCTGTAATTAATGGTTTAAGAATATAAGCAACACCAAGTGTAGTAGATGAATAATTTCCTGATTCCTCCATATCCTGTTAATCTAAAAAATATTCAACATGTCAGTTATGACTATTCACATCTTTTCAGCTATATTTCCTTTTTGTTCTCATAATTATTAAGCATATTGGGATTTTTGGGGGGGAATGGGGGGAATGCCTGGCTGGCTCAATTGGTTAAGCATCTGCTTTTGGCTCAGGTCATGATCCCAGAGTCCTGGGATCAAGCCCCATGTAGCGCTCCCTGCTCAGCAGGGACCCTTCTTCTCCCTCTCCCTCTGCTCCTCCCACCTCCCACCTCCCACTCGTGTGCACTGTTGTCTTCTGTCTTTCAAATACATAAATAAAATCTTTAAAAAGGAAAAAAAGCATATTGGGTTTTATTTTTTTGCTACTCTTGATTAATATTTTTAACAGATTACTTCTTTATTTTTTTTTTAAATTTTATTTATTTATTGGACAGAGAGAGAGAGATCACAAGTAGGCAGAGGCAGGCAGAAAGAGAGGGGGAAGCAAGCTCCCTGCTCAGCAGAGAGCCTGATGTGGGGCTCGATCCCAGGACCCTGAGATTATGACCTGAGCCAAAGGCAGAGGCTTTAACCCACTGAGCCACCAAGGCACCCCAGATTACTTCTTTAAATCACAAACTTTAAACTCCACTTAAGACTTCTGGGGCACCGGGGCACCAGGGTGGCTCAGTGGGTTAAAGCCTCTGCCTTCAGCTCAGGTCATGATCTCAGGGTCCTGGGAGATCTCAGGGTCCTGGGATCAAGCCCCACATCTGGTTCACTGCTCGGCAGGGAGCCTGCTTCTCCCCTCCCCGCCTCTGCCTACTTGTGATCTCTCGCTCTGTCAAATAAATAAATAAATCTTTAAAAAAAAAAAAGACTTCTGGGGCACCTGGGTGGCTCAGCCAATTAAGCATCTAACTCTTGATCTCAGCTCGGGTTTTGATCTGAGGGTCACGAATTCAAGCCCCATTTTGGGCTCTATGCTGGGCATGAAGCCTACAAAAGAACACAGTAGATTCCAATTAAGATTTCTAAGGTGCAGTATTAGCAAATCTTTTCAAACTAATTTAATTTGCTATCTTAGAGCTAATCAATTTACGTTTGGACCATAGCTACAGCGCACCTAATATTTGACCTATAGTCTCCAATTCTAAAATATCCTATACAGAGCTTTACAAAAATAGTTTACAAAATAGTTTTTCTAAATGAAATTTTTTTGGGGTGCCTGGGTGGCTCAGTTGGTTAAGCAACTGCCTTCGGCTCAGGTCATGATCCCGGAGTCCGAAGATCGAGTCCCACATCGGGCTCCCAGCTCCATGGGGAGTCCATTTCTCACTCTGACCTTCTCCCTTCTCATGCTCTCTCTCACTCTCTCTCTTTCATAATAAATAAAATCTTAAAAAAAAATTTTTTTTAATAGGCTTTTTCTTTTTGGAGCAGTTCTGTGTTTACAAAAAAACTGGGCAGAAAATACAGAGGTCCCACACCACACACACACATTCAGCTATTATTAATATCTTGTATTGGTGTGGTATATTTGTTACCATTGATAAACCAACATTGATACATTAGTATTAACTAAAGTCCATAGTTTACACTAGGGTTCACTCTGTTCTGTACAGTTCTGTAGGTTTTGATAAATGTATAATATTATGTATCCAGCATTATAGGATCATACAGAATAGTTTCACTGACCTAAAAATGCCCTATGTTCCTCCATTGTTCATCCCTACTCTCCTCCAACCCCTGGCAACCACCTCTTTTTTTTTTTTAAAGATTTTATTTATTCATTTAACAGAGAGAGAACACAAGCAGGCAGAGAGGCAGGCAGAGGCAGAGAGAGGAGCAGGCTCCCCGCGGAGCAAGGAGCCCGATGCGGGACTCGATCCCAAGACGCTGGGATCACGACCCGAGCCAAAGGCAGTCGCCCAACCAACTGAGCCACCCAGGCGTCCCCTCTTTTTTTTTTTTTTTTAACCACTGATCTTTTTATTATCTCTATAATTCTGCCTCTTAAAAGAAATTCTTACCGTCATTTAAAACCTCAACCTCTGGAGTAGATCCAAATGTGGGAAAAGAAAAAGGCTGCAGAAAATACGTATTTATAAATTTTTTAAACCATGTAATATGCATATTTGATTATACATAGAAAATTTCTGGAAGGATACATAGAAAAATGACTACTTCTATGTAAAGGATAATGGAAGGGTGTTGATGAGGTCTTTTACTTTCTACTTTACTTCTGTTTTGTTTGTGTTTTGTTTGTGTACATGTGTTACCATGTACAAATATTTTGTAATTGAAAATATTTTAAATGTTATGTTTTTCAAAGATGAAAGCATTAGGAACCACAAGGCGAAAAATCTAGAGATTGTAGCTACATAAAGATATTCTGTACCTCAAAAACATTATAAGATCTAATCAACCCTGCTATTTATCCATCTATGATGGGTTTTTTTTTTAGATTATTTATTTATTTATTTATTTATTCATTTATTTATTTATTTGACAGAGAGAGAGAGATATCACAAGTAGGCAGAGAGGCAGGCAGAGAGAGAGGGGGAAGCAGGCTCCCTGCTGAGCAGAGAGCCCCAATGCGATGCGGGGCTCCATCCCAGGACCCTGAGATCATGACCTGAGCTGAAGGCAGAGGCTTTAACACACTGAGCCACCCAGGCATCGTATGATGTTCTTTTTTTTTAATTTAATTTTTTTTAATTTATCTATGATGTTCTTTAAACTCATATTTCCATACCTAATAGTCTCCCATAGCTTTTTAATGATTTCTTGTTCCTTCTTTTATATTACTAACCTCCCACTCAGCATCCTCTTGATTCCTGTTTTAGGCTTAGTTTCATTTTAAAATTGTGACCCTTTTCAGCAATCCCAATTGGCTTTATCCTACTTTATTTTCATAGCAAATATTACTTTCTAAAATGGCTTATTCCTTAGTTAGTAAGTTTGATATTTTTGTCTCTGTTCCTTATGCCATTTCTTACCACTAGAAAATAAAATACACAAGAAGAAAGATTTTTGTCTATCTTATCTACTGATGAATGCTCAGTGCCTGACACTAGTAGGTGCTCAGTAAAATTTTGTTGAATGATTAATTGATTTTTTAAATTCTTTTTTTAAAATTTTTTTAAAGATTTTATTTATTTATTTGTCAGAGAGAGAGGGAGAGTGCACAAGTAGGGGGAGCGGCAGGCAGAGCAGGCATAGGGAGAAGCAGGCTCCCCGCCGAGCAAGGAGCCCAATGTGGGACTCGATCCCAGGACCCTGGTATCACGACCTGAGCCGAAGGCAGTGGCTTACCCCACTGAGCCACCCAGGTGTCCCTGTTTTTTAAATTCTTAAACTTAAAACATTTTTTAAAATATCTATATGCCTATAATTCTGCTTCAGTTGGTATATGTTATGTAATTTGTGTTACATAGTGATCATACCCCTCAGGTGTCTAGATATTTGGTTCACAAGCTTATGTTCTCTACTACCCTTTTTTTTTTTTTTTTAAGATTTCATTTACTTGGGAGAGCACACTAGAGAGAGCATGAGCAGGGGTGGGGGTGAAGGTAGAGGGAAGGGCAGAGAGAGAGAGAGAGAAGCAGGGAGCCCGATATGGGGGTCCATCCCAGGACCCTGAGACCATGACCTGAGCCAAACGCAGCACTTGACTGACTGAGCAACCCGGGTGCCCCTCTATTACCCTTTCTGATAATGGATATGGAGGAAGAGAAAAAGGGCAGACCCTAGTTTTTATTTGTTCCCACAAGTTTAAAGATTAGAGAGCAGAGAGCTCCAGGTACCACAGAGGAGCTATAGTGCTGTATCTCTGTTGCTACTGTTGACAACTTCTCCGGTGAGAACTTACCTTAAAGCTCACAGTCTAGATGAAGGCCCTTATAATCTACCAAAACCCTAGAGGTTTGGAGAAGGAGTAGGGGAGTGAATGTCTCAATTCTCTAGAGTATCTGGTCAGCCTCACACTTTTCATCAGCAACTCCCTTCAACAGACCCTTTGTAGTATTCTATACTGGGAAGCTGTTGCTAATGATGTCTGTAGCGATCAGTTATCTGGCACTGACTGTCTCAGAGTGGAGGGAAGTGCCAGGAACAAAATGTAAAAACTCACTCCTAACTCTTACTAGGGTTTTCTCAAGTTTTTTATCTTACTCCTCAACCCTTGCTTCCTTATTTCTGTAGTTACTCAGGGTTGATTTGGGAGAGAGAAAGCCCACAGCCCTTACAAATGCTCCCATTTTCTCAGGAATCATACATAAGAAAAAAACTTTAAATATAAAGACACAGATAGGTTAACAGTAAAAGAATGGAGAAATATCCACCTAGCTAATACTAATCAAAAGAAAGCTATAGTTGCTATCTTCAGGCAAAACAGACTTCAGAACAAGGAAAATTATCAGATAGAGAGGAGCATTACATAATGATAAAGGTGTCAGTTCTCCAAAAAGATACAACCTTTAAGGTGTACATCTAAAAAAAGAGAATTAAAATAGCTAAGATAAAAATAGATAGAACCACAAAGAGAAATAGACAAATTCACTATTGTGGTTGGAGATTTCAACAACCTTCTTTCAGTAATTGATAGAGCTAGCATGCAGAAAATCAGTGAGGATATAGTTGAACTTTGTATTACCATCACTCAATTGGCTCTAATTGACATTTTTAGAATACTTCAGAACGGCAGAATACACATTCTTCTCAAAAAGATAGACGTTTGTCAACATAAAAAAAAAAAAGCCTGCATACAATACTTATAATTAAGGTTGATATGCAGTAAATTTAGAAAAATATTTATAAGGAGGTTTAACATTTTAATATACAAAGTGCTTTTAGAAATTCACATTAAGGGAGCATGAAATTCAACAGAAAAATGGATGGGCAAAAAATATGAACTTAGCAAAGAGTAAATCCAAATGTGAAAAGATGCTCAGAATCAGGAGAAATCAGGGACGTGCAAATTAAAATAATAATTAGATGCCAATTAGGCCTAACAGACTTGTAAACCATTTTCTTAATTTAACATTGGTTAGATACTGATTATGTGACTGGCACTGAGCTATGCACACATCTAACATAAGTGCTCAGAAAGTACTGTGAAAAAACAAAACAAAACAAAACAACCCAAAGTACTGTAAAGTGTATCATAGCCCTGTTTTACAGTTGAAAAGATCAGGCAGGTCAGTTGACTTGGCAAAAATCACATAAAGGAAACTAGGGAATTCACAGAAAAAAACTTTTCTTTTTGAGTAGGTAATTCATTCAAATGGTGTGTGTGTTTACCTAGATAGATGTAGATTTATATTTTGAGTTGAAGTTTCCCGCATGTATATTCCATCCACCATTTCCTGTGCCCAGTGCCATCAATCCCACAGCTACTTTCACAATTTTCTCATGTATCTTCCCAGAGCTGCTTTTTTTTTCCTCTTCTTTTTCTCTTTTCCCCTTCTGCAGTCTGTCTGTACTTGTCATGGTGTTCTTTTTTTTTTTTCTTTAATTAAGTTATAATTGACAAAAATATTAGTTTCAGGTGTAAAGCATGATGATTTGATATTTGTATGTATTGCAAAATGATCACCACAAAAGTCTAGTTACCATACATAGTTACAGAATATTTTTTCTTGTGGTGAGAACTTTTAAGTTTTTTAAGATTTACTCCCTTAGCAACTTTCAAATATGCAACACAGTATTATTAATTGTAGTGACTATACTGTACACTCTATCCCCCGTGACTTATTTTGTAACTGAAAGTTTGTTCCTTTTGACCCCCTTCACCCATTTTGCCCATCCTGCCTCTGGCAATCACCAGTCTGTTCTCTGTATCTCTGAGCTTGGCTGGTCAGTTGGTTGTTTTTACATTCCACATATAAGTGAGATCATGTGGTATTTGTCTTTATCAATCTTATTTCATGTAACATAATGCTCTTGAGGTCCATCTATGTTATTGTAGATGGTGAGATTTTATTCTTTTTTATGGCTGAATGATACTCCATTTTATATGTATACTACATTTTCTTTTTTTCTCTCTAAACTTCAGTCATGTATTTTTCTTTTTTTATTCTTTTTTTTTCTTTTTTTTACTATTTTTGAGTATGGTTGACACACAATGTTACATTAGTTTCAGGTGTACAACATAATTCAAAAGTTTGTACATTATGCTGTGCTCACCACACGTGTAGCTACCATCTGTCATGATACAATGCTATTACAATATCATTGACTATATTCCTTATGCTGTGGCTTTTATTTCCACGATGTATTCATTCCATATATACTGCATTTCCCTTATCCATTCACCTTTCAGTGTGTACTTAGGTTGTTTCTATATCTTGGCTATTGTAAATAATGCTGCAGTGAATATAGGGGTGCATATATTTTTTGGAGCATTTTCACTTTCTTTGAATAAATACCCAGAAGCGTAATTGCTAGGTCATAGGGTAGTTCTATTTTTAAGTTTCTGAGGAACCTCCATACTGTTTGCCATAGTGGCTGTACCTATTTATATTCCCACCAACAGTGCATAAAAGTTACCTTTTCTCCATATTCACACCAGCATTTGTTATTTCTTGTGTAATTTGGATGATATTGCCAATTTCCCTCCATAGGTTTATATAAAGAACAGTTGGGAATGTTTAGCATTGTCATTAGAGTATGTGACCAAACTTTTGGATTTGAGACTGAAAAGTGAAAATGTTTAATCTTAGTATAGTCTGATTATGCATTTCTCCTGTTACAAATGAGGGGAAACATCTTCTCAGACTGGGCAAAATTTTAAATGACCTCTTGCTAATGAGCATCCAGGTAAAAGGATATTGTTTTACATTGCCAGTAAAAAGGCGAACTTTTTCAACCTATTTGCAAAGCAGTCTGGCAACCTGTGTTAAAATTTCTTAAACTACAAATACCTTTTGTTCTAGCTACCTTTTCCTCTTAGGACATGCCATAGAAGTTGCAGCCATCATTTCCACTTACAGCTCGTCAGCCAGAATGTAGTCATATGGCCACAATTTCAAGGGGGATTGGGGACTAGGAAATATAGTCCTTAGCTATGTGGCAGTGTCCAAAGCAAAAATTGGGGGAAGAAGAGAAGAAAGGACATTGAGAGATAATAGTAGTTTTGCTACAACAGACTTTGGTGAGCTAGGTAAAAAAGGAAAGGGGACATCTTTTTCCCAAAAGTTATCTGTTCTCGCAAAGGCACGCTGCAAAACATGAACAAAGATGGCATGATTCATTGGGAGCAAATATTGTAACAGTCTATCATATGATATACTTATATGTATATGTAAAGTTTTATATTGTTCACATATTCAAAGAAATAAAAGTACAATTGGTGGGGCCCCTGAATGGCACAGTTGGTTGAGTGCCTGACTCGGTCTTGGCTCAGGTCATGATCTCATGGGTCATGGGATTGAGCCCTCACATTGGACTCTGTGTTCAGTGGGGAGTCTGCTTGAGATTCTCTCTCCCTCTTCCTCACCCCCCTCTCAAATAAACAAACAAATAAATAAATAAATATTTTAAAAAATAAGTAACATTGGTTAAACAAGTTCATGATGGGCAGATACTAATATGACCATGTCACGCTCCCACTTTTAATTGCCTCACAGATTACAGCCCAAACCCTTTAGCCCATACTATTTCTACTATGTTATACTACCTCCCAGGAGATGTAAAAACCATGTAGAAAGATAAACTGGTTCTACCTGGAGTGGTTGGGCTTCATGTAAGACACAGAATTGGAACTAGACCTTGAAAGTATTTGAATTAATGGAGGGGGCAGGGAGGCATAAACAGATAGTTCCAATCTTTTTCGGCCCACCCTTTTAAAAAATTGAAATATAGCATACTACAGAAATAAATGAACTATCTTTCATAAAGTAAACATACCACCGTATCTACCACTCAGAAAGTAGAATATTACTGGTTACATGGAGACCTTCTTAGGCAACTTCTCAACAACTATCCTGCCCCTCCTCTCCAATGTAATCACTCTCCTAGCTTCTAACCATAAACCAATTTTGCCTTTTTTCAGTCTTACATAAATGAGATTAAGTGTGTATTTTATATATATGTGAGATTCTGCTGCATTGTTTGTAGAAGTAGTTCATATTCATTGCTATATTCCATTATATGAATGAACCAAATAGATCCATTATATTGTTGATGTTTGGGTTTTCTACCTTGGGACTATTAACCAGTATTGATGCTCTGAACATTCTCTTACGTGTCTCTTTGTATGCACGGGAAGACATTTCTTTTGAGAGAATACTTAGGATTAAAATTCCTTGGTCATAAGGTGTGTGTACATTTTATAAAGAATGACAGTTTTCCAGAGTTTATGTTATTTATATCCCCACGACAGTATATGAAAGTTTCATGTTCTCCACATCCTGGGCAACACTTGGTATCATCACTCTTTTTAATGTCAGCCATTCTGATAGGTTTCATTAATTTGCATGCTCCTGATAATTACTGAGGTTGAGCACTATTTTATGTTATTTGGCCTTTGGAGATCCTCTTCTTTGAAGCTTATTCAAGTCACTTGCCCATATTTCTGTTGGGTTGTTGGTCATTTTCTTACTGATTTTTAGGACTTCTTCATATGTTCTGGATGTGAGTTCTTGACCAAATATCCTTTCCTATAGCATGGTTTGTCATTTTATTTTCTCCATGGCATCTTTTAAAAAAACAAAGTTCTTGATTTTAGTGTAACATGTTTCACTAATCTTTTTCAATCTTAAATTATTTTGAGTGTGCCTTCTATTTCTTTTTATAAGCCTGATAGAGTAATTGGTACCAGAGTTGTTACAGGAAATGGACCCTTTGAGATTGAATTAAATACACACACACACACACTAAAATCAATCACAAGGATAACCTCATTGCTATAGACAGAGGGGCCACAGGTGATCCAGGGCTTACAGTACTATTATAATTACCATTGTAATAGTATGGGACAGAATGAAGGTGAGGAGAAAGTACCACTGTGATAACCATAGTAATTTAATATTGTGGATCCACCAGGCTTCTCTTAGGATCCTAAACAGGATGTACACAGGAAAAGAAAAGAGTAAAAACTATGAAAATACAATTAGGAATGCATGATGAGAGTCAAACCCCTTCCACTGCAGCTTTGAAGGAGTCCCTCATCTCCTGTAATCAGCGGGCAGATAAGGTGGTTTTGTAGTACCAGTTAAATGGTTAAATGCTCACTTCCTCCAGTTTTCTTACTGTAAGGGTAAAGCATTGGTGCGGAAGACATGGGTCCGCATAGAATGTGGACTTTTGGGCAGACAGGAATGAAGCTGAGAACTCTGATCCTGCATATCCTCTGAACTTCCTTTGCTGAGAAAACTAGCCTCCCCTGCATACAGGCTTTCAACGATTGCACTTGGGACAGCTCTCTCATAAGCTGATACCTGTTCTCAGAGTTTGCCTTCACCACCTCACAGTATCCCCAGTTAAATCTTAAGACAGCCTAGTCAGAGGAGTATGTGGCCTGCTCTAGCAAGAGATAAGCTACACAGGAGTTAAAGACCTTGCTGTTTTGATCAGCAGGAACTTGAGGAGTACATATAGAAGTGGGTTCTAAAGATATTACACCAAGGGCAAATAAAAGTTTTTGTCCTGGCAAATTTATTGGCACAGGTGTACTCACCTATGTGAGTACACAAATTTATTGGCATTAATAATTTGCTAGGCTGAGGGATGGGCTCAGTAGCAGGTTACAAATAATAAATGGCCTACTAGTGAAATTTGAAATAATAATTTCAACATGCCAGGCATACTCTGGCATACCATAGAGGAGGGAGTACAAAGGCTCCATAGACATTCTCTTTTCACCAAGGCATTAGGAAACGCTTTGGTGATAGGAGCATCAGTATTGTCAAAGAGCTCTGAAGTGGCTGTCCTCAGTCAGAATGATGGAGATGAATGCTGTGATAGAATTGTTTCCCATCTCTAAGAGAATAATATAATCCCAAAGTGGCAAAGCCCACATGATGACGTATGACCACCAGAGACACCTTGGGCACAATTACCATAATAAGTCAAAGAAGAGAAGTTAATCAGATTGTTTTGACCTGCAGGGAAAGGATAATGACCAAATGATAATGAAGTCCCTAGAAATGAAATGGCTTAAGTATACCATAAGGTGCTGCTTGATATATATAGGTGGGAAAATTCTAAACTAACTTATGTTGTCATAGTGAAATTTGAAGCCTCCCATCCAGTTCACAGCCCTGGAACTCCTTGATGATGGAAAGAGACTGGGTCCCTGTGAAGAAGTACCCAGCAGTGCAGCCACAGTTGTATAACCATGAACCTTCCCCTAATCCAGTGGTTCCCAAACCTGTATTTTAGAACACTTGAGAATTCTAAAGAACAAACTCCAGACCAATTAAATCATAATTTCAGGGAGTGAGATCCAGGCACTGATATTTTTTAAAGCTCCCCTGGTAAATCCTGTGAGAAGTTAGGGGATCACTGCCCTAATCCTTCTTTAGTGGCCACTTACTGAAGAAAGGAAAATACCAGACCTCCTGAGGCTTATTAGATACTGCCTCTTAATATCTTCTGATACCTAGAGACCCCAAACCCCGTCCTGGACAACTGGTTGAAATAGAAAGTCAAGTGATGGATATAGTCTTGGCCTGACTCTGGGTAACGGTGAGTCCAGAGAGACCCATATTGTGGTTATTTCTCCAGTCCTAGATGTGTAGTAAGAATAGATATATTTTAATAACTGAAGCAATCTTCATTTTGTTTTCCTGCCCAATGGAGTGAGTGCTATTACAGTAGGAAGGGCTATGTAGAAGTTCGTAATTGCTTGCCACCACTCTTAACATGAGGACCGTATACAAAGAGTACCACATCCTGGGGAACTCGTAGAAATTAGTGTCACCATGCCGGATTAGTGATTCATACCACATTCCCACTTAAATTCTCTTTGTGGTCACCAGATGAGTCATAGGGAATGACAGTGTAAAACCCAGATGGGTAGTAAAGAACGACTGGATTACTGCAGAGTTTGGTCAGGCGGAGATGCCAATTATAGTTGCTGTTCTAGGTGTGGGATCTTCACTGGAGGAAATTTAAATATAGACTTTAACATGATATATAAGTTTTGGTCTGGAAGTGCCCCCTCCACCCCATTCCAGTCAGTAAGGGAGGTCAGAAATAGATCACACTTAACTGACAGGGACAATAGTGAGCCCTGTCTTGTCGCAGGGCTGTGTCAACTTTCTATTCTATTCTGTGAAGGGACCTTGATCATCTTGCTATGTCACAGAATGTTACACTATTATAGAAATGAATGTAAAGTAAATCCAGCGAGCAGGAAGTAGTAAGCACTCTACATGTTTTGGTAAGACATACGCGTGCCAGAAGGTGCAAGAAAAACCCTGTAAAACTTCTAGGACCTGTTACAAATTCCTAGGGGTCCAATGTCCTGAGACATGTTAGGTTATCCATTCAAGTGACAGTTTATTGTGTTTTTCACCACCACAATAAAGAAAAAGGCATAATGTATGGCAGGCCTTTTTGGGTTCTAGAGAGAACAAAACAGAACATTTGGGTGGCCTCCTCTAACCTATTTTCTGGATAACTATAGTTTTCCAGTGGAGCCCAGTGCAAACTGTCTTGCCAATTGGGCCTTGTGATTGGGCAGATCCAGTGGTATTGGAAGTTTATGTGGTAAAAATGTTATATGAAGCCTCTGGTAAGTGCCAATAGGAGAATTACAACACAAATTCCTTGGTTTTTGAGTAAAGATCTATCTTCCTCAACCAATGTTTTGTTTTGTTTCATTGAAAAGTAGCTCCTGATTTGCTGCTGGTACCTGGTAGAGATAAACACCTGACCACAGGACATCAAGTGACTGCGTGAATAATCAAACTACCCATCATGCCTGGTGTTATCTTATTCACCAGACCATACAACTGGATGAGCACAACAGCAGTCCACGCCCTTCAAGACTGGGGACACCGTCACAACTGAACTGAATGAGCAGGTGACTCAGACTCAGTACTACCTGCCCCTATTCCTTTAGCACTTCTCCCCCAATCCATATAAACTGGCTTCAAAAGAGTTCCTCTAACCAATTAATAGAAGAGAAAAACGTTTGTTTGTATTTTTTTTAAGATTTTTATTTATTTATTCATGAGAGACAGAGAGAGAGGGTGAGAGGCAGAGGCAGAAGCAGGCTCCCCACGGAGCAGGGAGCCCAATGTGGGACTTGGGCTGAAGGCAGCCGCTTAACCCACTGAGCCACCCAGGCGCCCTTTGGTGTTGTTAATTCACAAGAGGACCTGCAGTGAGCTGGCTTTACCAGGGTGTGAGTGGTCACTATACAACACCATCACTCATTAGTGGCCCTGAAATACAACAGTAAAAAGAAATCCTTTCATTAAGAAGAACTTTAGGAGACAATGGCCTGAGGTAAGGGTATACACTGGTTCATTGTTAATCGCTTATCAGTTGACGGGCTGGACAAGAACTTAGAACAAACTGGAAAACTGATTGGGGCCAGCCAAGAGACAATAACCTGCAAATTCAGGATGCTGACCAAGAGAATGAAGTATATGCTTAATCCCAATAATCAATATATAGGGCTATCTTAACCAGAAAGTACACATAGTGGGAAATGAGAGTGGCTCCTCTATTTTAAACATGTCTAATTTTAAAAAAATACTGGCAGCATGTTTTCTACATTTGGTGAAAAGCATGAAATTACAGATCCAAAAAGCTTAGTGAACCACAAGTAGGAAAATTACAGTGAATATCACACCAATGCATGTTATAGTCAAATTGATAAAACTAAGACAAAGAAAAACATCTTAAAATCATTCAGTACAAGTACACATTACACACAAGAGGGCTATTATATGCATTTATTTTAAAGTTTTAATCAAAGCATAACACATGAAAAGTATACAAATATAATTATTTGGTATGACTTCCACAAAGTGAAGATAACTATGTAATCAGCACCCACTTCATTAGCTTCAACACTCACATGCCCCATATTTAATATACCACATTTAATGAATATACCACATTTATCCATTCTACTGTTGACAGCCATGGGAGATAGTTCCATTTGGGGCTATTATAAGGACTGCGACTATGAACATGCTTGTGTACATCTTTTGGTGTACACATGTATGCATTTTTTTGGGTTTCTATTATACCTAATAACCCACTTGAAGAATTTTTGGTCCCTGAAACTTTAGACTTAGTGGTTTTGGAGGTCTTAGTATTGAAGAGAGGAATGTTTCCTAGGAAGATTTCCTAGGTGATTTCAGTGAAAAGTGGACACTGCTCATTGGCAGGTTTGGGCTTTTTCTGTCACTAACCAACAAAGAGAGAAGAGGATCACTCTCCTGGCAGGGTGAGGGATCCCTTTTATTTTTTTTTTTTTTAAGATTTATTTATTAGAGCAGGGGAAGAGGGAAAGGGAGAGAGAAACCTAAGCAGACTCCACTCTGAGCATGGAGCCCAAATCGGGACTGAATCCCACAATCCTGAGATCACGACCTGAGCCGAAACCAAGAGTCGGACGCTTAACTGACTGCACCAACCAGGTGCCATGGGATCCCTTTTAATGGGGAAATTGCATTGCCGGTATACAATGGAATAAATATGACTACATATGGAATGTAAGGGTATTTTCTGAGATGCTTATTTGGATTCTCTTAGCCAGTAGTCCAATAAAAAACTAGGGTAACCCAAAAAGACCTCCACTAGGACTCATAATTAATGTTGGAGCACCCCACCTGGTAAAGAATCCTATTCAGGGTGCACCTGAGTGGCTCAGTCTGTTAAGTGTCTGACTCTTGATTTCAGCTCAGGTCATGATCTCAGGGTTGTGAGTTGATCTCACATGATCTCAGCATGGAGTTGCTTAGGATACTCTCCCCATCTCCCTCTGCTCCTCTCCCTACTCTCTCTCTCTCCCCCTTTGCTCCTCTTCCCTTTTTGTCTCTCTCTCTAATATTTAAAAAAAAAAAAAAAAGAATCCCATTCAAGTGAGGTATAAGCAAAAAGTAAGAGAAACCAAGAATGGATGGTGAAAGAGAACAACTATGCTTATGAATCTAGGCCTCATAACTAGCTTAAAAAGCAAGTTTTATGAGACTGTTTTGGAACTTGTTTCTTTTCTCCCATACCATATATGAAAACTTCTGGGGTGGCTAATGTTTATGGTTTCAGGACTGAATGACACCACCCCATGATGATTTTGTAGTGGATGGGAGGAGATTGCAGAGTGGAAAAGAGTGAGGTAAGCATATTTATTCCCTCTGGCTCCCTCCAGTAGAGGCTACCTGGAACTGGATATATACCTTAACCTTAGGTCATTGCCTCTCTCAAAGTGAACTCTTCACAATTCTCTCCTTCCTGGTTCTGATTTTTTCCTCTTCTGTCTCTTAGAGCCTATCCTTGTAATTCTGTTATACCCTGCCACACACATTTGTAATTAGTCCCTTTGTAAGTAAATCTTTAAATTATCCTGAGTGTATCACTTGTTTCCTGTTAGGACTCTTGGACACATGAACGTTTTGTTTTTTTTTTTTCCATGCCCAACATGGGGCTTGAACTCATGACCCTGAGATCAAAAGTCCCATGCTCTACCAACTAAACCAGCCAGGCACCCATGAACTTTTTATCTCTTAATTGCTTCTTGCTTAAAATCTACTTGGATTTAGCATAATCACACCATCTTTGTTGTGATGTTTTTGCATGATATATCTTTTTACTTTAAGCTTTTCTGCATTCTACTATTTAAGATTTGTGTCTTAAAACAGGTTAAAGGTGTACCTTTATAAATCCAAGACAGTCTTTGTCTTTGAATTGGGATAATCAGTTTCCACTTAATGTAATTACTGATATATTGGCTTTAAAGCTGCCATCCTGCTGTTTTTGTCTCACCTGTTCTTTTTTCTCTACTTTCTTGGGGGTTCATCATGTGGTTTTTTTGTTTTTTGTTTTTAATTTCATTGTTTTCTTTTGATTAGCTTTTTGGTTTTATGTTCTTTTAATATTCTTAATTCCTCTAGAAATTAGAATGTACATCCTTGACTTTTAAAAGCCTAAGATGTATTAATACTTTACCTGCTTCCTGGACAGTGGGACCAGCTTGGACCACTTTAAGTCAATTTACCTTCTCTTCTCAATTACTGTGTTGTTGGGTTTTTAAATCTAGTTTTTTAAAAAAGATTTTATTTAGGGGCGCCTGGGTGGCTCAGTGGGTTAAAGCCTCTGCCTTCGGCTCAGGTCATGATCTCAGGGTCCTGGGATCGAGCCCCACATCGGGCTCTCTGCTCAGCAGAGAGCCTGCTTCCTCCTCTCTCTCTGCCTGCCTCTCTGCCTACTTGTGATCTCTCTCCCTCTGTCAAGTAAATAAATAAAATCTTTAAAAAAAAAAAAAAAAAAGATTTTATTTATTTATTTGACAGAGAGAGCTCACAAGTAGGCAGAGAGGCAGGCAGAGGAAGAGGGGGAAGCAGGCTCCCTGCTGAGCAGAGAGCACAATGTGGGGCTTGATCCCAGGACCCTGAGATCATGACCTGGGCTGAAAGCAGAGGCTTTAACCCACTGAGCCACCCAGGCGCCCCTAAATCTGTAAGTTTTTTAACATCACAAATATTAGCATCGTTTTGTGAAGTTACTGTTTATTGAGATTTACCTATATATTTTTCCTTTTCATTGCTCTTCATCTCTTCCATAATCTGAGAGCATCCATCTGAGATCATTTCTTTCTACCCAAGGTCCACTCTTTCTTATAAAGCAGAAATGCTGGTGATAAATTCTGTTTGTTTGTTTGAAAATGTCTGTATTTTGCCTCAATATTTGAAAGTTACATTGTTTGAACATAAATTCTGAGTTGAGGGGCGCCTGGGTGGCTCGGTTGATTGAGCCTCTGCCTTCCGCTCAGGTCATGATCTCGGAGTCCTGGGATCGAGCCCCACATCGGGCTCTCTGCTCAGCGGGGAGCTTGCTTCCTCTCTCTCTCCGCATCCCTCTCTGCCTACTTGTGATCTCTCTCTCTGTATCAAATAAATAAATAAAATCTTAAAAAAAAATTCTGAGTTGAGGTTCTCCTTTGTTAAAGATAGCATCATTTTGGTTGCAAAGCATTGGCCTGTCATTCATCTGATAAAGTAATTTATCTTTTCCCTTTGGATGCTTAAAATTTTTCTCTTTGGTTTTCAGCAGTTTTACTATGATGTGCTTAGGTGTGGTTTTCTTTGCCTTTTTCTTGCTTAAGATTTATAATGCTTCTTGAATTCAAGGCATGATGCCTTTTACTTAGTTTAGATGTCTCTTCAGGTATGACTTTGTTATAGTCTCTCATTCCTCTCCTTCTGGGTCTTATATTAAACTTTTTAAAAATTTTTATACCATAAGTCTCTTCCACTTTTTAAAACTTTTTTTCCATACTTTTATCCTTTTGTCTCTGTGAATCTGAATATTTTCTTCTGAACTTTGTCCAGTTCCCTAATTTTGTCTTCAGCACTGTATAACTGGCTATTAAGTTCCACTTAATGGAACTGGGTTCCACTGGGTTTTTAATTTGTCTTCCAACAATAGAATTTCCATTTGTTTGTGTGTCTATTCTCTATACACATTCTTATTCTTATATTTTAAGTTCCTGAGCATTTTAAACAGCATTTCAAAGTCTTTGTTTCATAATCCTTGTGGATTTTGTTTCTGTGATCTGTTGCTTCTCTGGTTTTGTCGTACCTTCTCACATACCTGATTTTGTGTGTTTGTGTGCTGGGTATTATATATAAAATATTGCAGAAGCATTCTGAAGCTCTGGATACCATTTCTTTCCCCTAGAGAGGATTTCTTTTACTTCCATTAGGCAATTCACCTGGGGCCATTAGCAGACTCAGATCACTAGGGCAAGAGATGATTCAATCCCTGCCAGTTCTGACCTATTTTCAGTTTACTTTGACTGCTAGGGTACATCCCTTCAGGATCTCAGCTGAAAGGCTGAGGTGTTTATCTCTTCCTTGGTGAGCCCTAAACTCCAGTTTTTCAACCTCCCTGCCCCCTCTCCTAGGCCTGTGAACTTGCAAAACTCTGTTTACCCTCTCAGTTGCTTTTGGAAGAGACTGATGCCTCCAGCAGAAAGGGAACCCCAGATATTCAAGCATCTCTCCAACATGTCTCCCTCTCCTAGATCTTGGTCTTGCAATCTTCACCAATTTGGCAGCATTTCAGTCCCTTTAAAGAAATGTGGTTTTCTTTTTCTTGGTCCTCATTACCAGAAATGGAACTGCAGAGGACTCATTTTTAAATTTTTTTTTTATTTTTTAAGTAATCTCTACACCCAGCGTGGGGCTTGAACTCAGAACCCTGAGATCAAGAGTTATTATGCTCCACCAACTGAGCCAGCCACACACCCCGAAGACTAATTTTTAATGTCAAAAATTTTACTGGATGCCCCTGCCCCCTCTCTTATCAAAACACACAAGGTAGTAGTTGTACATGTTTAACATATAAACTATAAGTAAATATGTAATAAACATAATAGTGTGTTATTTATTTATGTCCAGGTCCCATGGAGCAATAACTATTATGCAGGGATTTGTAACTCAAGGAAGGGAAACACTACTGGAAGCAAAGGCATAGTCTTAGGAAAGTTAACGATATATTTGAAAGATATTTTTAAAATTAGAGAGCGTGCATGAGCTGGTGGGAGGGGGCAGTGGGGAAGGGAGAATCAGACTCCCTGTTGAGCGGGGAGCCCAAAGGATTCAACCCCAGGACCTGGAAATAATACCTGAGCCAAGGGAGAACATTTAACTGACTGAGCCAGCCAGGTGTTCCATAAGTGTATTTGAAGGAACATGAGGAGCCCAGTTTGATTAGAGATTTCATGTATTAAAGCAGAGATCAATTTCTGATTTGTATTCTCTATATAATAGGAAGCTATTGGAAATTTCCTCATTGTGGTATCTTTTAATAAAAGCCGTTTGCTCTGATAGTGAAATGTAAAATAGACTGAAGAAGTAGGAATAGAGGCAGAGAAAACCATTGGGAACCTATAGTAATAGACCAAATATGAGTTGTTGATGACAGGCGTCATAGTGTAATGAAAAGAATGTTGACACTAGAATCACAGGACTTGTAATTACTGGTCCCGTCAACTTGGGCAAGTCATTTAACCTGACTGATTCTGCTTATTTACATGCCCATCACCTTAGAGGCCTTTAATAGGAATGATGAAACGCTAATAACTTTTGCTTAACTCACAGAGTGGTTATACAAATATGGCGATGACAAGAATCTCTCTAAATGTATATTATAAAATTTAAGGTGTAATATGCAGTTGAAGATCCAAAGGAGAAAAATGGAAACTGGTAAGGAATGAGAAGGATGAAAGAAAAAAATGAATCCTGGTGACTAGAAAATAGTCACTTAAATCAGTCAGTCAGGAGAGGAATGGATTTGGGAGACCAGGACAAAGGTTAAGGAAAAAACAATAATTTATTTCATTTTAATTGTGGAAATGTTCAGCAGGCAGTTCTCTGTTACATCTATTAGTTTTATATATTCTTAGATATTTTCATCTGAGATGATTCAATCTCCTTTATAAAATTATAAGTTTTGAGAGAGAGTAAGAAGTTATCTCCTTGGGAATACGTGTTTCCTCCAAAGTTCCATCTATTTTGTCCAGTTTATTAGTAAAGTGATTATATGGACATTTCCTGGTTTAAGGATTATTTATTCCTCTAATTTAATACCAAACTGATATTATTCAGTATGCATCACTCTAAACAGTTATCACTATTAGTACTTTAGGTTACTAGTACCCTACTAAAAATCAGGCAAACATTTTAATTTCTATTTGAATTTTATGTGAGACATAACGTCTTATTTATTGAAAGTCATATGCATGATCAAAGCACATGGGTGGCTCAGTCAGTTAAGCGTCCAACTCTTGGTTTCAGTTCACATCAGGCTCTGTGCTCAGGGGGGAGTCTGTTTGGGATTCCCTCTCTCCCTCTCCTCCTGCCTCCCCCAGGTCCCCCACCACACACTCTCACATACACTCTCTCAAATAAATCTTAGAGAAAAAAGGAAAAAGAAAGTCATGTGCATGGTATATTTTATATTTTAAATGTATATGCCTTTAATTTAGACCATGAACTTTAAGACGTTTTCTTTTCCTTTTGAAATGCTTAGTTTCTCCTAGTTGTTTTTAAACTGTCTGGACATTCAACCATAGCAGTAGCTCTATCTTTTGCACCAAAAACTTGCCCTCCACAGTTTATGTCTGGACTGCTGTAGTATATTACTGCTCTGTAACTTTACATTTTTAGTAACATCTAGCATCTTTAATAAGTTTAGACTTAAAAAAAAAATCCTTCGTCCACCTTTAGAAAACTGATTGGGTGTTTAGACCAAACATTCCTTTTCTATCATCATTTGCTCCCTCTCATTTTAGTCTAGTTTCCCCTACTCTTACATGAATGGAAATTTGGTTATAAAGAGCTGTTTGCCTTTCCTATTTTTTTTTTTGCCCATTACAATTTTCAATATTTAACAGCCCTTCTAGTTCTACTTCAAATAAAATATTTTGTATTTTTTAAATGGGGCCACAGAAATAATGTATTGGTATTCTCCCTTATCCAGTAGACTTTGGCATTCTCAACCTCAGGGTACTTGGAAGTAAGAAAAAAAAAAGCAGCAGGGAAAATAGGTTTTGTAAGCTTTATTCTGCAGGAAAAATATTGATCTGTTCTTGAGGAATTAAGTGTTTCACAAAGGTGAGTTCTCCATGTGACTAAAGCTTCAATTATTCATCATGGACAGTAAGTCAGTGCAGTTTGAAGGTCCTTGTCATTACTGGTGAGCTGGTAAATGTTTGACAACATTTGGTGACAACTAGCTCACCAGGGGGGAAAAATAAAAGCTTTAATCATGGTGTTTGCAAATTCTGGGTGGTAAATACTCCCACTGTGGCTCATTTCAAGCTACCACAGGACAACACAGAACAGAATTGGAAGGAGGTGTATAATTACCAAATTATAATATGGTATTTCTACAATATGGATTTGATAAACCACAAAAACATGAAAAATAGTAAAAATGAGGAAGTGAATTTTGAGTATTACTGAATCATATATTGGATTTTAACATAATTGTCAGCTTATATAATTAATCTTTAATAACGGCTGTGTTTAATAGCCTATAAAATTTTCTAAAAATTTTCAAATTGGCACGCATAAGGCAACATAAGCCAGCTGTAGCATACTACTGCCTATACACTTAGTTTTGGAAGTGACTTAGTCACAGACCAATATGAGTTAATCCTTCATGCCTTTTTCATATTCCTCTGTGCATATGTTTCCTTGTTATGACTTTACTTTTTAAAAATCTAAGGCTGCTATAAATGTTCCATTTGTGTTACCTGTAAATAAATACAAACAAAAGGAATTTGATAAACAATGGGAAAAGTATAGAGACCTGTCTTCAAGGAAGAAATAAAGATGGCAAAGCAGTACATGAAAACATGCCGAACATCTTTAGTCACTAGGTAAATGCAAAATAAAATGACAATGAGATATACCCCTACATACCTATTAGCATGGCTGACTGAAAAGACTAGTCATAACAAGTCAGGAGGAATTGAAATTCTCATACACAGCTGGGGAGAATGTAAAATGGTGCAACCACTTGGAAAACAGCTTGGCAGTTTCTTTAAATATTAAACATATACCTATCAAGTGCCATCTATTCCACTCCTAGCTATTTACCTATAAGAAATAAAACCTATGTCCATACAAACACTTGTAGAAGAATACCTGTTATAGGAGCGCCTGGGTGGCTCAATCAGTTGGGCATCTACCTTTGGCCCAGGTTATGATCCCAGAGTCCTGTTGTTCTGCCAACCCCTCTCTCCTGTATCTACAGGGAGCCCTCATGGGGCTCCCTGCTCAGTGGGAGCCTGCGTCTCCCTCTCCTGCTCCCCCTGCTTGTGTTCTTTCACTCTCTGTCAAATAAATAAATAGGATCTTTAAAAAAAAGAAAAAAGAGTATTTGTTATAGACAAAAACTGGAAACAACCAGAATGTCCACTGATGGGTAAATGGATATGGAAATGGGGGCATACCCATACAAAGAACACTACTCAACAAAAAAGTAATGAACTATTGAGTGACACAACATAGGTACATCTCAAAATAATTGCGCTGAGTAAAATCACAGAAGGCATACTGTGTGATTTATTTAAAACTATAGAGAATGCAAACTAGTCTACGACAGAAAACAGATCAACAGCTTCCTGTGGATACAGGGGAGAGGGGTTGGCAGAACAACAGGGTTTACAAAGGAGTACACAGATACTTATAGTGATGCATGTTTATCATCTTGATTTTGGTGATTGTTTCATGGGTATATACATACGTCAAATTACCAAACTGTACACTTTAAGTAAATGCAATGCATATCAATTGTACTTCAATAAAGCTATAAAAAAGTTTAAAACTGTGGTCTGACCAATGAAAATGTGGAAAAAGTAAAAAAAAAAGCTTTGTTCTGGACCACATATTTCCATCTTTCAGAGTAAAACTGTATAGGTTCTTTGGGCAGCCCTAAGCACATTGCTGAGATGTCAAGCAATTATACTGAGATGTCAAGCGACTGAAATTCTCATGTCTTCATCACATGTCTGCTATTACTCTCTTCATCTGAGTGCCCATCTTTATACGTATCTCTAATATATTTCATATTATTTGTTCCTCACATGACTGTTGTAATGAAGCCTTGGTATTAATATTCAACCACTGGTTTTTCAGACTCTGTTCAGTGAACACTAGGGATACTCAGAGAACCATCTGAGGTATCCTGAGTGGGTATGGGATTGGAGATAGAGGGAAAGTGATAAAGATTCTGATTGGGCAAGGCTTTGACCTCCAACTCAGGCAGCTTGTTTTATAGACTTAAGAACTCTTGGGAAAGAAGTGTGAAAATCATCTAAGTTTTCCACAAGCCACACAGAGGCTAATGCATAGTAGTTGCTCAATAAATATCTGCTGAATGAATCTTGATTAGATTTAAAATGCCACTTTCACTTCTTTCTGTACTCTGATGTGGCACATAAACTTTTATTCTGCCATTTGAGTTTCTTGGGATACGAGTATTAATTTTTTAGAAGAGCTGTTGATTTTATACCATAAAAGGTAACAACTGCAAGGAAGACAGAAGAGTAGAAGGATCCTGAGTCACCTCCCCCATGGGACACACCAAAGCTGCAACTACTTTTCATGCAAGTCACTCTGAAAACAACCTTAAGACTAGAAGAATAGCTTTTCCACAGCTAGAGATATAAAGAAAAAGCCACATTCAGAAGGGTAGAAGGAGCAGAGACTCAGTAAGGAACCAAACCCCTGGCACAGCAACCCACAAGCAGGAAAGATACATCACAGGAATGGAGGTCCTCCCCAAGAAGTGAGGGGAATCAAGCCCCCTATCAGGCTTGGATCTGGGGACCTGCACAAAGAAAATATACCTGCATAAGATCTACCTCTGAAAATCAGCGGGGCTTACCTTAATGCCAGATATAGAGCCAGAAGGCTATAAGAAACCAAGACTCCACTCAAAGGGTCAGAGCCCTGTATCACTTGGTCTGAAATCCAACAGAGGCAGCAGTTTGAAAAGCACCTGGGTTGTACATGAAGGCAATTTACTAATTTTAGGGTGTGTGCTGAAGGGTCAGGGGAATGGTGGTGGGCACCATTTTTCCTGCCTTCTTTTAGCTTAACTGGCCAGATGCTTGTGGGAGCCAATTCTGACACTTTCCATCTGTCCTGATAACACCACTTGCTCTACGTCAGTGTTCCCTGCGGACCTGTCCAGCCCAATCAGCACCACACCTGGCAGACACCCTGTTTTGTTTTGTTTTGTTTTGAAGATTTTATTGGGATAATCTCTACACTCTAGGTCAAGAGTCACATGCTCCACTGACTGAGCCAGCAAGGTACCCCAGCAGCCTCAGTTTTGACCAGTGTTACCCCAAAGCAACTTTCATCCTGCCACACATGGTGGGCAGCCCCAGCCCAGGCCAGTACACCTCCAGAGCAATTCTTGCCCCAGGAAGTGGGCTTGCTAGCCTCACCCACCAGCATGCCCAGAGCAATTGTGGCTAAAACTCTTAACCAGCTACACGGGGAGCTAACCTCATCCTCCAGTACACCCACTATAGCTAGATCGCTTAGCTAGCTGCACAGGGGTCTAGCCCTGCCCACCAGTATGCCCACAGTAGTCAAGGCTAATCACTGCAGCCAGCTAGGCTGGAGGCCAGATCTGCCCACAACAGGAAGGTGCATGCAGGCAGACAGGGGATATCACTGAGAGTACCTGGTTCTGGTGACATAGAGGACTATACGACTGGGCCCCATGGGAAACCTACATAAGGCTATTACTTTCAACATCAAGAGACATAACTGACCTACTTAATATAGAGAAACAACACAGAGTCAGACAAAATCAGGAGACTGAAGAATATATTCCAAACAAAAGAACAAGACAAAACCTCAGAAAGAAAACTATGAATGAGATAAGGAATCTATCTGATAAAGAGGACAAGGTAACAGTCATTAAGATGTTAACCAGATTTGAGAGAAGCATACAAGCTCAGTGAGAACTTCAACAAAAAGACAGAAAATAGAATCAGAGCTGAAGAATACAATAGCTAAGGGGCAATAGCTAAGGCTCAGTGGTTAAATTGCTGCCTTTGGCTCAGTTCGTGATTCCAGTGTCCTGGGAACAAGCCCCACATCGGGCTCCCTGCTCCATGGGAAGCCTGCTTCTCTCTCTCCCAGTCCCCCTGCTTGTGTTCCCTCTCTCGCTGTGTCTGTCAAATAAAATTAAAAAAAAAAATACAATAGCTGAAATGAAAAATGCACTAGAGAAAATCAATAGCAGATTAGAGAATGCAGAAGAATGGAGCAGTGATCTGGAAGACAGGGTAATGGAAAGCAGCCAAGCCATACATAAAAACAAATTTAAAGAAATTAATAAGGATAGGTTAAGAGACTTCTGGGACAACATCAAGCATACTAACATTCATATTATAGGGGTCCCAGAAGGAGAAAAGAAAAGGGCAGAAAACTGATTTGAGAAAATACGTGAAAACCTCCATAAGTTTAAGAGGATAAATACAGATATCCTAGTCTAGGCTACACAGAGAGCCCCAAATAAGTGAGCCCAAGGCAGTCCACACCAAGATATATAATAATTGAAATGTCCAAAATTAAAGATAAAGAGAAAATCTTAAAAGCAGCAAGAGAAGAGCAAATAGTTACATACAAGGGAAAACCAATAAGGCTATCACCTAAGCTTGTCAGCAAAAAGTTTACAAGCCAGAAGGGAGTTGCATGATATATTGAAAGTGCTCAAAGGAAAAAATCCATAACCAAGAATACTGGGCAAGGTTATCATTCAGAATTGAAGGAGAGGTAGTTTCCCAGATAAACAAAAGTTAAAGTTCAGCACACTAAACCAGCCTTACAAGAAGTATTAAAGGGACTCCCATAAACACAAATGGAAAGGCCATAACTAGAAGAAAACTATAAGAGGAAAAAATTCCACTTGTAAAAGCAAACACATAATAATGGTAGTAAATCATTTACTTATAGAGAAAGAGCTGGTTATTTGGAAAAATAAAATTGATAAACCTTTAGCCAGACTCATCAAAAAAAAAAGAGAAAGAACTGAGCTTGGATGGCTCAGTTGGTTAAGTATCCAACTCTTGATTTTGGCTCAGGTCACAATCTTAGGGTCTGAGACTGAGCTCCACATCAGGCTTTGTGCTGGGTGTGGAGCCTGCTTAAGATTATCTCTCTCCCTTTTCCCTCCTCATCTAAAAAAACAATATCAGAAACAAAGGAGGAGATGTTACAACTGACACCACAGAAATACAAAGGATTATGAGACTACTGTAAAAAATTATATGCCAAAAAACTGGACAACCTAGAAGAAACAGATAAATTCCTAGAAACATACAATCTGTGGAGACTGAATCAGGAAGAATTAGATCTGAACAGACTGATTACTAGTAAGTAACAAAATGGAATCTGTAATCAAAACACTTCCAACAAACGAAAAGTATAGGACCAGACAGCTTCATAGGTGAATTCTACCAAACGTTTAAATAACTGATACCCATCCTTCTCAAACGATTCCAAAAACAGATGAGGAAGGAATACTTCCAAATTTATTCTGTGAAACCAGAAAGGATTATCCTGATCTCAAAACCAAAGACACTACAAAAAAAAAAAAATTACAGATCAATATCCTTTATGAACACAGATGCAAAAATCCTCAACAAAATTCAGCAAACCAAATTTAACAATATGTTAAAAGGATCATTCAACACCTTCAAATAAACCGACATGATACACCACATTAACAAAATGAAGGATAAAAATCACATCATCACCTCCAAAAATGCAGAAAAACCCCTGGACAAAACTCAACATCTGTTCATTAGAAAACCTCTCCATGGAGTGGGTTTAGAAAGAAGGTACTTCAACATAATAAAGGCCGTATAGGACAAATCCACAGCTAACATCAAACTCAGTAGTGAAAAGCTAAAGGCATTTCTCTAAAATCAGGAACAAGACAAGGATGTCCACTCTCACCACATTTATTCAAACAATACTAGAAGTCTTAGCCACAGCAATCAGACAAGAAAAAGAACAAGCATCCCAAGTGGTAAGGAAGAAGTAAAACTTTCACTATTTGCAGATGACATGATACCATATATGGGAAACCCTAATGACTATACCAAAAAACTATTAGAGCCAATGAATGGATTCAGTAAATTTACTAAATACAGAACCATTATACAGAAATCTGTTGTGTTTCTATACACTAAGAACAAACTACAAGAAAGAGAAATTAAGAAAACAATCCCATTGACAACTGCATCAAAAAAGAATTACCTAGGAATAAATGTAACCAAGGGGGTTAAAGAACTGTACTCTACAAACTGTAAGACATCAGTGAAAGAAATTGGAGAAGACACAAATGAAAGATGTTCCATGGTCATGGACTGGAAAAATCAGTATTATTAAAATGTCCATACTACCCAAAGCAACCTACAGATTCAATGCAATCCCTATCAAAATACCAATAGTACTTTTAACAGAACTAGAACAAATAATTCTTAAATTTGAGTGTAATGACAAAAGACCTCAAATAGCCAAAGCAATCTTGAGAAAGAACAAAGCTGGGGTTATGACAATCTCAGATTTCAAACTGTACTGCCAAGATATAATAATCAAAACAGTATGGTACTGGCACAAAAACATACACAGAGATCAACAGAGTAGTTCAGAGAGCCAAAAATAAATCCACACTAATATGGTCAATTATCCACAACAAAGAAGGCAAGAATATATATTGGGGAAAATACAGTCTCCTCAATCAACAGTGTTGGGAAAACTGGATAGCTAAATGCAAAAGAATGCAACTGGACCACTTTCTTACACTCTACAAATAAATGAAAATGGATTAAAGAACTAAATGTAAGACCTGAAATCACAAAACTCCTAAAAGAAACCACAGGCAGTAGACTCTTGGACTTAAGCAATATTTTTCTGGATACGTCTCAGGCAAAGGAAACAAAAGCAAAAATAAGCAATTTGTACAACATCAAACTAAAAAGCTTTTGTACAGCAAAGGAAACAACCAACACAACAAAAAGGCAACCTATAGAATGGGAGAAGACATTTATAAACGACATATCTGCTAAGGGGCTAATATCCAAAATATATATTTAAAAAAACTCATACAACTTAACACCAGAATAACAATACTAACAATGATATTAACAATAATACAATTTAAAAATAGAGGACCTGAGTAGACATTTTTTCCAAAGAAGACATACAGATGGCCAACAGACACATGTAAAGATGCTCAATCTCAATGATCACCAGGGAAATGCAAATCAAAACCACAATGAGCTATCACTTCATAGTGGTCAGAATGGCTAGTATCAAAAGACAAGAAATAATAAGCAATGAAAATTTGTGAAAAAAAGGTAACCCTCATGATTTCTCAGTGGGAATGTAAACTGGTGTAACAACTATGGAAAACAGTATGGAGATTTCTCCAAAAATTAAAAATAGAAATACCATATGACCCAGTAATTCCACTTTTGGATATTTACCTAAGAAAATGAAAACACTAATTTGAAAAGATTGTGCATGTTTATGTTTATTGTAGCATTATATAGAGTGGCCAAGATATGGATGCAATCTGAGTGTTCATCAACAGATGAATAAAGAACTCCTCCCAATTAATTAAATTGAAAAATTGAGTATTAATGGTCAACTTCTTGCCTCTTCCTACTTAAAATTATTTTCATTTTTACCCATTTTAATCTTCTTCCCTCTAGTGTCTGATGTTTCCCCATTGTTCAAAATGAAATACTCAATTTTTGACCTACAGTCACCTCTTGCGAAGAAAATGACTCCACCTACTCATCTCTGTTCTGTATCTCATCTCTGTCATGATTTCCTCCAGACTATAAATATACTCAAATCTCTCCCATTCTTAAAAAAATACCCTTCTTTGGGTTGCCTGGGTGGCTTAGTCGTTAAGCGTCTGCCTTCAGCTAAGGTCATGTCCCAGGGTCCTGGGATCGAGCCCCACATTGGGCTCCCTGCTCAATGGGGAGCCTGCTTCTCCCTCTCCCACTCCCCCTGCTTGTGTTCCCTCTCTCGTCTCTGTCAAATAAATAAATAAAATCTTTAAAAAAAAAAAATACCCTCCTTTGACCCTGGTCACTCTAATTCCCTATCTTCTAACTTCCTATCATGACCAAGCTCTGCATTTTTTCACTTTCCATTCACTCCCTAACACGCTTAAATTTAAATTCTGTCAACACTACCTCAATAAAATTCTGAGTCATCAGTGACAAAATTTAGTTGACAAGTTTCTAATCCTTAGTATGTTTAACTTTCTATTCCATTTCACACTTGATATTTTGAGTAGGTATTCAAATATATTTTGAATGAATGAAATGAGAATCGATGGAGGGAAGGGAAAAAGTTGCTCTTAAACTCAAAGAGTACTCAAGAAATAATAAATAGCTGTAGTACTCAGAATAATGTCTCCCCCTAATCTCCCACCCCCCACCGAAGATGTCTATGTCCCAGTCCCTGGAACCTGTGAATATGTTATATTACATAGCAAGGGGGAATTAAGGTTGTGGATGGAATTAAGGCAGCTAATCATATGGCCTTCATAGTGTAGATTTTCCTGGATTATCCTCGCAGGCCCAATATAATCACAAAGATCCTTATAAATAAAAGGAGGCAAATAAGTGTGGCCGAGTGATGTGATGGCAGAAAGACTCAACCGGCCATTTCAGGCTTTGAAGATGGAAGGAGATCATAAGCCATGGTGCTTAGCAGCCTCTAAAAGCTGGAAAGGGCAAGAAAAGAGATTCTGCCCCAGAACCTCCAGAAAGGAACCAATCTTAAACCTTGATTTTAGACAAGTAGAACCCATTTCAGACTTCCAACCTCCAAATATCTAAGATAACTGTTGTTTTAAGCCATTGAATTTATACTAATTTGTTACTCAAGAGTATTACAATAACCATTTCTAATTTTCCTTTAAAGTACAGTTGAATCTTATGATTTTTTTTTTATTGAGTCTGATCTGTTGAGTGGAGGCTTGGAAATGATAAGAAGGAAACAAGGATCAAGAGTTCTTTAACCGTATCACAGCAACTATTCTCTTGCTAACCTTCATACTATCAGCAGCTTGCTTATAATCATATATAAATACTAACATCCTACTACCAGAAATTAAAACCCTTATGAAGACTTAACAGGGTACATACTTGCTTTAGGAACAAAAGTATGAGGAAAAAAAGAACTGTATTCTTTTTTGTATTCTGTGAGATTGTATTCTTGCCTAGTTAGCAGGATAGAAAAGAAAGCTTGTTGCTTTCTGTTGGGAGCGACTGATAATGGCAGGGGGAGGAACATGGGTGAACCAATCTGGCACTAAAAAAGAAAAGGGTGTCCCAGAGCCAACCCAAATCATACAGTGACACCTAAGGTTAAATATACAGATTCCTTGGCCACCAATCTCCAACGTCCTAAAGCCTTCATCTGATCTCAGTCCAATTATTCCTGCTCTGCTTGAGTTCTTGCCCTAACTTACAAGAAATAATAAATACCTGTTACCTGAAGGTAGGAGAATTTCTCACTAACAAAACAGAAAGGTAGGATGCCTCATTCTGATGGGCAGAAATCATTCCTGCTACATCAACTGGAAACTCTAAGGAGTACTTTCTCATAGTAACATGAAACATACAGAGGTTTGATTTAGAGAATAGCCCCTTTGTGGGTTGACCTGGAGACAGAATTACTTTCCTATTAGATATTATAGTCTTAGCTCCAGAACAGGAATGAACCTTAAAAAGCACCTAAGCCCTTTTTCCTCCCTTTACTCTCACTTTAGGATCAAGTTACTTATCTGTTCTACCTGCGTAGCATTTTTTTTTTTTAATGTTATGTTAGTCACCATACAGTATATCATTAGTTTTTAATGTAGTGTTCCACAATTCATTGTTTGTGTGTAACACCCAGTGTTCCATAAAATACGTGCCCTCCTTAATAGCCATCACCAGGCTCACCCATCCCCCCATCCCCTTCCGCTCTAAAACCCTCGGTTTGTTTCTCAGAGTCCATAGTCTCTCATGGTTCTATGCCTAGCATTTCTTGACTCTACTCAGAGTCATAAAGTCAGACTCAACAAAGACTTTAGGTATGTGACAAAAGGATTTTTATAACCTCTATATCAGTGTTTCTCAAACTAGAATCTTTGAATTCTTTACCAGATTTTTTCCCATTTCGTGATTTATTTCATTAATCTCCAGTGATACAATCATCATGGTCACCATAATTGCCACTTATAACTAAATACTGCCATGTGATTTCCAGACCCTGTGTTTAGCTTTATGATCTTGTTGGTACTGTGTAATAGCACTCTGTCTTAGGCAAATGAGAACAGAAATAGATAATAAACAGTTCTTTCTGGCCATATGAAAGCCAAATGGCATCAGTGAAAGAATGAACAAAGGTCTCTTAAAGGTCTACAGTAGAGAAAATCGGTCGTCATATATGGAACACAAACAACAGTTAGTACAGACATGCCAAATTTAGAAGAACCTAAATTGTGGCAGTTAGTTCTGTATATATATTTCAAAAGGCAATCTGTGAAACGTAAAAAAACTTAAGTAGCACATAGATAGATATTAATTTTATTACTTTATATTTTTCTACATTTTATAAACTTTAGTTTCAAGGTTCTTTTTTTTTTTTTTAAAGATTTTATTTATTTATTTATTAGGAAAGAGAGAGAGAGTGAGAGAGAGCATGAGAAGGGAGAAGGTCAGAGTGAGAAGCGGACTCCCCATGGAGCTGGGAGCCCGATGTGGGACTCGATCCCGGGACTCCAGGACCATGACCTGAGCCGAAGGCAGTCGCTCAACCAACTGCGCCACCCAAGGGCCCCTAGTTTCAAGGTTCTTTAAGAGGTAAGAGCATAAAGAGTTCATGTCAAGTATTAGGCCTTAACCCATTTTTATTACATTATAGTTTATTGTTTTTTATGTGATTTTATTATAATATTCTAATAAAAATAACTGGAGACTCAAAAATATTTTAATGTAAACTCTACCCAGTAAATACACTAAATGTACTATGGATTCTTAGTGCAACTACTGCAACTCTTTTAGGTCTTTCTCACAATTACATCTCATCTAGATTATTTCTTTTTTTTTTTTTTTTTTCATCTAGATTATTTCAATAGCACCCACACTGGTCTCTAGTCTCCACCCGAACACACTTCAGTTTCATCTTCCAGATCACTATCATAGTTATCTTCTATGATAATCTGATCAAGACTTTTATGTTAAAATTCAATTCTCCATCCCATACCCTTCAGAAGAAAATCTGAACCCATTACCATGGCATGTTAAGGCCCTCAATATATCTAGCTTTGTCTTTCAACTGTTTTGTCTCTTCTCATGCATTCTTTCCTTGCCCTCCCCCACTCCCCAACTGCAGCCAAAGTACTTGCCAAACCTGTAGTTTCCAAAACTTACCAGGTCAAGTTCTCTGAGACTTTGTGTTATTTCCTCTGCCTAGGAAGCTTCCTCCTTCTCCCCCCACCCCCCTCCCCCATGCCCAGCTATGCCTTTCTTTAATTTCTTTAAAGACAACTCTCTTCCATATAGAAACTTGCCCTGAGCACCCCCAGTTAAATTAAGTACCTTAATATTACTCTATGCATGTATTTATGTCATCGTATTATGGTGATTATCTGATCCTTAATGGTCTCCCCAATTAAAAGACTATCTTAAAGGTGACATCTGGATCTTTCATCTATGCATCTTCAGCATCTAGCTCAATGCCTTGCATATAATAGGTATTCAATATATTTTTTAGATAGATAGGGGTAATTATATCAATAGGTTTCTATTACATTAACATTCTTCAGCCTAAACCTTCACTTAGGGAGAAACTTCCAATTGGCCTAGTTAGACCCAAATATCGCTGACTGACAAACTGTATGAGTCCCTTGGTTTTGCCTCAACCTACATCAAAAGCAGCCCCATATTATAAATGGATGTTTTTAAAAGCCGTAAATAAGGAGGCTTTTTGGAAGGCAGAATGCACTATCATATGTGAACAATGTTGTTATAGTGACTAAATTTCAAGTTATCAAGTACAGAAATGGCAACCAAGTTGCATAAAACTGAACCACCATAATTGTGGTAGCCTGAATTCTATGCTCGAGGGTAGATCTTCTAGTGTTTGAGCAAAGAGGAGGAAGAAAGAAAATATCCCCTTTATTCCTCATTTCCTTAAGAATAGTTTTGCCTTTGACATTTTTCTTCCCATTTCTTTCTGGACACCTCTCCAAGTAGTCTCCAATGTCCTTACCTTTTATCCCTAATTATAGCCCTAGCCAAGCCAGGAGCAGGCATTTAGCCTTATCCCTAAAATGCTCCAGAGTAGGGAGCATGCTCCTCCCCTTCTCTCCATTACTGCAGAATAGAAAGAAGGAAAATAAGGAAAAGCTAAATTCACAAAAATCTGTCACTATCTAATCATAGCTTAAATCTCAGGGGGTTTTGTGGAAAGTGTTCTGAGAATTGAACTTCAAGTATTGTAGCACCCAAGACTCTCCATTTTTGTATGGGTCTTTTTGTAAGATGGAGAACCTGTATCATACTGTTCTCTTAACCAAATATATATATGGTAAAGACCAATCTCATTATTATTTAATGGTTAACTTTTGGGATTTAATATGCTTTGGTGTTGGGATATCTCTGAAACTGTCACACTTCTTTAACACCAAATAAGCCAAAGTCATTAAGGTTTTTTAGATGTAGTGAAATGTTTCTTAGTTTCATTCTTTTAGTGCCATGTGTTAAAATCGCTGATTTTGTGCAATGAAAGAGATCAACAGGTACCAAATAGTGTGCATTAAAAACTGGCACAGTGAGTTAGGCATCTGACTCTTAGTTTCGGCTCAGGTCATGATCTCAGGGTCAAGCCCCACATGGGCTCTGCAATTAGCATGGTCTGCTTAAAACGTTCCCCCTCTGTCCCTCCCCTCTGCGTGCATACACGCTCTAATAAATAAATGTCCCTCCACCCTGCGTGCAAACACGCTCTAATAAGTAAATATTTAAAATCTTTTTTAAAAAAATTTTATTTATATATTTTACAGAGAGAGACACAGCGGTAGAGGGAACACGAGCAGGGAGAGCAGCAGAGGGAGAGTGAGAAGCAGGCTTCCCGCAGAGCAGGGAGCCTGATGCGTGACTCGATCCCAGGACCCCAGAATCATGACCCAAGCTGAAGGCAGACGCTTAATGACTGAGCCACTCAGGCCCCCTAGTAAGTAAATATTTAAAAAAAAAAAAACTAAAAGTCATATATAGTGCCTCCATTATGTTACTTAGATACTATATAGATCAGATCCTTCAGAACCACTATATATAGCATTCCCATCACTCCTAACTTACAATTCTTTAATAAAAGAATTTATTCACTTACTAAAGAATTTTCACATAGATATATTTAAATAATTAAATCCAGTATTGGTAACAATGATCCATTTCTGGTCTAAATCACAGTATCTGTTTCCTTTGGATTTTTTTATATTCTTATTAAAGCAACAAAGATTATATTTATTGTTGGGAAGTAATGCTAATTCAAAATACTTATTTTTTAGTTAAGTACTGATATAGTTAATTTGTATATTGAGATCCACAAAACGGAGGCCACCTCAGTGGCCTGGTCCACATGGTCACAAATCTAAATGTAAATTTGCTGGAGCTTACAGAAAACACCTGCCAGGGAAACCTAGCATATACCAACAACAATCCTTCAACTCAGCCTTAGCTACCTTACCTTACCCTAGAAAACAGGACCTGTTAGCCTTACAAGGAAATCCCCGACCTCCTAGCCAATCATGCTGCTACCATCTCACCGCTTCTAATGCTCTGTACAACTATCTCCGGTCCAAAATCCCCTGAGAAGAGTGTTCTACTGTTTGTTAGGTAGTCTGTTCCCCCAATCCATGGATTGTTTGTTTCCATTCAATAAAGGACATCAAACTTGTTACTGAATTGGTTTTCTCATTTGACACTACCTAATCCTCAAAATCCTTATATCTAGATGATTTATCCATGATTTTCAACCTAACTTCATTTCATTTGAAATTTTAAAAGAAAAGTTTTTATCTGTTTAGACCATTTGTAATTAGATATATTCTATTTCTGGCCATTAATTTTGAACTTCTATTTTCAAGGAAATACAATGCTACTTAAAATTAATTTTCATCACTATGTTTTATTCATTAAGATTTGTGAAAATATCCCCAAATTAAAAACTAATTGATAGCAAAGGCTTATTATTGTATTAAAATCTAATCTGGATTATACTGTTTGTATTGAAGGAAAAACCTACTGCTGGCTGTAAATTTTTCATTTTACAAGGATGTCGTATCTCATTTATCATTAGAAATCTGAGAATGTTGAGATATTGAAAATATTCAGTAATAAGCTTCAGGTTGATTTCATGTTTGGTTCTAGTTAACTTTTTTTTTTAAAACTGAGATAATTCACATACCATAAAATTCTTTTGAAGTGTACAATTCAGAGGGTTTTACTGTATCTGTAGAGTTCTGCAACCATCACCGTTATCTAATTTTAGCACATTTCATCATCTCCCCCCAAAAGACCCCATACTCATTTAGCAATCACTCCCCATTCTCCCTGCTGCTAGCTAGTCCCTGGCAGCCAGTCATCTCCTTTCTGTCTCGATGGATTTGCCTATTCTAGAGATTTCCTATAAATGGAATCAAACACGTGGCCTTTGTGTCTGGGTTTTTTCACTTAGCAGAATATTTTCAAGCTTCAAGATACATGTATTGTATTTTATTCTTTCTTACTAATACTATTCCATCATATGTGTATACCACGTTTTATTTATCCATTTATCAGCTGATAGACATTTAGTTCTTTCCACTTTTTAGCTAATTATGAATAATGTTACTCTGAAAAGTCATGTATATAAGTCTTTATATGAAAATGCTCAAATTTATTTTTAGCTCCAACATTTGTGCCTGGTTCATTATGTACCAAAAGCCATCTTAATTTAAGGTCAAAATGATGTTCTAAACATAAAGTAGTTCCCTAAACCACATTAACTTGTCTTGATCATAAAATGAGATTCTGAACTGGTAAAGTACAGAAAAGGGATAATTTAATTTTTATGCAAACAATATGAAATAACATTTGGTTGACTTGGGTTCTAAATTACCTATTCTAAGCAGCATATGTAAGCACAGATTCTGAATATAAAATCTGGACCACAGCATTTACAATTTAATTAAACTAATAAAATGGCATACAGTGTGTTAGAGCCAATATCCTTAGCAAGTTATAAAATTCCATAACAAAGTTACAAAGGTCTGAAAATACAGACTCAATAAACCTAAGTATACATAGCAATCTATGTTAACTATATTTATTCACAAGTACTTTAATTAATCCTGGTACTCAGGATTTTATAATTATGTGGCTTCACTGATATGTTCATATAACATATAAATATGTTCATATAACACTGATATGTTCATATAACTTTGACATACTTTCATTAGTTATTACTTACTTCATTGCCACTTTTATACTAATTTTCTTGATCCTTTAAATTTTTCTTGTGATTATGTCAATTCACGCAAGATCTGATAAGACTTCAGTATTCACTAAGGAGTTTTTGTTTTTTTTTTTTTTTTTTTTGAGATAGAGACAGTGAGAGAGAGCATGAGAGGGGAGAAGGTCAAGAGGGAGAAGCAGACTCCTCGCAGAGCCGGGAGCCTGATGTGGGACTCGATCCCAGAACTCCGGGATCACGACCCGAGCCGAAGGCCGTCGCTTAACCAACTGAGCCACTCAGGCGCCCCTCACTAAGGAGTTTTTAAAGCTCATCTTTTCAACATTTTTGTGTATTAATTTTTGAATGTCATTGTTTCTTTCAAATATAAAAACTTTTCAGCCCTTTATAAGACTGTAATATGAAAAACATCTTTCCTTCTTATCAGATAGAGACGTTTCAACCACTGTAATTCAAATAGCAAATGAATGAAAGTCAGTTTTAACTTTATTTGCAATTGTAAAGGGAGTTCTAACACTAGATATGTAAATATCGTTTTAAATTTTCAGCTAATCCAAGGCTGCCCTAAAGCATCAAATTCTTCTAGACCACGTTCCTTTTAATTTTACCCCTAACAAAATTGTGTAAAATTGTTAAGTTTGCTAGTGTAACTACAAGCAAACAAATAAACAGAAGGTCTAATCAACCAATGAACTTCATTGCCAAATAAAAATTTGGGATTACACCATAACTTGTCTCCAGGCACATATAATCTAGACTTTCATATATTAGCATTTATTTATATGTCATTATTTCTTGTATACAATCTTGACAGTGGCCAACATAAAAATATAGTGGCACTGTTATAAAACAAAGGTTTGATTTCAGATGAGAAAGTATGTATGTCTGTAGGGCAGGGAAAGGCATAAGTGGATTTTTCTAAGCAAAACTCCATTGCAACAAAAACCTCTGCAAAACAATTTTCCAGCCCCAAACGGTCACGCACTTATTTAAAGTTGGTGTTGGATACCATAAGCAATACTGCTGCAAAGGAAGAATTTAGAAAATTCCTTTCAGTCACGGGGTGGAATTTTACTTGGAATACTAAAAAATGCATAAGTAATTGAGGCAGCAAATATGTACTTGTTGCAGTATTAGGCAAATTAATATTGGCTAATAGTCAAAGGACCAAAAAATAATCAAACAGCTTAATGGTTGAGTGTAAGCTTTGAGGTGAGACTGCCTAGGTTTAAATCCTGACTATAAGTTAATAATTTTAAGACCTTGAGTGTTTCATCTATGTAATAGAGATGTGATAAGATAATGAAGTAAAAGATCCCACTCATAGTACTTCAAAAAGTAATTAACACTTATGAAGAAATGTATACAGTATTTTAATTTCATCTTTGTCTATTATTTTCATTTTGCAGTTCTTCCACCACATCGTATTTGCAAAGATATGTGATAAATAAGAATGATATAGTAAAACCTAAGTTACCAGAATGCTTAGGAAATAAGTTAATCTGAATAGGAAAGTCTTCTACAGGGTATGTTTACAGGTATAGTTAAAAATAAAATTAACGAATGGAATAAAACTATTTTCTAAAACTATCATGTATTTCCATGCATTCTTAATGAGTATACTGGTATTAATTAAACTTTTTTTAATGAATCACTACTGTTATGAATATAAATTATAACTGTATGTTAAAATTTCACAGTCCCCCCAAGGGTTACCAAGAATAAACCCCCTAGACTTTACCTAAAATTTTTTATCATGAAGTTCATGGATAGAATTCAGGGAGTAGGTGAACTTGGATAGGGGAAAAAATACATCTTTATTTTTACTAATCTCTATCTGAAATTTAGCATTTCCCTCAGTTTTGAATATAAGCACCAAACAACTATACCTATTGTCTGTATCACCACTAGGAATGAGATACTTTATATCATATTAGAACCATTGCTATGAATTTTATTTTATACATTTAGAAACATTATCCTTAAAAGAGTCCATGGCTTCACCAGATTGACAGTGTGGTCTGTCCCACAAAAGTTAAAAACTCTGACCTCGAATTTGTCCTAGTGTGCTGTACTTTGTTAATTAAGAGCATTAACATGTTCCATTATACTTTCATACTGAAGCTTGTTTATATTAGGGTAATACAAATTGGCTTATCTGGGACTTTTCTTTATGGATCTCCTGGATATTGTGAGTTCCCTTTGGGTAGGTAGGAATGTTTCCTACCACTCTTGTAACCTTGGCTTCTGAAAGAGCAAAACAGAGGGAGAAATAAGTCAAACAAAACTAGATTCAGAGAACACTGAAAGTAGAAATATAAAACATCCTACTCTCCTACTTTCTCAATTAAAAGGCAATATGAAACTCCACTTGTTAAATACCCTGAAATTAACTGCATGTGTTCAAATTCTACTTCTGCCACTTATTAACTATGTGATCTTGGAATTAGTAACTTAATCTCCCTATGCATCAATTTCTTTATTTGTAAAAGGAGATTAATAAGCACAGTACCTGACACATGATAAGTGTTGCATAAACATAACCTATATTTATGATTATTCTTACATAGGTTTCACATTATGGCCAGCTAATGTCTGACTGGTTACATTAATAACTTAGGTTTATACACCATTGTAATCTACAGTACCCTTTCACATACATTATGACATCTGAACCATACCATAACCTTATGAAAAAGGACAACTATTATTATGTATAATTCAAGTGTTGGAAGAACCTAAGATGGTAAGTAACCACAGAGTATCACACAAACGAGAATAGAGCAAGAACTCAAACGTGGTTTCACTCTCCACCCCAACTGCCTAATTCTGTGTTTCTACTATATTGGACTGGTTAAAACAGAAAACAAAGATTATTTTGGGGGAAGAGAAATAGGCTATGTGATGAGCACTCTAGTGTTCTGCTACTCACAGGACTGTCTTCTGACAAGAATAATCTGCAGCACTTGGGAGTTTGTTAAAACTGTAGAATCTCATGCTCCACCAAAGCTTACTAAATCAAAATCTGCATTCTGAACAAAATCCTTAGGTGATTCACATGGATACTAGTTTGAGAAGCACTGTTTCACTAATTGCTCTATGACACTCATTCTGGTCACTTAAACAGTATACATTAGCCCATCACAGACCTATTTTAGTTATTAGGTAATACTTTATTATAACAAGAACTTGCTGCTTTTCTTTTTTTAAGTATATTTTAAAAACAAGCTTATATTTCTATTTAATTCTTTTAAACATCCACTTCGTTAAGTTAGAAAGGAATGTTAGAAAACTTTATATAAGTTAGCACTTTACGGGCCCCTGGGTGGCGCAGTTGGTTGGGCGACTGCCTTCGGCTCACGTCATGATCCCGGAGTCCCGGGATCGAGTCCCACATCGGGCTCCCAGCTCCATGGGGAGTCCGCTTCTCACTCTGACCTTCTCCCTTCTCATGCTCTCTCTCACTCTCTCTCTTTCCTAATAAATAAATAAATAAAATCTTAAAAAAAAAAAGTTAGCACTTACCTTTATCCCTTCTGTTTACTTATTTTTGCCATTCTTTATTCCTTTTATTTATTTTTTAAAGATTTATTTGTTTATTTGACAGAGAGAGAGCACAAGTAGGTAGAGCAGCAGGCAGAGGGAGAAGCAGGCTATTCGCTGAGCAGGGAGCCGAGCGGGGACTCGATCCCAGGATTCTGGGATCATGAACCCCAGCCGAAGGCAGCCGCCTAACCGACTGAGCCACCCAGGCACCCTCTTTATTCCTTTTAAAATTAATGTGGTACTACCTTTTGCCTGAAGGATACACTAGAGAGCAAAACCACCCTCTCCATATTTTACACCGGGCAGATTAAAACAGGCCAATTCTACCCATTTCTCGCCCCCGCCCCCGCTTATTTCAGTTAAGTAATAAGTTTTTCTCATCCAAAACTCTGATCTCTTTGAGTTTTGCAATTTTGTGGATCTAGAAAATAAAGCAAAAGGAAGAAAAAGGTATTTAGCCTATTCCCGTATCTCAATCTTGGCGCACGGTGAGAGGCAAATAAATAGCCCGACCTTATCTCCCCATCCTTCATGTTAATTCGTAGTTGCATTTGATTTCTAGCCTGCTGTAATTCTGGGAAGGACTATATGGGTCCACTCTTTTCAGTACTGACCCTCTAAGTCAAAAATGCGCTATACTTCAGCACGTGAGAGCGCTGATCAGCGGTCCACCGGGTTCTATTTAAAATGACGGTTATCATTTTGAGGGGTGCCTCCTCCCACTGGTTAACCAGCCCACACGGGCAGGCAAGTAAATACCGCTCACCTGCTTCACCGAAAACTTCAAAAGCCCGGATCAACCAGGACTAAAGGTATCTAGTAATTAGACCGTGGTACCTCCCACCGCACATTCCTGATTGGGCGCGTGAAAGACGGATGTGTCGGCGCGCGCTCTAACCAGGCCGGGGAATTCCATTTCCTCTCCCTCCCACCAGCATGAGCATTCAGGGGCGGTGCTTCCAGGAGACTGCCCGCCCCAACTCGAGCCGGTGCCTATTGCATCTCGCGAGAACTTGAGGTTTTGGGGGCGGCCCCCATCAGGAAGAGCGCACAAAACTGCCCTTAAGTCATTGCAGAGCTATAGCTCCTGTTAGCGAGCCACGAGGTTATCGCGAGATCCGCCGCCTCAATACCAAGTGAGGAAATTGGGGGACGCTGCTGGGAGGGGCGTGGGTCTCGACCGCGCAGCTGCCGCTTCTATTACCTTCCTGCCATGGTCTCCTTCCGGTTCTCGATGCTTCTCTGACTCTGAGGGTTTCCGCTGCTCGTCCACCCTTCCCCCCCAGCCCATGACCCGCCTCCGGCCCCCGCCCTCCCAGTCCAATCTCCGATCTGTTTAGTAAGAAGGTGCTGTTCCGAAAAGAAGGAAAAGGGGGTAGCACAGATAACCTCGACCCTGGACGTAGGAAGCAAACCGTCCCCCTTCACCCTTAGATTCGTCCTGTGCTCGCGACGGCGGCGTTGGCGGACTGATACGCGGCGGTGAAGAGGCAGGAGGAGGGGGGAGGGGCGGAGCGTGGCAGCTGGCAGTAGTTCCGTCAGAGCGGACATCTTGTGGCTGTGTCGTGCGCGTGAGCCCCGTAGGGCCGGGGAGGCACCAGCTGCCGCGCGGGGAGGAGGCCGAGGCCGCAGCTTGAGGGAGGCCCCGGCCCCTCTGTACGCGTGGGTGTGGACGGCTAGGGGAAGGGAAGGGGGGCCGGCCCATTGGCCGGCCGGGTAAGAGGGGAAATACAGGCCTGGATGGCTTAGTGACCAGCCTGTTGGGTGGGGTAGGGTGGGAAGGCTCGGGAAGCCAGGGCCTCTCCTGTTTAAGGGGGTGGGGGAATGGGCGCGTCCTCGCGCCTAAGCCGGAGCCTCAGGGGCCGCACGGGCGCGTGGTGGCGGTGGCTGGGCGGGCGCGTGCGGGAGCGCGCTGGAAGGCGGAGTGTACGGTGGCGTCAGGGGCCGACATAGAATAGCTCTAGTTGCGGGGACAGCAACATACATCAAGTCTCTTCTCTATTATTTCCTTCCCCTCCCTGGCCGCACCTTTGAGCAGAAACCGAAAGAAGCCCGGCGTCAGTCCGGAGTCTCCTGTTTCCCCCTCCCCCCTAGCCTTTCTTTGCCCTAGTGACGCCGGCATAGCGCCGACTAGGCCCCGGCTCCTCCTCTGCTGGGCTCCGGACCCTGCCCCGCACCCACCCCTTTCTCCTACGCCTCTTCCTCTCCCACCCGGGTCTCTTCCTTTCGAGAGGCCGGGAAGTCAAACTTGTAGCCGCCCCTCTGCTCTTCCCGTCACCCTCGCCGCCTTTTCGGGCCGAAGCACGGCATAGAGGCTGTTGGTGGCTTTGCCACGCCACCCCACCCACCCCGGATCGCGACCGTTTTAAGGGACCTGGATTCATCAGGGTCTCTCCGGGGCCCGTGCGAGTGCTGATCTGCTCCGTTTTTGCAAAAGGCGCCTGTGTCTGGCAGAGCCGGTGTGAGACGAAGAGACAATCCTTCCCTGCCGCCCGGATAATCAAGAGTTTTGGCCGGACCTTTGAGCACACACCGAGAGAGTGAGGAGCCAGACGAAAAGCACAGACTATGGCGCTGAAACGGATTAATAAGGTAACCCGTGGGGCTGAAGGGAATGGGGTCGTGAGAGGAAAGGAAGGCTCGGTTTCGGAGGAAAGCGTGGGGGTGGGGAGGAAGTATAATTATGAAAACGTCTCTCCTTGGGTCACTTCTGTTGGGGGATGGGAAACGCAGATGTACTTTAAAGAAATGACTCTTAAAGCTAGCAACAGAACACTTGTGGCAAACGAGGTGTTATCTTGAGTGTGTTTCACTGGAATCGGTGCAAAGTAGGGGTGGGGGAGAATGATTTCAGGCGCTTCGGTTCTGCTTCTAAAAGATTTAGTCTTGTTTGAGGGTCAAATTTGCCGAGAACGCTCCAGCAGATGTCATGGCGCTCCCTATTCTCGGTGCTTAAAAACTTCAGTTGTAAGAGCAAGGCTCTTGGATTTTCTAGGGGGAAGAATCATGAGAAACTCATAGGGGAGAACATCATTGAAATTTGTCGGGTCCCGAACTTAATTGGGGGTCGTTGTAGAAGTCTCTTGGCGGCTGAAGAGTAGTGAATGAGCCTAGTCAAACTTCATCGACTCTGGGCAGGTTACACAAGAATAAGTGGGGTTGGGAGGAGAGGGGCTGACACTATGTTACCACTTCCTGTGTTTTGTAGTTCAGACTTCTCACCTCAAGGTTTTTTATCAGAGAGACACTGGGAACTGATGTAAAAGGCTTCTGGAAGCTCCCTTCTTTTTGGGGGGAGGGAGGACTAGGGGTGTGATGGCAGGAAGGGAAGGTTCAGTGTACCTGTTTTTGCCTCATCTCATTTAGTAACACTCGGAGAAGATTGTTTCGCTTAAAACGTGGTTTGATACTAAACTATCGCTAGAAGTTGAAAAATAGGATTTTTCGAGGCTCGAAGTAGGGGGGTGAGCGGAACCTCCACCTCCGGTGGTTTAGTCTCATTTTCTTGCTCTAACTTCTATCCCGCATTTTAAGATGGCGGCTGCTTTAACTGGTTCAGGCTTTTTCCGGCATCTCCTTTCGTAATAATATGAAATAATATTCTTGTTAAATGTTAACTTTGACATCAGATTGTACCCACCTCTTAAGACGTCCTGTTCAAGACTTTATATTCAAACTCTGAGACTGTATTTCCCTTTTTTGTAACTTGTGTATGTATGGTGTGTTTGGTTCTTGCACAATCGAGGAGGGTGGAGTATTTACAGCTAACTTGAAAAAAATGTCATGGAATAAATTCAGCCTTACTAAACTTAGGGGACAGAGGAGGTTGTGGGTTAGAAACTTCGGTTTGGATGGATTACTTTTTAAAAAAGGGTTCTACGTGGAAGGAATAGCAAGGACTTGGCTTTACTAAGTAGACCTGATGCTGCTTAATTTTATTTAATACGTGAAACTTTTGAGTGTATTTGACCAAACTGGTATTATGAAAGATGATGGTTCAGATCTTCAGGCAATGTATTGAAGCTGAAATCTTGAATTTTGATTTAGTCCATCTTTGCATTGTCATTGTGCATTTATGTGAAATATAAACTTAAATCTTTGTTTTTGAGAGAATGGAAAAGAGGAAAAAATTTTTAGGAGTTAAGATTTAAAGTCAAAAGGATTAAGCATCTCTGACCACTTCTGAGGCCAGCAATACATTGGAGAAGCATAGTCCTATTTTACAGCATAGTTAATACAAAGAATATAACGTTTAGTACAAATCAATATCTTTAAAATCTTGAGTTCAGGTTACTGAGATGTGAAATCTCAAATCCGTAGCTTTTTATGCGTGTGGAACAGAACACTTTAAAGGAGGGTCTCATTGATTTTTTTTCTTTTACAGGTGATACCCAGCTGCTGTGACACCACTTAATGATTTAAAAGCTCTAGAGAGGCAATAAATATAATAGTTAAGAACATGAATTTTGGGGTAGAAATGCTCCAGTTAGAGTTCTAGTATGGACAAGTTATTTGTATGCCTCTATAAAACAAATACTTGTTATGTATGAGCAATAGTTGAATGCCTAGTATGTTCTAGACACTAGGGATGCAGCAGTGAGCAAAAACAGGTTTAGGTTTCTAGATTTTGTTTATTATTTTAGGATTAAAGAGGTTAATGTGTGGCTTTGAACAGGCCCCTGGCACTTGGCACTCAGATTATTATTACTGCCATTTAATATCACTATTTTTAATATTCAGAAACTTTAAAGGACATTCCTGGTTTAGTTGTTTTCATTAGTACCAGAATGACTTCTGTTGTAAATATTTTGAAGGTACGCATAATATAGAAACTAGACATAATACTTTCCAAATTGGAAGAAACGGTGTTTATGTGGAACGGTTAATTCAACCTATAGAAAGTTTTTGAAAGGCATATGGCTTGGTGCTTAGAATCACATGATGAGACTTGGGAAAAAAAAAGAAATCCAAGATCCAAATAGAATTTTAGTGAGTAGATAATAGGAGATGACTCTTTTAGGGTCCTCTGTTCTAGAAAATACGAGGTCAAGTAGGCACTGATGCTAGTATGGTATTTCTTGTGTCGTGTACATGTTTGTTTTGAATTTACTGTCTGAAGCCCCCAAATTCCAAATATTAAGATACCTGTATTCCTTGCTGATAATTTATTGAAATGCTTATCGTTGAGATATTTTTAGCCATTAGTTTATTTGATCAAGCCTTTGGATTTGTTTTTTTCTAAAACTACGTTACAGTATTTTGAGTATTTCTTAGGTCACGCAGTCTTATCATATAATCTTACTTGGTTTTCTTCTGTATTATTTAATAAGCTGTAGTATGGTTTTATAGGGCTATTTATTAACATCAGGAATCAAAAATGGAAACTCCCAAGTTGATTAGTGGTGTTTGAGGACCATAGACGTTTTACTACTTCTATTAAAATAACTACAGTGCTTGTGTTTTGGGGACTTTTAAAAACAACTACATAAAATATGTGAGCCGAGCCTAGAAGAATAATGTTTTGAGTGTATGTGATGTGTCAGAACTATGTGAGACACCTGTATTAACTCATTTAATATCACATCAACTCAAGGAAGTAGTACAATTAAATTGTTATTCCCATTTTGAGATTAGAAACCTGAGGCACAGAAAGGCAGAACTGGGATTAGAACCTGGACAGTACGGCTCCACAATGTGTTTTAACTGTTATGTCATCCTTTATGTTTTTGGTAATCAAAAAGGTTTTCTTTTGCATTATTGTACTGCTAATAGTAGCTAGGACTCAGCATTTGCTCTGTACCCAGCACTGTTCCTAAGCCCTTTATAAGAATCAATTCATTTAATCCTCACAACAGTTCTCTTAAGATAGAGGCACTTTATCTTTCAATATGATACATAAGGAAATAGGCACAGAGAGGTTAAGTTCTTTATCCAGTCACACAGCTAGTAAGAGACTGAGATTCAGATCAGATAATCTACCTCAATAGCTTAAGCTCTTAAACTTCATGCTGTTCTGCTATTTCAAACCATTTCTATTTCTATTTTATCAAATGAATGTCATTTTGGTCTTGCTACCTGGAATAAGCTGTTGCTCTCCTCTCCCAGGCCATATTTAAATAATTGGGATTTGACTTTACTCTTACACCCAGGTTATAGCTAATTTGTGAACTAAGCTTTCAAAACCCAAGTTTTGAAAGCAGGAGTGAGTTTCTTTTTGATTAGTCTCTTCAAGGACTATGGGAACTACTATGTGCCAACTAATTGCTAGGGGTATCTTAAAATACACTTGTCCCCAAAGACCCTGTAGGCCAGATACATGGTTTTGCAGGTGTTTCTTTAAGATCCCCAAGGTGCTTCTGTAGCCAGCTAAATTTGTGGGACAGTTGTGTGACTCATGGATGCTGATCATGGTGACTTTAGTGTTTAATTTTACTAAGAGTGACTTACTTTGACATTGCTTCCATCATCCTGCTCATCTGCAGTATTCTAGTTGTCATTACTCCTACACATATAAAGTTAAATACTTTTACTAGCACTAGGGGAAAAACTATTTCTAAGGTATGTGTTGTTAGGTTTTATGTTATTTAACTCAAGGATACAGTACCCCTTGTTAGTCTAAGGTACAATCAATTCTTGAAGATTTTCCAGATTCTTTAGACTATAATGATCCTTTTCCAGTAAAGAAGATACTAGGTTCCTACTACCGACATAAAAGTTTTCAGATTAAAATCTCAAATCTTTGATTGGGTTTTGCATTCTATAGAATATGTTATGGTTTGTGGATTTTGACACGAGTTGCATTTATATATCAGGATATCGAGCCAGAGATATTAAAGAATATAGAACATGGGAACTTAGCATATTTATGGAGTCATTTTCTCTGGGATCAGGCATAATTTTGAAATGTCCCGTAGGTGATTCTGAGGCCTCCCTCTGGTTAAGATCCACAGACCTAGGGATAATCATTTAATCAATACTTACTGAGGTTTTACTCTGTTTGGCACAGTACTCTAGTCCCAGGAGATAAAAAAAATGAGGAAGCCTTGTCATTACCCATGAGAATCTCTGGTTTGAGTGGAAGAAACAAGCATATAAACACACAAATAGGTGTTTGTCACCTTGTGCAACTTACCTTTTAAGAACATAAACCAAGTATGAGAAACACCTGTTGAAAAGAACAGGAAATCTTTATTCATATATCAAATTTACCCATCGTTAAAGATAGATTATCTGAATATTTTACCTATACTACATTTCGTCATTTCAGGGTGGTTTGTCTAACTATAGTTCATTCTCAGTGTCAGAATTTTGAAATTAGCAAAGTTACAGGATTTTCATTCTTCAACTGGAAAATTTTGTATTCTTTTTGGCTTTGCTATGGTAGCAATGATCTTATTTGAAAATCGAACGGTGTAATTAAGAACAGATGAATTTACTGAATAACTTATTAGCCAAGTTAACCTTGGTATGTGAGTGTCTTGGAACTACCCACTGCCTTTGGGGAAGGGAAAAATTCAATGAAGTGTTTCATACTTGCTCTTAAACATGTGATTTTTTTCTCCAATGATAACTTTCAACATAATCTTGTTTCATCCAGACTTTCAACTTTTCATAGCTGGATTTGTCATATTTGGCCTTGTAGGTTTCAGTTGTGAATCAGTACTTGGTTACTTGTTCATTTTTAGGTTTGAGGACTTGTTCACATTCATCCTAGCCTTGTTATCATTTCAAAGCTAATGTATAATTGGATGTTTTCCACCACGGGACTGCTGTTAATTGTGTTTTTTATATCTATGAAATGTCTTGTGTGCTTTTATGTATCAAAGCTGAGAACCTAAATTTGGCTTTCTGTTTTTGCTCATTTAGATAGTGCTTACAGAAGAATAGGTTTGAATAGTTTTAAATGACTTAAGTGGTGATCTAAAGAAAGAAAATTGTAGTATTATTCAACCTAATCTTTATATCTTGTCTAATTAGACAAACAAGCACACTGTCTAACCTATAATTACAACTAAACAGGAAATTACTATAGTGTCAGTGATACAATGAGAAATGGTTTGTAGCCCCTACCTACCTGTTAATCCTTAAGGTAAATTTTCAGGATTTCTCAAATTCTAAATTCTAAGCTATAATGATTTTAAAATGACTATTCTTTTTTATTCCTGAGTCTACAGCTCAATGAAATTGTTCAGATCCCAAAATATTTTGCTAAGCTTCCTTCTTAAATAACTTATGGTAAAGATAACATCTCTGAAATGTTTGCTGGTTCCTTCCTTACCATTTGTGTCTACACATGGTATGTAGAAATTTCAGAGCATTAAATGTAATAAGAAAATTTTTTACTTCATGATAAACCTGATCTTTATAAGAACAGTTAGAGTACTTCTCATCTGCCTAATTAGGCAATTAATTGTACTGCATTTTGTCCTATCATTGGTCTGAATATGTACCTTTATATTTTGCTAGGTTGTAAAGGCTCCTTGAGGGTGATTCTTACCTCGAAATTTCTTATAAAGGCACTCTTCTTGCCTTCCACCTCATGACCTCATCTCAGCCAGCCCCCAAGGTAGTATTTTCGGTGGCTCAGTGTAGGTTTTAAGAGCCAAGGGCTGTCTTTATGACACTGGTTCACATAGTTACACACATCTTTAAGTCAAAAAGTTTTTAAAAGAAATGGACTCTTTACTACAAGAAATTCCCTTTCAGTAATGGCATGAACTTCTGAGTTTCCCAAAAGTGATGATGGGAATTGTTTCTATGCTACTACTGTCATTGTGACCTTTGTGTGATAATGTGCAAGATGAATGGTGGAGTATGGGATAACAAATGATTGTGAACATGGTGGTGATAATTCCTGTACTCAGGGATGGAACCTGTGAACTTGGCATTACCATAGGAATCATCTTTGTTTTCATAAATGCTCACTTTGGTTATGTTAATCTAACATAAGTAAAGGCTATCATTGGAAGAACATTTAGCAGAATGCTTAAATGGTTACTCCTATAGGCATTAAAACTTACTGGACACTGACATGGCTGCTGTGTAGCTTCATCATTCATAAATAGTTCTTATATTTCCAATTTATAAGTTCTTTAAAGGTGGAGACCATTTTTTGTATGTCCCTATCACTTCTGTATACCTTTGTGTTTTAGTACCTTGGCTTCCTGTTCTTCATAGTCTATGGTTTGTCCTTTCACTTCTTTGAAATGAGTAACATGTAATGAGAGAAGCAAGAAGCAAATATTTAGCAGTATGTTTAGACTTCTAAGCCAGTGTCTCAGCCCTTTCATGATTTACTTCTCACAGTCAACTGTCAAAGAGATCCTATGTGCTGTAACGATCAAAGCAAAGATCTTTCTCAAGTTAAACTGTAGGCTTTTTCTTATGAGTCCCAGAAAAAGAATAGTCAAATTCCTTACTGTTTAATTATGTACATCCAGATAAGAGCACTCAGTGGCTTAAGCTTATAGAGAGATTTGCTTGACTCCTTATGAGTCTGTTTAGGCTTTTAAATGGGAAGGAGAAGCGTATTTCTAAGTGAGAAAAGGCCTGGATTCTCATGCTAGCCAGATGTGCAGGAAGGTTTTAGAAGAAGCGTTTCACAGGAAGATGATCCAAAAAGAAAATACCCTCCAGGAGAACACACCATGGCAAAAAGATGTCTAACTTTGGTGAGGTTTGGTTTTATTATGTCCTTGTATGTCCTTAGTCAATTTTATTGTCCCTTCACTGTGAGTAGAGCCATTAGCAACTCCTAGTATGTGCCAGTCTCCCTGTCAGCCTATTTGCTATTTTAGTGGTCTTAATAGTTGGCCAAGAGCCCACCTTAGTAATGCTGTTCTTGGGGAAAGGGATGGTCAACCGTTTGAAGACTTTATAGGTACTGTATGTGAGCCGTTCTCTTTGGCCCTTGCCACTGTCCCTCTCTACTAGGAAACAAAGAGCTAATGGTTTCACTTCATATAATTTTACAAATTGTTTTTGTCCCTAAAGCATATGAAAATTTAGGGCTTAAAGTCATTTTATAAAGTTAAAACCGTAGACAAAATTACTTGAGAACATTCTTTGAGTAGGTGCTTCATTGAAAATTGATCTTAAGTTCAGTGAATACACATTGAGTAGAATAGAGATTTGAGTTGGTACAGTTGAAATTTTTTTCTTCAGTTTGCCAAATGCCATATCAAATTTTTAAGCTACATCTTTGAGGTAAGGACACCCTTTTGAAAAAGCAGCCATTGGAAATCCATCTCTAGACCTCTAATTTTCAGGTGTCTAGTAGATACACCAAAGTGTAGTATGTTCTGATGTAAAGTAAAAATAAGGCCTATTTCCGTAAGATTGTTTTAACGGTAAGATACTTGTCATTTAAGATCTTTTATCATCCTTAGTGACTTAGTTCTCATGTTCTTCTCTCACCTGAATCACTGCTATAGCTTCCTAATGTTATCTACTTCTCTGTCTTTTGTATTTGGGATTCCTACAATATGGGGTTGAGTCTTTGATACCCCACAAGTTAAAATTTTGTGCAAGTATATGTATTTGGGGGGATAGAAGGTCAGTAGTTAATCAGTCTTAGAAGTCTTTATAGTGTTAGGAGCCAACGTTCTGAATAGTATACATATATAGAGAGATACAGATACAGGTCTTTGTATAGATTCATAGTTTTTTTATCTCTTAAAATTTGAAGACCTGCAAAACAATGCTGTATGTGAAAAGATACATACCTAGTGTGTAAAATGTGGAGAAATAGTGGAAGTCAAATTTGGGATAATCTGTTACCTCCTGTGGGGGAAAGAGAATAGAATTTGAGGAGTATGTGAGGGATCATCAATTATATCTGCAACTTTTTTTTTTTTTTTTTTTTTTTTAATATGGAAGAAGTGTAGTAAAAATGTTAAGCTTTGCTTAACTAATAGGTTGGGCACGCAGATTTATGGGTACTTTTAGGATATGACCTAGTAAGTTAAAAAATTCAAAGAATCCCTCCTAGTATACTAGTTGCCAGTACACTTAAAGAAATAATAACCAAATTTGAATTGTCTTATTCCTGCTTAAAAACTATCCATGATTCAGGGCGCCTGGGTGGCTTAGTTGAGCATCTGACTCTTGGGTTTCAGCTTAGGTCATGATCTCACTCATGAGTTGTGAGATTGAGCCCCACGTAGGGGGCCCTCTGCATGGTCCCCCAATGTGCTTGCTCTCTCAGACAAGTAAGTAAATCTTTAAAACAATAAAACTATCCATGTTTCCCATTGCCTTTGGGATAGTCTGACATTCAAAGCTCATGGAAGATCGAGTTGTGGTTAACCTTTCTGGCCACATGCACTACTTCCTTACCTGTACCCTGTTGTGTTTCTGGTATGTAAGACTATGAGCAAATTTTTACAGCCTGTGTTCTTTCACACCTCAACTTCGAATGAGTTTCTCTGGATGCTTATTCCTCTCCATCAAGACCCAGCTCAGTTGTCACTCTTTTAAACCCAGGCAAGGTTAGTGGTTAACTTTAAGATTCACAAAGCATTTGAATGCCTTTATTTTAAGCACTTAAGTTGTCGAAATTAGTTTTTCATTTTTGCATTGTGCCTACTTTATATTAGTTCAGTCTGTTAGGAAAGTCATTTATGTTTTATCTTGGTATTATTCAGACTTAACCTCCTGGACACCAAAAATACAGTCTTCTTATAAGTAAATAAATGTTTCGATGATGAAACTTTAATAGCAGATATTACACTTTTCATTTAGAAATGGATTTAAATTAACCTCCGGTTTCTGTGATGAGATTAAAAGTTGCTAGACAGGACACATGACCACTCCCTCTAGCTTAGTTGTAAGACTGCTTCATTTAGATTTCTTTTACATGTTTTTGAAAAAAACAAGTCTTGAGCATTACATTGTGCTTTTAGTGGATAAAGTCTATATGGGTCCCATAGCTCTCTCCTTAGAATGGGTCTCCTCACTCTTTGGGGATTTTTTTCCCCTTTGGATTTATTAGAAGGAAATTGGAGTGGTTAACGATCAAAGGAAATAGCTATAGGAACCCAGAACAAGCTACAACCTCAGGGACTAAAATTGCATGTATATATGCCAAGTCAGCTCTTATTATCTTTGCTGTTAAATGTGGTCTCTTTTTCTTTGGATTCACCATGTAATTTCAGGGCACATGGCTGCCAACAGCTCTAGGTCACATCCATACAGCTTCTGATTTAGAGAAGGAAGAAGTGATCCAGCTTCAATTTGAAAAACCAGGCAGAGATGGGTGGACTTGATTAGGTCAGGTCCTGGCTTGGGTTACTTTACAGCCCTTTGAGCTAATCACAGGCTGAAGGAACAAAATTCTGTGATTAGCCCCGTCTGAGTAATGGGTGATTATGAGCCACCGTTAACCAAACACTACAATCACGTTTGGAGGGAAAAACATTTTCGTGAAAGCAGGGTAAGATACTTATTGAGTAGAAAAAATGTTGTATATATAGAAGAACGTCTAAGATGACTTGTTAGTATGCTTTCTCTCATATTTTTTCCTTGCTAAGATATTATTCTGTAATCTCATTTGCTTATGCTGTGGGCATAATGTCATGAGAATTACTTGTTGTCCTAGAGATGAGTGCTGGTACATGATTTAAAAGACCTGTTTTGATCCTTAAAATAAGTTAGGTCATTTTTTTCAGTGTTGCATTTAAAGTAGATTTTAGTACGTAAGGTAATTGGCCTAATTCTAGATCTTTAATTATTACTTTAGAGTTGTCTTGGTCATGGAGAACTTGAAAAATAAGGCACTAAGAAATTATTTGAGAATAAGATTCTGAAATTATGGGAGGGAAAAGCTGAAATTAGACCTTCACTGTAGAGTAATAATGCCAGCATATAAAGGCTTAATGATTTATAAATATTGTGCCTAAAAACTTGTTTCTTCTATAAGAAATATTTTCTTACATTCTTCATAATTAAAATGTAATTTTCAAATTGATGTTGATGTATTTTAGATTAACTATAGATTCCTGCAGTTGTATTTATAATGAAGTTGTTTCAAGGTCACTTGGGTATTTTGTTAGATCAACTATCATTAGATTGGTTTTTATTTTGAAATAACTAGATTTTTTTTCAGATTTAAATAAGTACGTAATTTGGGATAGATCACTGTAAGAACCTAGAAGGTAAATCTTTGTGGAAAAAAGAGGGAGGGTGGCTTGGAACAGGTAAGTTTTGGAGGGGTTTTTGGTGGTTTTTTTGAACCTTTATGTTCCTGAAGGAAAGGGGATTCAACTGCATAAGATAACTTTTGGTATCTTTTTTTTGATGGCCCAATTAAAAGAACTTGTTATATAAGCTCTGGAACATGGGAGAATTCTCTATTCATATCAGTTAAACTAGACAGCTTGATTCTCATGTACAGTAAAATTTTTATGCCTTGAGATGGTGTTGAAGTTAGATTCTCATAATAAAAGTGGCTGATTATGGGATATAAATACCATACGAAAACTTATCTGGCCTATGAAAAAGTAATTTGCTTGATAATGGAAAATCAGTTCAAGTTACAAGTATATTTCTATTTTTACTCAAAAAGGTATAGTTTTCAAAACTTACGTGGTTCAAAATCATTTGATATTTTGTAAGGGTGTTTGTTTTTATTTTTAACCCAAAATCGTACATAGTTTCTTTTCACCATTTGTTTAACTTCCAGTCAAGAGTTTCTGTAATTCCTATTGTTCAGGATCAAAAGTGGTTGGAATGAATTTTCTCCCATTTTTACATGTGCTGAACATGTGAAGGTGTATTTACAAAGGCAAGCAGAAATTATCTGATCTTCCATTATCCTAAGATTGTGAATCCTGAGATGTCTGGATGTTTTGATAGTCTTAAAAGTAAAGGTGGTACAAGTTTTCAGAAGCAAGTTAGCAGAGTGTATCAGAGCAAACCCTCCACCCCAGTTTTATTGAAATATAATTGACTTGTAATGTTTTTAGTTTTAGATATACAACATAATGTTCTGATAGGGGCAATTCTTCTGCATTGATTTTTTTTTTTTTTTTTAATGGAGCAAATCTAGATTGATCACTCCCAACAATTGGCTATATCCTAAAGTGCATTTTGACCATTATAATAGAGGCAGATATTTGCTCTAGTTATCTTCCTTCAGCATTGTGTATTCCCTGTCTTTTTTTAGAAGCCTATTGCCTCATGGGTCTATAAATTCCTATAAAGATGTATATATATGTATATATAGATAAAGTTATATCATCTTAAAAAAAACAGTAAAGAAACAACTATATTTTCTTCCTGCGTTATCTATATGTGTTACATACAAGTCATGGAAGAGCTTAAGTATATATTTGTAAATACAAGGTGAGATGAAATTTTGGAAACTGCAGGTTTTACTATGAGTAAACTTCAGGTTCTTCCAGAGTTGTAATTTTACTCAACATTGTATAAAAGACATGGTTGAGTTGTAGGAATAAGATCAAACCAAAAAGGATACCAGCCTAGCCCCATGAGAGATTTTTCAAGTGGAAAATGAGGTCTGTGGATAGTGTGGTTCTGAAATAACAGGATTTAAGATGGTAGAAACTCTGAGATGTCCAGAAAGTTCAGTAGACAACATAAATATTGAGAACTGCTTTGTCTAGGTTTTTAAGCCATGAAACTATCTGATAGAACTTTTTCGGTTCGGACAGCTTTTGTTGGTGTAACAAAAATTTTCATATTTATGCCTACTATGTCCCAGGATCTGGATCATGCCTACTTAATGCTTTCTCTCTTTTACTAGAATGTATTAATGTGAACTGTGATTGTATGTTCCTTAAAGAAAATAAACAGTTGACTTTCTTTACTTGTATATGTTTTTTATTATGATTACATGACCTATCATTTTCTGTTTTGGTGTAGGAACTTAGTGATTTGGCCCGTGACCCTCCAGCACAATGTTCTGCAGGTCCAGTTGGGGATGATAGTAAGTAACTCTCAAGTTGATTTTAATGGCTAATTTCAAAAAAGCTTGTACATTTTTAGATAACAACAGTTTGTTTTGTTTTTCCCTAGTGTTTCATTGGCAAGCCACAATTATGGGACCTGTAAGTATTAAGAATTAAAACATTCTGCTTTTAATTAAAAATCCAGCTTGACTAAGTTGTATTTGATTTAGTCTTACATTTATTTTATTACATTGTAGTAATGTTTTGGAATTGCCATAGTTGTACTAGTTTTGAAAGACCTAACAATTTAATGAATTAGTAATTTGTTACATGTCCTGTGTATCTGTCCCTATATTCAGGTTCTAGAATATAGTCATCACTGACCTATCAGATATTTTTTCACTTTATCCTAGTTTTCTTTCATAGTAATGTAAAGCAATGTCACAGAGTTTCCCTTTACTTATAGAGCCAATTAATTTACTGGCTCTACCATGGTTTTAGTCAAAGATCTTACTCCTGTTGCTGCTGAAATAAGTTTTTATTATATAATTTTGATACTTGATTCTTTATAGAACCTTAGTTTTTTACAAAATTTAAATATTTTTAGGTAGAAAGTGATATTTTGAATACAGCAAAATTCCTTTCTATCCTGGGTAGATAAGAAACTGTATATGCTGGATAATTGAATATTCAGAATTATGGATACCATCTAAGAATTTCACAGAATTAGAGCGCAATAAAACAACCTGGGGTAAGACTGTATCTTGCACAATACTTAATATTTTTTTGACTTGGAAGGCACTTTAGGATTTCTACTCTAAGTTATATGTATGTCTTAATCGGCTTCCCCCTATTTGGTGGTTTAATCTCAACATAAATGTCAATAATGTACCTGGTGAGATGGTGGTCAATAGATGTCTATCATTCTTAAAGGAGAAATGCTCTTGGAAAAGTTAGTAAGTTTTTATTCCATAGTTCTGATTTTGATAACTGTAATCTTCCCTGTGATCTCTACTGTGTGCCAGCCATTAAGGATAGACATGGTCTCTCTCATTCTTTAAGGAACTTATTTATTGGGAGAGACAGGCAGTTAAAACAGGTGTGATAATGTGCGAAGAAAGTGATACATAAGTGCTTAGTGGGAGAAATTTTATGGGAGAAATCCATGGGAGGAATGATTGAGTTAGAGTAACTATAATGTTAGGACCTAAAGGTAAGGAGATTGTGAATCAAAGTTAAACTTGGTGTGAGGGTAGTTGGGGGATGTTTAGCTTCTTAATTTGAAATCTATCTGTACTCTCCTAATATAAGAAACTATTCAGAGTTAGAATTCTTCACTTTGAATTATCTCAAGGACTGTTTTTACTGTTGTAAATCTTTCTTTGCTTTAAGAATGTTTCCTTTTATTTGGTAACAGAATTGTGATTTATTTATTTTAAATGCACATAGGTAACGCAGTGTAACTTTTACCCAATTTGGATCACAGAACATTTTAAAAGTTGGCAATCTTCACATAAAAAGCCAGACTAGACCTTCATTCCACAGCAGTAATGGCTTAGGATGGAGTAGCAGCTACCTCCCTTTTTTATATGGAGTTTGTGTCTCACACTATTCCTGTCCACTTCATTTTGCCTACTTAGATTTTGTAGGCACTTGCATTTGTAATTTCTAGAACTTTCTCATTATAGATAACCAATTTTCAAAGAGTACTCAAAAAAATATCTTAAAATTTCTACCAAATAAAAGCTCATCTTTGATCCAGACGGTGCTTTAAGATGACCTCATTATAAAAATTAGTTGTAAGTATTAATAAAGCACTAAAGAGTTGGTAATCAAGACTTCTAATTGTATGGTGTGCATAATAAACCAACTCTTTGCAGTCAGTGTGATGTTTTTCTGCTGGACTTTGAGACCTTACTGTTTATTGAACTGTCTTTCCAAAAGGTAAGGAATATACTTAGAATAAATGAAAGTGAAGTGTGAGTAGTTGATGCTAGTAATTTTCCAGAGAATAAAAGAAGATTGCTTATCTTGACCTTTTTGTAGCTGTTCACTTGATTTGCTTTCTTTTTCAAAAAACATTTTTCACTTTTTCATACCTATTTCAGATTATGGCTATTTCCTGTGAATTTTCTTCAGCCACCTTCTAATGTATATTAATGACAGCTTTGCTTTTAAAAACAAATACTTGATTAACAGAACTATTTAAATATTCCCTGATTGGGACACCTGGGTGGCTCAGTCAGTCAGGTGTCTGCCTTCGGCTCAGGTCGTAATCCCAAAGTCCTGGGAATGAGTCCCATATCCAGCTCCTTGTTCCTTTGGGAGCCTGCTTCTCTCCCTCTACCTGCTGTTGCCCCCGCTTATGCGCGCACTCTGACAAGTAAAAATCTTTTTAAAAAATAAATATTCCCTGATTAACAAAAGCAAAAACTATATTTAAGTAAGCACATTGGTTTAGATGCCAATTTGCACCCTGATTAACAAAAGCAAAAACTATATTTAAATAAGTACTTGTTTAGATGCCAATTTGCAAATAGTTGATAGTTATCCTTGTAGAGCTGCCAGTGAAATAAATCATTCTTTGGCTTTTGATTGCATTTTTGTGATAAAACATTACAGTTCGATTAAATAAGTAATTACTGTATCTTAGTGTGTGATATGAGCTAAAACATAGGGCCATTGGTATAACAATCCATGTATTTGCAGATTTGCTGAAAAAATAAATTGTGACAAAAGTACTTTTGCTTTGGAGTACTTCTTGGGTCAGTAAAAGTGATTGACAGTGCCACATAACTAAAGGTTCCTGACTAAGGAGTGGAACATCTAATTTAAGTTTTAGTAGAGTTAATTCTTGAATTTTAGCATTTTGTAGTCTGGAAATGTTCTTGATCATTAAATTTATGAGGCAGAATGCTTCTTTCTAATAACTATTTGAATTAGCTTATTCTTTCTGAAGGTGGGATTTTGGAAGCACAAATACTAATAAAACCTTTGAAGGAATTGACAGAGCATTGCTGGTTGTGTGGTTTTTAAACTTTGGTGGTTTTTAAGTTTTTGTTTTTTTGGTATTAAGGGCAGTTCCCGTTAACAATTGATGCAGTTAGGAGAAATTAACTCCTTATCTGATATTTTATGCACTTAGTTTTTCTTTAATTGGAAATGGAACTGGCAGAAAGATTTTTAAAGTTATTTGGAGAACCACCACACTGACTTCCACCCTAATCTTTGATACAGTCATGGAAGAAGGTACCATTTTTGGTAATATAACGTAACCTTTGGCAGCCTGAGCAGAATCAGCTGGAAAAACCATCTGGTCAAATAATTGGTTCATAGGTATTGTCTTACTGGTCCATAAGGGTTATTTTTCAACTTAAGTTTATGATGTCAGTTCCTGCAGAGGCTAATGATTCATGAAAACTTCTCCTTTCAGTACCTTTTTAAGGAACTTTGTAGTCTAGAGGAAGAGGAAAATATAAGTAAGTTATATAAGTATGTGGGGTACTAATAACTGTGTTGTATAGAAAGGTATAAAAAAAGGGCAACAAGCATATTGACCTAAATAAAGGGAAGGCTGTATTATCTTCTTAAGGACATTTAAACTTGAGGTGGACAGTGCAGTGTAGGGTACGGTCCTAGAGATGAAGATAAGAATACAGATAAGAATTTTTTTTTTTAAAGATTTTATTTATTTGTTAGAGATCACAGTAGCCAGAGAGGCAGGCAGGGGGTGGGGGAAGCAGGCTCCCTGCTGAGCAGAGAGCCTGGTGCAGGGCTTGATCCCAGGACCCTGAGATCATGACCTGAGCCGAGTTTTTTTTTTTGTTTTTTGTTTTTTGTTTTTTTTTTTTTTTTAAGATTTTATTTATTCATTTAACAGAGAGAGAACACAGGCAGAGAGGCAGGCAGAGGCAGAGAGAGGAGCAGGCTCCCCGCGGAGCAAGGAGCCGGATGTGGGACTTGACCCGAGCCAAAGGCTGCTGCTCAACCAACTGAGCCACCCAGGCGTCCCCTGAGCCGAGTTTTTAAGGCAGAGTTTTTAACTGAGCCACCGAGGTGCCCCAAGAATATTTTAAGTGGAAGAAATAATAGGAGAAAAAGGAAATATGTGAAATAATTTTAAGTGCAGTAAGAAGAGCATATTCAGGAGAAGAGGTAGAAGATGAGACCCAACTATATTGGTGGGAAGATCATAAAGTACCTTATGTGCTTAGGAGTTTGTGCTTTATCTTAAAATCTGTGCTAGATTTCAAGCAGGGATGTAACTTGTGTTTTAGAATGACTTCAGCATTAGGGTAAGGGATAAATTAGAAGGAAAAAAAACAGAGTGAAGGCAGGAATACCAAAAGTAAGGAGGCATTGTTACAAACAAAAGATTGTAAGTCTTGAACAAAGGGAGTAGTGGCAGGCAGTGGGCATAAAGGAGAGGAAGCTAGCTTAAGAGATTTTAAGGAACTTTAAGATTAATAACTACTTTGATCAGTGATGAGTTCCTGGTTTGTGGTTTGAGTTTTGGACACATGAGATGTCCAAGGATAAATATTTACAGGCATTTGAATATATATGCCCTGGAATTAATATACTAGAGAAAAGTTCTAGAATTACCAAAATGAGTATGTGTCAGCAGATAGAAGCAAAAGATGCATCTGGAGGAATACCAACACTGTGATTGCCCTAGGGGAGGAGTACAGATACTGAGAAGGAATGACTTTGGACTGATTGGAGTTAAAACCAGGGTGTAGAAGGTATCTAAAGAGATTTCTAAGACTTCGGTCAGGTTACTGATCAAAGTATTTCTCTTTGTTTTTGTTGTTTTCTGTTTGCTTTCAATTTATAGTAAATTTGATACAGAGCTTCAGTTTTTTAGATAGCATACTTTGGTTACCTCAATCTTGTGGGTTTACCAGTTTTTCCTCTTTGAGTTGATGAAAATGTAGTGTTAAATTGTAACACTGAAATATTTTCATTCCTAAGTTTTTTTTTTTTTTGAATAAGTGAAATGAAATTTGGCTTTACCTAAATCTTATCATTAGATTGCCTTTATTCAGGAGCAGTCAGATATTGACACTTGTGATTGTATGAAACTTGGAATGAAAACTCAGAACTTTGGTAATTTGGTTTTATAAAAACTTTTTTACTGTTTAATAAGAGTACCCTAAATGGTTCATTATACACTGTATAAATATTTTCCATATTAGTCTGTTTTGTAAAAGTATTCTATTTGAAGCTTCTATTTCCATTTAATGTAGTTAACAAAGGAATGTTATTTAATAAATTCAGAGCATATTCTGTGCTTTGATTTCTTTTTCTATACTTTTTATATGCTGCTTTGCAGTCGTAGTTTTTTTTAATTTAAATTTTGTTGACAATATGAAAAGACTTTGGAGTAAGAAGGACTCAAATTGTAGTCCTTTGATTATACTAGTTATATGTTTCTTTGAACTTCATTCTTCATCAGTAAATTGACATTTTTCCTTCAAGTTACAGGTATGCCCTGTTCATTTTTCATAATATTTGCAACATTTTATTGCATGTTTCTTCACCAGAATGTTTGCCCATCAAGATAAGAAATTGTTCTCTATGTCCCTAATACATACCTGATCTGTATAACAAAGTTAGATTTTTTTTTTTTAAGATTTTATTCATCTGTTAGAACGAGCAAACATGAGCAGGGTGAGGGGGAGAGGGAGAAACAGGCTCTTTGATGAGCAGGGAGCCCGACATGGGGTTTATAGGGCTCGATCCCAGCACTCCAGGATCATGACCAGAGCCGAAAAGACAGACACTTAACAGACTGAGCCACCCAGGCATCCCAAGAACCAAGTTAGATTAATTCAACTATTTATTTCACAGAGGGCTGAGAATTAGCTGTATTAAAGTGTCAGATCTGGAAAAGTTTTTACTTTCCTGACATCCAGAGCACTGTGTACATACTCTCTATAATGGAGAGGGATGGATGTTGGTAATAACTGAGTTCCTGTAAATTTTCAAAGACATCACCAGATGGCTTCTTTGCATATCCAGAAGCAGTTATACACTTTTCATGTTTTCAGCTTTTACCTTAAAGTTTTTAATGAAGTCATAAGACCTAGGTTTCAGTCTTGGTTCTTATACTGCTTGTATACCTAAATTATTTCTTCAAGTCTCATTTGTATTTAGCCATAAAATGGCAACACAATGATATCCTTTTCCTGGTATTGGTTAAATTAAATGTAAAATTCTAGCAAGTTACTTCATACTAATATTGTATAATATTTACTTATTAAGAGAATTCTTCATACTTAAATTATATAATAAGCAGAACAACAAAGGAGGGAAGAATGATTCTATAGCTTGAAAATTTGTTTTTTGTTGAAGAAGGAGAGCCATTGTTCCACATTGTTTTCCAAATTTAGTAATCCTATTTATTGATTTGTTGTGGAGAATTCAGTATGCTTTTGAAAAAAAAAAATCTTCCATCATTTGGAGGCGTCTGGGTCACGCAATAGGCTGAGCTTCCAACTCTTGGTTTCAGCTCAGGTAGTGATCTCAGGGTCCTCGGATCAAGCCCCAAGTCAGGCTTCATGCTCAGCAGAGTTCGCTTAAGACTCTGGCTGTGCCTCCTGCGCTTGCATGCACATACACTCTTTCTGTCTCTCACATCTTCAAAAAAAAAAAAAAAAATTATGGTTTTAAATGAGAATTTTGAGGAGTGTCTGGCTGACATGTGACTTGATCTCAGGGTCATGAGTTTGAGCCCCATGTTGGGTGTAGAGATTATTTAAATAAGTGTTTTAAAAAATGAAGACTTTGAGGAGCCAGTTGGGAATTAAACTTTTGTTAAAGACCTATTTTGTTCCTTTTTGCTTCTCCTGTTAAAAGTAGTTAAAAGTTAACCTGCAATAGCCAACATTTTAGTTTCTCCAAAGTGACCAGAGTGGTGTGTTGAGGTACAAAGCCCATATGTTTGTATATGGCTGTCATTAGAAGAAATAAATATAAGACCTTATTTTCAAATTCAGTTTTGATACATAATACTGTATATAGACTTTATTGCTAAGTATACTTTTCCTTTGTGAAAATCAGGATCTAGAACATTTGGTTTCTGGTTAATTTTTCAGTTCTTTGGTGACTTACGTAAAATGGGGTCTAAGTAAATAAGGGTTCATTGTTCTATAAGAAATTTTGATTGTGTTGTCTTAGTAATATGAACTGAATTATGGAATAATTTAGACTCTTTATTGCAGCATAAACAGGTAATCTGGTTCATGTTAGAGATGCCTAGAAAATAGAAATGTTACATGGATTATTTAGCATTAATATTTTAAATATCAGAGTTAAGCAAATTTTTCTTTTCACCAGAATGACAGCCCATATCAAGGCGGTGTATTCTTTTTGACAATTCATTTTCCTACAGACTACCCCTTCAAACCACCTAAGGCAAGTATTTACCTCCAAAATCCATTAGTAAATAAGATCTGTGCATTATTTCAGAAGAGTAGAATATTCTTAGAAATCAAGTTTCTACATAAGTAAGGCTAAATTGGGGTATGTACAAGTAGTGAATAAGAATAATTAAGGTTGAATATATATATATGTATTGAGTCACCAATACAGAATGCTGACTTTTAACCTTTAGTTAAGAGAGCAGTTAGACCTGGATTTGAACTTTTAAATTTGAACTTTGTAAATGGAGATAAGAACTGACTTATCCTTACTGTTGCAGGACTCTGATACATTATGTGGAAGGTTTTTCCACTGTTTATTATGCTCATCATAGAGATTTGTTTTGTTAACCTTTGTAGTAGTAGGCTTCAACTATTGAGCTTCCTGTTCATTTGCCTGTATTGTTCCAGCCTATGCTATGTTAGGGTTCACCTGGACTGTCTTTCAGGGGGTTGCATTTGCAATATATGACAATAAATCTATCGAAACTTATAGTAGCTTAATGCACTGGAGTGACTGGTTTAGTTATTAAAAGCATAAGGTCTTGGCTCTTCAGAGCAGTTAACATAAAGCCAACCTATATGAATAATGATAGAAATAACAAAACATTGGCACTTCAGCCATCTTTGCAATCTCTTTACAGGTGCAGTATAATAGTTACTTCATATGAAACACTTTTGCAATCATTCAGATTTATATTTTATGTACAGTGCAAATGCAGACTAAAACACATACCTTTGTAACTTGATACCTTTAAATGAGTTGGTCTCTAAATTTGGTTTACATTCTGAAGTTCCTTTAATTTTTAATGAATACTGATTACCGTTCACAGTGCTTTTTTTTGATACTCCTGATACAGTAGAGCCAAAGTTAACCTTCAGAATATACCATCATATCATTGACAATAAAATTTTTGCCCCAAAGTTACATTTTTCATTTTAAATAGAGAGAGAGAGACCCTGAAAGATCTTCATCAGAATATACAAACCAGTTTCTATAATTTTTAGTCTTTTTATGTGATAAGTAGATTTCAGCCATTTGAGAGAGAATGTGTGTGACGCAGTATTGTAAGCCTTGCTTAAAAGTCTTTATTTCAGATTAGGATGCTTATTTTTACTTGGGGAAAATAATTAAAAGTTTTCATTTATTTTAGGTTGCATTTACAACAAGAATTTATCATCCAAATATTAACAGTAATGGCAGCATTTGTCTCGATATTCTAAGATCACAGTGGTCTCCTGCTTTAACTATTTCTAAAGGTAAAGTACTTTTAGAGAAAGTCTTGAGCTGCTCTGGTTTTCTAATTAAAGGAGTTTCATTGGGGCGCCTGGGTGGCTCAGTCAGTTGGGCATCTGCCTTGGGCTAGAGTTGTGGTCCTAGGGATCTGGGTTCGATCCCCATGCTCCTTGCTCACTGGGGAGCCTGCTTCTCTTGCTCCCTCAGCAGCACATGGTGCTGAGCATGTGCTCATGCTCCCTTGCTCACTCTCTGTCAAATCAATGAATAAAATCTTTTAAAAAATCAATATTTTTTAAAAAAATCTTTAAAAAAATAATGAAGTTTCATTGGGGGCCTACTTCCATATTCCAATATTTTGGTAAGAGTTGGGGAAGGAAAAAAAAGTTATATCTATTTGTGCTTTTAGCAGTATTGATTAAAGATTTTGTGAGAAAAAGTTAAAATTCAAATTAGGATATAGTCATTATTTGCAAATAATAGTTAAGTTTCTTAAATAGATTTTAGTAGTATGTCTCAATCCTAGGCCATTCACATCTCACCTCCCATGTCTGCATTTTATAAAATGATAGATCTGAAGTTTAATAGAGCTTGGTTTCCATTATAGAAAGATTCTGGTTTTGCATTCTTGTGTTTCTTACAGTATTTTTTAGATAAAAAGATTTTTATCTAAAAAAATTTTTAGATAAAAAACAGTTTAGTTAGGTGTTGTGTTTAATAGGTTGTTTGTACCTAGTAATAAGCTAAAATAATTATAGAGTCTTGGAAGTGTCTCTAGATTAATTCTGGTCTTCTACTTTTAATAAGGGTCCATTTATGTGTCATCTCTAATAGGTAGTCCAGTCTCCACATGAATATCCCAGATAAGAGATGGAGTGCCTCCATCTTTCTCCATTTTGAGTGACTATGGTGGCTATTGTCACTCCACCCCCGCCACACACACACACACAAATGACCTACAGCAAAATTACATAATGGGAAGTTTGCCTTCCAGTAAATTTTGGGTTTGGGTGTTGATGTAACATTTCTTAGTACAAAAAATGAGGTTTTTTTACTGTTGCTAATTAAGACAGTGTTTCAGATACGTTTGTACAATGTGAATTTGAAATCACTCTTTGGGAAAGAAAAAAATCATTTTTGGTGAATGCTGCTGTAATTTCAAGTGTGACATAATTTTAAATGTTTTTCACCTTTTTGGAATACATTCCAGTTCCCTTGCAAATCAAGCTCTCTTTAACACCAGATACAGTACAGATACTATACAGATTTAGTGTCAAGAATATCTTAATACTAGGTTCCGAGTTTATCACTGTTGGGAATAAAACTCAATACTGTTTCTGTAAATGTGGGTTGAGTTTTTTATATGCCCTCCTGCCTTTTAGGTTTAAAATTATATTTGCTGTAATACATTGTATTAGTCCTGTCTTTTATGGTAATGTTATCTTTGAAGATTTTCATAACCACTCTAAGCTTTTATATGTTAAAATTTTATAACAGTTTGCAGTATCTGGCACGTAACAGGCATACAGATTGGATTAGATACATGTTCTGTGGTGCTTGGTATCTTTTCAATATATTGAAAGTTCATATATTGAGCAGGTCAGGGTCAGGGTAAGAACTAGAATTGAGAAGGCTCACTTAGTAATAGGGCTAGATCTCCACATTCATTTAACCAGTACTGTTCGTTTATAAATTCAAGGAGACAAAACACAATGGAGCAGTTGGAGTTTTTATGAAATTCCTGAGTGTAAGACAGAATGGATTTTTCTTTTTTGCTTTTTAAATATTTAAGTAATTGCTACTGTCAACATGGGGCTTGAACCCACAACCCCCAAGCTGAAGAGTCACATGCTCTCCCAACTGAGCCAGCTGGCTCCCAGAGAATGGATTTTTTCATCATGCCTAAACAGCTGAGAATAATACTGCACAGGTGTTCCTGCATATTCTTTGCTAGATTTCCTCCTCTCAAAGTACCAAGAAGTTCCAATTACTTAAATTCTAATGCCACTTTTAAAAAATTATTATTAACAAACTGATATGGCATCATTTAAATATCTCTGAACTCCTGAGTTGGGCAGTATTTCTTAGAGCTATGAGTACTAAATTTGATCCCAACAAAGCTCTGTTTTTAGCATTCCTTATTTACCAGGAGTTTGTCTCCTGTGAAGCAAAATCTCTATACAGACTTGTCTCATTGACATTAAGATACAGACTAAAAATCTTTTGAGGATTGAAGTTTTTAATATATGTTTTTAAATATACTTTTATTTATCCAAATTCCCAGTGCTGGGTAACAGACTTTTTTTTTTTTTTTAATTTGCAGTTCTTTTATCCATTTGTTCACTGCTATGTGATCCAAACCCAGATGACCCCCTAGTGCCAGAGATTGCACGGATCTATAAAACAGACAGAGATAAGTAAGTATGTAGTAATTTAAGGAAATAATATAAAGAGTGATTTAATGAGCTAGGCTTACACTCTGTTGTAAGTTGTGGCAGTGCCAAGAAGACTTGATGATTTATTTCTGGTAAGTTAAAGTATACAGAAAGGCAGTTTTTGAGGTGGGATTTTTTTTAAAATAGTTTTTAGTTTATGTGACAGTGAATAGCCCCTCTAAAACGTTCTATTTTTCTAACATGTTCAGTGCTTTGTCACTAAGTTTCTGGGGGAAAAAAAGCAAAAGTTTTCCTTACCCCAATTATGTTTTTGAAACATACTGGTACTGTTATAAAAATTTGGTCTGAATTTCTCAAATATTTGAATTATCTTTGTGTACGACTTCACCATTATAACTTTGTTGAATGTTATAATTAATGCTAAGTATACTTGTTCAATTAGGTACAATAGGTTAGCAAGAGAGTGGACAGAGAAATACGCTATGTTGTAGGGTAAGAGGATCTGCACTCTATGGTGCGCTTATTCATGGTACTGCCAGCACTTGAGTGCTGCATGTTTTAAGGCACTGTATTAACTAACAAAAGGTAACATGTGACAGTTTTTTGAAAACTGTACAGTTAACTGCTTGATCTCTGTTTAGCGTGAAAGTATACCCAGTAGTCATTATTGCTTGAGGAAATTTTTGCATGGCAAAACAGATATATATAGCAGTAGTAAGAAATTAAAGTTTAAGTAGTATCTTTTTCAAACTACCACGGTATTTACGTTTTAAATTTGGTATATTTTAACCGTTACACCAGTACTATATGGAATGTGGTGATTTAGCTCAAATTTGGCCCAGAAATAATAATATAAAAGGGGAAAACACTTTTAAAAAAGGCTCTACGCATCTAAACTAAATGTTCATTACTGACAAGCATGCATTAATATCAGCTATACTTTGTGTGGCTCCCTGTATGCTAAATGAAACCTTTGTTTTAAAGTGCTGGCTTTTTGAGAGGGTGTCCTTAAATGAAGTAACCATGAATGGTAGAAAGAATTTCTGTATGCCAAAATTCAGAAAAATGGTTGAACCATGTTTAGTTCTTGGTTTGAAATGAAGCTAGTTAATATTTTACAAAGTTTAAACTGGAAATACAAATCTAAAAGTTCTCTTGTGCCTTTTGATGTATATTTATTTCTTAAATTTATCACTATAATTTTTGGTAAGTAGCCTATGGCATAGATGCAATACAGGGAGAAATTGATAGCATTTGTCAATATTAATGATATTCCTCAGTAATAAATAACCTTGCTCATGTGTGAATTATCTGTTGATCTTTTAAACAGATACCCCCAAGTTGTACTCCTAGTAGGGATTCTCATTTATTAGGTCTCAAGTGGGGCTTGTTAGCTCCAGTCACCACCCTTTCTAAAAGTAACACATCAGTGTTCTAATTAACAGGTACATACCAGTCCCACCCACATCCCTCTTGAAAATTGCTTTTTTCACCCTCCCCAGTGTATAGTCTTCTACCTGTGCTTAAATCTCAAAGGTATTTTCTGGTATTACCCAAGTTCTAGTAATTTCTCAAGATGTAGGATTCAGATAAAACCATTCGGTTCCAGCTTTGATGGCAATTTTTATAGATGTTCAGAATCTGTGTTGCACTCTGACATAAGTCCATGATAAACTGTAAAATATTCTTTAATATTAAAATTTGTCGGAATGGATACTAATTACAGAATTTCTAATAGAACTTAACTCAATAGTAGGGGAGAGAAAAGATCTTTAATTTTTGTTAGCCTCCCCAATCTCAATGCCACCTTACTGTGTGTATTAAAATACTTTCAAAAAAATAAAATACTCAGTGCATTGGAACATTGTATTGGAAGCATAAGGCTTCCATTTCCCACATTGCTTTTTCTCCTTGTTGGGTTAATTCTAATCATAACCATGAGAGAGGACTCCATGATGACTGTGGAGGTAAAACAAATCTTTCCTTTTAAGTATTAAGAATTCTTTAACTTTTTAAGTAACATCTTCTTTATTTACAGGTACAACAGAATATCTCGGGAATGGACTCAGAAGTATGCCATGTGATGCTACCTTAAAGTCAGAATAACCTGCATTATAGCTGGAATAAACTTTAAATTACTGTTCCTTTTTTGATTTTTCTTATCCGGCTGCTCCCCTATCAGACCTCATCTTTTTTAATTTTATTTTTTGTTTACCTCCCTCCATTCATTCACATGCTCATCTGAGAAGACTTAAGTTCTTCCAGCTTTGGACAATAACTGCTTTTAGAAACTGTAAAGTAGTTACAAGAGAACAGTTGCCCAAGATTCAGAATTTTTTTAAAAATGGAGCATGTGTATTATGTGGCCAATGTCTTCACTCTAACTTGGTTATGAGACTAAAACCATTCCTCACTGCTCTAACATGCTGAAGAAATCATCTGAGGGGGAGGGAGATGGATGCTCAGTTGTCACATCAAAGGAAGCAGCATTATTCTAGCATCCAGTCTTTTTTAAGCCTTCCACTGTTAGAGATTTGAGGTTACATGATATACTTTATGCTCATAACTGATGTGGCTGGAGAATTGGTATTGAATTTATAGCATCAGCAGAACAGAAAATGTGATGTATTTTATGCATGTCAATAAAGGAATGACCTGTTCTTGTTCTACAGAGAATGGAAATTGGAAGTCAAACACCCTTTGTATTCCAAAATAGGGTCTCAAACATTTTGTAATTCTCATTTAAATTGTTAGGAGGCTTGGAGCTATTAGTTAATCTATCTTCCAATACACTGTTTAATATAGCACTGAATAAATGATGCAAGTTGTCAATGGATGAGTGATCAACTAATAGCTCTGCTAGTAATTGATTTATTTTTCTTCAATAAAGTTGCATAAACCAATGAGTTAGCTGCCTGAATTAATCAGTATGGGAAACAATCTTTTGTAAATGCAAAGCTGTTTTTGTATATACTGTTGGGATTTGCTTCATTGTTTGACATCAAATGATGATGTAAAGTTCAAAAGAGTGAATATTTTGCCATGTTCAGTTAAAAGTGCACAGTCTGTTACAGGTTGACACATTGATTGACCTGACTTATGCAGAGTTAATAAGCTATTCGGATAGTGTAGCTTTAGTATGCTGCACATGATACTGGCAGCCCTGGAGTTCATAGATGGACTTGGGACCCAGCAGTTTTGAAACATGTATATGGAGTTTAAGAAATTTATTTTCCAGGTGCAACCCCCATCTAACTAAATTTTTTCTTCACCTTGTACACTCGACAGCTGAAAAAACCATAACATGGGAGTAATAATGGGTCAAAATTTACAAAATAAAGTACTGTTTTGGTGTGGGAGTTGTCATGAGGCTGTGTTGAAGTGACTTAACTATGTGGGATATTGAATATCCATTGAAATGGATTTGTTCAGCCATTTACATTAATGAGCATTTAAATGCAACAGATATCATTTCAGGTGACTTAACATGAATGAATAAAAGTCAATGCTATTGATTATTGGATTATTTTTTGTTTGACAAGTGCTATCTGTGCCACTAATTTAACTTCTGTAGTAATCCTGACCCTATAGTTTTACTTTTTTCCTAGTTATTTTGATATGTCCATTGCTTTCTTAAAATCTTATATTTGATTTCTAGCACATCTGTGACTTTTTTCCACTTCCACATTTTTGCACTGCTTACATTTATGTGCAGTCTTACTCTTTGTCTGCACACAGATGTGGAAAGCTAGATAAAATAAATGTTAAAGCTTGATTTTTTATAAACATTTTAATACATAGTTTGGACATGGTTTATTGACTTAAGGTTTTTCTCTAAACTGCAAGTGAAATGCATGCCTTCCGAAGATGTTCTAGCTTTGTTAATTCTGTAATTTAAGCATTTCATTGAGAAATATCAACCCAGCTATACAGTTTTCCAATGAGTGAATTTTTTTCATTTCATCTTTTACTTAAAAATGACTCCTTAAAGGTAGATGTCATACTGTTCAAGCTATTTTGGATTTAAATTACAAATGCAAAATTAGTAGCCTACCACTCCGTAAGGTAAGAAATACTGTTCTTTTGCTCTATTTTCAAAATAATTACTTCTGATTCTATACTCTTAAAATAATAGCTTTAGTAGGCATACCACACTGAAAGCCAGCTGTGAATAAAGTTTGTTAGAGCTTCTGAATTCCTTTTCAAGTTGATCTTTTTCTAGCCATAGACAACCTTTCAGTATACATAGAGATAACTTAAACCATTGATTGTCATAATAATTACTAGACGTGTCCAGTTCTCTGTATCTTTGATTTGATGCTTTCTATGACATTTCTTATGTCACTTCTAAGGGAATAAGCCATAAAGGCTTCTCCAGGTTTAAGAGAACAGTAAAGTACCTGGAAAACCAACATTTCTGAATGTATGGACACTGGACTTGAGATCATCTCCAATGAAACCTTCAAAAGAATCCAAGAATTTGCCCTTTCCCCCATATATATTACTAGTGCCATGTGTAGGACTGGATGCATATTAGAAGACTAAAAATTAATTGATTTTGGTTCTTATATATTTCGTAGGTCTTTTTCATGCATAAAGTCAAATTTTTAATAGTTTCTCAATCTATGAGAATTATAGTCCAGCTCACCTGTTAATGGTAAATTATATTTTAAGTGACTCATTTTTCCTGGGCAAGTTTGCAATGTGATACCAGATTTTTTAAAAAGCTTGTTAGTTTGCTTTTTTGTGTGGGTGTACTCACAATTTTTTAAAGTATGAACCACAGTTAACTAGTGGTCTCAGGGGTAGTGAAACACTCACTTTTTTTTTTTTCCCCTTAATGGCTTAGTTAAAATATGCTTCAGTTACTGATCATGCTGTGTTAGTGATTTTGGAGGTGACTCAAATTAGCCGTGTTTTGTGTTGGCATAACAAAACTGTTAAATGATTGTTGATTACACTTTTTAAGTGAATTTGTCTTCTATTTTATGAGGAAACCAGTATAAGTCACTAAATATTGTCTTAATAGTGACATCTGCATAACACTTGTAATAGCTAAGGTTAATTGAGCTTAAAGGAATTGTTACCATTAAAGTCTGTGTTTAAAGACACTTTGGTCTCAGTAATTCCAGCTAACATGAAATCCACACTTTAATACTGTGTGTGAGTTCTATTTTGAACCTCTTAAAATAGTTATAAAACTGGTTTTATAAAGAATTAAGACTGGTTCTCAAAGTGTGGTTACAAGACTAATCAGTATAATTTGCGAAGTTCTTTAAAATGGAAATTATCAGACCACATTCCAGGTCTACTGATTGAGAAAACCAGTGATTTGTTTAAAAAGCCATCCAGCTGATTATGAAGTCTGCTTCTAGATCTGACAGCACACAACAGCAGTCCTTGAGCCTTATAACTAGTTATTTAAACACCTTGCTGTTTCATAGGGATAAGAGAACTCTTGGATCCCCAAATACATTTCCATCTTATTTATATCTGACAAATTTATAGCACTTTGAATTACAGATAATGTAGGTTGTTTAACATCCTACAATTAGTCTAACCCAGTGACCTTCAAATTTATGATAAAGATTTAACTTTATTTGTGTGTATATATAATTCAACCAATGGCCAAGTAGTACTTAAAGAGTAACCAGGTACAAAAGTTGGTAAGTGTTGGTTGAAAAGCTGAGCAAAGATTTGAACACTGGTCTCATTTTATGGCCTTAAAATTGCTTAGTTTTTTGTTTTGGGGTGTTTTTGTTTGGGTTTTTTGTTTTTTTGATGAAAAGGTAAAATCTCATGTTTAGGGTGTTTGCAGTGTTCACTAGATTTAGCATATATTAAACAGTCGAAAGCTATTAAAGCTTTCAACAGTCCCAATGTGATATAAGTAAATTGTAAAGATATTTAGAAATAGACTTTAAAAGCATGACCTCCTCTGGACCCAACCCCCCAAAAAAGTTAATGGAAGAACTGTAAAAGATCAGCACCACTGTTTAAGGCTAGGAAGATTGTTTTCTTTAGGTCTCCAGTAATTACCATTTTGCATTCTTTCCTGCTACCTTAAAACTATTTGATCCTTTTTGCCTCATTTTGAAGAATTTATTATTTTTAACTCTGGCACTCTATTTCTAGTGATTGCTCTTCTACATGGGATTTTAGTTAAGATCCCATTGCCAGTTATCTAAACAAATTGTACACTTTCTGTATGAAATTTTTAAAATTTTAAGAGCCCTTAAACTTTTCCTGTACTGAAAATTGTTTTATGAAGTAATTCATTTTCATTGTGCATACTGTTGTGTGAGCCTCTTAAGTAACTCAGTACCTTGTTATATTAAATTTGAATAGTGTCAAGTAAGACCAAATAACTGGAGTTTTGTGCCCTCGTTGCCTAAGAGCATAGTTAACCGTTGTCATTTGCTGACCTCTCAGCTATCTCCTAAACTCCTCCTGTATAGCTCCTTATACTCAATCCACCTGGCTACCTAAAAGGTACCATCAAAGTGTCTAAAACCTACTTGATTTCTACACAGATGCACACACATCACTACCTCTTCTTGGCCTCAGTAAATAAACATTCCATTGAGTTGCACTGGCCCAAAGCCTAGGCATTAGCCTTGATTTCTCACACTTCCACTTCCAAGTTAAACAGCAATCCTTTCAGTTCCACTTTTAATTTTTACTCAATCTACCCACTCCCTCTATTTACTACTGCCACCATGGTATAAGGCTCCATCACCTCTTGGATTATTGCAATAGCCTCTGGTCTTCCCTGCTTTTTACTTTAGCAGCAGTTTGTCCCAGGATAATCAAATCCTTTTAAAACACATCACTTCTTGTCATCACTGCAAACCTAAACATTTCCCATCTCATTCAGAGAAAAAGCTGAAATACTAAGGTCAACTACAAGCTGTAAGGACTTTTCCTACAACCTCTGCTTCTCTAGTATAATCACCACTCTCCAGCTCCTTCATCTCATTTACACAGACCTCTGGTGAGACTTGAACATGCAGAACTTTTCTCATCTTAAGATGTCTGCCCTTGTGATTGATTCCCTTTTCCTAGAATTATCTCAGATGCCATTTGGCACCCTCTTTGTAGGTGTTCAAATATCAAACTTTAGAGTGGCGTTTTTCAACTGTTTTACATAAAATACCAACAGCCCTGCCATTTTAGAGTGTGCCAAGGCATATTCAATATTATCCACCTTGCATGTGATATTTGTTTCTTCTTCAACCCTATCCCAGAATGTAAGCTCTGTTAGAACAAGGATTTTGTGTTTTGTTCTGCTATATTCCTCAATGACTAGATGACTGGCACATTGTTAGGTGGCCAAACATTTAATGATTATGAACTAAATGGTAGACTTAACCAAAAATATTTCTTGCTATATTTTTAACTCCAAAAGTACAAAAAAAAAAAAAAATACAATAACAGTAGTTCTCTCTTACAGTCTTAGTTATGATCAACTGTGGTCCAGAAGCAGATCAATTTAAAAAATTACTACAGCTAAAAATTAGAGCATCATTGCAGGGTACAAATATCACAAAACTCGGTTGTAGTTCTATAGCCGTGAACAATCTGAAAATGTAATTTGAAATTCCATTTACAATAACATCAAAAAGAATAAAATAGGAATAAATTTAACCAAGGAAGTCTAAAACTTGCGTACTGAAAACTACAAAACATTTCTGAAAAAAAGTCTCAATAAATGGAAAGATATCTTGTGTTTGTGGATTAGATTTATTATTTTGAAGACTACAAGGATCCTCAAAGCAATCTACACATTCAATGCAGTCCCTATCAAAATCCTAATGACTTTTTGCAGAAATGCAAGATTTTAAAATTCATAGAGAATTGCAAAAGAGCACAAAGAACCAATCTTGAAAAAGAAGAGCAAAGTTTGAGGATTCATACTTCCTGTTTCAAAATTTACTGCAAAGTTACAGTAATTAAAAGTATGGTACTAGCACACAGATAAACATAGACCAATGAAATAGAACTGAGAATACAAAAATAGACCCATACACATCTGCAATCAACTGATTTTTAACAAGAGTACTAAGACCTTTCAATGTGGAAGGAATAGTCTCTTCAACAATTAGTTTTGAGACAACTTCATATTCTCACGCAAAAAAGAATTTGGACCTCTACGTCACGTCCCATGCAAAAATTAACTCAAAATAGATCCAAAGTCCTAAATATAAGATCTACAGCCATAAAACCCTTAGGAGGAGTAAATATCGTTACTCTAGATTTAGCAATAAATTTTTAGACATTATACGAAAAGCAATGAAAGAAAAAATAGATAAGTTGGACTTATCAAAATTATAAACTTCTGTTTATATGTCCAAAGACATCTGTATGTCCAAAGACAGTACCAAAATGAAAAGAAAACCTACAGAGTGGGAGAAAATATTCCCAAGTCATATATCTGACAAAGTCTAGTTCGCAGAATATATCAAGAATCTTTAAAACTCAACAGAAAAACAGGTAACCCAATTTAAAAATGGGCAAAAGATTTGAATATTTCTCTGAAAAAGATCTACAAATGGGCAGCAAACATGAAAAAGATGCTCAACACCATTAGTTATTAGAGAAATGCAAATCAAAACCACAATAAGATACCACTTTGTATCCACTAGGATGGCTATAATTTTTTTAATGGAAAATGAGGATTTGGAGAAATTAGAGCCATTTTACATTGCTGGTGGGAATGTAAGATGATGCAGTTTCTATGGAAAGCAGGTTGGCAGTTCCTTAAAAAGTTAAACACACAATTATCACATGACCCAGCAATTCCATTCCTAGATACATACTCCAAATAATTGAAAACAAATTCAAACAAATGTTTGTACATGAATGTTCATAGCATTATGTAGCCAAAGGTGGAAAAAAATGGATGAATGAATAAATTGTCATATATTCATATCATGGCATATTATTTTGTCATAAAAAGGAATGTTGTACTGATGCATGATACAATGTGGATGGACCTTAAAGACACACTAAGTGCAAGAAGTCAGGAAAGTTCACATATTGACTTCTGAGGAAGATGGCAGAGTAGGAGGACCCTAAGCACATCTTGTACCATGGATACAACTAGATAACCACCACATCAGTGTAAATATAACCAAGAAAATGACCCTAAGACTAGCAGAACAAACTCTCCACAGTTAAATGTGGAAAGGTGGCCCATCAAAGAGGGTAGGAAGGGTGGAGATACAATTGGGAGCTAAATGGACCCACAGAACTGTCTGCAGGAGGGAGGGATGCCACAGGCACAGAAAGGGAAGAGCAGACCCCACCCGAGGCATGGAGGACCCACACTGGGAAGATGAATCCCCATATCATTCAGCCTTGAAAACCGGAAGGCCAAATTTCACAAGTCCTTACAATCAGTGAAACCTAAAACTTGAAACTTAAAAAAAAAAATCAGCAGGCCAGTGTGAAAGCTGGGAGGGGAGGAGGAAACTGAGTCCCAACCCTTCACGTGATAGCACAATAAACAGTCTAACAATCTACCATAGAAGCAGTTTGAAAAATGCTTGGGGTACACAGGAGGGAGATTTGTTCATCAATCTCAGAGAATGTGCTGGAGGGGCAGGGACCTTTGAGAGATTTCTCCAGGAACAAAGGAGCTGGAGGGCACCATTTCCCTCTCTCATCCTCCCCCCATAAACACACAGGCCGCCTGCAGGAACCAGAATGTTGTCAACACTCACTACTTACCTTGTCTCCACTGCAGGTCCCTTCCCCCATCAGAAGTACTGCATCTCTGGCAAATGCCTGGTCTTACTCAAGCCCAAGGCAGCCCCAGACTGGCCCACTAACAACACAAAGACCAAACCCTGCCCAAAACAGGCAAAGAGAACCATTGCTGATAACTGGACTGAAGGCAAAAGCAGCTCAATCACAACAGCTGGGTGCATGCAACACACATAGGAGACACCCATGAAGTGCCAGGTTCTGGTAAACAGGGGATATGGAACTGCAGGGCACTATAGAACCTATAATTCATAAGGCCACTACTGTCAAGAGCAAGAGACATAGCTGACTTTCCTAATACATAGAAATGGACACAGACAAAATGAGAAGACAAAGGAATATGTCCCAAATGAAAGAAGAGGACAAAATCACAGCAAAAACCTAAATGAAATGGAGTAGTAGGCCTGAAGGAGAATATATAGTAATGGTAGTAAAGATACTCACTGGCTTTAAGAAAATAGTGAAGAACCTCAGGGAAACCCTTAACAAAGAGATAGAAAACATAAAAAAGAGAATGAACCAGCAATGAAGACCTCAATAGATGAAATTTAAAATACACAAGATGGAATGGTAGACTAGAGGAAGAAGAAGAATGGACTAGTGACCTGAAGGAAAGTGTAATGGAAAACAATCAAGCTGAACATGAAAGAAAAAAAAATGAAGAGAGTTAGGGAACTTTGCAATATCATCAAACCTAGTAACATTCATATTATAGGGATCCCAGAAGAAGAGAGAGAAAAGGGGGAAGAATCTTATTAAAGAAATAATAGCTGAAAACTTCCTGAATCTGGGGAAGGAAAGAAGGATCCAGATACAGGAGGCACAGAGAGACCCCAACAAAATCAACCCAAGGAGGTTCACATCAAGACACAAAGTAAATAAATGAGAAAAAGTAATGATAGAGAATTTATTTTTTGAGAGAATTTTAAAATCAGCAAGAGAAAAGAAAATAGTTCCATACAAAGGAAACCCTATAAGACTACCGGTGGATTTTTCAGCAGAATTTTGCAGGCCAGAAAACAGTGAAACACAAAGGATTATAAGAGAATATTATACAAAATTAATGCCAACAAATTGGACAACCAAGAAGAAATGGACAAATTCCTAGAAACATATAACCTACCAAAACTGAAGCAGGAAGAAATAAAAAATTTGAACAGAGCAATTACCAGCAATGAAATTGAATCAGTAATCAAAAAACTTGTAACAATTAAAAGTACAGGACCAGATGGCTTCACAGACAATTCTACCAAACATTCTAAAAAGGGTTAGTATCTATTTTTCTCAGACTATTCCAAAAAGTAAAGAGGAGAGAAAGGAGCCAAATTCATTCTATGAGGCCAACATTACCGTTACCAAAACCAGAGGAAGACACTACAAAAAAAGAGAACCATAGGCCAATATCTCTGATAAACATAGATATAAAAATCATCAAAATATTAGCAAACCAAATCCAATAATACATTTTAAAAAATCATTCACCACAATCAACTGGGATTTAATCCTGGGTTACAAGTGTGATTCAATATTTGCAAATCAATCAATGATAATTACATCAGTAATAGAAAGGATTAAAAACAATATAATCATTTCAATAGATGCAAAAAAAGCATTTGACAAAGTACAACACACATTCATGCTAAAAACCCTCAACAAAGAAGGTTTAAAGGGATCCTACTTCAACGTAATAAAGATCATTTGTGAAAAACTCACAGCTAACAATATCCTCAGTGGTGAAAAACTGAAAGCTTTTCAACCAAGATCATGAACAAGACAAGGATGTCCACTTTTACTACTTTTATTTAACAGAGTACTGTAAGTCCTAGCCATAGTAGTCAGACAAGAAAAAGGAATTTAAGGCATCTTTTTTTTTTTTTAAGATTTTATTTATTTATTTATTTAACAGAGAGAGAACACAAGCAGGCAGAGAGGCAGGCAGAGGCAGAGAGAGGAGCAGGCTTCCTGCAGAGCAAGGAGCCCGATGCGGGACTCGATCCCAGGACGATGGGATCATGACCTGAGCCAAAGGTAGTTGCTTAGCCAACTGAGCCACCCAGATGTCCCGGAATATAAGGCATCTTAATTGGAAAGGAAGAAGTAAACTTTCACTATTTGGAAATGACATACTATATATAGAAAACCCTAAAGACTCCACCAAAAAACTACTAGAACTGATAAATGATTTCAGTGATGTCATGGGATACAAAATCAATATGCAGAAATGTGTTGCATTTCTATACACTAATAATGAAGTAGCAGAGAAAGAAATTAAGAAAACAATCCCATTTAAAATTGCACCAAAAGTAATAAAGTACCTATGAATAAACTTAACCAAGGAAGTGAAAGACATATACTCTAAAAATTATAAATGTTGATGAAAGAAATTGAAGATGATACAAACAAATGGAAAGATATTCCAAGCTCATGGATTGGAAGAATAAATATTATTAAAATGTCCATACTATCTGAAGCAATCTACAGATTTAATGCAATCCCTACCAAAATAGCAACAGCATTTTTTAGAGAACTAGAACAATCTTAAAATTTGTGTGAAACCACAGATAGTTAAAGCAATCTTGAAAAAGATGAATAAAACTGGAGGTATCATAATTCCAGATTTTAAGTTATATTACAAAGCTGTAGTAATCAAAACAGTATGGTACTGGCACAAAAACAGACAGATCAATGGAACAGAATACAGAGCCCAAAAATAAATCCACAATTAAATAGTAAATTAATCTTTGACAAAGGAGGCAAGAATATGCAATGGAAAAAGACAGCCTCTTCAATGAACCATTTATTCATTCATTGTTGGGAAAACTGGACAACTGCATGCCAAAGAATGAAAATGGACCATACACACACACACACACACACACACACACACACACACACAAAACCACATGAAAAAACCTCGTACATACACACACAAAAAAAATACACAAAAATAAACCTCAAAATGGATTAAGGACCTAATTATGAGACCAGAAGCCATAAAAATCCTAGAAGAGAGCACAGGCAGTAATTTCTCTGATATGGGCCATAGCAACATTTTTCTAGATATGCCCCCTAGGCAAGGGAAACAAAAGCAAAAATAGATTACTGGAAACTGCATCAAAATTAAAAGCTTCTGGGGCCTCTGGGTGGCTCAGTCAGTTAAGTGACCAATGCTTGGTTTCGCCTCCGATCATGATCTCATGAGTCACGGGATTGAGCCCCACTTTGTGCTCTGCACTCGGGCCAGAGTCGGCTTGGGATTTTCTCTCTCTCTTTCTCTCTCATTCTCTATCTCTCTCTCCTCCTTCTGTCCCTCCCTGCTCTCTTTCTCTCTCTCAAATTAAAAAAAGTAAAATAAAAACCATCTACCTTCACCTTCACCTTCACCTACCTTCACCATCTAGTGAAGGAAACAATCAAAACTAAAAGACAACCTACTGAATGGGAGAAGACATTTCCAAATTACATGTCTGATAAAGGGTTAGTATCCAAAATATAAAAAGAGCTGATACAACTCAACACCAAAAAGTAAACAATTGAATTAAAAATGAGCAGAAGACATGAACATTTACCCAAAGATGCACAACATAGTAAATGTATTAAAAGCTGCTAAATTATATATTTTGAAATTGTTTATATTAATGTTACATGAATTTTACCTCAATTATATATATAATATATAACATATATTATATGTATAATATATAATATATAAGAAATAGATAGTAGCCAACACTTATGTAATACTTTTTTGGTGCCAACCACTATTCTGAATTCTTTATATATATTAATTCTTAATTCTCTTAACAAAAATATAACTATTATTTATATACTTACATTATCAGCAAACATAAATAATACATTCTATGTTAATTTAAAAAAACTAATGTTGTACCTTATGATGACTAAGGTACAACATAACATAATAAAAAATAGTTTTTTTCACATTAAAAAAACATATAATGTATTATTAGTTTCAAGGGTACAGGTCTGTGATTCATCAGTCTTACACAATTCACAGTGCTCACCAGAGCACATACCCTCTGCAATGTCCATTATCCAGCCACCCCATCCCTCCCAGCCCCCTCCACTCCAGCAACTCTCAGTTTGTTTCCCGGCATTAAGAGTCTCTTATGGTTTGTCTCCCCTTCTGGTTTCATCTTATTGCATTTTCCCCTCAATCCCAGACATGATCCTCTGTCTTGTTTCTCAAATTCCTCTCATCAGTGAGATCATATAATTGTCTTTCTCTGATTGACTTATTTCTTATTTCTCTTAGCATAATACCCTCTAGTTCCATCCATGTCATTGCAAATGGCAGAATTTCATTTCTTGATGATTGCATAATATTCCATTATATATATCTATATATCACATCTTCTTTATCCATTCATCTATTGATGGACACCTAGGCTCTTTCCGTAGTTTGGCTATTGTGGACATTGCTGCTATAAACATTTGGGTGCACATGCCCTTTTGGATCACTACATTTGTATCTTTGGGGTAAATACCCAGTAGTGCGATTGCTGGGGTGTAGGGTAGCTCTATTTTCAACTTTTTGAGGAACCTCTATACTGTTTTCCAGAGTAACTGCACCAGCTTGCATTCCTACTAACAGTGTAGGAGGGTTCCCCCTTCTCCACATCCTCACCAACATCTGTTGTTTCCTGGCTTGTTAATTTTAGCCATTCTGACTGGTCCCTGATGCCGAGTGATGATGCCGAGTGATGTTATGCACTTTTTCAGGTGTCTGTTGGTCATTTGGAGGTCTTCTTTGCAGAAATGTCTGTTCATGTCTTCTGTCCATTTCTTCATTGGATTATTTGGTTTTTGGGTGTTGAGTTTGGTAAGTTCTTTATAGATTTTGGATACTAGCTCTTTATCTGACACATCATTTGCAAATATCTCTCCAATTCTGTCGGTTGTTTGGTTTTGTTGACTCTTTCCTTTGCTGTGCAAAAGCTTTTTATCTTGATGAAGTCCCAGTAGTTAATTTTTGCCCTTGCTTGCTTCCTTTGCCTTTGGCAATGTTTCTAGGAAGAAGTTGCCGTGGCTGAGATCGAAGAGGTTGCTGACTGTTCTCCTCAAGGATTTTGATGGATTCCTGTCTCACATTGAGGTCTTTCATCCATCGTGAGTCTATTTTTGTGTGTGGTGTAAGGAAATGATCCAGTTTCATTCTTCTGCATATGGCTGTCCAATTTACCCAGCACCATTTGTTGAAGAAACTGTCTTTTTTCCATTGGACATTCTTTCCTGCTTTGTCAAAGATTAGTTGACCATAGAGTTGAGAGTCCATTTCTGGGTTCTCTATTCTGTTCCATTGATCTGTGTTTGTTTTTGTGCCAGTACCATACTGTCTTAATGATTACTTCTTTGTAATAGAGCTTGAAGTCCATAATTGTGATTCCACCACTTTGGTATTCTTTTTCAACATTTCTCTGGCTATTTGGGTCTTTTCTGGTCCCATACAAATTTTAGGATCATTTGTTCCAGCTCTGTGAAAAAAGCTGATGGTATTTTGATAAGGACTGCATTAAATATATAGACTGCTCTAGGTAGCATAGGCATTTTCACAATATTTGTTCTTCCAATCCATGAGCATGGAATGTTTTTGCATTCCATTCTCAATTTCTTTCACGAGTGTCCTGTAGTGTTTAGAGTACTGATCCTTTGACTTTTTGTTTAGGTTTAAGCCTAGGTATCTTATGGTTCTTGGTGCAACTGTAAATGGGATTGGGTCCTTAATTTCTCTTTCTTCTGTCTTGCTGTTGGTGTATAGAAATGCAACTGATTTCTGTGCATTGATTTTATATCCTGACACTTTACTGAATTCCTGTATGAGTTCTAGCAGTTTTGGGATGGAGTCTTTTGGTTTTCCCATAAAGTATCATATCATTTGCAGAGAGTGAGAGTTTGACTTCTTTGCAGATGTGGATGCCCTTAATTTCTTTTTGTTGTCTGATTGCTGAGGTTAGGACTTTTAGTACTATGTTGAATAGCAGTGGTGATAGTGGACATTCCTGCTGTGTTCCTGACTTTAGGGCAAAAGCTCTCAGTTTTTCCCCATTGAGAATGATATTTGCTGTGGGTTTTTCATAGATGGCTTTTATGATATTGTGGTATGTGCCCTTTGTCCCTATGCTGTGAAGAGTTTTGATCATGAAAGGATGCTGTTCTTTGTCAAATGCTTTTTCTGCAATTATCTTTTTCATTTTTTTATTAATGTATTGTACCACATTGATTTATTTGCAGATGTTGAACCAACCTTGCGCCCAGAAATAAATCCCACTTGGTCGTGGTGAATAATCCTTTTAATGTACTGTTGGATCCTATTGGCTAGTATTTTGGTAAGAATTTTTGCATCCAAGTTCATCAAGTATATTGATCTATAATTCTCCTTTTTGATGGGGTCTTTGTCTGGTTTTGGGATCAAGATAACGCTGGTCTCATAAAATGAGTTTAGAAGTTTTCCTTCCATTTTTAATTTTTGGAACAGTTTCAGGAGAATAGGTATTAATTCTTCTTTGAATGTTTGGTAGAAAACCCCTGGGAAGCCATCTGGCCCTGGGCTCTTGTTTGGGGGAGATTTTTGACTTCTGTTTCAATTTCCTTACTGCTTATGGGTCTGTTCAGGTTTTCTCTTTCTTCCTGGTTCAGTTTTGATAGTTTATATGTCTCTAGGAATACATTTATTTCTTCCAGATTATCTAATTTGCTGGTGTATAGTTGCTCATATATGTTCTTATAATTGTATTTCTTTGGTGTTGATTGTGATTGCTCCTCTTTCATTCATGGTTGTAGTAATTTGGGTCTTTTCTCTTTTCTTTTTGCTAAGTCTGGCCAGGGGTTTATCAATCTTATTGATTCTTTCATAGAACCAGCTCCTGGTTTCATTGATCTGTTCTACTGTTCTTTTGGTTTCAATTGCATTGATTTCTGCTCTGATCTTTATTATTTCTCTTCTCCTGCTAGGTTTAGTCTTTCTCTGCTGTTCTTTCTCAGCTCCTTTAGGTGTAGGTTTAGGTTGTGTATTTGAGACCTTTCGTGTTTCTTAAGAAAGGCTTGTATTGCTATATACATTCCTCTTATGACCGACTTTGCTGCATCCCAAAGATTTTGAACAGTTGTGTTTTCATTTTCATTTGTTTCCATGAATTTTTAAAATTCTTCTTTAATTTTCTGGCTGACCCACTCATTCTTTAGTAAGATTCTCTTCAGCTACCATGTATTTGAGTTCTTTCCAACTTTCCTCTTGTGATTGAGCTCTAGTTTCAAAGTATTGTGGTCTGAAAATATGCAGGGAGTGATCCTAATCTTTTGGTACCAGTTGAGGCCAGATTTGTGACCCAGGATGTGATCTATTCTGGAGAATGTTCCATGTGCACTAGAGAAGAATGTGTATTCTGTTGCTTTGGGATGGAATGTTCTGAATATATCTCTGAAGTCTCTCTGATCCAGTGTGTCATTTAAAGCCTTTATTTCCTTGTTGACCTTTTGCTTAGATGATCTGCCCATTTTAGTGAGGGGGTGTTGAAGTCCCCTACTATTGTTCTATTATTGTGGATGTGTTCCTTTGATTTTGTTATTAATTGGCTTATATAATTGGCTGCTCTCATGTTAGGGGCAAAGATATTTAAAATTATTAGATCTTCTTGTTGGATAGACACCTTAAGTATGATATAGTGTCCCTCTTCATCTCTTATTATAGTCTTTGACTTAAAATCTAATTTGTCTAATATAAGGATTGCCACCCCAGCTTTCTTTTGATGTTCATTAGCATGGTAAATGGTTTTCCACACCCCCACTTTAAATCTGGAGGTGTCTTTGTCTAAAATGAGACTCTTGCAGACAGCATATTGATGGGTTTTGTTTTTTCATCCAATCTGATACCCTGTGTCTTTTGATTAGGGCATTTAGCCTATTTATATTCAGGGTAACTATTGAAAGATATGAATTTAGTGTCATTGTATTGCCTGTATGGTCACTGATACTGGATATTTTCTCTGTTCCTTTCTGGTCTTTGTTACTTTTAGGCTCTATCTTTGCTTAGAGGACCCCTTTCAATATTTCCTGTAGGGCTGGTTTGGTGTTTGCAAATTCTTTTAGTTTTTGTTTGTCCTGGAAGTTTTTTTTTTTTATCTCTCCTCTATTTTCAATGAGAACTTAGCTGGATATAATATTATTGGCTGCATATTTTTCTCGTTTAGTGCTCTGAATATATCATGCCAATCCTTTCTGGTCTGCTAGGTCTCTGTGGATAGGTCTGCTGACAATCTAATATTTTAGGTTACAGACCTCTTGTCCCAAGCTGGTTTCAGGATTTTCTCTTTGTCTCTGAGACTTGTAAGTTTTACTATTAGATAATGGGGTGTTGACCCATTTTTATTGATTTTGAGGGAGGTTCTCTGTGCATCCTGGATTTTGATGCCTGTTTCCTTCCCCAGATTAGGGAAGTTCTCTGCTATAATTTGTTCCAATATACTTTCTGCCCCCCCCTTCTTCTTCTAGAATCCTAAGTATTCTAATATTGTTTCATCTTATGGTATCACTTATCTCTCAAATTCTACCCTCGTGATCCAGTAGTTGTTTGTCTCTCTTTTTCTCAGCTTCTTTATTCTCCATCATTTGATCTTCTATATCACCAATTCTCTCTTCTGCCTCATTTATCCTAGCAGTAAAAGCCTCCATTTTTTATTGCACCTCATTAAGAGCTTTTTTTAATTTCAACTTCATTAGCTTTTAATTCTTTTATTTCTCCAGGAAGGGATTCTCTAATATCATCTATGGCTTTTTCAAGCCCAGCTTGTATCTTTATAATTGTCATTCTGAACTCTCATTCTGACATCTTACTAATGTCCATATTGATTAGGTCCCTAGCAGTTGGTACTGTCATTCATTTATTTATTTATTTATTTATTTATTTATTTATTTATTTATTTATGGTGAGTTTTTCCACCTTGTCATTTTGTCCTGAGAAGAACAGATAAATGAGAAAAAAAATGCTAAAAGGGTAACAACGACTCCAGAAAAATATACGCTAAACAACTCAGAAGAGACCTGAAACTGAAGGGAGAAGAAAGGGGGAAAAAAATTATTAGGCTAGTGAAAAGAACAGAGTCACACAGTTGATTTTGAGTATATTTTGGTCTATTAGAAGAAACTGCCTCCCAAAATTTTAAAGGAAGAAAACTTACATATATATACACAAAAATAAGGGTAAATATGATGAAAGGGTGGAATATGAATGTAAACATGAAAATTAAAAAAAGTTTTAAAAAAGGAATTGATATGAAGTTGGTTGAAAAAAGAAAGAAAAAAGAAAAAGGAGAGAATGTGATCTGGCAGGAGACTAGAACAAAACCATATACTAGATTTAGGGTATATTTTGGTCTTTTAGAAGAAACTGTATCCTAAAATTTCATTTTATTTTTATTTATTTATTTGACAGAGAGAAAGAGATCACAAGTAGGCAGAGAGGCAGGCAGAGGGAGAAGGGGAAGCAGGCTCCCTCCTGAGCAGAGAGCCCAATTTGGTGCTTGATCCCAGGACCCTGAGATCATGACCTGAGCTGAAGGCAGAGGCTTAACCCACTGAGCCATCCAGGCACCCCTGTAGCCCAAAATTTGAAAGAAAGAAAGAAAGAAAGAAAGAAAGAAAGAAAGAAAGAAAGAAAGAAAGAAATATATGGAGGTTAAATACAATGAAGGGATAGAATATGACTAAAAATGAAAATTAAAAATATTTTTAAAAAGGAATTGATAAGGTAAGATGTTCCTTGCCCTAGCACTGGAGTTTTTCAGTTCTCATTGATCAGTAAACTTGGACTTGGCTTGATGTTCTTGCTGATCTGGGGAAGGGGCCTGTTGCAGTGATTCTCAAATGTCTGCCAGAGGAGGAATTGCACCACCCTTGCCAGGGGCCAGGCTAAGTAATCTGTTCAGGTTTTCTCTCTGTAGCTTTTGTTCCCACAATACTTTCCCTACCGCTTTGCAGGATGAGAATGAAGATGGTAGCATCCCAATCTTCGCCCCAGAGGAGCCGAGAGCTTGGGGCCTCCCCATCTTCAGTGAGCCCTCAGAAAAAAGCAATCACTTCTGTCTCCCTGGTCTCTGGCCATGCTCTGTGCTCACCTAGCCTGTGACTGAATGTTTCTATCTCTGGCACATGGCCCTGTTTAGAGTTTCTAAACCCAGCAATCTCCTGCAGTATGCTCCCATGCCTCTCCTCCAAGTGGAGGGAAAGGGGGTCTCCCCAGATCTGCCACTTGTGGGTTTTCCTGCTCAAAAAGTAGTGGCCTGACACTGCTGTATATCATGGTTTATGGCAAGCCTGAGCTGAGGGTCCCCTCCTTGGCTCTGTCTTTGAAGCCGGCCTCCTTGCTCCAATACTTGAGAGCTCTGCCACACTCAGGCACTCTTGGTCTTTCAGTGACCCCAAGGGTTCTGAGACCACACTGTCTAAGCAAGGGCTCCACCCCCTGTTTAGCCATTGGAGCGATGTCCCTTTGTGGAGCAGACTTCTCAAAGTTCTGATTTTGTGCTCCACTGCTCTATCACTTGCCAGTAGCCAGCTGACGGAGGCTCCCTTCCCCTGTGGACTATCTTCCTATATACTGCCTGGGATTCACTTCTCCCTATGTCCAACCTTCCAGACAGTGGTTGCTTTTCTGTTCGTAGAATTGCTGCTATTCTTCTCTTTTATCTCCTATTGAGTTTTTAGGTGTTCAGAATGGTATGATAACTATCTACCTGAATTCCTGGGACCGGATGAATTTAGGTCTCCTACTCCTCCGCCATCTTCTCCTCTCTCCAAACATATACTTATTTACAAACTAATATATTTATGTTATTATCTCTGCTACATAGATGAGGAAGGTAAGTGACAAGGAAGCTAAATGACTTACCCAGGGTTACTAGGTAATAACAGAAATTGGGATTTAGGTCCAGGTAATCAAATTCAATTCAAGAGTCTTACGTCTTAAACATTATGCCAGAAATAAAAGAAGTTTGAAATACAAAGAGCAAGAGACTATAAAAATGACAAGTCAGAATTGAAAAATAACTGGGAGCAGTATTTTCAGAAAAAAAGATAGAGTAATTGAAATTTCAACTCTTAGAATAGGTTTAATACCCAGTAGCCATAGCTGAAGCAAGAATTAGAGCAGTGGAAAACATAAAGAAATTCTGAATATAGGACAGAGAAATGTAAAATAAGAGTCTAAGAAACATAGAAAGAAACATGAGTAAGTCTAACATCTAATTGGAGCTTGAGATCAATTTATTACCTCTAGGTTCCAAATGCAGTTTCAACATACAAACATACCTCATTTTATTGCTTCACAGATATTGTATTTTTTACAAATTGAAATTGTGGCAACTTTGCATTGAGCCAGTCCATCGGCTCCATTTCTAACAACAGCATTTGCTCACTTTGTATCTCTGTATCACAGCTTGGTAATTCTTGAAATAGTTCAATTTTTTTCATTATAATATTTGTTATGGTGATCTGTGATCAGTGATGATGACTTGCTGAAAGTTCAGATAATGGTTAGTATTTTTAAATTTAGGGATTTGCGTAGCCGTTTTAGACATAACACTCTCACACACTTAATAGACTACAGCATAGTGTAAACATAACTTTTATATGTACTAAGAAACCAAAAAATTAATTTGATTCACTTTATTGCAATACTAACTTTATTGTGGTATTCTGGAACCAAATGGACAGTATCTCTGAGGGAGGCCTTTATCCTCTGTGATTAACACCTGAATTCCTTTAAGCATTTCTTATGAGCATAATGTTAAGCTTTCTCAGTAAAGGGTAATGAAGGGATATTGCAGGGGAAAAATATGTTCTCTAGCAGTTCATGGTAAGGACTGGTTGTTGGCTGGTATGGGTCTGAAGACATTCAGTAAATGTCCATGGGCCTACAACACAATTCATATGTGACTTTGGAGCCTTGGCCAGGTGATAATCTTTTTGAAGCACCCTTGACATGGAAACCAATGTTTCTGTATGGCCTACACACAGTTTCCTGTGTCCTGGAGTGTCTTATACCAGAACCCACTTCTACAAGACTCAGCACAGCCTGTGTGCCTCCCACTTGTAGTCCAGAGGTCACATAGAGCTGCCACTTCTTCTGCAAGTAAAGTAGATTACCTGCAAAGAAACAAAAAGCAGATCAACTCAAGAGCAAAAATGAAAGATTTCTCAATAAATCCTGGAAACAGAAGATAGTGGAATATTATCCTCAATGCACTGAGGAAAAATAACTATTACCCTAGAATACTATGCCAAGAAAATGATCTTTCAAGAATAAGGATGAATGACATGGATAAATGTGAAGAACATTATACTGAAAAAGAGAAGTAAATAAACATAGTGTGCAATTCCATTTGCATGACATTCAAGAAGAGACAAAAATAAACTGTGGTGATATAAATCAGAAAAAATGGTTACTTGGGATAGGGGGGGGAATTTGATTAGAAAGAAGCACAAGGAAACTTTCTAGGATTAAATGTCCTATATCTTAATTGGGGTTAGTGATTACACAAGTATATACATTTGCCAAACTCACTGAACTGTACATTGTGATGGCTGATTTTTTTGTCTTAACTTGACTAGGACACAAGATGTCCAGATAACTGGTTATATATTTCTGGGTGTGTCTGTGAAGATGTTTCCAGAAGAGATCAGCATTTGAATCGGTAGGCTAAGTAAATCAGATTGTCCTCCCTGATGTGACTCAGCATCCTCTAATCTGCTGAGGACCTAAATAGAACAAAGAGGCATTGGGAAGGAGAATATGCTCTCTGCCTACCTAAACTAAGACATGGGTGGGTGTTCTTCTTCCAAGGCTGTTTGAAATACGAATATCCTTTACAGGATAGTCCAGAACAAAAGTATCTGAGCCTCTGCTCACAAAATGTTCAGAAATATGAGATCCATGGAGAATTGTGCCCTGATATTTCAAAATAAATTGGGTATGTGAATCTTTTTCACTGTAAAAGGTATATTGAATACAGATCAAGAGTTAGCATTCAAATTGAGATGTGCTGTAAGAAATAAAATTCACAATAGATTTTGAAATCTTATATTATAAAAAGACTGTAAAATATCTCAATAATTATATTGAACATGTTAAAATGATAATATTTTTATATATTGGTTTAGATAAAATGTATTAAAATTGATTTCACCTGTTTCCTTTTCCTTTTTTTTTTTAAAGGAATCACTATGACCCATGTGGGGCTGGAACTCATGACCCCGAGATCAAGAGTCACATGCTCTCCTGACTGAGCCAACCAGGTGCCCCTCTTTACTTTTAATAATGTGATTACTAGCGTATTGTCAAATTACTCATGAGTCTTACATTATATTTCTATTGAACAGCTCTGGATGTCTAATTTTTATTGGACAGCCTAGAATGATCAAGTAACTAATGAATAGAAATTGAGAGAGTGCTCACTTCGGCAGCACATATACTAAAATTGGAACGATACAGAGAAGATTAGCATGGCCCCTGCGCAAGGATGATACGCAAATTCGTGAAGCGTTCCATATTTAAAAAAAAAAAGAAAAGAAATTGAGAGAGTAGATTTTCTTTATTGGCGTTCCCTAGCAAAGAGAGATGGAGGCAAAGTTTAATTATTAATGTTTTCTTTGGGAGGTACAATCCCAGAATAGTGAGAGTGTAGAAAAGGGAAGTGAGTCAGAGAAAGTAGGAAGCACCTTTGGGCAGTTGCTAGGAAAGTCTGATTCTAGCTACTGTGGCATGGTGCTTCATGTGATATTTAAAGTGATGATAGGAGCCAGAATAACCATGGAACTGATTGGGTTAGGCCTCAGTCCTGGGGCTACTGAGGCCCATGTGGATTGCATGTTGGGTTGTTTTGATTCTATTCTATTCTATTATGGTGACTGTAATTTCCCATTGACAGTTAACACTGGGCATGGAAGTGGTAGAGATGTTCCACTGACTCCCCAAGTTTGTGAATGTAATCCTCCCTGCGTTCATTAGGCTGTAGCAACTCCAGCTCCACCTGGCAATCAGAATTCATTACCCCAGGCACTAATGGGTACCTGTTTGTCAAATAGCACGAGGAACCCAAAGTGACTCCAAAATATTAGTCACAACTTCCAACTGGGTGGAATCCTGTATCTTTCCCACCCCTGGAATCAAGACTTCTGACCTAACAGAGTCAACAGTTTCAGGAATAGGAAAGACAAATTCCATTAGTGAGTCACTGATAATGATGATGAGAGAGACAACAGCTACTTCTACATCTTGGTTCTTATACCTGAGTTTTCTAGTTCTGGGAGATAAGGCACCAAAAACTGGCCAGAGAATCATTGTATATACTGCATCCTGAAGGAAAGGGCTCCAACCTCACAAGATTCTGTCCTCTAGCTGACACCTAAGCTGAAATTTGCACTGTTTTGCTGTTTGTTTTGTTTTGTTCTGGATGGCTGCTCGTGGGTGATAGAGTACTTAGTAAAATTAGTGATTCTTAAGTTCATGAGGCCATCTTCACATTTCTTTTGACATGGAGTGGATCTATTTTCTAAGGCAATGTTGTAGGGATACCATTTCCAAAGAAAGAATTCTATAACTTTAAGATGGTACTATGGAGACACTGCAGTCAGAGAAGGCAGAACATTTTCAGACTGTATTAATTCCAGTAAATCAATCTGATGGCCCCAACAAGGGGGAAGGGGGTCGAGTGTAACCAATCTGCCAACAGATGGCTGGCTGGTACCATTATCTAGAACTCAGCATCAGTCTCTGCTTCTGGATGGTTGGGCAACCAGCAAAGGCAGTAAGTAAGATCATCTTTGGTGAGAGAAATCCCATGTTGTTGGGTCTGCTTGGCTTTCATCTTTGCTCCTTTCTTCATGTGCTCAATGTCAAGTACTGGAGTGGTGCACAGAGATACTGGCTAAAACCCATAGGACTGGGCTTCCTATGTACTTGATTTTCCAGACCCTCCTCTGTGGTCATGTTCTCTTGTGAGCATTAATGTGAGACACAACAAAACTGTGTGTGTTGTGCCCACTCCTACAGTGTCCATCTACATATTATTTACTCAGACCTCCATGTCACCCATTTTCCACCTTCATTTCTTTTAAGTTTCTCCCCCTTTAAAAAAAATTATTTATTTTAGATAGATAGAGAGCACAAACAGTGGGGAGGGGCAGAAGGAGAGGAAGAGAAGCAGACTCCCTGCGAAGTGTGGAGCCCAACAGGGGGCTCCAACTTATGACCCTAAGGTCATTACCTGAGCCGAAATCAAGAGTTAGATACTCAACCAACTGGGACACCCAAGCACTTCTTTCTCTTTTATGGCCTTTTTAAGGCCCCAACCAAACAAGACTTTTGGTTCTGCTCAGATGTTCAATATATAACTGTAGCTCAGGCTACTTCTCCTATCACATGAAGTGAAAAATCAAACATAGGTTTCACAACTTTGTGTAATGAGAAGATTTCCTTTCACCAGTGTCATGAAGGGTCATTCCTGAATGGGGTTTTAATGTAGCTGGCAGCTATACTTTTATAGCCAGTTCCAATATATTGTACCAGCCTACATATGAATCAGGCCTCTGTTAGTTGGTCATAAGGAACTCCCCATGAGGTCATCAGTGTAGCAGAGATAAGTGACATGGAAGGCTAGACCACCTATTCATGTGGTTTACTTGAGTCCTTTGGGCTTTGCTTGTGTCTGAATATATCACTTCTTACATACAATGGGACGATGATGCTTCTGCCCAGCTTTATGACTTGGCTGATTTGATAATCCTTTGTTCAGGCTGCATAGTCCTTTAACGTACCATGGTCAGATGTTGGGTATTTGCTAAGACCTAGTAGCATACGAGGACATATTTTTCAGAGTAGTTTTTTTATGGTGAAGTGCATAGCTCTGTTACAGAGTATAAGGATCTACACCATGACTCTTCTATTGGAGCTTGCCCCAAACTCTATATGTCCTCCGTGGATAAATCTCCAGCACTATCAGATTTGTTGGAGCGCATGATGTAAGTGTAATTTTTCAGGCCCGATCATAGGCAATTATAAAGGCTTTACCTGACAGGCCTCATGGGAAAAAGCCATCCCTTCATACCAGACTTGGTACACAGTCAAGTATTACAGTCTCTAAAGGGAGTTGCTGTGAATGACTGATGTCACTCTGGCTGTTCATGCTCTTCATGTATTTACATTCCTAGCCCCTGTAACTTCATTCCTAGGTATCTTTATCTTTATCTTTATCTTGGGCAGAGGTCTTGTTTGGCTGACTCTGCCGTTATCTCCTTATTGGACTGGACAAGTGGGAAGCCTTAATCATATTTATCCCTGCTTAGACTCACTACCCAGTAATTTTCTACTCTTAGCCCTTCCTGTCCTCCCTCCCCCTAGGGTCCATAAAGTAGCCAGAACCTTTTGTTCAGGGTTCCCTCAATAGTGAGACAATGCCCACATCTCTGCTGATCTACCTGACCCTCAACTGGTATGCCATTTCATGGGGGAACTGAAGTAGAGGGGAATTGGCATCTTCTCTATTTTAACCTTTTGTTTATACTATCATAGTAAGTGATTAAAGTCTTCACTGTTACTTTCATTTTGGCTCCTTGTTGGTTTGATTGGCTGTTCCAACACCCAGCAGCTCAGCTCTCTCCCAACTCAGCTGGGATAGGGTAGTGTTCAATTTTGTTTGCCTTATTCAATATAGTCTCAGTTATTCTGGGCCTTTTGCCTCTTCTTTTTAAACTTTGTCAAAATCTAAAAAATAATTAGCTGGGATTTTAATTAGGATTCCATTGACTTTATAAATCATGTTGGAGTTGGTATTTCCCTTCTTCCAGATTGGTTAGACCTTATAAAGCCCCAAAGGGTTAGGCTTTGGTTAAATGGTTTCTCTTGATGACAGATCTTGTTAAGAAGATCAGAATGATCTGATGTATTTCAAAATGGTTCCCTCCCCCTTCCCCTCTTCTGAATATCAGGGAATTATTCTCTAATCTTCAGTGTGAGAACCTGGTTGAGATCCAGAAAGCAAAACTCACAAAAGTCTGGGCCCTTATAGAATTTAACTCTCAGCCTCCAGCAATTCATCATTTATAGTTTAGGTTTTCCTACCTTAATGCTGGTTCCTGAGGAGCTTTCTGTTCATGGGTTTCTGCTTTAGTAAGCTGTGATTCTCTGTATCCACCTATCTCTCCAGTTTTGTGGGTAGTGTTTTGCCATCAACTGAATTCTCTGATGAAGAGTTAGTGGTTTTTTAGTTCAGCTTTTTACTTATTTTTAGGATGCAGTGATGACTTCCAAGATCTTTACATGACAAATCATTAACTGGAAGTCTTCTTTCTTTGATCCATGGAATTTCTAGAAATATATATTTTAATAGACTATTTTTAGAGCAATTTCAAGTTAATAGCATAATTGAATGAAAAATACAAAAATTTCCCATACATTCTCTGCTCCGACACATAGACAGCCTCCCCCATTATCACATCCTCCACTAGAGTGGTACATTTGTTATCACTGATGAACCTACATTATCACCCAAAGTCTATAGTTGATGCTGCAGCTCACTCATGGCATGGTGCATTCTACGGGTTTTGACAAATGTATAGCAATATATATGCACCATTACGGTTATAGAGAGTAGTTTCCCTGCCCTAAAAGTCTTCTGTGCTCCATATATTCATCCCTCCATAACCCCTGGCGTCTTTCTACTACTCACCTTTTTTACTGTCATCATAGTTTTACATCTTCCAGAGTGTTATATACTTGGAAACATTTTTTGTAGCCTTTTCAGAATGGCTTCTTTCACTTTGTAATATGCATTTAAGTTTCTTCCCTGTCTTTTCATGGCTTGATAGTTTCTTTCTTTTTTGTTTTTTATTCAAGATTAATTAGTTTTAAAATGCAACCAAAATAACAAATACCATTTTTGTGTCATAATTTTATATATAATAAGTAGTAATACACTGTTATATGATATCTTTTTTGATCATAAGATTTTTCTGACTCACTTTTCTCCAAATTTCTTTTCTTCTTTTTTTATTTAATATTCAGTTAGCCAACTTATAGTACATCATTAGTTTTTGATATAGTGTTCAATGATTCATTAGTTGCATATAATACCCAATGCTCATAGTTCACTTCTTTTTAGCACTGAATAATATTCCATTGTCCAGACATACCACAGTTTACTTATCCATTCACCTACTGAAGGACATCTTGGTTGCTTCCAGGTTTTAACGGTTACAAATAAAACAGCTATAGACATCCTCATGCATTTTTTTTTAACAGAGAGAGCAAGCATGCATGCATGCACACACTAGTGGGGGAAGCAGGTGGAGGGGCAGACGGACAGAGAATCTTAAGCCGGCTCCATGCCCAGCCTTGATCTCATGACCCTGAGATCATGACCTGAGCTGAAATCAAGAATCAGATGCTTAACTGACTGAGTCACCCAGGTGTCCCTGCATATTTTTTTAATATTTTTTTTATTTATTTATTAGAGAGTGAGAGACTGAGAATGAGAGGGGAGAAGGTCAGAGGGAGAAGCAGACTTCCTGCAGAGCCGGGAGTCCGATATGGGACTCGATCCCGGGACTCCGGGATCATGACTTGAGCCGAAGGCAGTTGCTCAACCAACTGAGCCACCCAGGCGCCCATCCCCTGCATATTTTTGTATGGACATACGTTTTTAACTCCTTTGGGTAAATATCAAGCATTGTGATTGCTGGATCATAAGGTAAGTGCATATTTAATTCTGTAACAAACCACCAAAGTATCTTCCAAAGTGGTTTTACCATTCTACATTCATATTAACTATGAATGAGAGTTCCTGTTTCTTCACATCCTTGCCAACATTTGGTGTTGTCAGTATTTTGGATTCTGGTCATTCTAATAGGTGTGTAGTGGTATCTCATTGTTGTTTTAATTTGCATTTCCTTGATGATCTATGATGTGGAACATCTTTTCATAAGTTTATTTGCCATTTGTATATCTTCTTAGGTGACTTGTCTGCTAGGGTCTCTGGTCCATTTTTTAGCCAGGTTATTTGTGAACTTATTGTTGAGTTTAAGAGTTCTTTGTATAACTTTCTGGGGAGATACTTCTGGCCTATTGTCCCTAGCTTTGGGGATTAAGCAGACACTGAGTCATTTTTCTTCCCCTCATTATAATTTATGTAATTATCTCATGGGATTGAAACATCCTTGGCCTTGGTATACCTTGGTGTTCTAATCTAATGAGTTTACCAACTTCATATATTTAGAGATGATGGAAGCATTGTCATGTGAGCCAAAAAGCCCTCATTGGTCTTCTGTAGCAAGATGCTGACTCCGCATATCATTTAATTTCTATATGCCTTATTTTTTTAACAAGGAAACTATGATTTGATCTAAACAATTTGAATTTTGTAAAACATCAAATGAGATAACTTCAAGGTAAAGCAATCCATGTCATGCCATGTTTGTGTCCTGGTGCATATTCTTATTTTTTTCTTAAAATAGATTCTTTAAACTATTTCTTTTTCTTTTTAAGATTTTATTTATGTATTCATTTGAGAGAGAGCGTGCAAGAGAGCGTGGGTGCCTGTGTGAGCGCCTCCATGAGCAGGTGCAAGGGGAGGGAGAAGCAGGTTCCCCTCTGAACAGAAGTCCTATTTGGGGCTTGATTCCACAACCCCGAGATCATGACTTGAGCTGAAAGCAGATGCTTAACCAACTGAGCCACCCAGGCGCCCCCTTAAACTATTTCATAATAGAACAACAGAATATATCCAAATATACTTGCTGGGATGAGTTTCCCTTTGACTTGGCTTAATGGAATCTCTGAGATTTATGAAAAAATTCCTTTGCTACTCTTGCTGTCTTGCCTTGTAATTAGTTTTGAACAGACCAGGGCTGACTATTCATTGCATTGAGTTATGGCATATTATTTGAGTTGAGAGCTTTGTTCCTATCAAAAGTAAGAATACTGCTGAAGTGTGGAAGGCTCTGAGCCAGCCAGAGCCTTCTCAATATCAGTAGTCTCTACTTCAAGGAGACTAGGCCAGAATTGGAGAATTTTGGTCCTGTCTGCCACTGGATGACAGGGACGTCACCTGACCTCTTTGGACTCTCTTCCCTCAGCTGCAAAACAGAAGCTTGGACTGGATAATCCATAATACTCCTAAAGCCAAGACTCTAGGCTTGTGAAAAATAATGCCTCTGTAAAAGTAAAATACTGTCCTGTGTCTACAGATTCAGGCAATTCCAGGGTTATTATAAATAGTCAAAACAAAGCTCAGATTTGACGAGGGGAGAATTCTTCAAAGGCTTCCTCCTAAATATGGAAACAAGGGAGAAAACATCAGTACAGGAATAAATCTATTTCGTGCAATGTAAAATTTCGTGTCACCTTCCTAGGATCACTGTTACATCCTATTGCAAAACGGGACTTAAGTAGACCACGTGACAATGAAACCCGAAGTAAGCCTGTACTATTCTTTGGGTACCCCTGAGTTGTTAGGAACAGCCATACACGTTAACTCCTTTTATGCATATAACAACGTGAAAAAAGTGTACTGTCTACATTTTTTAGTTCAGGAAACTTTCCAGTTCAAGTCTCACCCTTACTGAGCGGCAGAGGATTTTAAATTTGCCTGCACATTTAGTGCAAATTTCTGGAACCTCAGGAAGGCTCCTCTGTGAGGCTCTTTAAAACAGAGGGCCGTAGTCCACTAACATTAACAAACGTGCTGTTTTTTTCTGGGCCAGGCCCTACGCTCCAAGCTGTACACAGATTTTCTGAGCCCTCAATATGACCCTAGAAATTAGGTAATTTTCGTCACTCTTCCGTCTTTGAAGGGTGGGAATGCGCTCTGAGACCCACCTGTGGAGCTGCAGGAAGTGTGCGTTACCGCCGCCCGGCAGCCCCCAGCAGTGGGATGAGGGTCCGGGGAAATTTGGGGAAGTTGAGGCGGCGAGTGTCTGGGTGTTTCGGTTCTCTGAAACAGTTGGGAGCCTCTCTAGCTGTGTCTCGTCATCCTATTGTCTGTCCTTGAGCTCCCTGAGGCTTTGAGCGCCACTTTGTGCCCAGCGATCTGTGTGTCCTAATTACCCTGCACAGTTCTCGCCTTCTGCTCAGACACCGGAGCAGCAGGAATAAGCGCCGAGAATTGCCCAGACAGCAAAGGTACCAGCCTGGACCAGATTCTGCCTATCCACCAGAGCTCTGAGCTCCCCGCCAGCCCGCCCCGCTGCCGGAGCCTGGGCGGTCCCAGCCCCTCAGCTGACCTGGGGGCGGGACCGGGGGCGGGACCGGGGGCGGGGCCCAGACGGGGAGCACTAGACCCCGGGCTTCTTCCGAGCGACCGGTGCTTCCGCGGCCGGCAGCTGGGACTGCGCAGCACCCGCTCTTGATATGCACCTCCGCCTCCTTCTCCTGCTCGCCCTGTGGGGAGCGGGCCGCACTGCCTTGGGGCTCAGCCTCAGCTTGCGGGGAAGCTGGAGGATCCGCAGCGGGAACGGCTCACTGGAGCTGCCTGGGAGGGTCCCCGGTTGCGTGCACAGCGCTCTGTTCCAGCGGGGCCTCATCCAGGTACTGTGTGCGGCCGCCCCGCTGGAACCTGCACCCGCGTGCACCTCATGCTGAGAGGGGCCCACGAACGGCTTTGCAGCCCGCAAGCCTTAGGGCTGTGTTCTTGGGTTTGGCCCTAACTTTCCCTTTGCGTCTTGTGGTCTGGGGCGGGGAAATGGTGAGGCAATTAATCTTACTGTTGGTGGAGAGCACCTCTGGGGTCCGGGCTTGGTGCAGATGGCCGGACCCAGTTTGGGACATCACTAATTCTGGAAAGCGGAAGTTCATACAGGGCATACAGTATTTCTGCTGGCGGTTTTCCTATTGCTATAGTTCTCCACTGAGGAGTGTATAGAAAGGCCTTGTTACCGACAAAGCATAAGGCGGGGGCTTACTGTTTTACTCTATGGATCCTTCAGGGGACACTAGTTTTGCTAAGCGCTAGCTATATTCAGTAATGTCTTAGTTTTTCTCCTTCGCTTGTAGACCTCAGGGAGTCAGATTTGGGATTGATGCAACCCTCCTCGGTGAGGAGAATGAGACATATAAGTGTAAGGTTAGGATTATTAGTGCTAGTGTAAAGGCTAAATAATTTTTAAGGCTGATTGGGATATGAAGAAAGATGCCGTTTCTTAGGGCACGTTGTGTGTGTGTGTGTGTGTGTGTTAACATGCTTCAATTTATCGACTCCTTGTGGAGGATGGTTTCCTATTTGGCTGCCTGTGTGCAGAGGTTTGCAAACAGACTTTTCCACCTTCCACTGTTTTTGTGCACTGTTCCATCAGCTGCCTGTGGCTTTCCCATTCTTTAATCATTCTTGCCTGGGACAAGATGTTCTTGATACATTGTCCCTGCCCTGATAACATCTCTACAAGAGTAGATCTTGTTATCTGCGTTTTATGGATGATACGGAGTTAGGGAGCCCAGAAAAGTTAGTTACCCAAGATCACACAGCAACTAAGTGGCAGAAGTGGAATTCTAGCCCAGGCTGCCCAGACTCCATTCCATAGCCTGGGTTCTCAACTGTACTATGCTTACTGTGGTGTTTTGAAAAATTATGGTATTCCTGTGGTTGACAATGGGGAATATCATTCACAGTTTACTTAAATGAAGGCATCATCAAGTAGGGTTATGCAGAATTTCTGATCTGGCACACATTAGGTTTTTTCCAAGAAATAAGTATCAGAAAGGAAGTGAATCTTGTAAATGACACTGACCATAGTTCAGTTTATTTTTTAAAATAACTAATTCTCAAATTTAAGTACTTTACCTACTTTTAGTTAACAAACTACTTGTGACGTACGCCATAGCTGACCTTGGTTCCCTGAGGCTTCCCTCACACATGCTTTGAGAATGCCTGTGTTTATTTTGCAGGGTCTCTCCTTGCCTCATTTAACTGAAAAATTAAGGGCAGTGAGAAATAATTAGTGGATTTAGCAAATCAGATGATTATTCCATGTTACAAGGCTACATATTAAGAAACAGGGTTTGGTTACTAGCTAATGAGAAAGAGGTTGTTCAGAGTATGAAATAACTGACTTTTCCTCACAGAAATAATTCACAATGTTTGTTAAATATGTTCAGAAATTCTTAGAAAAACTTTAAGTTCAGTAAGGTAGATGTGGATGTAAGTATTTATTTATTTATAAAGATTTTATTTATTTATTTGACAGAGAGAGAGAGAGATCACAAGTAGGCAGAGAGGCAGGCAGAGAGAGAGGGGGAAGCAGGCTCCCTGCTGAGCAGAGAGCCCAATGCCGGGCTTGATCCCAGGACCCTGAGATCATGACCTGAGCCGAAGGCAGAGGCTTTAACCCACTGAGCCACCCAGGCGCCCCAGATGTGGGTTTTAAATGGTAGTGCAGTGAGAGGTCCGGGAGGCTTTTGGGGATTGGGGAACTCTGGGCCTAATCATCAGCAACATCAGTATTATTGAGTAATATGCAGCCGTTATTCCACCTGCTTTATTACAGTATCCCTTTGGGTGTTGGCCTCAGGAAATATTCTATCCTTTAGAGCAGGTACTGGCACAATACTGTGTTTACATGAGAACTTGAAACATATCTTGCCAAAGGCATTTACTTATTTATTCCCCTAATTATCTCATAAGTATTCAGTACTTCTAGCATAGCAGACACTATTTAAAGTGCTTGAGTGGTGAGGAAAACAAACTCTTTGTCCCAATAGGCATTCTGGTGGAGGAGATAGACAATAAACAAATTAGTCGATAATATAATGGCAGGTGGTGCACGGAAAGGAAATAAAGTCTATTAGAGGAAGCGAGGGTAGAAAGCTGGGTAGGGGTTGGGAAAGACTGTTTTTAGAATAAAGTGGTTAAAGATAGCCATTTTGATAAAGTGACTTTTAAGCAGAGATCTTTTTGTTAAGGTCAGTCTTTTTTTATTTTTATTTTTTAAAGATTTTATTTATTTATTTTACACAGAGAGAGAGAGAGAGAGATCACAAGTAGGCAGAGAGACAGGGGGAAGCAGGCTCCCTGTTGAGCAGAGAGCCCGATGTGGGGCTTGATCCTAGGACCCTGAGATCATGACCTGAGCTTAAGGCAGAGGCTTTAACCCACATGTCCTGATAAGGTCAGTTTTAAGAAGTGGATTCTCAGCAAAGACGGAAAAAAGACAAGAGTGGAGAGGGGAGAGTTCTAGGAGTAGTAAGCTGGCCAGTGTGACTGGGCCCCTGTGAGCCATCGGGGAAGGGAATGTGTTCAAAGAGGGCATCTACAGCAGATCATGCAGGGTTTGTAAGCCATGGGAAACATGTTGGATTTTATTCTATATGTAATACAGAAGATATGGGGAGCTTGGAACATAGAGTTGGACAAATGGATCTGCCTGTTAGAAGGTCATTTTGGCTGTGTGTAATGCAACAGAATGGTAGCATGGACATTAAGTAGAGGACTATTGTCCTTAAATGGGCAGGAGATGACTTCCGTCTTGGACCAAGGTGGCAGTGGTGAAATAGAAATCTTGTGAGAACACATTTTAAATGTAGAACCAACAGGATTTGTTAAGTTGGATTTGTGGATGGATTGGGTGTGAGGTGTGAAAGAGAGAGGAGTCAAAAACAACTTCAGGATTTTTTGGTTGGAGCAGTTGGTTAAATGGAATTCATCTTTACAGAGAGGCTCCTATGGCCAGCCTTGGGTGTTTCATAGGTGATATTTTCTATACAGAATCTAAATCTTAGGTGTCTTGGAGAGCCTTTGCGCTCCCTGATGAAGGTTATCATTCATTCATTCACGCACTAAAATATGCATTACAGTAAAAAAGAAATGAGTAAGACTCAGTTCTAATCACTATATGATATCCTAAGTGCTTAGATAAGGGGACTCTTGTTATGAATGTTCTTAGCTTTCCTATGCAATTCCTCAGTGGTGCAAGTTTGAAAAGCTTTTTTTAAAAAAATTTTTTAATGATTTTATTTATTTATTTGTTGGAGAGAGAGAGAGAGAGCAGGGAGAACAGCAGGCAGAGGGAGAAGCAGACTCCCTGCAGAGCAAGGAGCTGTATGTGTCACTAGATCCCAGGACCCTGGGATCATGACCTGAGCCTAAGGCAGATGCCCAACCGACAGCCACCCAGGCATCCCGCATTTTTCTATTTTTTAGTTAAAAGATATACACAGCATACCAAAATTAGAAAATATAGGTTAGAAGAAGAAAACTTGGAAACCTGGCTTTCAGAGACAACTACTATTAAAATTTAAAATACACTTTTTATATCCTTTCAGAACTTTTCTGTCTATATACATATTTTGTCTATATACATTTTTGATAATTATTTAAATATACAGTGTAACAACTTTTTATATAGAATATTTTTGATAGATATAATAAACATATTTCTACAAACCTTGGTTAAGGGCTCTTTTTGATTTCATTGTATATATTTGCTATCATTTATCAATCACTTACTGTTGGATAGTTACCTAACTCGATTTTTTCCATTCTTTGATGAAGATCCTTTTAACTAAATTTTAGTTAGTGTGGGGCGCCTGGGTGGTTCAGTCTTTAAGCTTCTGCCTTCGGCTCAGATCATGATTCCAGGGTCCAGGGATAAAGCCCCGTATCTAGCCCCGCACTGAGCCCTGCATGGGGCTCCCTGCTCAGCAGGAGGCCTGCTTCTCCCACTCCCACTCCCCCTGCTTGTGTTCCCTCTCTCGCTGTGTCTCTCTCTGTCAAAAAAATAAATAAAATCTTTAAAATAAATACATAAATTTTAGATAGTATGTATCCTTGTTTTCTTAGACAATTTTTAGAAGTGCAATTGCTGATTCAAAGGGTACGTACTTTTTTAGTCTTTTAATATGTACTTCTAAGTTTTTCTCAATAAAAACTGTAACAGTTTTACATTCCCATGATTTTATCAGAGTGCTCATTTTAGGTGCTAGATTTGGACATTATTTTTAAAAATGATTTATTTATTTATTTTAGAGAGAGTGCAGGCATATGTGAGAGGAGGGAGTGGTAGAGGAAGAGGGAGAGAGAGACTCTCACGTAGACCCCCTGCTCAGCAGGGAGCCTGGCCCCTGGGGTGGGGGTACTCAGTCCCACAACCCTGAGATCGTGACCCGAGCCAAAATCCAGACTGCGACACTCAACTGACTGAGCCACCCAGGTGCCCCATTTGGATATTATTTTAAAAAGCAAACCCAAACACAATTTATAGTGCGATTGAACATCTTTTATATGTTTATTTCATGTTTATTGGTGATTTGGGATTATTTACTCATGTCCTTTATTTTTGTGTTGGCACTTCATCTTTTAAAATACAGATTTGGGGGCGCCTGGGTGGCTCAGTGGGTTAAAGCTTCTGCCTTCGGCTTAGGTCATGATCTCAGGGTCCTGAGATCAAGCCCAGCATCGTGCTCTCTGCTCAGCAGGGAGCCTGCTTCTCCCTCTCTCTCTGCCTGCCTCTCTGCCTACTTGTGATCTTTCTCTCTCTGTCAAATAAATAAATAAATAAATAAAAATCTTAAAAAATTAAAACAAAATACAATTTTGTTAGACTTCTGGTTATATATTTTCAAAAATGTCTCTTTTGTTAATGATGTGTTTTGTCATATAGATATTCTAAAGTCTTATATATTGAAATCTTGTAAGGTTTTTTCCTTTTATGATTGTTTCTGTCTTCGATACTTTACTTTGAAAGTAATTCCCTCTTTCCCAATTAAATAAATATTTATGTGTATTTCCTTTTTTTAGTATCTTTATAATTCCTTTACATATTTAAAATTTTGATCCATTTGAGTTTTTCAAATGGTTAGTTTTTTATATTCCATAATTTAACAATTTCTCTTTTGTTCACTGATATAAAACTTTACTTTTTCGTGTATGAAATTCTCACGTCCTGTTAATTTTCTTATTTCGTCTCTTAAAATTATATTTTAAAGAATTATAAATGTTTGATGCTTACTGAACAAAAAAATTGATGCACAAATATATAAAATATAAAGAACAAGGGAAAAACAATAAAAAAGCATACTACAAAGCAGAAGTAACCACTGTAAAATTTTTATTTGTGTCTTTCCAGATTTTTCTAAGTATATACAAATACAATAATATAAAAATGAAATCAATTCCTGAAATGGTTTTGTAAGTACTTCTTATCAGCCCTTTGTCTGTAGTGTCATTTGCGAATATCTTCTCCCATTCTGTGGGTTGCCTGTTTGTTTTGTTGACTGTTTCCTTTGCTGTGCAGAAGCTTTTTATCTTGATGAAGTCCCAAAAGTTCATTTTCGCTTCTAACAAGTTAGTCTTAATCATTCTGTCCTGTGAGCCATGTGTCTGTCCATGGAGGCCCTGATCTGCCAATTATCACTCATAAATAAATTCTTAAAAAATATGTGCATCAGCGTGGATAAATGTACATTTTTGTACTCTTGAAGTAGCCAAGAGGCAATTGTCATGTAAATATACTTTAAAAATTTTTGTTATGGTAAATTTCAAACGACTATAAAAAAGAGTATCAAAATGTACTGCCATTTACCCGTCACCCTGGCTTCGACACAGTTCATTTTGTTTCTTCCTCCATTCACTATGCCACCCCTAATTTTGAAGCAATCCTAGACATCCTCAAACATTTCTCTGTGGATCTCTAAGTATAATACCATTATCACCCATTTGAATATTTTTGTTGTGTTTCAGCGGACGAAGGATCATGATTATGGCCCCAAATGACCAAATATAAATACATCCTTAAATAGAAGGTACTTTTTTATGGCATCTGTACTCATCTTCTATGAAAGACTTAAAAGTGGAATATTTGATTTTATTTGATCATTTTATGATGTGAAATGATCTCAAAAGCTTCTAGAAAAACTTTTGTATGTTTTCTAAAAGCTTGCTTAAACAATGTGTGACATTAAGGAGATAAATGAGCTAAGGACTCTCTGTATTTGAAGTTTAAATTTGAGCAGAAATAGTCATTCAGTTTTGCGGAAGAGAGAACTATGAGGTTTTTAAGCCTTTTTTTTTTTTTCTTAAATCTGGACATATGCTTCTTCATTGATGCCTTGCGGGGTATGTTTAGGGCATAAGGGGATTTGCTTTTCGTGGCCCAACACTGGAAATCAAAGGAACACCTGACAGTTGAATCTTTAGGTAAGGGCTTGTTGGTCTTTATCACATGAATGTGTACATAGTCAACCTAGACTATGAAACTCATCTTCATGTAATAATGCTTTAATGTCTTCCATGTGCAATGCATGCTCCTTTATGTTAATTGACTGTTTATATTATTGGTAAGGTTTCTGGTGAATAGTAGGCTATCAATAGTTAATTTTGAGGAGTCAAAAGTTAATAAGCAGATTTTTGACTGCGTGGGGTTTAGGAGCACCATATTGTTAACTGTACCCCCGAGGGTTAACTGTAATGATAAAAAAAAAAAATTTAAAGGTGGGTTACATAATGAAAGCAAGTAACCTTCCATCCCTTTCTCCTAGTTTTCTAGTTCTCTTCCACAGAAACAACCACTGCGAACCAGATTCTTGTGTACATTCATGTATCTTGTGACAGATGTTTATATACATAATAGATTTATCTACATTTCTCTCCACAAAAGATCATATTCTATGTATATTGTTTGGTACTGACTTTTTCCTTTAATTTGACATATCCTAGAAGTCATTTCAGATCAGTACCTGCAAGAGTAACAATAGCCATCAGTAGTTGAATGCTTGCTATATGCAAGGAATGGTTCTGAGCACTTTCCACCTCTGGCAATTTTCATACTGATCCCGGGAGGTACTACTATTATCCTGTTCTAGAACTGAGAAAACAGAAGTATAGAAGTATTGTATGAGCTTCACAGGATCCCACAGGTATTAGGGCCGAGCTGGGACGCATGCAAACAAGGTTGCTCCCCACTGCTGCTCTTACCTATCAGCTCCACCCTCTCTCTCCTCTTCCCAGCTCTTCTCGGAGGCAGGAACTATGGCTGTGGATCTCTTCAAACAGCCAACCTCTCTCCCTGAGCAAGTGTGATCTGTGGCTCTTCTGACCCTCGTGTCAGTCTAGAATCTTTCTATGGGCGCTTATGCTAATCTTTCATGAGTTCCAGCCTGGCACTGTGGAGTGGGCTAAGGAAAGCATCTTGTTTCTCCTTTTCAATTCCCCTTTTAAATTCTCTTTGGGCACCTGGGTGACTCAGTTGGTTGAGCAACTGCCTTCGGCTCAGGTCATGATCCTTGAGTTCTGGGATCGAGTCCCACATCGGGCTCCCAGCTCCAACGGGGAGTCTGCTTCTTCCTCTAACCTCTCCTCTCATGCTCTTTCTCGCTTTCTCTGTCTCTCAGATAAATAAATAAAATCTTTTATTTATTTATTTATTATTTATTTATTTATTTATTTATTAGGAAAGAGAGAGTGAGAGAGAGCATGAGAAGGGAGAAGGTCAGAGTGAGAAGCGGACTCCCCATGGAGCTGGGAGCCCGATATGGGACTCGATCCCGGGACTCCGGGATCATGACCTGAGCCGAAGGCAGTCGCTCAACCAACTGCGCCACCCAGGGGCCCATAAATAAAATCTTTAAAAAAAAGAAATTCTCTTTGGTCAGGAAATAAGGAGCTTCCTTAACTTGCAACCCCTTTTTACCTGGAGCTGTGGTAGAGATGAAGCAGTATTTACTAGTTTAAGGATTTTAGGCAAAAATGATGTTAAGGCCAACCAAAACGATTTGACTCGTGAACTCAGGATCTCTTGTACCTGTGCACCTTCTGAAGTAAGAATTATAGCTGAAGCTCCTTTTGGCAATGGACAAGCTGAGGTTTGGAGAGTGCACCTGCTTCGGAATGGAACACATAAATAGCCCTGTGTAGGTTAGAGTAGTTTACCTTCCTATGAACTTTTTTTTTCTTCTTTTTCTTTTTATTATATATGCATCCAATACATGGACAGTTATACGTACCTGTGTGTTTGTGACTTTTAAAGTCTAATAATTTTTTAAAAAGATTTTGTTTATTTATTTGACAGAGAGATAGAGAGCACGACTAGGCAGAGCAGTAGGCAGAGGGAGAGGGAGAAGCAGGCTCTCTGTTGAGCAGTGAGCCCGATTCAGGGCTCTATCCCACGAGCTTGGGATCATGACCTGAGTAGAAGGCAGCCGCCTAACTGACTGAGCCACCCAGGCGCCCCTAAAGTCTAATAATTAAATGAATACCCATGCACCTGCCATCAAGTTTATGAGCCTGCACATAGCTAACGTTATTGCAATTACCTTGCCTCTTCCAGTCCCATCACCTGCCTCCCCCTAAGGTAGCCACTATCCGGAATTATCATTTTCTTGCTTTTTTAAAAATGAAGGTTTTACCAAATATCTGTGTATCTTAATATATTGTTTATTCAATATATTGTTTACTTTTGCTCACATTTGTATAAATGTTTTCTTAAACTTTATTTTTTTTTGCCTGAGTGTCCAAGAAAATATCTATGTATGAAACAGTTGCAAAGACTTCCTTTTCTCTACTTAACTCCATTTGAAGTAATTATGTCTGGGACACAATCACGCATTGGATTGAAGCAGAATTGGAGAGTGGAAAAGCTGTACCTGGTTAAAGAATTTATGTTTCTATAGGTAGTCCTAACAGATGAAGTTCAGAAGCTTACAGAGGAAATGAGACTGATAATGTCATTTGTATGGTGTGATGCCGCATAGTTTGTTGACGTACAGCAAGCGTGGTAAATGCCAGTTAGAAATAACTAGCACAGGTTTGATATAGCATATTTATCTCCTGGTTCCTGCTTGGTAGGTGGCACTGACATTGTAACTCTTGGTGGCTTTTGTGACAGTAACGGCAGCATCAGGTAATGATTGAGAGTGTGGACTCTGGAGCCAGATGTCCTGGGTCTGAATCAGTGCTCCACCACTTCATTTAACTTTGACCTTTGGATTCTTTGTTACTAAATGGAAATGATGATACTAGCTCTCCCTCGGGTCAGGTGATCATCTCGTATAAAAGTGTAAGTGTATGCGGATGAGGCATTATAGGATAGTTGAAAGAATGCAGACTTTGATGTTAGACTGAGTTGATTTGGTTCCTGGATATAGTGCTTACTTGTGAGACCTCAGGAGTGGAATCTTTAGTTTCTTCCTCTGTAAATGGCATTCAATGCATATGTTTGTTATGAAGGTAAGAGTATGTGAGTACCTATCTTGGACAACAATGATACTTCTATTGTTTTTTAGGGCTCATGGGTTTGCTTAGCAACCCATTGACTTACATGGTTTCATACTCATCAGGCATAACACTGAACTTCTGTTAGCTTTATTTTATTTATTTTTCGTTTGTTTTCAGCTTTTGATCAGTGCTATGAAGGACATCCTAAATGCTAAATAAGACACAATGGAATATTTTTTTCTTTCAGTATTAAAAAAAATTACATTCACAAATATCTTTTTTTTTTTAGAAATGTTAATTCTTTTTTTTTTAAAGATTTTTATTTATTTATTAGAGAGCGAGAGACCGAGAATGAGAGGGGAGAAAGTCAGAGGGAGAAGCAGACTTCCCGCAGAGCCAGGAGTCCGATATGGGACTCGATCCCGGGACTCCGGGACCATGACCTGAGCCAAAGGCAGTCGCCCAACCAACTGAGCCACCCAGGCGCCCACGTTCACAAATATCTTAAAGAAACTACTGTGTAATCAGAGTGGTGACCCTGAATTAAAAACAAAACAAAACACCTCTAATCATGTTCTTGATTTCTTATAATTGCATTTGGAAATTGCTTCCCACTCATGGTAAACATTCTAAAATGTCCCTAAATGTGCATTATTTTCTTCCTTCCCTCCTTCCTTCCTTCTTTCCTTCCTTCCTTCCTTCCTTCCTTCCTTCCTTCCTTCCTTCCTTCCTTCCTTCCTCTCTCTTTCTTTCTCTCTCTCTCTCTTTCTTTCTTCCTTTTTTTTTGGCCAGGACCAGTAATTCTGAGAGCCCAAACTAAAAAAGTGGTAAAAGGAAAAATATCAGACACTACAGATGTCCCAGGATTTGTCTTTCAATGGGAGAAAAAAATTTTAAAAACATGGAGCTTTCTAAAATGTCTTTAACAAGCTACCTTGGGAGTTCAGTTCAAAAATAGAAGTTGATGCACTAAAACAGATGTTTTGGTGTAGCTTTAAAAATCTTTGTAAGTATAGCCATTTCGAAGGATGATCCTGGATCAGAAGTTTTATTCCTGTGTATCTACATTAGGTACACATGCCTCATCTCCGTTGTCATAATCGTCTCTGTAATTTCCTCCAGTTTAGCAGTCATAAACACTCTGGCCTTCCATATCCGTAGCTTCCAGGTCGTCATATCTGCTACTCCCATAGCCTTGGTCCCCACCACCTCTAGAGTAGCTGCAACCTTGCCCCTGGGCCCCAAAAGCACCCTCTGGGAGACTTGCCAGAGTGACCCATATGGATTTGGTGACCATCCAGAGACTCTCTATTCATGGCTCTCGTGGCATCAGAGACACGGTCTGGTTTGGTGAAGGTGGCGAAATTAAAACCCCACGATTGCTAAGTCTCACAAGTCCTTGACAACAACTACCTCAGCAATAGGACCAGAGCTGCTGAAGTGGTCTTGCAGAGCCTGCTTAAGTGATGTTGAAGTTGAGCCCTCCTACGAAAAACTTTCCTTCTTCAGAAGACATGGCAGTGAGTTTGAGTACTATAAATTAAGCAGAAGGACCAGAAAAATAGCTATCCTGGAGGAGTAGAGAGACTGGGCTGTTAGCTTTAAATAGGGCTCAGAGTTTTAATATGAGCAAAGGGGGTCAGACCAGTTTGGAATTAAATTAAGTTGGTTGCTTGGCATTTGGAATAGTTATTATAAATGTAATCTAAGCTTCTGCAATTTTTATTTTAGGGAGGGTAAGGTATTTTCCCTTAGGAAACTTTTTTAGTAGACTTTATCTTTTGGAGTAATTTTAGGTTCACAGCAAAATTGAATGAAAAATGTAGACGTTTCCATATATACCCCCTTACACACACATGCACAGCCTTCCCATTATCAACATCCCTCCACCAGAGTGGTACATTTGTTATCAGTGAACCTACATTGACACATCATTATCACCCTATGTATATAATTTATGTTAGATTTCACTCTTGGTGTTGTATATTATGTGGGTTTTGACAAATTTATTATGATATGTATAGTATAGACCAGTATAGTATCATTTAGAGGAGTTTCACTGACTTCAGAATCTTCTGTGCACTGCTTTCTTCTTCTCTCCCTTAGTCCCTGGAAACCACTGATTTTTTTTTTTATTAAGATTTACTTATGGGCCCCTGGGTGGCGCAGTTGGTTGAGCGACTGCCTTCGGCTCAGGTCATGGTCCCGGAGTCCCGGGATCGAGTCCCACATCGGGCTCCCAGCTCCATGGGGAGTCCGCTTCTCACTCTGACCTGCTCTCTCTCACTCTCTCTCTTTCCTAATAAATAAATCAATAAAAAATCTTTAAAAAAAAAAAAAGATTTACTTATTTATTAGAGAGACTGGGGTGGGGCAGAGGGAGAGAGAGAATCCCAAGGAGAATCCTCGCTGACTGTAGAGCCCAGTGTGGGGCTTGATCTCACAACCCAGAGATCATGACCTGAGCTGAAACCTAGGGTCGATGTTCAACCAACTGAGCCACCAGGTGCCCCACAACCACTGATCTTTTTACTGTTAACTTGGTTTTGCCTTCTCCAGAACATCATGTGTTAGAGTCATATAATATGTAGACTTTTCTTTTTTTTTTTAAAGATTTTATTTATTTATTTGACAGAGAGACAACAAGAGAGAGAACACAGGTAGGGGGAGTGGGAGAGGGAGAAGCAGGCTTCCTGAGGAGGGAGCAAGGAGCCTGAGGCGGGGCTCAATTCCCGGACCCTGGGATCATGACCTGAGGCGAAGGCACATGCTTAATGACTGAGCCACAAAAGTACATACAAAAGTATGTAGCCTTTTCAGATTGACTTCTTTCAAGTAATAGAAAAATTTAACCTCCAAATTCTATTTGTCTAGAAAAAATATATCTGAGAAGCTTGCCCTCTCGAAATCAACAAGCAGTTTACTTCAAGAGGCTGAGAGACAGGAAGGGGTCTAGTGCCCCACAAGCCAGATCATCAGTCAGCCCCGTGGCTTAGCAAGATGACGTGTTGCAACTGCGTTAGCCTTCACACCTTCCTTCTCCTGTTATTTTTAACTGTATTGGACTAAGTCCACAGTGTAGTGTTATAAATAAGGCTGAGTGAAGACACATGGACAGGCTAATAATTAGGTACTTCTTTAAACCTGTGTCCTTAAATATTTATTCCATGCTTATTCACTGGAGAGGCTGAGTCCTGTGTGTGTGGGAAGAGCAGAAAAGGAAACAAGTTGGCTGGGGCTGGCACACCCTATTTAGCAGAATAAAACCTCACTGTTAATCAGCCCTTAAAAGTCAGTTTGGTGATGATCAGTTGTTACTAAATCTCATTAACTACACCCTTCCCTAGTAGCTTATTGAAATATTTCTTCCAGGGAACGCCTGGCTGGCTTAGTCCATAGAGCATGTGACTCTTGATCTTGGGGTTGTGAGTTCGAGCGCCACATTGGGTGTAGAGATTACCTAAAAGTAAATAAAATCTTAAAAATAAAATAAAAATGTTTCTTCTAGTCAGGAGCAATTTCTGACAGGTGCCATTCTTTCCATTTTGATATACACCCAGCCGTGTTGTAGTGCCTCTTGCTGACTCGGGCTCTGAGCAAGTGCCCAGCTGGCCATTGCCAACCTAACTTGGTCATCTGTGGAAGTTAGTTAGACAAAGTTGGCTTTCCCTTCTCCATCTGGAGATGCAGTCCCTGAGGACATCGGCCTTGGCCCTGTCCCAGTGGGAAAGGACTGCCCTGCTTCCCTCTGTGTAGTTGTGATGTTGTTCACAGAAAGATGGACCAAAAAGTTTCACTTACCACTTTCTTTTCAGTGTCCTCATCTGGAAAGTTAAGCGTGGAAAATGGGTAGGAGAAGAAAGATCTCTAAGTATTGTGAAAGAAAAAACCTAGGGCTGGACATCCTTGAATACCCAGCAGGCCTGTCGCCTGGGGCAGACACTGGCAACCATTTTCAGTAAAGGCCTGGACACTATTTTAGGCATCATGGGTCATTTGGCCTCTGTCATACCTACTCAGCTCTGCCGTTGTAGCACGAAAGCTGCCATCCGTGCTTTGTAAAGGACGGCGCGGTGGTGCTCCAGTAAAGCTTTATTTATGGACACGTGTCCATTTGTAGCTTGCTGGCCACACAGAAACAGGCCATGAGCTGCACGTGGCCCGTGGGTTGTGGTTTGCTGACCTGGTGTAGGACAATATAGGCAGCCTGAAATTTGTCGATTTGGTGGTACCTGTGCTGCCTGCGTGTTCTCTGTAGACGTCCTTTTTGTGCTCACTTAGTAAAGCTTGGTGAAAAATAACTTTGGAAATGCTAAGTAAATCCAAGGAGTGGGCGTTTTGCTGATGTTTGGGCAGTAAAGGAGAACCATTCCCCCTGAGGCCCGCTGGGATTGTGGCAGCAATAAGCACGGTGACAATAAAAGGGCCAGGGTGCCCTGTGTGTGAGGCCAGTGGCTCAATCCTTTAAGAGTCTGCCTTGGGCTCAGGTCATGATCTCAGGGTCCTGGGATCCAGTCCCGTGTTGGGCTCCCTGCTCAGCGGGAAGCCTGCTTCTCCCTGCCTCTCTGCCACTCCCCCTGCTTGTGCTCTATGCATTCTCTCTCTCTCCAAATACATACATACATACATACATAATCTTAAAAAGAAAAAAGAAAAACTTGAGGGCCGCATACCAGAAGTTCTGACTTTTATTCTCTACTAATACCCCAGAGGTTCTGTATTTGGTTTTAACAAAGGCAGCTGAAGGGGCACCTGGGTGGCTCAGTTGGTTAAGCATCTGCCTTCGGCTCAGGTCATGATCCCGGGGTCCTGGGATTGAGCCCCACATCAGGCTCCCTGCTCAGTGTGGAGCCTGCTTTTCCCTCTCCCTCTGCTGCACACTCTCTCTCTCTCAAATAAATAAATAAAATTTAAAAAAAAAAGCAAAGGCAGCTAATCTTCATCTCCACATATGTTCTTATTGATAATGAAACTGTGTTATTTCTATCTCAAAGCTCTTTTGTTGAGGAATTTTGTTGGACTTTTTAAAAAAAACATTTTTTAGTATTTTTTTGTTATCTGAATGCCGTATTAAGTTTGCTGGAAGTTAAATGGATGGAGCTTTAGCCTTGAGGATGGGATGTGCCGGCGTGTGAAATGCTTATACTCCTAGGCCAAGAATTCATTAATTTTTAGGTGACAAATAGCTACTGTTAATTTATTTCATGTTTATTTAATTTATTTATTTTTACATAATCGTCTACCATAATTTTTATCAACAGGATCCTTACTACAGGTTTAATGACCTTGACTACAGATGGATCTCCTTGGATAACTGGACTTACAGCAAGAAATTTAAAATCCCCTTTAACATTAGGTATGTAGGTGTGTATATCTACATCTGTATTTATTTAATTATTATTATTGATCTTTTTATTTCTCTGCACTAATCTTTTGTTTGTTTCGGTTACATGTCAGAGAGTTGGGAGACTAAAGCTTGGTCCTATAAAAGTGGCTATTTGATTTATGTTTTGATCTGTATATAAGAATGGTGCCACTGACCATCTGGATATACCCCATTTTATTTATTCTATTCATCTTTAAATTCTTGTTTCTTTCTTGAAGTCTTTCCTTATGACATAAGCTCTGATAGCATTTGTAGTCTGTCCAACAAGACTATATAAAATAGTCTTTATATATAAAATAGAGGAGCTTGAAAGTTTTCTCTTTCTTCCTGTGTTTTAGGCTTAAATAGTAACTAGATTGCAGATTTCTCAAATTCAGAGTATTTTACTTCCCGGTAGGGCTTAGCAGAGTGCTGGGCACATAATACTCACTCATAGATACTTGTTAGTTGGTTAATGTGTTCTCTTAAATAGTGTCATAAATGTAATATTTTGTGAAAATGCTTTATATCTACTATTTAACTTAATTATCATAAGAATTTTGTAAAGTCCAAGAAAAAAGTCAGTGCATTTGGAAATTATACAGTGTGCTCATGACTTTATGGCAGTTGAAATATTATGAAGAAAGATAAGCTAGATCACTCAACATAACAAGGATATTATGCTAAGCAAAATAAGTCAATCAGAGAAAGACAATTATCGTATGATTTCAGTCATATATGTAATTTAAGAAACAAAACAGAGGATCATAGGGGAAGGGAGGGAAAAATAAAATAACACAAAATCAGAGAGGAAGGCAAACCATAAGAGTTCTTACAAAAGCAAAGTGAGGGTTGCTGGAGGGGATGGGAGTGGGGGGATGGGGTAACTGGGTGATAGACATTAAGGCGGGCACGTGATGTGACCAGTACTGGGTGTTTTATGTGACAGATGAGTCACTGAACTCTACCTCTGAAACTAATAATACATTGTATGTTAATTAATTGAATTTAAATAAAAATGTACTAAGCCAATGCTTATGAAAATTTCATTGGAAATTGCCTTTTAAGAATGTATATTTTCTGTGAAATATTTATTCCTTTAGTTTTTAACTAATAAAAAAAGATTTATCTAAGTTAATGTTTTATATATCTTATTTTGAAAATCTTTTCTTTTTTAAGCAAATGGCAAAAAGTGAATTTGATTTTTGAGGGCGTCGATACAGTTGCAAAAGTTCTGCTAAATAGTGTTCCTATTGGGAAAACAAGCAACATGTTCAAAAGATACGTAAGTATACAGTGACATCGGGTTAAAAGCTACTGCTGTGTGTTTGTGTGTTAATTCTTGTGAGTAGAGAAATATAAGTGCCTACTTGCCCATGCAGGCAGTGCTCTCTGAAGCACTGATTAAGTTACTTTCTTTCTCAGTTGCCTCACTGTAGGATGATGAAAACACCGCAGACCCTATGGAGTTGTTGCGAGGACTTCATAAGCTAATGATGTAAAATGTTTGACACAGTTCCTGGCACATGAGAAGTGTTCGGCAAACGCTGTTCCTTGTTTGGTGATCCAGAGTTTCATGCAAAATGCCAATTGAGAAAGTATTAAAAAAGAAAATGTTCCTTTCTGTCTGGAATAATTACATTAAGATATCATATCCTGGTCTCCATTCGAGGGTAGACTTTTCAAAACAAAAATAACTTATGACTTAGAAATACATGCTGTTCATACCAGAGAGTCAGGTTGTCATGAAGCATCTAGGAAATTCCCTGGCAGTTCAAGGCCAAATGTAAATAGCCAGAGCAGACATTCCAGGGCTAAAGATATTTCCTGCTTGCTCTCTTTGCCTAGGACCATCATCTGTCAGTACAAATAGAAGGAGAAACCTAGAAATCTACTTTTGGGTAGGAGAACGTGTTCACTTGTACCTATTAGCAGGCAACTAGGTTATACTATTTCAGTGAAGTGCTTTCTTCTACCAAAAGGCTAACCCTAAAGATTTCAATTATTGTATGCGTCTTTCATCCATTTGTATGTATCTATATCTATATCTAAAATTTTACACACATCTATTTCCACGTCTGTTCTTTCCTTTAATGCAGAGCTTTGATATTACCCATGTGGTTAGAGATGTGAACTCCCTTAAGCTGCGTTTCCAGTCACCGGTGTTGTATGCGGCCCAGCAGAGCAAAGCTCACACTAGCTACTCTGTGCCTCCAGATTGCCCTCCGCCTGTGCAGAAGGGCCAATGCCATGTCAACTTCATTCGAAAGGTAACGGTCTTGCAAATGGAGGGGGCTTTAGCCTTGAGGATGGGATATGCCAGGCATGTGAAATGCTTGTTTGAAGACACTAATAGTAGTTCAGAAGTTGGGCATCTCTTTCCTGCCTGCTTCGTGGGATGGAAAACTTGAGATCAGAACCAAAAGATTATACGAATTTTTGTGAAGAATCTTTGTCTTCCTAGATTTCCTTCCTGGAGCATGCCCCAGAACTTAAGTAACAACAGAAAAGGAAGAAAAATAGGTGACTGATAATGTAATCTTACAAATTATTCTTTTTAGGATTTTATTTATTTATTTGAGAGAGGGAGAAGGAGGACATGAGCCACGGGAAGGGCAGAGGGACTAGCTGACTCCCCGCTGAGCAGAGAGCCCGATGTGGGGCTCCATCCAGGACCCTGAGATCATGACCTGAGCCGAAGGCAGGGGCTTCGCTGACTGAGCCACCCAGGCGCCTCTACAAATTGTTTTTTTAACATTTAGGTCTATCAAACTTTTTACCAGAGTGTAAGGTTTATATTTATTAGTGATTCGTGTTACTGGGAAGCCTTCTGCAAATATTAATATATTTGCTGATGTGTTCTTATATTTTACTGCTAGGTTCACATAAAATCTAATAAAAAAAATGACAGAATCCACAAGATGATTATTTTTCCTTGAGTCTCATCTGAGTCTAAATGACCTGAGTTTATTCTAGTACGTGGTTGGATTAGTATTCTATGTGGCATTAATTTTTTGATTTTATTTTTATTAAAAAAATTTTTAATTGTGATAAAATAGGCATAGCACAAAATTTGCCATCACTACCATTTTTAAGTGTGTGGTTCACTAATATTAAGTATATTCACATTGTTGTGAAACAAATCTCAAGAACTTTTTCATATTGTAAAACTAAAACTCCAAACCCATTAAAAAACAATTCCCAGGGAGGCCTGGGTGGCTCAGTAGGTTAAGGGCCCGCCTTTGGCTCAGGTCATGATCCCAGGGTCTTGGGATCAAGTCCTGTATCAGGCTCCTTGCTCAGCAGGGAGCCTACTTCTCCCTCTATTTGCTGTTCCCCTTGCTTGTGTTCTCTATCTCTCATAAATAAATAAATAAAAGTGCAAATAAATAAATAAATAAATAAATAAATAAATACTTTCTATTTTCCCCTCCTTCCAGCCCCTGGAAACTACCGTTATTTCTGTTTCTATGGGTTTGACTACTCTAGATACCTCAGATAAGGGGAATCATGCACATTTGTCTTGTTGTGCCTGGCTTATTTCACTTTCACCGTGTTCTTCATGTCGTAGCATGTGTATGAATTTCCCTTCCTTAAGTCTGAATAATATTCCATTGTATGTACATGCCACATTTTATTTATTCATTCTTCTGTCAATAGACACTTACTTGGGTTACTTCCACCTTTTGGCTATTGTGAATGTTGCTATGTATGGATGTACATATTGATATTGATCTCTTTGAGATCCTGCTTTTAGTTCTTTCGCATATAGACCAAGAAGTGGGATGCTGGAATGTATGGTAATTCTATTTTAAGTTTTTTTAGAAATTGGCATTTAGTTTTAACAACAACTGTAAGCATTGGTTTCACTGTGAAGATACTGAGACTATTTTTCCAGTACTTGTTAGCTAAAGCCTCCGTTAATAAATTCTGATTATTTAAATTAAGTGACTCTCCTTAGGCTGGATGGGTTTATCATTAAATTATGTTTCTCTAATATAAGTACTAAGATCAAAATTATACCTTCTCTTGTTTTATTCAACCTACCTAAATTCGTGTCAATGTCTCAATATAATCATTTGTTCCTAGTACCATAAGGGAACGCTCTGTGACTGAGCAGTAGGTATTCTGTGGAATACCGTGTACTTAGACTTCTGTTTAAAATTTACCTTTTGTTTTTGGCCTTCGGCTTCAAATGGCACAGTGGTTTGAATACTAGAGTTCATGCTTTTTCTCTCGCTTTTTCTATCTTGTTTTTTTTTTTTAAGATTTTATTTATTTATTTGACAGAGAGAGATCACAAGTAGGCAGAGAGGCAGGCAGAGTGAGAGGGGGAAGCAGGCTCCCTGCTGAGCAGAGAACCTAATGTGGGGCTCGATCCCAGGACCCTGAGATCATGACCTGAGCCGAAGGCAGAGGCTTTAACCCACTGAGCCACCCAGGGGCCCCACTCTTCTTCTCTCTTTAATCTTCTATCAAAATGAGGACCTCCTGAATCCTAATGTTACTTTTCCGGTTGTCAGTGAGAGTATATATATGTTATACATATATCCATGTAGTAGTTTTCTTCTACCCCACCATTCAGTTTGTGGCAAATAAAATACACTTTTGGGGCACCTGGGTGGCTTAGTCAGTGAAGCGTCTGCACTCGGCTAGAGTCATGATCCCGGCGTTCTGGGATCCAGCCTGCTTCTCCCTCTCCCTCTAATCCTCCCCTCTGCTTGTGCTCTTTCTCTCTCTCTCTCTAATGAATAAATAAAAAAATCTTAAAAAAAAATAAAACATACTTTCAGGTTCTCTAGACAGAACAAAGCTCTTATCACCAAAATCAGGAATCAGACCCAAGATTCTGCTCTCAGGGTGTATGGAGTACTAACCCTAGGGCAAACTTACCAGAGCAATGAATTGCATCTTGATGTTTTTGGCTAGACTGACATGGTCCAGTGGAAAGACACCTGAATTGGATTGGGGTGCCTGGGTGGCTCAGTCGTTAAGTGTCTGCCTTCGGCTCAGGTTATGATCCCCCCCTGAAATTGAGCCCTGCATTGGGCTTCCTGCTCTGCGGGAAGCCTGCTTCTCCCTCTCCCACTCCCCCTGCTTGTGCTCCCCCTCTTGCTGTGTCTCTCTCTCTGTCAAATAAATAAACTCTTATAAAAAAAAAGAGAGAGAGAGAGAGAGAGAGACCTGAATTGGAGAACAAGTCAGGAATCTTATATCTGAATTCTGGCTTAATGACCAGAATGATCTTAAGCAAGTCTATCATTTTTAATGCAGCTAATCCCTTCCCTTCTTGACTGTGTTGATAGGAGCATACAGTGAGATAATAATGTAAATGCGTTTTGCATACTATGAAGTGCTGTATAGCTAGTCAATATGTAGGATAGTGTTATTATTTATTTTGGAGACTTATTTCTGTAGTTACAGACTTCTAAGTGTGTAACTGATTATATGAAGTTAGTGGAGTAGAGCTATCAACACAGATCCCCTCCTGCCTCTGCTTCCCTCTCTGTCCAGCCTGGATGGTGGGGTATATCACTTCAGCTACCCTCTTAGCAATATTCTCCACCCCACCCCTCTTGTTTTCTACCTACATCTCTGGCCGTTCCTTTTAAGTTGCTTTATCCAGATCAACCTATCCCTCTTAGAAGTTGTATTATTCATGCTTTGCTCTGTTCTAGATACTTTCCTCCTCTCATTTTATACCTTCTCTAGGCTATCTCATTTAGCTTCACTTCTTCAATAACCAGTCGAATTTCTAATGACTTCTAATATTGTATCCTCAGCCCTGACCGCTCTTCAATTCCAGACCTTATACTGATTGCCTGCTTGGCATCTTCACTTGCACGATTCACAGGGACCTAAAACTCGGGATGCCCAACACTGCACTTGGATCTAAACCTTCTCCTGGGGTTCCCTGTCTTGCTGATGGAATGCCATCCAGAATAGTTGCTCAAGCCAGAAACCTAAGAGTTATTTTTGATAACTCCTTCTCTCTCTTTTCCCTCCTCCAATCCATCACTGAGTTATTTCGACCATGTGAACATTACCTCTTTAATAGTTCTTTGATCTTCCCATGCTCTATTTCTACTATCATGCTTGAGTTCAATCTATCATTTCTTGTGTGAAACATTGTCCTGGCCACCTAACTGCAACCTACAACCTTATTTGCCTTCTTCTGATTAATTTTACATAGAGCAGCCAGAATGTTCTTTTCAGACAAAAATCATTATAGCACTCTCCTTCTTCAAACTCTTCAACAGTTTCTCTAGGCTAAAGTAACAGTTTAGCCTAGTAACAGTTTTCTTTAGGCTAAAGTAACAGGTCTTAGTTTGGTTTGACTCATGCCCACTTCTCCTGTCTTCTCCCCATCTCTTCCCGTCATTCCCTCTTCATCTCCTGGAATGTGTCATAGTCTTTTGATCCTCAAACCCTTTGCACATGCTATTCCTTTTGAAAGGGATGGAATACTTACTTTCTTCTCCCCTAAACACACTGGACAAGTGGTACTCGCCCTTCATATCTCCATATAAAAGATACTATAATTCAGGGAAACCTTTCTTGACACCTTTCCCTCCTCTCCCACATTATATTGTTCCCTGTCGATGTCTTTTGCACTTGCAATTATTTATTCAATACCTGAATTTCTTGCCATACTGTGAGCACTATAAATGGAAGGACTGTCTGTTTTGTACATTGATGTACTCGCAGCCTGAAGTATAAAAATCACCTCACAAATCTTTTTTGACTAAGTGAAAACTTTTATCTGAAGAAGTTTCATGAATAAGAGTGATTTGTAGCCCTTGATGGGGAAAATAGTCTGCCTTATAAGCTGTTGAATATTTTCGACCTCCTCCTTATCCCCGTCTCTAATAAAGGAATTACATACCTGAACTTATAAACTCTTTAAAAAATAGCCCCAAGATGACTTTCACTCCAAACATGGGAATCTGATACCGAAATGGTGAATTTAGACAAATGTGAATGCTGTGAAGTAGTTTTAATTCTCTGTTTTTTGGGCGCCTAGGTGGCTCAGTTGGTTGGGCAACTGCCTTCGGCTCAGGTCATGGTCCCGGAGTCCCGGGATCGAGTCCCATATCAGACTCCCGGCTCTGCGGGAAGTCTGCTTCTCCCTCTGACCTTCTCCCCTCTCATTCTCAGTCTCTCTCTCTCTCTCTCTAATAAATAAATAAAATCTTAAAAAAAAAAATTCTCTGTTTTTCTCTGTAATGGAAACTAATTTATCTCTATCTCAGATAAATACAGAAATACTTAAATACTTAGGAAATACTTAAATGAGAACAGTTTGGCTGATTCCTCAGGCTCTATTCTATAAATGCTCCTTTTAGGAAGAGCTTACTACTTCCTGTGGTGCTTATTCCTTTTTAAAAGCTGAGCTCATAGCCCCAACATGTTATTTACCTTTATTTTTAAATGTTTCCTCGTTCTTTATAGCTATTACACTTAAATAGAATGTTCTTTATTGTTAAATACAATGGTAGGTTCAGATATATTTTGGAGAAGTTTAAAGAGTGACTGTAATGTTGCTTCAATGTCCTATGCTTTTGAAGAATGAATCAAATTTTAGGTTTTTAAAACATTTCTGCCAAACTTAACTATGTTGCATAGGTTCATATATTAGTTACCGTATTAGTTATCTATTGCTGTATAACTAATTATGCCAAAACTTATCAGCTTAAAATAACATTTGTTATCCTAGTTTCTGTCAGTTAAGAATCTGAGTGTGGCGTAGCTGGGTGCCTCTGGCTCAAGGGCTGTTGTGAGGTTACAGTCAAGTATGGACTGGGGCTGTGGTAATCTCATGGGTTTACCAGACCTGAAGTGTTTGGGCCTAAGCTCACTCATGGGGTTATCAGTAGGCCTCAGTTTGGTGTCCAAGCCCACTTACTCCTGTGGGCCTCTCCACAGAGGCCACCTCACAACATGGCGGCTGGCTTCCCTCATGGCCGGGAGAGTGTGGGAGAGAGCACCCAGAGCAGAAGGTGCAGTTTTTTTATAACTTAATTTTGGAAGTGATATCACCTCTCCTGTATTCTCTTGGTTAGAAGTGATTCACCGGGTCTAATCCATACTCGAGGAGAGGGGATTACACATCGTGTGAATACCAGGAGGGGATCACTGGAGGCCATTTTAGATGCTCTGTATGAGATACACACAATATACACGAACACTATTGTGGACTGGATTGTGTGTCCCACCTGAATTTTTATGTTGAAATCCTGATCCTCAGTAGATAAAATTATAGCCTTGTTTGGAGATAAGGTCTTTAAAGAGGTGATTAAGTTAAAATGAGACCTTTAGGGTGGGAGATAGTCAAGTATGAATGATGTCCTTTTAAGAAGAGGAAGTGTGTGTGTGTGCATGCACGCACACACAGAAAAGACTATGTGAAGGCCCAGTGAGAAGGAGGCTTTCTATAAGCCCAGGAGAGAGACTTCAGAGGAAACCAGACCTGCCAACACCTTGATCTTTGACTTGCCAGGCTCTAGAACTGTGAGATAATAAATTTCTGTTGTTTACACCACCCAGTTTGTAGTATTAGCAAACTAATATACATGTATGTAATATTTTAGAAGAACAGGTTTTTCGTAGTGTTTAAATATCATGGTAATCGGGATCTGTTTTTTTCCCCTTTGAAATTATAGGAGCAGAGTTCCTTTGGTTGGGACTGGGGGCCATCCTTTCCTACCCAGGGCATCTGGAAAGATGTCAGAATTGAAGCCTATAACGTTTGTCATCTGAACTACTTTGTGTTTTCCCCTATATATGGTAAGCTAAGAGATGTGATTTCTTGTTTTTCTTTTTTGAGCCTCCTCTACGTAATAAAATTTGGGTTTATAATTTGAATATATAGATATACTTTTCAGAGGCTCATTTAAAAAAATTTGTGGCACATTAAATTTGTCAGCATGAAAAATAGATACAAACTGTGATTTGTCATGAAAATTTATAATATAAAATAGGAAGGAGGTAGATAAATAATTTTAAACATATTTTGGAAATAAAAAGCAAGAAAGCACGAGCAGCTCTAGGTTTCTCTGAGCTAAGTGTTCCCTTCTAACAGAATTGGGCCTGCTGCCTTGTACTGCTCTTTGCGGCCTTTGTTCTCGCTTGCAGAACTCCCAACGGTGCTGAGTTCTTGATTCGCTCACATCACCCGGCTGGCTGTCTATCACTGCACGTTTTCTCCTCTGAAGGCTGTGATGTACTAGCTTTGTTAAGCGTTGAAAACAAACTGGCACGCAAACAAGGCATAAAGAAAGTTTTGTAAGGTAAAGAATACTACTTTTTCAGCCGAAGGAACTATTCACAAGAAAGGAGCTTTGAATAAAACCTCAGACATCTCACTGACGTGAACAAATCAGTGAAAAGCCGGTCAGATATTTGTTGAGTTGTTTGCCCTGCACTGTGTGTGTTTAGCCTAGGAAGGACCTAGAGTATACTCTTGCCTGCACATTGGTTGGGGTGGGGATGGGAGAGGTAAACAATTTATCACACCAAGTCAGACTGTAATAGGCTTGTGGGATGGGAGCCCCAGTAGTTCAGAAAACCAAAGATCAGAGAGGATTTGTGAAGTCAGGGAAGCCAGTGAAGGGGGATCATGAAGCTGGGTCCAGTTACAGGCAGGCCTACCTGGATGGAATCAGCAAGAACGTGGTGAGTCAGTAGAGGAGTTGTGTTATCTTAAAGGCCCTGGTGACCCGAGATTGCTAGTCCAACGGAGCCACATCTGTTTTCTAAAGGTAGAAGACGAAAGCAAATCAGAGATGGTGGGTGATTGAAGTTATTAGGTGCTGCTAGCATTTTTAAATGGGAAAAGGGCAGGAAGAGACGCAATTTAAATCGCACGGGTAAATGTGGCCGTTCATAGCCCTCTAGTGCTTCTGAACTCTTCAGAGGTGTAACTTGAATTGAGTTTTGCTACTAAATTCAAAGAATGGTTCATTCTTTCCCATTACCGCTGATATTTTTTTCTCAGGTGTAATAGAATCTAGTGGAAGGAGGGGTCTGATTTTGCAGTTATTCATTTAATTGTTTTGAAGTTTAATTAGTGTTTTAGGTGGTTTGCAAAAAGTGCTGTGAGCTCTAGATACCCTGATACCTGAAAATATTTGAACAACACCGTTCTAGTTTAATTTAAAATTTTGAATATGAAACTAAAATTTCTTCCTGAATATGAGTCATTAGAGTCCAGTTTATTAGTCACTAGTGACTGCATGAATTTTATTAGAATTAAATCAATTTCAGTGATGTTTAAAATTTAATTTAGATTCAGTGTAATTCCCCATACCAACTACATTTTTGATATTTTGTGACTGCAATATATTTTGTTCTTAATGTAGAGAAAAATATGCTTCCTGTTCAGAGGATATGCCCTGTGCATATTAAACAGTAATTCTTACTATGATTAACTTTATAGATTTCAATTTGGTTGTTTGATATAATAAAGAAAATTGAAGCATAAGCATGTGAAAGTGAGGAGAGAAACTTCCTTTATTTTTTTTCAGAACTCTTTTTCCAGTTTTCCTTTGGAAGACCGTAATCATCACTGAAATCAATAGCTATTTAAAAGTTGAAAATAATAAAGAAAATAAGCTAATATATTTTATGCAATTATTTGGTATATAGTATGAGACAGGCACTGTGAGAGGAACTAAGTTTTTTAAGAAGATTAGCTCATAATCAAAATTAGACACATGTAACTTTTCTTTAAAAATCACATATGTTGGGGTGCCTGGGTGGCTCAATTGTTGAGTTTGCCTTTGGCTCAGGTGGTCCTGAGATGGAGCCCCGCCTTGGGCTCCCTGCTCAGCGGGAAGCCCGCTTCTCCCTCTCCCATTCCCTCTGCTTGCGTTCCCTCTCTCGCTATATTTCTCTCTGTCAAATAAATAAAATCTTTAAAAAAATAAAATAAAATCACATATGTTAATTTTTAAAAATTTTAGTGTGAAATGAGGTTGGTCAAAACTAATGCAGACAGGGCTATCTTGGGGAATAGTAATACAGATAGTTTGTATTTTATTCTGTTCGACTATCTTCCTTAGATTTCTATGTCGAGCTTATATTTCTTTTGTAGTAAGGGAAGAAAGTCGTTAAAACAATCTATTTAGTAATTTCAGCAACTCATTATGAAAGGCTTAACTGATTTGACTGTGTGGCACTTTCTACTTTTTTCCTATTGCGGCTAGAAAAAGGTAACCTTATTGTTTTTCGAAATGTTCAATTTATTTCTGAATTTAAAACTAGTGAGTTTACCACTGAAGATGAAATGACTGACCATAACTCCTCAATTTAATTGTGTGCAGTATGACAGGAAAAAGTCTCTTTGACTTTTTATAAATTAACTTGAAATTCTTATGAATTAGTTTACTTTATATATCTATGTAATACATGTATAGATTTATATATTTATATTCATATATATGCACATGCATACATATATACCCTTTATATCTATATATGTCCTATATATATATATTTTTTCTGTATTCTCAGTCCTTATAATGGTGGTTTCTGAAATTTTTCACTTTTCAGTGTCCTATGGTCATTTGTTTGATTTTGCCCTAAGCTCAGCTTCCTCAATGATTTTCACCTATTCTTAATGTTTAAGATAATAAAAACAAATTTATGTTTGAAAAAATTACCGATGTCAAAGGAAAATAAGAATTACTCCCGTTACGTCTTAGGCTCTTGCCATTTATCTAGGTATTAAGAGAGACAAATTCATTGACATGACTTTATTTAAAACCTTAGTGGGCAAGCCTGGTGGTGGGTATTGAGAAGGGCACATATTGCATGGAGCACTGGGTGTGGTGCATGAACAATCAATCTTGTAACACTGAAAAAATAAAATAAACATATTTGGGGGAAAAAAACCTTATTAGAAAATATTTATTTGAATAATTCTCCTACAGCCCTGAAATAGTCTAATCAGGTTTTAAATAGCAATAGCTGTTCTAGGGCACCCACGTTTCCAGTGTTTTGAACAGTGAAAGATTGACCCTGGTATTGAAAAGGGAAGCTTAGAGGCTTTTTACTGGGTGTGGAAACCCGAGAAGACTCTCCTGTTCTTTTCTCTTGGGGAGGGGTTGGAAGAATGACCCCAGCTGCCGGGGGAGAGGGGGAAAGTCTGTCTGGACTTGGGTTTCTAAGGTGGGGAGGAGAGATGGGGAGAAGATAGCTGGTAGGGGTAGATGCTCCAATTCCAAAGATTAAGACATTTATAAGCAAATAATCTGGCCCAAACCGCAGGCCTTGTGTGGCAGTGGTGTGTGTGTGTGTGAGAGAGAGACAGAGAGAGACATACATATGTTCATTTATTCATTGTCTTTTCCATGCTAGGTCTTTCATATTTGTAATCTGATGTGAATTGTTCACATTATGCCCTAAAATGTATTAGGGAAGGTTGATTATATAGTTTTATGAGCTTTTCATTAGCTTACATAAACATATTAAGTCCAAACATATAATAAGTATTGTCTGATGAAAGGCTACGTTGTTTAATCTTTTGTTACCACAGTCAGGAAAAAAAATAGCATAGAGAAGTTTTTCAGTTTGTGAATTCTCCTCTTGAGGTGAGCTGTGGATCTTTGAGCTGTGCTCGGGCACTTCTCCCACCCCGGAGATGCTGCCTCCCCCAACCCTATCCACATATACTTGCTACTTCAGCCTGAAGTGCCCCCTCCTGCATTTTCAAAGACCTAGCCTTTGAGTTGGAGGAGTTAGTTTGGCTCTCAGGTAAATCCTAGCCTGCCCCACAGAAGCCTGTATTGAAGGTCATTGCTGCCCTTTGCTTATAGGGAATATAACATTACAATATAGCAATGATTTGTCAGCCTTGCTCAATGCCTTGTTTGATGCATTTTTTGAATGCATTCGTCTTGAATCACTTTTTCATTCATCTTCGAATTACTTTACCCATAAAATAGCAGTATTCACCCTTGAAAATATCTTTATGGGTAGGTAGGTTGCTTGACTAATCTCTCTTGTGATTAGCTGCCTTGTTGTCTGAATAGATTTTTTTTCCCCTCTGGAATTTACCAATTTATCTTTGTTTGGGGGAAATTGTGCTTTGCATCTGTTTTGCCTTAGTTTCATCTTTGAGGATTTTGTCCTGCTGAGTAAGCGAGGAGATCTTGCTGCTTGGTAAAGAAGGGGAAAACAGCTGTTTTAACTAACTGGGAACCTGCCTTTCTGGCTAATGCAAGCTGTTAGCTCTTTGAAAAGCAGCTGCTGAAGGCTGTCCTATAATTCTAGCAGGAGCACAGGAAAATATCCTGTGTTTGAATGGAAACATTCTGTGGCTTGGTCATTTCAGCTTGTTGTCACTGCTGTTTCTTCACATGCATATAAGTACCTCTTCACTGCAGCTTTTCATCACCTATTAAAGATGCAAGAAGGAAGGGGCGAAAGGAGGAGCTGTTAGATGCTCAGCAGGGCGAAGCTAATCAAGGCAGCTGTCTTTGAATAGCACCCCCCCCCCCGCACCCCCCCTCCCCCCAAAGAGATGAAGCATCGGTTTTCATCTTACATATGCAACCTACCTTCCTTTGCAGATCTTCCCATGCTGACCTGAATGTTCTTCCATCTCCGGGTTCATTCTTAACCCCCAGATACCATCCTGTATTCTTAACTGTGACCTTTGGGTATACTTTGTTTCTCTTAAGTAGATTCAACCTCTTGCTTCTTTGGGTTGAGATATAATTTATAGTGCCTGTCAAGGTTTACAGACAGTAATGATTCAAGAAATATATTTGTACTCTTTGATGCTCCTCTAACCGTTGTCTTACTCTTGTGAGATAGCGTAGGTTACAAAGACGGTATTTTGACAAACGGAGAAACTGTGGCAACATATAATTATGGATTTAGTAGAGGGTCAGACACACTCTTTATGTTTGTAGATTTCAGCATTCTTTTTCACAGACCCTTTTATTAAGAGGCTAACATTGTTACATTGCATGCCCTCCCCGCATTTTTGTGTTACATTACGTGCCCCTCCCATGCTTTGTTTCACATTGAATGTATCTGATATTTGGATTTAGGATCCTGAAAGGCAAAAAGTACCTTTGTTTTTATCATTTTTTCCCCATTATGATAAGTGTACTTTTTAATCCCAAATCACTTATTTCCCCCATCCCCCCACCCACCTCCCTTCTGGTAACCATCAGTTTGTTCTCTATAGTTAAGGGTCTCTTTCTTGGTTTATCTCTCTTTTTTTTCCTTTGCACATTTGTTTTGTTTCTTAAATTCCACATATGAGTGAAATCATGCGGTATTTGTCTTTCTCTGACTGACTTGTTTTGCTTAGCCTAATACTGTCTAACTCCATCCACATCCATCTTGCAAATGGCAAGATTTCATTCTTTTTGTGGTTGAGTAAAATTCCATTATACACACACACACACACACACACACACACACACACACACACACACACACACACACACCACCTCTTCTTTATTCATTCATCTATTGATGGAGACTTGGTTTGTCTCTTGTCAGTATTGCTGCTATAAACATCAGGATGCATGTATCCCTTTAAATTTGCGTTTTTGTATTTTTTGGGTAAATACCCAGTAGTCTGATTCCTGGATCCTAAAAGTATCTTTGCTTTTGGTTTTCCTCGGTGTTTATACACAAATTTCAGTGTGCGCCTGCTAGTGTCTTTCTCTTTGAGAGGTGCTTCTGTGAGAAATGCATGCAAAGTTGAAAATACTAGAGTCAGGAAACGTGGGCCCTTGACTTGTCCTCTGGTCCAGGAGCTTTTGAGCTAGGTTCTGTGGTTGGGACCTCGGGAACCTCATCTAGAGAGTGATGTGGGGATTGCCACGAAGAAGAAATTCCACATATTGAAGAATTCAATTTTTCTTGAGGCTGGACACATGACTAAATAAAGACATTGATACTTGCGGTTTAATTATAATTAGTTAAAGCAAGGATTAGGATATAGTTTGAGAGTCTTTCTGGTAGTTATGGACAGGTTTGAATTCAAGTAACTCAGCCATCTCCTATTTTTCTACTTCTGTGTCTTTTTATACTTTTCTTTTTCTCTTAGGCAACTGAATAAAGCTTTTTGTTTTCTTAAAGACTATTTTTTAAGTAATGTCTATATGCAACATGGGGCTTGAACTCACAACCCCGAAATCAAGAGTTGCATGCTCTACCAGCTGAGCCAGCCAGGCGCCCCAAGCTGTTTTCTTTTCTGACCACATCTCGACAAAGAAGTAGACCTTATGGGAATATAAAAGGAGCAAACTGGTATATTTTAGAGGATTTTAAAGGTTAATGTATTGGCCACATCTACACAAATCGGAACTGTCTTGAAGATTGTTTGGATGAAGAAGCAGCATGAGTTATTCTGGTTATAGAGCTGCCTACTCTTTATACAGATTTCCGTCCAGGTCAGATTCATAGTGGTTGTTGGTTGGTTTTTAAAAGAGACTTCTCTCAATTAGTTTTGGAAAAACCTGAAAATGAGTCAGTGGCCAGAACCACATTCTCTGCCCTTCTCTGGGTAGGCTGCCTGATTGAGGTTAAATGGAACAAACTATAGACCATGGTCTCTTCTGCAGGGAGCAGGACATCAGCTAGGGTATCCCTGAGTCTCTGGGAGGACCTCAAGTTGTAGAGGGAGCAGGTCAGCCTTGCTTGTCTACCCTGTTTTGATAGAATTCCTGTGTTGTTTGGGCTCAGAGTTGATTAGTCAGAGTGAGGAGAGGATGTAAAATTTGGTGTAATCGGGAAGGAGACCTGGGAGAGGATTTTGACTCATTTAATAATTTTTCTTCTTAGCTATCCCCATCTCCAGGACTTTATCCATTTTTGGAATTATTTGCATTCCACTGCAGGAAAGCTGGGAGTGATAGGTATTTGTTAATTTTTATCTCCATATTTTATTTATTTTTATTTGTTTTTGAATTTTTTTTATTGGAGTGTAGTGGACACACAATGTTACATTAGATTCAGGTGATTCAACAAGTCTGTATGTTATGCTGTGCTCACCACAAGTGGAGGTACCATCAGTCACTACACCACACTATTGGAACACCATTGACTGTATTTCCTATGCTGTACCTTTTCTCCTGTGGCTCATTCATTTTATAATAGGAAACCTGTGTCTCCCACTCTCTTGTATCTCCTGCGTTCCCTTTATCCATTCTCCTCCCTTTCCCCCCCAATCCTCTGCCCCTCTGGCAAACATCAGTTTGTTCTCTGTATTTATATTGTCTGTTTTTGTCTTTTGTTTATTTTTTAGATTCCACATGTAAATGAAGTCATACAGTATTCGTTTTTCCCTGTCTGACTTACTTCACTTGGCATAAAAACCTCTAGATCCAGGAGTGCCCGGGTGGCTCAGTCAGTTAAACTTGTGACTTTTGGTTTCTTTCTTTTTTTTTTTTTAAAGATTTTATTTATTTATTTGAGAGACAGAGAAAGTGAGAGAGAGCATGAGAGTAGAGAAGGTTAGAGGAAGAAACAGACTCCCCATGGAGCTGGGAGCCCAATGTGGGACTTGATCCAGGAGCTAAAGGATCATGACCTGAGCCGAAGGCAGTTGCTCAACCAGCTGAGCCACCCAGGGGCCCTGACTTTTGGTTTCTGTTCAGGTCATGCTCTTGGGCCCAAACCCCACAGCATGGGGCTCCCCGCTCAGCAGGGAGTCTGCTTCTCCCTCTACCCCTTCCCCAGGTTGTGCACTCTCTCTTTCTCTCTAAAAAATAAATAAATCTTTAAAAAAACAACAAAAAAACCCCACTAGGTCCATTCTTTTTTGTGATTAAGAAAAAATCCATTATACACACATACACACCACGTCCTCTTTATCCATTTATACATTGGTGGGCACTTATGCTGCTTCCGTATCTTGGCTGTTGTAAATAAGGCTGCGGGAAACATAGGGTTGCATAGATCTTTTCAAGTTAGTGTTTTTGTTTTCTTTGGGTAAATACCCAGTAGTGGAATTACTGGAGCATATGGTATTACAATTTTCGACTCTTTGAGGAACTTCCGATTGGCTTTCCACAGTGACTTGAGCAATTTACATTCCCATTAACAGTGCACAAGGTTTTTCTCTACATCCTCAACAACACTTTTTATTTTTTGTCTCTTAGATTCTAGCTATATGGACTGGTGTGAGGTGGTATCTCATTGTGGTTTTGGTTTGTATTTCCCTGATGATTAGTGATGTTGAGCATCTTTTCATGTGTCTGCTGACCAACTGTATGTCTTTTTTGGAAAAATGTCTGTTCAGATCCTCTGCCTATTTTTTAATTGGATTACTTGGTTTTTTTGGTGTCGAGTTGTATATCTTCTTTATGTATTTTGGATCTTAAACCCCTTATAGGGTATATATCATTTGTGAATATCGTCCTGAATCCAGTAGCTTACCTTTTTATTTTGTTGATGGTTTGCTTTGCTGCTCAAAAGCTTTTTAGTTTGATGTAGTCTTTTTTGTTTATTTTTGCTTTTGTTTCCCTTGCTTTAGGAGACATATCTAGAAAAATGCTTAAGCCGATATCAGAGAAATTACTCCCTATGTTTTCTTCTAGGGATTTTATAGTTTCATGTCTCACATTTGGTCTTTAGTCCATTTTGAGTTCATTTTTGATATAGTATAAGAAAGTGGTGCAGTTTCATTCTTTTGCATGTAGCTGTCCAGTTTTCCTAGCACCATTTATTGAAAAGATTGTCTTTTCCCCATTGCATATTCTTGCCTCCTTTGTCATAAGTTAATTGACCATGTAATCATGGGTTTATTTCTGGAGTCCTTATTCTGTTCCCTTGATCTATGTGTGTATTTTAGTGCCAGTGTCATATTGTTTTGTAGTGTATCTTGAAATCTGGAATTGTGATCCTTCCAGCTTTGTTTTTTCTCAAGATTGCTTTGGCTATGCATGCTAGGAGTGATGGGTATTCTTTAGGAAAGGGGAATTTGTCAATGCTAGGAGAGGTATGACAGGAAGCTCTATTCTAGAAATGGGTCTTAATTTATAAAAGGGACCTCTCCTTACCTAGAAATAGGATTATATGTTTAAAAAATAACAAATAAAAAGAAGTAAGGAGCTAATACCAGGAAAATTATTGATGATTTAAGACTCTACGTGTGCTTTTGGAAACTAAATTACTTAAATTCTCCATGACTTCTGGAAGGAAGTGTTGTATTCCATTTGGAAGAAGAGGAGGGGACAAAAATATATTGGTTCAGTGTCTCTCTGCTGACGACACAATAGACTTGCAGGTGGTTCATATTGGGTTTTTGAATTCTACAGCCTTAATTTTTTCGGTTAGCAGCTCCCAAGGAAGTTAACTGGATGAGCCCCAGAGGACTGCTGATTTACTTTAGCACTTTCCCTGTTAGAAGCAATAGAAACTGCCAGTAACCTTTGGGAACTGCATTATATGCCTTCCTGCCAGAGGCTCATACAAGCGGCCGATTTTTCACCTTCCTTTCAAAGAGGAAGGGATAGGAAACATGCAAGGGCTCAGCTTGAACTTGGTGGTTATTAGCAGGGCAGAACTAAAATATTTACATAGAAATTAAAGAAAAGGGGATTTCAGTTCAATGTGAAGACTTTACAGTAGTTCAAGGCTAGCAAAAAGGGAAGGCTATTTTGTGAGGCAGAGGGCTTTTTCATTATAGATATTAGAGAGATTAGAATACCTCTTTTAGGGATGTATTTTAGGGTATGGATCAGTAAACATTTTCTGTAAAGGGTCAGATAGTAAACATTTTAGGTTTTTTGGGCCATAAGGCCCTTGTTGCAACTATTTCAACTCAGCCATTGTTGTGCAAAAAGGCAATTGAAGACAACATGTACACAAATGAGCGTGGTGGTTGTACCGCTTGGCCTGCGGTAACGAACTACCTTAGGCTGGGTGGCTTCGAGGACAGGCATTGATTTCTTACAGTTCTGGAAGCTAGGAAGGCTCCGATCAAGGTGCTGCCTGATGGGTTTGTAGTGAGGGCTCTCTTCCTGGTTTGCAGATAGCTATGTTCCTTGCTGTGTCCTAACATGATTGGGGAGGTGGAGAGAAAAAGAAAAACAGAGAGGCAGAGAGAAAGAGATGAAGGGAAGGAGGGAAAGAAAGAGGTAGATCTCTTCCTCTGATAAGACCACAGACCTATCAGATTAAGGCCTCACCCTTATGGCCTCACCCTCATGACCTCACTTAACTTAATTATCTCCTAAACACACTATCTCCGGATACAGTCGTATCGAGGAGTTAAGGCTTCCATATAGGAATTTCGGGGAGGTCGGGGGGAACACAATTCGGTTCATAGGAGCTATGTTCTAATAACGTTTTATTTATAAAAAGAGGAGGTAGGTCAGATTTGGCCCAAAGATCAATTGTTTGTCTCGCTTGTCAGCCTATGGTCTAGAGGGAATTAAACACTTACCAGAAAGTAGACTAGGTGATCTGTCAACATCTAGTTCAAAAGTTTTATGACTCTGTGCTATTGTGGTTAAAGACTCAGCCAAAAGATATATTTGATGTCTATCATCACTTGATATCATTAAAATGAATGCTCCTCTATATAAGTAAACCCCTCCCTGCTGTAAAAGTTCTGAGCACCAATAAGACATATTTTGGGGGGACATTATTTGATTACGATTGGCATAACTTAGAGGTTAAGTGTACGGTCTCTAGTTTCAGACTGTCATGGTTCCTGTCCAAGCTCTGCAACTTACTAACTGTGTGACCTTGTGCAAGTTACTTAACTCCTCCATATTGCAGTTTTCTTATCTAGACAATGATGGTGATAATAGAATTCACCTTACAGAAATGTTGTGATGCTTAAATAAGTTAATACACGTTGAGAGCATAAAATAGTGCGGAGCTCACAGGAACTTTTTGGTAAATGTTATCTATTATCATTTCTTGAAGTAAGAGATAGTAAAGGAAGCCGGAGGGAATATGATAGAGAGCTAAAGATCATGTAGCTGTCAAAGATTTAGGGATATTTTGAAAGTAAATACCTTTCGATGAGATCGTAATGTGTGCTTCTGATTAAAAACAATAAAAATGCTGGAAAGAGAAATTGAGAGACTTAGTATATACTTGGTAGGAAGAAAGTATCTTAACAAACAAATGTGATTGTCCCAATATACTTTATTATATCTTAGAAAAACTTGCAGGCCCTGGGAGGGTAAACTCCAGAATTGGCTGGATCAGAGCAAATTAATTCAGGGCTCATTGACGAGTGTTCCTAAGAATGGATCATTTAAGGGGTGCCTGGCTGGCTCAGTTGGTTAAGTGTCTGCCTTTGGCTCAGGTCATGATCTTGGGGTCCTGGGATTGAGCCCCTCGTCCAGCTCCCTGCTTAGTAGGGCATCTGCTTCTTTCTTGGCCCATCCCCCTTGTGCTGTCTCTCTCTCCCTCTCTCTCTCTCTCATAAATAAATAAACAAAATCTTAAAAAAAAAAAAAGAATGGATCATTTAAAACATAAAATAGTTTCTTAAGTCCAGGATTAGTTTTACTTCTGTGTGCATCCAATCTATCTCTACTTTTGGTTGACGCGGGATCCAGATGATGAGATGTGCTATGATCATCTTTACAGTAGTTCTGGTTGTGCTCTGCATTTGTAAGGAATGCCTGTTATAAAGTCTTGGCTCATTGATCAGCATATATACTTTTCCTTCTTTTGCACCTGAACCGTGATGATCAGTCTCCTCCTTATTTGTAGGAGAAGGGTCTCTAAGATATTTCTCAGCTGATAACCTTCTCCCATCTCCTTTTCACAGAGAAAAATAGAAGCCACTCAGCAGGAAATTCCTCAGTTTCTTTCCCTAGATCATACAAAGCTAAGTGCTTCTGCACTTAGTCACTGTCCTTTCTGTGGCCGTCAGGAACGCAAACTTTTGTTGGTGGCTCTCACATCCTGCCTATGCAGCCTTTTTGGGTACTCCATCTCTGGTTTCTCCTGTGTAACTAAAAAAACATGAGTCAGCTTTTCCGCTCTGCTCTGCCCAAAACCTCCTTTGGCATTCTGTCTTATTTTAAAACCAAAACCAAACACAGATTCTATTCTGGAGACTAAACGATATAAGTTGAATGGGTGATGGAGGAACGGGTTATATTGCACGTAATATAAAACATTTCTTTAGAACCCTCTTGAAACATTCTACCCCATTCGCAGACTCCACTCCCAAAGTGTTATTCCTTAGGCGGCTATCTCATTTTTCTTTTCTCCCTGAAACCTTCCTCTTCAGCTTTTCTCCCTTTTCTTTTTTTCTTTTCTTCCTCTCCATTCCAAGATTTTCCAAGTGGCACCTTCTATTCCTTTCACACGGATAGAAATTTCATGTTGCTGTGTTTTTTGTTTGTTTGTTTTTATCCTGCTATGTCATTGTGATTGGACCCTTTGTAACTTTTTTTAAATGCAAATCTGATTGTGTTTGTCTTCTTCTTCTTTTTTTTTTAAAGATTTATTTATTTGAAAAAGAGAGAACATGAGAAAGGGGAGGGTCAGAGGGAAAAGCAGACTCTCTGCTAAGTGGGGGGCCCAATGTGGAGCTGGATCCTGGGACTCCAGGATCATGACCTGAGCCAAAGGCAGAGGCTTGAGTGATTGAACCACCCAGACACCCTGTGTTTTCCTTTTTGATGAAGAATCTCCAGCAACTCCTCAATGATCTAGGGTAAAGTTGCCAGACTTTATCCTCACATGAGCCAGTATGAGGTGGACCCTGCTTACGTCCTCCATCACACTAATCTCCCTTCCCAGCTTCATTATTGCTCAAGTTTTTGTTAAAAGCATTGCTCTTCTCCCTTATGGCTCTTCACCCTTGGTTTTCATCATGCCTAGAATACTTCTCATCTGCCTCTGAAGCATCCTTCAGGGCTCAGCTAGATACTGCTTTTTCATAAAGGCCTTCCCTCACCCTCTGTAAGTTAAGTGACCTCCCTTCCTGTGAATGTTTTCTCAGAACAACCTCATATTTCTCCCATCCTGGTATTATTTCACTTTTGTACTTGCCTATATCCCATTAGACTCTAAACTCACATAGTCAGAGGCCATGTTTTTCCTGGTCATCGTGTAATTCCCATCACTTAGCAAAGTACACGGCACATAGAATGTTCTCAGTAAATATTTATTGGCTAAATAATCTACATTTAAAATAACAGCTGACGGGGCGCCTGGGTGGCTCAGTGGGTTAAGGCCTCTGCCTTCAACTCAGGTCATGATCTCAGGGTCCTGGGATGAGCCCCACATCAGGCTCTCTGCTTAGCGGGGAGCCTGCTTTCCCCTCTCTCTCTGCCTGCTTGTGATCTCTCTCTCTGTCAAATAAATAAATAAAATCTTTAAAAAAAATAATAAAATAACAGCTGACCATTGAACAACATGGGGATTAAGGGCACTAACTCCCTGTGAGTTGAAAATTCACATATACTTTTTTTTTTTTTTAAGTTATCTCTATACCTACATGGGATGTGAACTTAGAACTCCAAGATCAAGCATGCAAGCTCTACCAACTGACCCAGCTAGGAGCCCCATTGACTCCCCCAAAACTTCACTACTAAAAACCTGCTGTTGATCAGAAGCCTTACAAATAACAAATAGAGTCAATTAACACATATTTTGTATATGTATTATATATTGTACTCTTACAATAATACCTAACTTTTTCTTATATACTTTTTTTGGTATTTCTTCGCTATGTAGTTCAACTATGAGTTTTTTCAAATTGTCATAAATCTCCAAAAAATTTTCTAATATATTTTTTGAAAAAAATCATATATGTGGACCCATGTAGTTCAAACCCATGTTGTTCAAGGGTCAACTGTACGTCTCTCTTTTTTCACATTCAATCAATTCTACTACATCTAAGTTTATACCTTATTATATGGATTTAAAACTCTGTATTTTTACTTTGCTTTATAAAAAGGAATGAACATGTATCAGTCTTAGAAAATTTGTTATATTTTCGTTTGTGATATTCTATCCATCCCCTATTTATAGAGTTTTTGTGACTTATGATTGTGACATTTTTAGAGTAGAAGTATATATAAAATATATACTTTTGGTTATTCTTCTTCAGAATGAATGATTTAAACACACCCACAAAAATGAATGGTTAAACTCTAAATATTAAATGAGAATTTCCACTGGACTTTTTGTCATGACAGGATCTGTGGAGTGCTTATTAGTTTAGAAGCTGCTTGAGGTTTTTCTTCAGTGAATCCTAAGGAGTGCAGCAATAATTCTTAGCATATAATATATATGTATTTTTTTCTTTTTTTTTTCTCCTCCTATGCCTTAGATAACCATACCCAGGAGTGGAATCTTGAAATAGAGTCTTCTTTTGATGTTGTCAGCTCAAAGTCAATTTCTGGTCAAGTGACCGTAGTCATACCTAAACTGCAAACACAGCAGACATACAGCATTGAACTTCAACCTGGGGAAAGGATTGTTGAGCTACTTGTGAAAATTAATAAGGTGAATGATGGTATTCCTCAGAACCACTAGACGAAAAGCAATACTATTCAAAAGAAATGGCTAGAAAGAAGGGAGAATGAAAGGGAATGAAAGAGAATGAAAGAAAAATGTGCTTTTCCATTTTCTCCTTCATTTTTAACCTCTCATATATTTTGTACATGTTACAAACTAAGGAATGATATTCCCAAATTTTAAGATTAAGAAAATGGAGAATATGTGATTTGGCATCCTTTTCTCTCAAGAAGTCAGGGGTGTTGTATCTTAATTTTTCTGCACTATTTGCAGTATCCTAAATCCAAAATACATTCTAAGCCTTACATTTAAGTACAATAATTATTTCTGTATGATTCTGTATAATTTCTTATTATTTCTGATTTGAGTGATTATTAAATACAGTGAATTATTTTGAATATTGATGCTTATTTTACGTGCAGAATTCTAATTCTAAACTCATGATCTTTGGGTAGATCATGAGTAGAAGTTGGCTGGATTTTCCCTTTTCTGTTTCTTTTTTTTATTCCTCTAATTGATCATGGTGAACTAAACAGCATGGTATAGAGCAACATTGTGACTATTCAGATAAAGTGAGAACCCCAAACAATTTCTAGTTCTGGGCTTGGAAGAAGAGTCAACCTCAAAGTCCAATTCTAACTGTTAAGAATACAGAATAAATGTAAACTTCAGTGTTAGAAATGGAAATAATTATTTTTCTGAAAACCAATGTTCTTTCCTTTCCCTTTTGGTAATTAATCCGTGCTAAAACACCTAACATGTTGATTTTTAATTTGGCATAATATAGAATCTAGAATTTCTATTCTTGACTCTATGTGACTTTGATATAATGCTCTTAATCACTATTTATTTTTTCCAAAAATATGGCATAGATTACTTAGAATGACTTACATTTGTTTCTTCAAAGAATGTTACTGTAGAAACTTGGTGGCCTCATGGACATGGAAACCAGACTGGATACAACATGACAATCCTTTTTAAATTGGATGGAGGCTTAAGTATTGAAAAATCAGCTAAGGTAGGCAAATACTTTAAAAAACTTTGTGAAGAAAAAGTATATTTCTTGTTAAAATAGCAAAACATCTTTGTAGGAAAAGAAGAAACCTGCAAAACTCCTGTAACCTCACCACACAGAGACAGTCCCTAGTAACAGTTACATGCATTCCAAAGCTACTGTGTGTGTATTTATATTTGTAAATAGATCAGACTTTACATATTTTTTTGATCTCTTGTTTGTTTTTTCTTTTTTTCCATATTATTTTATTCATAAATATTCTCCTACTTTGTTTTTAAATTATACATCATATTAAATTAGTACATATGTATAATTTTAAAGCTCAGATATTACCAGAAGGTAATATAGGGTACCTTGACCAACGCTCCCTGTTCCTATTTTCTGTTCCTCAGAATCAATCATTTTTAACTTTGCGTCTTCATTTTCCCAAATAACTGCTTCTACTGGTGTTTTCTAATTTTTCAGTTTGATGTCTTATCTATTGACTTCAAACCTAGAGGATGAAGATATAGCTCCCTTACATGATTCTCTCTGTTGACCTCTGCTTGATCCCCATTGTACACATTTTGTCTCCCTCTGCCCTTCAGTTGTCAAATGGCCATTTTTGTTAACTTAGTATTTAGTGTTTACATTATTATATTATGAATATACTATTCAAAGATGAATTGCATGGTATACTAAAATCATACTTCCTTTCTTTTGCAACTTTCTCTTTTCCTTAGACTTAATAATTGTCCCATGTTACCAGTTGCTTTTTTTTTTCTTTTATCTAAATCATATACAAACTCTCTGACATACTTGACTAACTGACAAACTCTCTGACATACTTTTTTAATTTAGTCAGCTCACTAGGTGCTCGATCCATTGTTTATTGTTACTATTATTATTCTTTTGATTTTTGTTATCTCTCAAAACTCTCTCTTCTAGAGTCATTTCTTCATCTCCATGATCTTGCTTGGTTTCTCTTCTAGACCTTCTACTTAACTGTTGTCCTGGAACTTTCTTTTATTATTATTCTTGGAATTTTACTTATTTGTCTTCTAGGAATTCTAGGTATTCGCTTCATCTTTCTTCTGGATTAAACATGGAACCCTGTTTCTTTGGAGCCATGTTTCTCTTTTTTTAATTTGACTTTTTGTAGTTGCTGATACACTGTACATTCCTGAGAAAGGGTGTGTAGGAGATAACATTTTTGAGAACTTGTAAACATGCAAATATGTAAAGTCTGTTTTCACAGTTACTTGATAGTTTGGCTGGGTATGGAAGTATAGGTTGGAAATAATTTTCCTTCAGAATCTTGAAGATATTGCTTCATTATCTTTTAGCTTTTACTATTTTTGTTTTGAAATATAATTATATTCTAATTTTTGTTTTCTTGTGTAGGACTATTTTTGTTGGCTTCTGGAAGCTTTTAGGATTTCTTTTTCTCTGATAATCTAAATTTAAAAATTTGAAAAATGAGTGGATTTTTGTTATTGTTCTTGTGCTAGTTATCCTTGTGGGCTCTTCCAATCTAGAAATCAATCTGGGACTTTTCTTGTATTATATCTTTTATAATTTTTCATTCATTATCTTTATTTTTTTTGGTACAACTGTTAATCAGATATTGGACCTCCTGAACCGAGCAATATTCTTAGATTTTCTTTTCTGTATTCTGTCTTGTCTTTTTATTTTGTCTTCTGGTAGATTTACTTGAGTTTATCTTCAGATTTTATTTTTATTTTTTTTAAAGATTTTATTTATTTATTTGACAGAGAGAGAGCACAAGCAGGGAGAGTGGAAGAGAGAGAAGCAGGCTCCCCACTGAGCAGGGAGCCCAGTGCGGGACTCGATCCCAGGGCCCAGAGATCATGACCTGAGCTGAAGGCAGAGGTTTTAACCCACTGAGCCACCCAGGTGCCCCTCTTTATTTGTTTTGATTTCTGTCTTTCCCATTAGAGATCTTGCTTGAATGTCTGGTGATCCTTGGTGTCCATTCTGATGATTAACTCACAAAAATGCAGATAAGAAGTCCTATATGAACTTCAGTCTTCATTATTCAGGTGGAAGCCCAGCTTTATCATGTGGTGATGCCCACATGTCAGTAGTGATAGATCGTGTGTGTGTGTGTGTGTGTGTGTGTTTAGCTTTGCCAGTGAGGACATTCTCCACTCTCTCGCCTGGGGAATATAAGACTGGTTGTTACCATTCAGGGAGTCTAGTGGCAGAAGGGGACTAAATTTCTGACATGGAAGCCTACAGTTTCATCCGTTCCTCTCTCACAGTGTGCTTTGTATGCACAAGCCTCTCTGAAATCCCCTAAATTTCAGAATTTAGATTCTGAAAGGCAAAACGATAGGTGAGCCTCAGGATCTCTTTTCAAAAGCAGTGACTTGAGTTCTGCTTTTAGAATTAAAACATCTTATATAGGTCATTATACATAAAACTGCTTTTTCATGTCATTTTAAAAATTCTAAAATTGAGTCAAGATTGAAACTGGAGCTATCTGGAAAGGATAATGGGGGGAAAATGTCCCTATACTCAAAAGTATTACTCTCAAAGTACCTCTAGAAAAATCTCACCCCCTCCTCCATCTGTCAGAGACCATTATTTAAAAAAAGAATACAGGGCATATCGGTGGCTCAGTTGGTTCAACGTCTGCCTTCAGCTCAGATCATGATCCCAGGGTCCTGGGATCAAGTCCCACATGGGCTCCATGCTCAGCAGGGAGCCTGCTTCTCCCTCTGCCTCTCTGTCTCTCTGTCTCTCATGAATAAATGAATAAAATCTTTTTAAAAATTCATCACATCCATCAAGATTAATAAGAATTCTTTAAAAAAATAAAAATTAAAAAATTAAAACTGCAATAAAAATGTTTCCTCCTGAAGGTATAACCATCTGTTTTGTCTCTAAATCTGTGAATAAACCTCATGGTAACCTTAACTAGAGGATAGTGAAGGGAAAATTTGTCTTTTGTCTAAAGAAATGACTAGGTCCTGCCTGGTTTGGGATATAGCACTAAGGATTGGAAAGAACTGCACTTTGGCATTTATTAGCTATAGGCTACTTATTTAGTCTTTCAAGTGTCATTTCCTTATAGTAAAATGGGACAGTAAGGATGACCTAATCTGATCTGGCTTGTAATAGTGTACAGTAAGTAGTAACAATCTTAATCCCCTTCATAGGTCTCCTCCTTCCCCCAACATCAAGCTTTGGTGTTTGCAGTTGGCTGGGGTTGTACTCTGGTGTCATCTCTCATATTTGGTGTTACCTGTCCTTTGGGCCAGACACCATGCCAAATATGGAAATGTACCCTTTAGAAGATCATTATCTATTTTTCTTTGTTTAATCATGCTCTATAGTTTCTGAGACATTGTGAGTGTTTGTGAATATGCGTGTGTATCCATAGTGTATATAGGGAGAATGTCCTAGAGCTGTCTAAAGAGCCAAAACATTCACTCTTATTCTAACTCTCTTGGTACAAGATGTCTGCTCTCTCACCTGTTGAGTTGTGTGTTATTTTCATGAAAGGAAGAGGAACTTCTGTGTTTTACTGTTTGTAGGAAACCTTTTCATTCAGGCTAGTATGGTTGCACTATTTATTATATTTAAAGATGCCATTTTTTGAATTGGCCAGGAACAGGAGTGAAAGCTGTATTTTCCCATGCCTTGTGTTAATGTATATCTGTGAATTGTACTCTTTGGCTGTGGTGACTATAGGGTTGTTTTTGTTTTTGTTTTTTTAAAATTTTTTCAGTGTTCCCAGATTCATTGTGCACCACACCCAGTGCTCCATGTCCTTCTTAATACTCACCACCAGGCTAACCCATCCCCTCACCCACTCCCCTCTAAAACCCTTAGTTTGTCTCTCAGAGTCCACAGTCTCTCATGGTTCATCGCCCCCTCCGATTTCCCCCACTTCACTTTTCTTTTCCTTCCCCTAATGTCCTACATGTTATTCCTTATATTTCACAAGTAAATGAAACCATATGATAATTGACTTTCTCTGCTTGACTTATTTCATTCAGCATAATTTCCTCCAGTCTTGTCCATGTTGATACAAAAGTTGGGTATCCATCCTTTCTGATGGCTGAGTAATATTCCATTGTATATATGGACTACATCTTCTTTATCCATTTGTCTGTTGAAGGGCATCTTGGCTCTTTCCACAATTTGGGGATTGTGGACAGTGCTGCTAGGAACATTGGAGTACATATGGCCCTTCTTTTCACTATATCTGTATCTTTGGGGTAAATACCCAGTAGTGCAATTGCAGGGTCATAGGGAAGCTCTATTTTTAATTTTTTGAGGAATCTCCACACTGTTTTCCAAAGTGGGGGCACCAACTTGCATTCCCTCCAACAGCGTAAGAGGGTTCCCCTTTCTCTACATCCTCTCCAACATTTGTTGTTTCCTGTCTTGTTAATATTTGCCATTCTAACAAATATTAGAATTTTGGGTATAGAATTTGAGTATTAGAATATTGGGTATAAAGTGGTATCTCAATGTGGTTTTGATTTGAATCTCCCTGATGGCTAATGATGATGAACATTTTATCACGTGTCTGTTAGCCATTTGTATGTCTTTTTGGGAGAAATGTCTGTTCATGTCTTCTGCCCATTTTCTGACGCAATTTTTTGATTATCTATTTTTTAGGTGTTGAGTTTGAGGAGTTCTTTATAGATCTTGGATATCAGACCTTTGTCTGTAGTGTCATTTGCAAATATCTTCTCCCATTCCATGGGTTGCCTCTTTGTTTTGTTGACTGTTTCCTTTGCTGTGCAGAAGTTTTTTTCTCTTGATGAAGTCCCAAAAGTTCATTTTTGCTTTGTTTCCTTTGCCTTTGGAGATGCGTCTTGAAAGAAGTTGCTGTGGCCGATGTTGAAGAGGTTACTGCCTGTGTTCTTGTCTAGGATTTTGATGGATTCCTGTCTCACATTGAGGTCTTTCATCCATTTTGGGTTTGTTATTTTTGAGACTCATTCATTCACTAAATACTTAGGGAACATCTACTGGGTGTCAGCCATTTACCTAGGCTCTGGTGGTAAAGGGGTGAGTAAAACATTGTTTTCATTTCTCTCTTAGGTCTTAGTAAAGCTATCAATTTGGTTGGGAAATTAAATAATTAAACAAGCAATTGCAATTAAGTGTAATAAGCACTCTAGAGAAATGCAGAGTACTATAGAAGGACCAGAGCAGGAGCATTTTGGGAAGATTCCCAGAGAAGGTGATATCTGTGTTCTCAGGGATGAGAAAAATTTGACCAAGCAATGTAGCAAAGAGGCAGAGGGACAAGAATATGTCAGGGCCCAGGGACTCGAAGGATTATTGTGTGATTGTGGAGGTGAAAGTCATTTCAATGTAGCTGAGTTTGAATTTGAAGTGGAACAAGGGATGGTTTCTTTTTTTATTTTTTTTTAATTTTTTATTTTTTTAAAGATTTTATTTATTCATTTAACAGAGAGAGAACACAAGCAGGCAGAGAGGCAGGCAGAGGCAGAGAGAGGAGCAGGCTCCCCGTGGAGCAAGGAGCCCAATGCGGGACTCGATCCCAAGATGCTGGGATCATGACCTGAGCCAAAGGCAGTCGCTTAACCAACTGAGCCACCCAGGCGTCCCAAAGGGGTGGTTTCTTAATGGTAGGCTAGGGCAAGCCCATGCAGGGTCTGGTAAGCCATATGAAGGAACTGGACTTGGCCTTGAGGGCAGTGGGAATTCTATGAAGGGTTTTAAGGAGAGAGCCATGATCATATTTGTTTTACAAAGATTGTGCAGATCAGATTGGAAGAATGACAAGAATGGGAGGCCAGTTAGAAGACAAGAAGACTGTGGCAGTGATCCAGGCACAAGATGATTGCTCAGTCTATAGAATTGCTGAGGAAATAGATTTGAGAGAGATTTAGGAGTTAAAACCATCAGACTTGTTCATGTGGGGATGGGAAAGAGGAATGGATTAATAATGGTTCTTAAGTTGCTGGTTTGGGCTACTGAACAAGTTGCATTTCTGTTCTTTGAACTCAATTACTCAGAAAGAAGAGCAGGTTTGAAGGACAGGATGGGGTGGAAATTATTTCTGTGTTAGATGTGTTTTGTATGGAGTGATTAAGAGACACCTAAGGAATGATATTCAATGGATATTTCATTATATAGGTCTGGATTTAGGAATTGGGTCTGGATTAAAAATTAGATGTGGAAATCAACATAATAAGTTAATGTAGTCATGGGAGAGGATGAACTACCTCAGGGACTGCATGGAGAGGAGCGCTAGGACAAAACCCGTCATCATAATAATTAAGCAAAGGGGAGAAAAAAAAAAACCCATAGAGGAATTGAAGAAGAAATGACCAAAGAAGTAGAGGCAAACCAGTTGAGTGGGGAGTCACAGAAGCCAGAGGAAGAGAGTATTTTAAGAAGCAGAGAATGTTCAAAGACTGTCAAATGCTGCAAAGAACTCAAGTTGGAAAAGGAGCAAGAAAGAGCCTTTAGGTTTGGTAATAAGTAGATGACTGCTGGACTCAACCAGAATGGGTCAGATTGCAGTGGGTTGAGAAGTGCCTGAGGGTGAGGAAGTAGAGACAGCGAGAATAGATAACTCTGAGAAATGTTTGATGGGAACCACCCCTGAGCCAAATGGCAATGGTGTCCGGTTGGGGTCAGAAGACTGGCTACATGTAGGGGACTGTGCAAATAAGTAAATATATTGAACTACCAAGATCCAGCTTTTTCATGGATGGAGGAAGGTAGTATATATATAGAAATGAGAAAAGCTAGAATGGATTGGCATGAGTCCAGTGGAGTTGGAATAGTGTGAACTCATGATTTTCAACATATATACATACACAAACAGAACTATACAAATGTAAATGCATGTGTGTATATTTACAGGCAGACAGCCAGACATACACTGACACACATATCCTACCTCTCTTCAGGCCTTCCCAGAGGTCTTGAGAATAATTGCAGTCCAGTAACAATGAACAGAGCTAGTGTTCAGATCTTGTTTTTTATTTTTTTTAAGATTATTTATTTATTTATTTGACAGAGAGAGAAAGAGAGAGAGAGAGTGCACACACGCAGAGGGAGCAGTAGGCAGAGGGAGAAGGAGAAGCAGGCTCCCCACTGAGCAGAGAGCCTGACATAGGACTCGGTCCCAGGACCCTGGGATCATGACCTGAGCCAAAGGCAGATGCTTAACCGACTGAGCCACCCAGGAGCCTCCAAATCTTGGTCTTTAAATAATACTGTCTACTAAAAGGAATCAGGGCTCTTCGGAGAAATGATGGATGCTGGGGTTAGAGTTTCAAATGTCTTGCTGCACTAGAAAGTGAGAAGGTACTCAAGAATGATCAGATAAGTCAGGGTACCTGGGTGGCTCAATTGGTTAAGCATCAGACTCTTGATTTCAGCTCAGGTCATGATCTCAGGGTTATGAGATCGAGTCCCATGTTGGGGCTGCATGCTCAGTGGGGAGTCTGCTTAAGATTCTCTTTCTTTCCCACTGCTCATGTGTGCATGCTCTCACTCAAATAAATAAAGTCTTAAAAAAAAATGAATGATGGAATAAGTCAAAAGGACATTGGAACCAGTTTATTGTGTTTCCACTGGCCAAATCTGATAAAAGTTGAGCATTAAAATAAAAAGTGGTAGTACAAGATTATAACCCATTTAACAAGTAAATGAAAGGAAGGAAAGTGATTCCTTAAAGTGGAATATCAACTAATAAATGTAGAAAATAATGGAACTAGAATAATAATCATTTGATAACTACCATAGTTTTAAGTAATTCAGGTAAGAAATATGAATGAATACTAAAACTGAGGGTAAAAGTAGCATGAAATATGAGATATTTATATAGCCTTAAAGCATCTCTCAACGAAATATAATTATAATGGAGAAAAAAATACAGTGGGGAAATCTAGCGGACACTATCTTGATTAAGTAGTTAAGGTTATCACCACTAACATGACGAAGTGGCATGGTGTCCACCCAACAAGCTGGAAAGAGGAATATAGCATCACTTCTGTGACAGTCCAGTCAAAGCAGATAACCTGGATTTAATCATGAGGCAGCTTCAGGCAATCTCAAATTGAGCTCCATTAGCTAAAACCTTCAACTGTACTTCACTCTACTGTAATCTTAAAAAATGTCAAGGAGGGGTGGGGAACTATTCCACACTGAAAGAGACTAGAGAGATCTCACACCTGGGTGCAGTGCCTGATCTTTTTTGCTATAAACAACGTCACTGGGGCAACTGACAAAACTTGAATGGGGTCTCTGGGTGAAGGGTATTCAGTTCTTTGTACTACCTTTGCAACTGTTCTATAACTTCAAATCCTGCAACATATGAAGGAACACCATTAAGAGAATGAAGAGCAATGACAACAAAATTCTGATAGGAAAGAGCCAGTAGATAGGGCAAGACTGAAAACAGTTCAAAACCAGAGAGGTGGTTCAGGGGCAAAGTCTCTGATAAGGTAGGGGAGGATGATGTCACCACACTAATGAATAGATTCAGTGGGGGGTGAGGGGCTCTGTGTTTGTTGTCATAGGGGTTAAAGATAAAATAACATATGTAGAGGAAAGAATGGAGCTTGAGGATGGAAGTAATTTGGAAGATCCCTAGGACTACTTAAGGTATAGTTTCTTTCTATGGGAATTGCAAGCTCTTCTTTCAGCAGAGTCTAAAGAAGAAAAAGTGAACCTTAGCAAGAAAGTTTAGGGAGTTCTGGTCAGGTAACTATTTTTACTCCTGGGCACTAGGATGTAATGTCTTGTTGAGAGGAATGGGGGGGCAAGTTAGAAATTTGAGAAAGTGAAGTCTTGAGATAGCTACTATAGAGAAAAGGCTAGAAGGGGCTAAGGCAACGTGACAGGATTCTGGGGCAAGCATCGAGGGCCCAACTGAAGCTGAAAATGAAATCTCTTTATCTGAGAGTTGGCATACCTTCACTTTGCATAAGTATTGATTTCTGTTTATGACATGTTAAGGTGGTTTGGTGGTGTTTTACAAGGTGTCTTGGTGTGTGGTAAGGTTTGAAATTGTTTTCTGGACCCTCCCCTACCCTGCTTGTACACATGCTCATGAAATTCCTTGTATATGAGCAACACGTTAAAGTTTCAGGTGAGGCTTGGGTCCAAAACTAGGTATCTTTCCCTGCTATGGTTTTTTGAAATTATCTTTTTAGTTCTAGAATGTTCTATGTTATGTAGGAGTCTTAACGTACTGTTTTAGTTAGCCTGTTAAAACCTTACTATAACATTCAAATCAGTGTTGTATTCTGCTCATTAGAAGGCTGAGAAGACAGTGATTAAAGAAAAAAGAGGATAAGGGAATAAGGTGATTTACCTCAGAGAGCTGAGGACACGTTTGCTCATTCTTTAACTTTTTATTCATGAAAATTTTCATTCATCTGTAATAGGATAGAGGTGGAGGAGGAAGTGAATTTAGAATGGAGCATGTGAGACCAAGGTAAGCGGTCATGGGGGCCGCTGTGCAGTAGACAGGGTTGTGCACACTAGAATGGGCCACTGAGGAACACCCCAGCATGCGCTTGCGGTGGGAACTTTGAAGAGTATTTATGTCCATTTGTCCATTAGACTAGGATGGTAGAGGCTGGATCAGGGGATCTCTTGTGCCTCCCCACAATTCTGATTGCCCAAAAGAGGAAACTGGAGTGAAATAAAAATTTGAGCTCCCTGCAAGTTTTAGCAATCAGTGTTTGGCTTTGAAATTTAGATTAAAATATAGATTCATTTCACATTTTGTGAGTGAGAAATAATACCCATTTGACCTGTGTTTCCAGGATGGTTCTTACAGGGAATTCGGTACTTGCCAGCCCGAAATTTCTTCATGTTTTCAGATGGTTTCAGACTTGCCAGTGTTTCAGCAAGCAAGGAATTGGCAGGGGTCTCTTAGTCTAATTTCCTGTGGGAATGTATCAGATGGGGGTTTCTTTTCTTCTTTTTTTAAACCGAAGTCTAGTTGACACACAATGTTACACTAGTTTCAGGTGTGTAATACAGAGTTCGGATAACTCTGTAAATACTATGCCGTGCTCCCAAGCAGAGCTACCATCTGTCACCATGTGACACTCTTATAGTATCACTGACTCTATTCCTGATGCTGTGCCTTTTAGGTCTGTGACTTACTCATTCTGTAACTGGAAGCCTGTACCTCCCACTCCCCTTCACCCACTTTATCCATCCTCACACCCTCTCCCCTCTGGCAACCACCGGTCAATTGGTTCTATGTTTCTGTGGATCTCGTTTTTTTTTTCTTTTCTTTTTGTGGTTGGTTGTTTTTTCTTTTCTGCTCTTGTTTATTTGTTTTGGTTTTTAGATTCCACCTGTAAGTGAAATCATATGGTATTTGTCTTTCTCTGACTTATTTCACTTAACATAATACCCTCTAGGGTCATTCATGTTGTCAGATTGGATTTTTTTTAAATTTTCTGTTTATTGTGAAGTATAACATATATACAGAAGACTATACAGAACATATGTGAAATGCTGAATGAAGGATTAGAAAAAGTATGACATAACAGTCATCCTGATCAAGAAATAGAACAATTGCTGGTACCTTTGAAGTTCTCCCTGCCCTTTGCGAGGGTCCCCTCTCAAAGGCCCTTTGCGCCTTCCTCATTCCCAAAGATCCACTTTCCTGCCTTCTAACACTATAGTTTTGCCTGTCTTTAACCTTTATGTACATAGAACCACATGGTATGTATTCTTTTGCGTCTGGCTAACTTGGCTCAACATTGTGCTTGTGGTATTTAGGTATGTGGCCATATATAGCTGTAGTTTATTTATATTGCTGTGTGATATTTCCATGTATTATACATTCTGCTATTGAAGTTTAGGTAGTTTCCAGTTTTGGTTATTCTGAATAATGCTACTATGAACATTATTTCTTTATTATGTTATGTTAGTCACTATACAGTTCATCATTAGTTGTTGATGGAGTGTTCCATGATTCATTGTTTGCCTTTAACACCCAGTGCTCCATGCGATCCATGCCCTCCTTAATGCCCATCACTGGGCTCACTCATCCCACACCTCCCCTCTAAAACCTTATGAACATTATTAATGATCAGTCAGAGCACGGCGTTTCTGCTGGGACAGGAATCACTGGATCACAGGGCAGGAGTAGGTCAATTTTGAGACAGCCTGCTGAACTGCCTTCCAGAAGGCTTATGCTTCCCTTGTACTCCCCACGCTCGCATGCTCCCCCCCCCCCCCTGCTCCCCGCACTAGCTACTGTGTCAGGACTTCTGTTCTCATCACAGGCACCTCCTTATCTCACCTCAGTGGCTCTGGTATCCTGATAGTTCTGTTGTTCTCTTGGGCTTGCTCTATGTAAAACTGTTCCTATTTTTAACTATCTTATTGTAATCCATTTTTAGTTTTATATCTTTCATGCCTCTCTTCCACTGAGATTAGACATATGCATTTTTTTAAAAGATTGTATTTACTTGAGAGAGAGAGAAAGAGATACAGACAGCTCATACAAGCAGGGGGAGCAGCAGGCAGAGGGAGAAGCAGGTTCCCTGAAGAGTAGGGAGCCCCGACATGGGACTTGATCCCAGGACTCTGTGGCAGACGCTTAACCGATTGAGCCACCCATGTGTCCAGACATATTTTATTTTTTGTTTACTCACTCTGTCTCAAGACAGCAGCACAATTAACTCAGACAAAAGGCCTTGGGGAAGTTACAAATTTTGGATGCAGCCCATTCAGCAGAGATATACCGGGTCTAGTAGGGGGGAAAGGGCTGACTGCATTTCTTTGTGAACAGGGAAGAATGTCTTGATGACTCAACATTTTTTTATTGTTGAAAGGAAAAACTTTGAGGCACCTACTGTAGGTATGAAGGAAGGTCATATGAAGAAAATATAGGAAATTTAAAAATAAATAAAAAAATAAAAGATGGGCATTGGGATAGTATAAATTCTGTCCAGCAAGTCATTTTGCAGGGACCCTAGAATGCAAGTCTGGTAGAGTCAGCTTGCTTTTTAAGAAAGGAAGTTTTGTGTATACGTGTAGTGGGAGAAGTTATTCTGGGTAAATGGGATAAAAAAAAATCTTCCTTATTACTGTTTTGCCATCTTCTGCCCAGGTTAATTTATCCTAATTGATTATACCAAATTCCTACGTCAAAGACATAGTAAAGTTTGAAGGACTATTATAGTTTTCCTTTCTAGAAAAAGAGGAAATCAATTAGTTGGTATTTCTCTTTAGCACAACTTATTTTGTAAGACTCTCCCATGTATTCCTTAGGTAAGGTGAATCTTGCTAAAAGCAACAGAAGGTGGTTGTTTGTATTTGACTAAGCTTCAAGATTCTCCAATTAAATTATGTAGGGAAATAGACAAAATAATGTTAATATGTATTCCGCAATTAGAAATTATATTGTACAGTTCCTAAACCAGAAGAGGTAAAAAAATTGCCCCTAGCTATTACAATTAGAAAAATAATGGAGATTTATTCTCTTTTTTCTTTTTTCAAATTTTGCTTTGTTCTTTGTTTCTTAAGTTCCCAGTTTCATCTTTGCAGTATCTACAGGGTAGAAAGAGAGCACAATGCCAGTGATATTTTTTTTCCTTTTTCTTTCTAAGTGCTGCTTTTGGCTCTTTAAAGACCTTAAAAATACATAGCCAAAAAATATGGAATTCAGAATAATCAAGGTGTATTTATGACCACTCTGTACTTCTGATCAATACTGAGAGTTCACAGAGATTTTGAAGAATGTCTCCCTCTGTGTGTCCCAGGTTTCCTAGGGCAGCCACAACAAGTGGAGTAGCTTAGAACAAAAAGAATTTACTTTCTCATAGTCCTGGAGGCTCAAAGTCCAAAATCAGGGTGTAGGCAGGCCGTGTTCCTTCTAAAGGCTCCAAGAGGGACCCTTCCATACCTCTTCCAGATTCTGGTGGTTGTGGGTAATGCTTGGCATTTCTTGGCTTGTAGATGGGTTACTCAAATCTCTACCTCTGTCATCATATGGCCTTCTCTCTGTGTGTGTCTCTGCATTTCTTCTAAGGATGCCAGCCTTTGGATTAGGGTCCATAGAAATCCAGTATAACCTCATTTTAATAAATAATTGTATCTGTAAAGACCCAATATGCAAATAAGGTCACATTTGAGTTTCTGAGTGATTTGAATTTTGAGGGACACTGTTCATCTCCGTAAATTTCCCTTTTGTCTTTTTTTTTTAAAGATTTATTTATTTGAGAGAAAGAGAAGGGAGAGAGAGCACAAGCAGGGGGAGGGGCAGAGGGAGAGGGGTAAACAGACTCCCCGCTGAACAGGGAGCCTGACTTGAGGCTCGATCCCAGGATCCCGAGACTATGACCTGAGCCTAAGGCAGATGCTTAATGGACTGAGCAGCCCAGGTGCCTCACCCCCTTTTGTCTTTCCAACTGTCAAATTTCAATTAAATATTTCCAAAATGGCTGTGGATAGCAGCTTACCCAGGCTGGGTCATGGGAGCAGTTAGTCCTGGGTACAGACAGTAAGTGGGTACATTTTGTGTAGATTACAGGTTAGCCTGTGTTTTATAGTATGTCTGGTAATTCTGTACAATGTCAGTGACTAAATACTCCTCCCCTCCTCCCTTTGTTGGTTTAAGTTTTATCCATCTGCGGGATTGTTCTTGAGTTTTAATAACATATATGTAGGCTTTAATTTAGCACATTTTTATTATTAACTCTTTAATAAATGTTATATTCTACATGGAGGTAAATTTGGAGGACTCTTAGTTATATAGTTGTTCCCAGGATCATGGAGACTCAGCTACATATAGTCATTTTGAAAGTAAGTTTATAATAGTTTAAAACAGTTTAAACTTGTTTTGGAATAGTTTATGTCCCCAGTCTCTGTCTTATTACATATTCTTGAATTTAAAAGTAGATTAGAAGCAACAATAGCAGAGTGGTTATAAAAAAGCAGAACCTTAACATGAGCTACTTCAGTGTGACCTAAAGCTTAAAATTTTAAAGAGAAAGAATTAATAAGCTGAACTTGATTAAAATTAAAACTTCTGGGTGGGTACCTGGGTGACTCAGTTGGTTGGGCGTCCAACTGTTGATTTTGGCTCTGGTCATGATTTCAGCGTCGTAATATTGAGCCCCACATCAGTCTTCACATTCTGAGGGAGTCAGTTTGGAAGTCTTTCTCTCCCTCTCTTGAGCCCTTCCCCCTACTTGTACTCGTGCTCTCTCTCTCTTTCTCAAATAAATAAATAAATATTAAAAAAAATTAGAAATAAAATAAAATAAAATAAATTAGAAACTTCTGCTCTGCTGAAGACAAGGTCAAGAGAATGAGAAAACAAGTCACAGATGGGAGAAAATGTTTGCAAAAGACATATCTTGTTAAACAAAATACACGAAGAACTATTAAAACTCAGCAGTAAGAAAATAACCCAATTAAAAGAATGGGCCAAAGACCATAACAAACTTGAAGAGATACAGATGGCAAATAAACATATGAAAAGACATTCCACATCATGTGTCATTAGGAAAATGCAAATTAAAACAAGATGGCACTACATACCCATTAGAATGGCCAAAACCTGGGGGTACCTGTGTGGCTCAGGTCATGATCCTGGGTCCTGGGATGGTGCCCTGCATTGGGCACCCTGCTCGGTGGGGAGTCTGCGTCTCCCTTTTCCCTCTGACCCTTCACCCTGTTCGTGATCTCACTCATTCACTCGCTCGCTTACATTGTCAAATGAATAAAAAAAAAAAAATAAAGAAGGGTCATAACCTGAAACACTGACAATTCCAAATGCTGGTGAGGATATGAAGCAACAGGAACTCTCCTTCATTGCTGATGGGAATGCAGAATGGTACATACAGTCAGTCCCTTTGGAAGACAGTCTGGTGCTTTCTTACAAAACTAACCATACTCTTACCATATGATCCAGCAGTTGATCTGCTCACTATTTATCCAAAGGACTGAAAACTTATGTCCAGCAGCTTTTTTCCTAATTGCCAAAAGTTGGAAGTAACCAAGAAGTCCCTCAGTAAGTGAAGTGATAAGTAAACCTGGTGGATCCAGACAATGGACTATTATTCAGTGCTGAAAAGAGCTATTAAGCCCTGAAAAGACTTGGAAGAAGCTTAAATGATGATTACTAAGTGAAAGAAGCCAATCTGAAAGGGCTCCATATGGCTTGATATGGAAGTAGTAAAAAGATCAGTGGTTGCGAGGGGCTGTGGGAGGAGGGGGGGATGAAGGGGTGGTGCATACTGGATTTTGAGGGCAGTGGAACTACTCTGTATGATACCATAATGGTAACATGTTGTTATACATTTGTCCATACCTATAGAATGTAACACATCATGAGTGAAGAATAATGTAAACTAGGGCTTTGGGTGATAATGATGTGTCAATATCGGTTTATTAGTTGTAATTAATGTACCACCATAGTGGAGGAGGCTGGTAATGGGGAAGGCCATGCACTGTGGGGGCGACAGGTGTATCGGAAGTTTTTATATTTTCCCTTAAATTTTGCTGTGAATCTTAACTGCTCTAAAAAAATGAAGTCTGTTAAAAAAAACTTAGAGGAAAGTGTGAACTGAGATGTGTAATATGTAATATTCTCTTTGGTAAGTGTATATTTGACTTCATATATGAAATATTTTATACTAATTTTAATATCTTTAGAACTTAAATTCTTTGTTAATTTTTTCTTCCAAATTTTTATTTAAATTCTAGTCAGTTAACGTGTAGTGTAATATAGGTTTCTGGAGTAGAATCACTTACATGTAACACTCAGTGTTCATCATAACAAGTGCCCTCCTTAATACCCATTGCCCATTTAGCCCATCCCCCACCCACCTTCCTCCATCAACCCTCAGTTTGTTCTCTATCATTAAGAGTCTTTTATGGTTTGCTTCCCTCTCTTTCTTTTTCCCATCCCATATGTTCATCTGTTTTGTTTCCTAAATTCCACATACGAGTGAAATCATATAGTATTTGTCTTTCTCTGACTTATTTCACATAGCATAATACACTCTGGTTCCATCCATGTCATTGCAAATGGCAGGATTTCATTCTTTTTTTTTTTTTAATATAATATTTATTTATTTATTTCTTGGGGGAAGGGGCAGAAGAAGAGAGAGCGAAGGAGACTCCCTTCCGAGCACAGAGCCTAACATAGGGCTTGATTCCACAACCCTGAGATCATGACCTGAGCTGAAGTTAAGAGTTGGACGCTCAACCAACTGAACCACCCAGGTGCCCCAAGATTTCATTCTTTTTGATGGCCGAATAGTATTCCATTGTATGTGTAGACACCGCATCTTCTTTATTCATCAGTCAATGAACATTTGGGTTCTTTCCGTAATTTGACTATTGTTTATAGTTCTGCTATAAACAACGGGGTGCATGTGCCCCTTCAAATCTGTATTTTTGTATCCTTTGGGTAAATACCTAGTAGTGCAATTTCAGGATTGTAGGGTAGTTCTATTTTTAACTTTTTGAGGAACCTCTCTACTATTTTCCAGAGTGGCTGTGTCAGTTTGCATTCCCACCAACAGTGTAAGATGGTTTCCCTTTCTCCACATCCTCACCAACATCTGTTGTTTCCTGTGTTGTTACTTTTAGCTATTCTGACAGGTGTGAGGTGGTATTTCATCATGGTTTTGATTCATTATTTTCCTGATGATGGGTGATGTTGAGCATCTTCTCATGTGTCTGTTGGCCATCTGAATGTCTTCTTTGGAAAAAAGTGTATTCATGTCTTCTGCTCATTTCTTAACTGGATTATTTATTTTTGGGTGTTGAGTTTCATATGTTCTTTATAGATTTTAGATATTAACCCTTTATCAGATGTGTCATTTGCAGGTATCTTCTCCCATTCCATCAGTTGCCTTTTAGTTTTGTTGATTGTTTCCTTTGCTGTGCACAAGCTTTTCATCCTGACAAAGTCCTAGTAGTTCATTTTTGCTTTTGTTTCCCTTGCTCCTGGCAACATATCTAATAGGAAGTTGCTATGGCTGAGGTCAAAGAGGTTGCTGCCTGTATTCTTCTCTAGGATTTTGATGGATTCCTGTCTTGCATTTAGGTCTTTCATCCATTTTGAGTCTATTTTTGTGTATGGTGTAAGGAAATGGTCTAGTTTCATTCTTCTGCATGTAGCTGTCCAATTGTCCAAAGAGACTGTCCTTTTTCCATTGGATATTCTTTGCTGCTTTGTTGAAGATTAGTTGACCATATAGTTGTGGGAATTGTTAATTGTTTTAAAGCTAAAACTAAAGAAAGAATGAAAGTGAAACATGATATCAGTGTATGCTTTAGTAGTGGCAGATATTAAAAAGAATACCTTGGAATTCTTTTTGATAACACTTTAGATGCTTCATAGAGCTCAAATGTACAAGTTAGATTTGTCTGTATAAAAGATGGTAAGAATTGATATAAAGAAGTCATTCTTGTATTTCTGGAAAGGCTGCAACTGAACTCACAGAGGATATCTTGAAACAACTGGATGCTTGTTTCGTAAATGTCTGTTGTGGTCGGTGACAGGAGAGTGCTGCATGTGTGGCCAGTATTCACTGTGGAGTTCATACAGGAATCAAAGAGATTAATCTCAAATTTTATTTCTGTCTTCTGGAAATCATTCTCTGAACCTTGTGGAGTTTTCTTTTTGGGAAACATTTCTTCATGTGTGATATTTTGTGGAACTTTGGAAAAATTGTATTCATTCTTTTAAATTGCACCTTATTGTTGGAAAAAGCTACAGAAAGTCTTTCCTAGATAAGTCGGAATGCTCATTATGAGGCGAGGACACAGTAAATTTTGAAAATTTAATCTCCACTTTGAAGTACTCTGTGACCCAAAGGCATGTGGATGCATGAGAATCAGCTCAGATTTTGTCCTCTGCTCCTGTAGTTTTCCTCTTTTGAATTTTCTTTTTTTCCTCCCTATAGAATTTTAGTTGAGGTTAATCAGATAAAACATATTCGCAAATAGTCAGAATCTCCCTTCAACAATGTACGGTGAAATAGCCTAGAGGCATTTGTAAACATTTTGAATGATTCTCAAAGAAACAAAGGCATGGATACTACTGCATTTTTTGGAATTTAATGAGAAGTGGGATTTTCTTTGAATCTCTTTCAGACTTACCTTTGTGTCTAATACTTTCCCAAAATATTTGTATATTTTGGGCTTCATTTGAAAAAAAAATCTAAATTAAAATTAATAAAAGGTGTTCCTCTATCAACTATGGAAGGATAGATTGACAAATCTGGCTATATTCTTTATAAAGCATATACATGAAAGAAGATCCATTTTGACAAAGTTCTTGACACTGTTAGAAGTTAAGGCTCAAAATAACAAATATTATTCATTTCCATAATGAACCAATATATGGAAATGTTATTTACTTTTTTCAAAAACATAAATATAATCAAATACATTAATCTGTTACTTTTCCTTTTTTCTTTTCTTTTTTTTTAATTAAAGATTTAATTTATTTATTTGACAGAGAGAGATCACAAGTAGGCAGAGGCAGGCAGAGAGAGGGGAGGAAGCAGGCTCCCCTCTGAGTGGAGAGCCCAATGTGGAGCTCGATCCCAGGACCCTGAGATCATGACCTGAGCTGAAGGCAGAGGCTTTAACCACTGAGCCACCCGGGCACCCCTCTTTTCTTTCTTTCTTTTTTTTTTTTTAAGATTTTATTTATTTGACAGAGAGAGAACACAAGCAGGGAGAGTGGCAGGCAGAGAGAGAGGGAGAAGTGATGTGCGGCTTGGTCCCAGGACCCTGGGATCATGACCTGAGTTGAAGGCAGGTGCTTAACTGACTGAGCCACCCAGGGGCCCCCTTTCCTTTTTTCTACTCTAATATTTATTTTACTTAAAAATGGTATGATTGTTCATATAAAGTTAAATAAAAGAAAGTATGTGCATTTCTTTTCTGGATATTATCATTATTCATTTCATTTCATTATTATTACTGAAAATAATTTTGTCATAGAGAAGAGGGGGTTGTTAAAAAGTGATTCTGTCTATTCTGTCAGATACACGGAATATACCTCTGGCAACAAAGATACCAGGCGACTGTGCTGGTGTGAACCTGAAGCTGTCACCTTCTGGTTGTGCTCATTGCACATTTCTGGGCTCCACAAAGAGAGGCTCTCTTGTGGCGTCCTACACAGGCCTGCGTGAGGACCGCTCTTTGTGGAAACCCGGCAGGTCCTTCTCAGTGCTTCTGCCTGTTAAAGCACTTTCAGAGCAGACAGAAATGTGTTTGCTTGTCTCTAAAAATACATAATGTAAGTGAAATGATTTTAGATATATTTTTGGAAATCCATGAAAATTATTTGAAAAATAGTTCAGGTAACATTTGTCAATATTTGGAAATAAGATTTTTTTAAGAAGAAAATTCTATTATCTAGTGATACTATGACAGCTTTTTTTTTTTTTTAGATTTGTTTATTTATTTGAGAAAAAAAAGAGAGAGAGCATGAGCAGGGCAGAGGGAGAGGGGGAGAAGCAGACAGGGAGCCCTGACTGACCCAGGTCTCGATCTCACCACCCTGAGATCATGACCTGAGCCAAAACTAAGAGTCAGACGCTCAACCCACTGAGCCACGCTGGCACCCCGACTATGATAGTCTTTTTAGTATTTGACTACAAACAGCTGAGAAGTGATACACAGTTTATGACTCTATGATTCATTACATCATCATCTGGTCTGCCAGAGAAAGAAATTTGAGAAACATAGTATTATCAGTCACACACCTCGTAAGCCCTTTAGTTAAGATATTCCTAACTCTTAGTCTAAAAAATGTGTTCAGTTATTCTGTACTTTGCTTTAGTCCTTCTATTTCAAAATGTAATCATAAAGCTAATTTAAAAACTTACCTAGTGAGTTGCTAATAGAATCCTCAACAATATATAGACAGGTTTGGAAATTAAAAAATTTTAAATGCAAACTGCTTGGCTTGCACATTTAGGATCTTAGGTATTTTTTTCTACTTTTAGACAATATTTTGTTGGGCTCTTTAAAATAGTTTTGATCTTGTAATTCACTCTGGATATAAATATGTGTTACTCAGGGGTCTTTTCAAAAGACCTCTTTCAAAGCCTATTATTTCCTTGGAAGTAAAATACCTATTGTAGAAGAAGGCTTTTATATTACTTATCAGGACTCCCAGAGGACATGGAGAATTACTGACACTAATCATAGACCCACCAGCCTTTAACCTGTCAAAGAATGTCCAGAGGGAAAGGTGCCTGGTAATTCCTGCTTCACCTCTGAGAGCTGTCAGGTGCTTTAGGGTTTACTTTGACCTGGGCCATAAAATTGTTATTGCAAGAGTGGAAGATGGGGATAGCTGTCTTTTCATGAGAAAATTTAAGCAGAAAAGAAAAAAATTGGGGCAGATGAGTTTTATCATGGCATTAATTGATATAAAGAAATAAGTAAGTTCCATTTTCTAGATTAGTGATTCTCAAATTTTTTTGGACTCACAATGACTTTACATTCATAAAAATTGAGAACCCCAACATACCTTTGTTTTTGTGGGTAAATTTTAAAACTGAGGATTAAATATTTACTCATTTCAAATCACGGTACCAAATCCATGACATGTTAATATATGAGTTATTTTATGAATAATAAATATATTTACAGAACAGAAAATGTAGTGAGAATAATGACATTGTTTGCAAGTCTCTTTAATATGTTGCTTAATGGAGGACAGCTGGATTTTCATCTGCTTCTGCATTCAATTTGCAACATGCTGTTTTCATTGAAACATACAAAGAAAAAATGATCTTACATAGATATGTAGTTGGAAAAGAAAGGAGTACTTCAATAGCCTTTTCTAATGATCGAAGCTATTCTTTGGTACTACACGAGAACGTAAGCAGTGGTCCTTTCTTAAAGGTTAGTTGCAGAGTGGAATCTGAGGCCATTTTAATGAACTGTACTCTGTTACATTAAAATCTGTTGGTGTGTCTTGCACCTTTAATGGATCTTTTAATTTTTTTTTTTTTTTTTACTGAGACATAGTTGACAGTGTTACATTAGTTTCAGGTGTACATCATAGTAATTTGACAACTCTGTATCTTATGCTATGCTCAATGCAAGTGCAGCTCCCACCTGTCACCATACAACGTTATTACGACACCACTGACTGTATTCTCTGTGCTATACCTTTTATTACCATGACTTAGTCATTCTTTTTTTTTTTTTTTTAAGATTTTATTTATTTGTCAGAAAGAGAATGAGAGAGCACAAACAGGGGGAGCTACAGGGAGAGGGAGAAGCAGGCTGCCCGCTGAGCAAGGAGCTCAATGCGGGACTTGATCCCAGGACCCTGGGATCATGACGTGAGGTGAAGGCAGTCACTTAACCGACTAAGCCACCCAGGCATCCCTGACCTACCCATTCTTTTTTTTTTTTTTTAAAGATTTTTTTTTTAATTTATTCATTTGACAGAGACATAGCAAGTGAGGGAGCACAAGCAGGGGGAGCAGGAGGGGAGAAGCAGGCTTCCCACTGAGCAGGGAGCCCGATGCAGGGCTCAATCCCAGGACCCTGGGATCATGACCCGAGCCGAAGGCAGATGCTTAACGACTGAGCCACCCAGGCGCCCCTGACCTACCCATTCTTAATGGATCTTTTATTTGTATGTGATATCATAACATAATGTATTGGTTATTTGAAAAATATTGGTGTCTTAAGATTTCCAAATGTTTCCAAACATTGAAACGTTCCATTATATAATACTACATTCACATTTGTTAATATCGCATTGATGTTATAAAGTCTTTTAAGTATTGGGAAGAGCTTGAGCTCATGGGAGTGGATGCAAGTTTTCTTAAATCCTAATTTTTACCTGTAAGTTTGAGTTTTATCCTTGTCCACAATTCCACAATATTTTTACTTATCTTCCTTGAAGCGACAAGGCTCACTTCATTCAGTTTCAAGAAAATGTCTGCCAAATAGCAAAGTCTGAATAACATAGTTTGTCTGGCAGTTCTTTCCAGTGAAGATGAAGTTTCACGAAACAGATGACTAATTCAGTTTACAACTCAAGCAGTGGCCCAGATGCTTTTCCTCAAGAAATCTATTTTATGGCATTTTATCTGTATTTCCCATTCTATCATTTCATCACAGAGACTATTATAACGATGTCTACTCTAGGTTAGGGTTTAATAGAATTAATAATTTTTCCTGCTTTATCAAGGACATTCTTACATGAACCTGACTTTTTTTTTTTCTGCTGATGCCTGGAGGTGAAGGATAGAGCACAGTTGGGATCTACTGCCTTGACTGTTGCGGGGGCACCAGGAGTGTTACCACCACTGCCTTTGTAACATCAGGGCAAATGTTAACACAGTCGTGGCTAACCTTGAGATTCAAAGAAACTATTCAGTACTTTGAATATGTCAGCGTCTCTTGTATTCTGTTGACAAAGATTCACATAAAAGAAATCTTCGATGATTCATTGTGCTGATTAACAGACAAATCTAAGCAAACGATGAGTCCATCATTCTGGAGATTCATCCATTTCTCAGGCAAACGGTGATGCTTCAGATGAGAGATGAGCTCAGTATCCTGTTGCAACTAAATTTTTAATTGGATGACTTACTGTATCATTGTCAAGTGACAATACCATGATTCCATTTTCTGACTTTTTATCCAGTAGGCATATCCAGCAATGTCAACTGTAAAACTCTCTCAGCTAATACGTGTGCTTCTCTTAATGAATTGTTGAACGCTGCATCAAAAACTAATGATGTACTATATGTTGGCTAACTGAACATAAAGAAAAAATATATATATGTGTGTGCTTTTCCAGCTGTGTAACATGATAACTAGTCCTGTAAGATGCTCCAGTGACTTTTTAATTTCTAGTTTGAAAGCATTATAATATAATATGTTATGATATAATATAATATAAAATAATATATTAGAGCATAATAAACAATATTTGCCTTTTAAAGAGCTTATCTTGTCTAAGTTTAAAATCTTTCATTCTTTTTTCTTTATATGGAAAATTATGGGTCTCAAAATGATACTACAATTTAACTGGCACAATAAGATTAATTAATAACAATAAAAATATTGTTTTTAAAATGTTACATTGCATAAGGAACAATAAGGTAAATTATTAACAATTATAAAGTTGAGGGAAGTATGGATTTTATCACAATTTCATTTCTTATTTGTAATTTTACCCAGTTTCTCTAGAGTAGGTTCTTCCCTTCCATGAGTCAGAAAACTCTGATAATGTCAGGCACGTGGGGGCCTCACTTGGTTAAGAATTCAACTCTTGATGCCACTGTAGGTCTTGATCTTAAAGTGGTGAGTTTAAGCCCTGCATGGGCTCCACGTTGGGTATGGAGCCTACATTAAAAAAAAGAGAAAGAAAACTCTGATATGTCAATTTTACTTTTTTCCCAGCATTTTTTTAAATGGAGACAATATAGTTGTAGGTTGAGAATGTTAGTCTTCTAGTTCCAACTCATCCTTAAGAAAAAGCATATTAGAAATAATTTTTTAGAATAAAACCATAGAACCATAAAATGAGTATCAATTAAAATTAAAATTTGTTTTCATTTGAAAACTTAAAAATAACTTAAAACTTTAAAAACTTAAAAATACCACTGTGAAACAAGGTAACAAATGATACCTAATCCTTTTGTGTTCCTATGTAGGTTGCAAAGGAAACTTTGAGATTCAAAAGGAGAATTTATTGAATGACAGTGAGGTGACAGAGATGATAGCAGGAATAACCAGACACCACTACTAAGAACACAGTAGCAGCTGAGAACAAACTGAGTTAATCTCTGAAAACTCACCTCTTTAAACACTAAACCTCTACCATAGAACACACCAGAATATGCAAGCATGCATTCCATTAGCCAAAAAAGTGATAATGTCATCACAAATCATGTAGCTTCTGGAAAGTTCCACTATACATTCAAAAGAGTGTGAGAGTGAAAGAGGCAACTGATGTTTTAGCTTTACTATGGAAATAGTTTTGAACATAAGGACCTCCTACAGGATTCTAAGGGATCCTTTGTGGTCCCTGACCATACTTAAAGAACTGCTGTTCTAGATATTTGAATCTACCTGTCAAGGTGTTTTCAAAGTTATCTGTGAAAATCACTTTATATTTTTTACATTTTGCAACCCTAAATCAGGCAAGGTAATTCCATGTCAAGATCCTCCACAACCAAGCCCTATTCTATGTCTTCTCATAAAGTTAATTCCTATCTTTTTGTCATGTCAGAGTAATAAGGGCAACGTAAGAAAATAGAAGAACGGTGGGCACTTTTATTTCATGACATAAGTTGATTAATTCATTTATTTATTTTAATTAGGGAAGAGAAGCATAATCTTGATTTAAGACTAGGCTTTGTTGGTGTAGAACATGTTCCTCATTCCTTGATTCAGTTTATGGCTGGAAGGAATGAAGATTTGGATATAAACATCAATCTTCTCTATCTGGAGTCTCGCTGCTCCTGCTTAACTGGGAAAACCTGACTAGAGTGTCACAGGGACAAAGGTCTCAGCTTCTTCTCACACAGTGGTTATGCATTGGAGTATGTGCTCCTATTCCATCTTCCAGTTGGAACACCACTTACATCTCTAGAGCTTTCTCAAACATCGAGTTTAATGTGATGATTAGTTGAGCTTAAATTGCCCATTAAACAAAATGATTTTACACTAATGTGCTATTAAGATTGGTAAGTTGTTAAATTGTGAAATACCTTGTGCTATATGTCTTTGATTCTAAGATGCACATTTTGGCACATGTTAACACTGAAATGAGAGTATGTTTTTCTATGCAGGATGTGTCAGTTTAACTGGTGGGATTTCTCCCCTTTTTTGTGAAATATAAGTTTTTGTTCTATAATTTTGTTCTATAATAATTTTGAAGTGATATCTTCAAATCTATTTTTTCTTTCTTTCTTTATATTTTAAAAGATTTTATTTATTTATTTGACAGAGAGAGAGAGATCACAAGTAGGCAGAGAGGCAGGCAGAGAGAGGAGGGAGACAGGCTCCCTTCTGAGCAGAGAGCCCGATGTGGGGCTCGATCCCAGAACCCTGAGATCATGACCCGAGCCGAAGGCAGAGGCTTAACCCACTGAGCCACCCAGGCGCCCCTATATTTCTTTTTTTAAAAAAGAGATAATTTATTATAATCTCTTATAATATTATAATATAATTATTTATAAAAAGAGATTATTATTGGGCGCCTGGGTGGCTCAGTGGGTTAAAGCCTCTGCCTTCGACTCAGGTCATGATCTCAGGGTCCTGGGATCAAGCCCGGCATCGGGATCTCTGCTCAGCAAGGAGCCTGCTTCCCTCTCTCTCTGCCTGCCTCTCTGCCTACTTGTGATCTCTCTCTCTCTCTGTCAAATAAATAAATAAATAAATAAATCTTTAAAAAAAAGAGAGAGATTATTATTTATTATTTATTAGAGGGAGAGGAAAGAGAATCCCAAGCAGACTCCATGCTGAGCCTAACCTGGGGCTCGATCTCACAACCTTGAAATCATGACCTGAACTGAAACCGAGAGTCAGATGCCTAACCAACTGAGCCACCCAGGCCCCCTTCAAATATACTTCTTTTCATGGAATTACAAGTGCCTGTTTCATGAGGAAAACTAGAATATATTTCCTTTTTATTTTTATTTATCTATTTATTTGTTTATAAAGATTTATTTGTTTATTTATTTATTTGAGAGAGAGAGAGAGATTGCAAGTAGGCAGAGAGTCAGGCAGAGAGGGAGAAGGGGAAGCAGACTCCCCGCTGAGCAGACAGCCCAATGTGGGGCTCGATCCCAGGACCCTGAGATCATGACCTGAGCCGAAGGCAGAGGTTTTAACTCACTGAGCCACCCAGGCACCCCGTATTTCCTCTTTAACAGTTTCTATATTTTATATCTATTAAAAGATAGAATATGGCAATAACTTATTATATTTTTTTTCTGAAATGTGTATTTCTCCATTAAGTGCCTCATAGCAAATGGGAAATTAACATTAAATTATGTTTGTGTAAATTGTTCAAAAATTTGCTTTCCTTTTTAAAAAAATCTCTTATGCTTATGTTTTAAATTTGATATTCAGTATTTAATTTTGTTCACAATAGGTTTATTTTAGGACAGTGGAACTTATAGAAGAGCCCATTGAAGGATCTCAGGGTCTGAGTTTCTACTTCAAAATTAATGGATTGCCCATATTTCTGAAAGGCTCAAACTGGATCCCAGTGGATTCATTCCAGGATCGAGTAACCTCTGACTTGTAAGTTACCATTTTTATTTCTTGTCTTTCTTTTTTCTCAGCCCCACAAAGCTAGAGAATTACTCATTTTTGTTTTCTTTGGTTCCAGTGGAAGGAACTGAGAGGTAAGACAGAATTCTAGGACGATGGAAACTTTAGAATGGAAAGGATTTTTAAATCATATATTCCATTTTCACGAGCTATAGATAGTCTTAACAGCTAAGTGACTCGAGACTGCTGAAACCATCCAATTTTAGAAAACTATTATATATTTCCTCTGGAGGAACAAGAAAATGACTAATGCACATTTTGGATAGTTAGTCCCTGAAAAAAATGATTATGTTTGTTTTATTTTTTCAATTTTTCAAAGAATACCTTAAATATTTCTGTGCATTCTTTTTAAAAAATGGAAACCCATATTTCCTTCTTCATTCTAAGGTATTTGTATATTCCTTTACTTTTACCTTAGTAAAAGGAACTAAAAAAGCTTTACCATTTTAAATCTAGAAGAAAATTTAAAATGTTTATCTGAAGCTATGAGAGTAACACTTCACAAGAAAATAATACTTCCTGTTTGCGATTATAACTGTCCTTGTGGTAGTAAAAATAAACTTTGGAGGAGAAAATAAACACAGTTACTTTATTTACGTATGTATAAATATGCATTGTAGCATGCTATTTGTTGTTTAGAATTTGCCGAATATTGTAGTAATTTGCTTTTACTTTAAACCAAGCATATTGTCTTGAATTTCATATGAAAGTGAAATTATTCTCCAGACATAGACACAGATAGTTTGCTGCCTGCATCTCCTGGCTCCGCTCATCTGGCTGGATTGGGCAGTGACTGTTCAGTACAGCTAGGCCAATTAGTACATGTGTTGAAGCACAACGCTCTGGGTCCTTGGCCTGCCAGTTGTTGGGGGCTTCTTGGTTCCTCTCTGGGCTCTGCTCTGGGGATGCAGAGTAGATGTTCTCAGAGGGGCTGTAAATTTCTGGATTTTCCTGTGTGTGTGAATAGGAATTGGAAAAACCAGAACAGAAATTTAATTTACTAGAGAAAGGAGCACAGCTGGTGCCCTACTCATGATGGTTCGACATGAGTTTTTGACTCTACCATGGTGTAAAAATGATACACATTCAGTAGAAATTATACTTTGAATGTTGACCTTTCCCTGGACTAACAATATGCAGTACAGCAATCTCTTGTGATGCTGGGCAGTGGCAGAAGCCGCAGCCACGCCAAACTGAGGGTTAACAACCAATACGCTCACAACCATTCTGTACCCATATGCCCATTCTGTTTTTCACTTTCAGTACAGTATTCACTCAATTACATGAGCTATCAATACTTTATTATAAACTAGACTATGTGGTAGATGATTTTGCTTAACTATAGGCTAATGTAAGTGTTCCGAGCACATCTAAGGTACATGAGGCTAAGCTAAGATGTTCGGTAGGTTAGGTGTGTTAAATGCATTTTTGACTTACAGCATTTTCAACTTACGATGGGCTAATTGGGATATAATCCCACTGTAAATTGAGGAAATTCTGTACTGGACTGGAGGAATTGAAAAAAGGAGATAAGAGTAAGCTAGGTACTAATAGCAAACTTTGATTTTTGTCTTATAATTTGAAATGGTTGTATAAAATTAGCTCATACTTTCTAAGGTCTACAAATTTTTTTTCTGTAAGAATAACTAACAAAATATTTAGTATCAAAAACAGTATGATCAAACAGTGTGAATTTAGAAGATAGAGAAAAGATATAACCCCCAATTTTTCCAGGTTTGTTTATGTGGTTATAGTTAATGTGTGTATAATTTTGTCTCATTTTCTTCACCTAACATTATATCCAAACCCTCATAATTTTAGAACGTGTTGTTTTAAAAGAGATTTGAAACGTATTTATCAACCACCATGTGTGTATTGTTGTTTTTTTTAAAGATTTTATTTATTTATTTGACACAGAGAGAGAGAACACAGCAAGGTGAGTGGTAGGCAGAGGGAGAGGTAGAAGCAGGCTCCCCGTTGAGCAAAGAGCCCAAGGGGGGCCTCCATCCCAGAGCCTTGGGATCATTACCTGAACTGAAGGCAGACGCTGAACCAACTGAGCCACCCAGGCGCCCCCACCATGTATTTTTAAAATCTTTTTTTAAACATTCCAGATTTTCAAATTAACATTTGCTTTTACAATTTCTTCTATAGGTTACGGCTCCTTTTGCAATCTGCTGTGGATGCTAACATGAATACACTCCGGGTTTGGGGAGGAGGAATTTATGAGCAGGATGAATTCTATAGACTCTGTGATGAACTAGGAATAATGGTGGGTAGTTGACAGCATTTTATTGATTGATATGTTACTATATCCTCGCTTTGAGTTCCTGTGTTCAGAGTGGGTGCTATGGCTCGTTCCTTCTTTTCTCAGAGCCGGGACTGATACCCCATTTTTTGCAAAAGAATAAATGGCATCTTGCAAACCCAGAACCATAGTTGATGGTAAATATCATAATCATTTAATAATTTTTAAGTGGTAGACATTCTGTATTTGTAATTTTCTTTTTGATATGAGGGTATGCATAAACGTATTTAAAAATTTTAACTTAAAGGAGATCTTTTTTTTTTTTAAAGATTTTATTTATTTATTTGACAGAGAGACAGAGAGATCACAAGTAGGCAGAGAGGCAGTCAGAGAGAGAGAGGGAAGCAGGCTCCCTGACCCTGAGATCATGACCTGAGCCGAAGGCAGAATCTTTAACCCACTGATCCAACCAGGTGCCCCACTTGAAGGAGATCTAACAAGACCTAGAAAGAAGAAAAATGATAAAATTCAATGCAGAAAAGCTATGATTAATATTGTTATTAAGTACTCCAAACATGTTTTCCATTGGTAAGGGTTAAGCAAAAGAAATGTAATCTTTGAGTTCTGGTATTACAGTTCTAAAATATAAAGCACTTCATAGAAGAATAGTAATTACAATATTGACAGTGCTGATGGCCATGATAATGTGACAATATTCTATAATATTTATTGAGGACCGGGCATTGTTCTTAGTGCTCTGCATTTGTTATTTTCTTTCATCTTCGTGCCCATCCTATGAAGTAGTTACTGCTGTTCTCCATCCCCATTTTACCAGTAAGGAAACAGACAAGTGGAGGTGAGGTGAAATAACCTGCCGAAACCCGCACGGTGGGTATGTGGTGGATGAAAGTTCTGACTCAGTTGACTGATTTGGGGCCTGTGCTCTTAACCACGGCGTCATAACAGCCTCTCTAGAAATGAACTAATGTGGGGCTCCTGGATGGCTCCGTTGGTTAAGTGTCTGCCTTTGGCTCAGGTCATGCTCTCAGGGTTGTGAGATCGAGCCTTGCATCGTGCAGAGCCTGCTTGGCATTCTCTCTCGCGCGCTCCCTCTGTGCCACCCCCTGCCTCCCACTCACACATGTACACTCTCTCTCAAGAAAGAGAGAAAGAAAGGAAAATGAACTTATGTGGTTTCATTACGAAAATGTCCATGTAGTAATCCTTTTGGCCTTGAAAAGTGAATTCTTTTATAAAACAATCTAGCCCATCTCTCAACAGCAAATTCCCAGTGAAAATTAAAGTATTGCAAGTGAGGAGGGGCCAGGGGAAGGTTCTTTTCAAACTTGACATTCCCTTCAACACACTCACTGTTTCCTTCTTTGAATTCCCTTTCCTTCTCTTTCTTTTCTCCCTACTTAACATTTTCTCCTCTCAGGTTTCCCCCACAGTTTTGTGCCATTCTGGAAAGTCGCGAGGTCTGTATGAGAGCCTCTCCCACTACTTCAGTGGTAGTAGTGCTCGAATGGTCACACTCATCAGGCTAACTTGTTTTTTCATTTGCCTGAAAGATAATTCCCGAAATTCAAAATGAAGAATTTCTTTCTGTGTCACAAAGTCTATGGAAGTACTTTACTGCTTTTTATTGGTTTGATAGGTATGGCAAGATTTTATGTTTGCCTGTGCCCTCTACCCAACCGATCCGGACTTCCTGAATTCAGTGAGAGCAGAAGTTGCTTACCAGGTATGTCATTACCATTCCAAGAGGAGAGAAAATGCTTATGTTTCATTTGCCTTTCGTTAAACCTCTCTTCTTTTTTTGTTTGTTTTTGTTGTTATTGTTCCCGTTACTAAATCCCATGAAAATCACAGTCAGATAATTGACTTCCTAGGTGATTCCACCCAGTCTCATGGCTTTAATACCACCTATATGCTGATGACTTTCAGATTTATCCCCAATTCTGATATCTCTGCTGAATTCCTGGTTCCTTTATCCAGCTGCCTACTTGGAGCCTCTGCTGGGAGGTTTCATAGTCATCTCCAATGTAACATACCTGAACCGAACTTGCATTACCTACTCCCAAGCTGCTTTTCCTGCAGTTTCCCCCACCTCAAGAAATGGCATTTCTCAGGTCAAAAATTTAAAGTGATTCTTGACTCCTTGATTTCTTTTGCATTCCATATACAGATATATTTATAGATTTTTAAGTGCAAGGAAGTGATTATAACCCAGCTGTGTCCACCAAAAAGGACTATAACAACCTATTAATATGGCGTATCCTTCTGTTGAAATAATTTTTCCCGTTAAGAGAAGGGCTTCTTAGAGAAATGGCTGATTCCACGTCTGGGACAGGAAGTGTAATAGATGATCCTGGAATATTTTGACATATAGATAACCAGGAAACTGTCAAAGATATGTTAAAAGAACTTTGATGAGACTCTCACACAAAAGTGGGACAATTTGAAATTCAATAAGGATAAGAATGTCAGTGGATTGAAATCCATCAAGCATGTTAAAATCCATGATTTCATAGTTACAATGTCTGTGGATGTACATTTGCATGGACAACCAAAAGAAATGGAAGGAAGTGATTACGATAATACTCAAGATAGTGGTTACTGTTGGAAGCAGGAAGGGACTATAGTTAGAAAGGGGCATATGAGTGCTTCTGGGGTTCTCTTTCTTGATCTGGGTGGTGGCTATGAGGGTGATTGTGTTACAGTAATTTACTGTGTCACAATGTTTTTATATCTGTGTTTTAAGGTTTAAAAAGTACAAATGAATCATCTCTTGCTCTGAGCCCTCCAGATAAAGGCACTAGGCACTCTCCTGTCTCTGCTGGTGTCTCTGGCCCCAACAGGCACCCTTTTCCTGTGCCGTCTATTCTCTGGAAAACTCTTCCCCTCACCTTCCCTGTGGACCACCTCTCTCATTTTCTTCTGGCACCTCTTACCTTGAGAATGAATTTTTCTGGGGGAAAAAATCTTTCCATATTTGCAAGTCTAGATGACATCATTTGCCCTTTATGACCTGTGCTACACTTTGACTCACTTGTTCAATGTTTTGTTTCCCCTGCAAGTTTGTAATCTCTCTGTAGCCTAGGGGCTTGTTCCTCTCTGTACCCCCACTACTTGACTGGGTTACCCATCGGGATGGATGGATGAGCTTAAAAAAATTAATTGTAGTTATGTAGGTTGCAGACATTTCAGCTTTTAAAAATTTTTTCTCATACAAATAAATAAATTATGATATCGATGTACCTTCAATTCTTTTATGTATTATTAAAGAGGAGAGCTTTTTTATGCAGACTTCGTTAAAATTTTCAAGGAAAGCTTGTCAAAAATTCTAGGTCAGTTTGAAGGGTATGTGTAGCACAGAGTCACTGGAGCTTTCTGCCTCTTCAGTATTTGTGTTTGCAGTAGCACCGTAAACATGCCAGTCTCACTTGGTAGCAGCCGTCCCTTACCTGGGCATGCAGAGGCAAATAAAGGAAATAGTATTCATAAGGCTGGGTTAGAAAAACACAAGACTGTAATTTTTAAGAATGAGATAAATCCCTTTAAGGCATGCATCCTTAATACATCTCCGTTTCATGTAGGAGATACTTAGCATCTTGAATGGAGGCCACACTGAGAACATCAGCTGGGATCCATCACTCTTATCATGCATTTCATGGAAGAGAAGCTATAAATACCAATAAGGTTATTTTGCTAAACTGTGTTCCAGAGGAATTGACTCACTGTATCCTCCAAGATATTTAACTGCCCTCTTCTGCTGGAGTCCATCTCTCAGCGAGTCTGAAGAACTGGATCCTTCCACCCTTGTGTAGGGCCGGTCACAGAGAGCCCAGTGCAGGCCGACTCATTTCCTAGGGCTGGCAGGATTTTCAGACAGATTCTCTAATTTCTTCTTCTATGTTCAGATTCATGTTAATTGAAGTTAATTCAGTGACTTCCTTAACCTTAGTTGGTTTCTCAGGACATGACACTGATAGTTATTTCTGGAGACATCCTCTTGATGCCCTCATCCTTTTTCCTTTAGAATATTCCACATATTTGTCTTTAACTTACAGAGTATGTCTGGGAACTCTCTTGGTTTGTAAAACCCTCTCTAGCTGTCCTTGCGGTTTTCTGATCTCAGTGGAAATCATGACGACCTCAGTCCCTCTTTCAGCAGAAGTGGTTGTTCTCCCTTGTTTGTTTCTTCACACGAAACTCCAACTTGTTGAGAACTCCTCTGTGATGTAATGTCTCCTGCCGTTTGTATTTCTTAGCGCCTTTTCGTGGCAAGTCAGATAACGATGAGGTTGACTTATTTTTCTTTTTTAGTAAAGGGGATTATATTTTCTTCAGGTTTTATACAGCAGAGAAGAGGAATCCTATCTTCCTGGTGTTTATAAAGTCTAGGTAAAAAGAATCAGAGATTTCTTAACATATATTCCCACAGGTAATTTTACAAGCCATTTTTTAAAAATATATTTGCAATTTTTTCCCCCAAATACTTTTATTTTATTTTTTCGGTGTTACAAGATTCATTGTTCATGTACCACACCCAGTGCTCCATGCAGTACGTGCCCTCCTCAACACCCACCACCAGGCTCATCCAACTCCCGCCCCCAAAACCCTCAGTTTCTTGTGGACTCTGAACAACAAGCCATTTTCTAATGAGTTTTCTGGTACATAAGAATTTATGTGCAAAAATGCAATGGCTACCATTTTATGAATCATTCTAGCTCTGAGGCTTTTTTTCTTGTTGATCATTGGAAAATTGTTTTATGTTTTCTGGAATTTTAGATCAGGAGACTGAAATATCATCCCTCCATCATCATTTGGGGTGGAAATAATGAAAATGAAGCAGCACTGATGACGAATTGGTATAATATACCTGCCGGAGAACTGCATACCTACATCAAAGACTATGTGGCACTGTATGTGAAGAATATTCGAAAGATTGTCCTGGCAGTAAGTCATGATTTCTCCTGCAACAGAATTTAAGAACGTGTTTTGAAAATGGATCGGTTTGAATATTGGTATAGTATGTTTTTGTACCCTTTTTTAGAGCAACCTTCAGTAATAACATTTTCATACAGAACAGTCCACTGTAATGCTGCAGCATGTGAATGGATTTATGGGTTATGGGCTTCTTTGAGGATTAACTTAATCTGTGGAGCTCAGCACACATACACCAATATTGTGTTTACAACTGCAGAGTATCATGGACTCTTTCTGGAGCCTATCCTTGGAATCCCAAAGGTCGAGAATCTCTACTTTAGGTGACTTATCAATATGCCATTTCTTTTTTTTCTTTCTTTCTTTTTGTTCCTCAATATGTTAATGTAATGAATTCTGTGAATTACTTTCCTAATGGCAGACTAGTTCTAGTATAAACTCTATTTAGCTATAATGCTTTGTTCTTTTATTCTGTGCTACATTTGATTTGCTTATATTTATTTTGGTTAGAATCTAAAAATTTATGTTCACAAGCAAACTCCGTCTATGGTAAGAATTGTAAACTCAAATGCCTAGAGGAGCCAAATTTGTTTAAAAAAAATTAAGTAGAGTCAATGAGGTTCATAAAGAGAGAAGAGGGGACTGTGGTAATAGCATATGGATGTTGGTCTCATTTATATTCAGTATTTTAAAACATGCTATCTAAACAAAACTTTTCATGAGACAGATTTAGCCTAGAGAACCCAGCTTGGTAAATGTGTATGTGCTTGTGCTCCCTGCACAGAATGAGTTAGGAGACTTTTGTTGTTGTTGTTTTTACAGTCTAGGGACAATTTAAATAAAATAGAGAGATTTTCAGTTTTACTGAGACAAATTCATCCATAAAACAGTCTGCGCCCAGTGCCTTTGTGGGGGCAAAAATGATCTTCTCCCTCATATACTTCATTTCTCCTATAGTTATTATCCAATTTAGGTTTACAACTTCTGGAACTATGGATATTTATGTTTCCGAGGAACATAGCATTTTACCTAGAACTCAAAAGATTTTTGTGTAAATAGACATGCTCTGTAGAGCAGGCTGTAAGTAGAGAAGTTGTACAGGCAGAGACTCCAGGATTGTCAGTGCAAATAGCGTTTGAATGTGGAAGTTGCTGTCATTCTTGTGTGTGTGTGTGTGTGTGTGTGTGTGTGTGTGTGTGTGTGTGTGTGTGTTTTCATTGTGGATGTCTGGAATTACCTCTGGAAGCCAGAAGATTTCCATAGACAGGGAGAAGAAGGCACAGAGCAGGCTCAACTGTTCTATGGATATTTCTTTTCTATTTTTCTTTCTTCCTATTTTCCTCCCTCCCTTCTTCCCTCCCTCCCTCCTTCCCTCTCCACTCCCTCCTTCCTCTTTCTTTCTTCCTTTCTTCCTCCCTCCCTCCCTCATCCTCCTCCCTCCTTTTCTTTTTCTTTCTTTCTTTCTTTCTTTCTTTCTTTCTTTCTTTCTTTCTTTCTTTCTTTTCTTTTCTTTTCTCTTTTCTTTCTTTTCTTTTCTCTTTTCTTTTTTTTCTTTTCTTTCTTTCTCTCTTTCCCTCCCTTCCTTTCTTCCTCTCTTCCCCTTCCTTCCTTCCTTCCTTCCTTCCTTCCTTCCAAGAGACATAGAGACTCTTTTACTTTTTCTTTTCTTCTTTTCTTTTTTTTTGACTACCTTCTCCCATTTCACCCACCTCCCACCTCCCACCTCTGGCAACCACCAGTCTGTTCTCTGTTTCCATGAGCTTGTTGTGAGATCATATATGTGAGATGATGTGAGATATCATCATCATGTGAGATGTGAGATCTCATATATGTGGGATATATGTGAGATCATGCAGTATTTGCTTTTCTATGACTTATTTCACTTAGTATAACGCCCTCAAAGTCCATCCGTGTTGTCACAAACAGCAAGATTTCATTCCCCCCACCTTTTTTAGAGAGAGAGAGAGAGATCACAAGTGGGGAGGGGCAGAGGGAGAGGGAGAGAGAGAATTCCAAGCAGGTTCTATGCCGAGCACAGAGCCCCATGCAGGGCTTGATCCCATAAGCCTGAGATCATGACCTGACCCGAAATCAAGAGTTGGATACTCAACTGACTGAGCCACCCAGGTGCTCCAAGATTTCATTCTTTCTTATGGCTGAGTCATATTCCATTGTGTGTGTGTGTGTGTATGCTACATTTTCTTTATCCATTCATCGTTAATGAACATTTTGATTGTTACAGTATCTTGGTTATTATAAGTAATGCTAAAGTGAATATGGAGGTGCATATATCTCTTTGAGTTAGTGTTTTTATTTTTTTCAGATAAATATCCATGACTAGAATTGCTGGATCATATGGTAGTTCTACATTTAATTTTTTAGGTATCCTCCATGTTGTTTTCCTTAGTGACTATACCAACTTACATTCCCATCAACAATGTACAAGGGTTGCTTTTTCTCCCCATCCTTGCCAACATTTGTTATCTCTTATCTTTTTGATAATAGCCATGCTAACAGGTATCAGATGATACATCATTGTGGTCTTGATTTGCATTTCCCTGGTAATTAGTTGAGTACCTTTTCATGTACTAAGTGGCTATCTGTATATCTTCTTTGGAAAAATGTTTGTTTAAATCCCTGGCTCATTTCTTAATTGAATTGTTTGGTTTTCGCTGTTGAGTTGGACAAGTTCTTTATATATTTTGGATATTAACCCCTTAGCAGGCATATGATTTGCAAGTATTTCCTCCCATTCAGTATGTTGCCTTTTTATTTTGTTGATGGTTTCCTTTGCTGTGTAAAACCTTTTAAGTTTGATGTAGTCCTACTTGTTTATTTTTGTTGCCTTTGCTTTTGGTGTCAAATCCAAAAAATTCAAGCCAAGACCAATGTCAAGGAACTTACCACCTATGTTTTCTTTTAGGAGGTGTATGATTTAGAATCTTACATTCAAGTCTTTAATCCATTTTGCACTAACTTTTGTGCATAATTGAAGATGGTTATTCAGTTTCATTCTTTTGTATATGACTGTCCAGTTTTTCTAATACCATTTACTGAAGAGACTATCCTTTCCCCATTGTATATTCCTGTCTCCTTTGTCATAAATTAATTGGCCATACATATATGAATTTATTTCTTGGTTCTCTATTCTACTGATCTATGTGTCTGTTTTTATGCCAATACCATAATGTTTTAATTACTTTTGTTTTGTTATATGTTTTGAAGTCAGAAAACGTGATGCCTCCAGATTGTTCTTGTTTCTCAAGATTGCTTTGGCTGTATAGGGTCTTTTGTGGTTCCATAAAAATTTTTGGGTTATTCATTCCATTTTGTGAAAAATACATCGTGGTTTTGATAGGGATTGCATTGAATCTATAGATTGCTTTGGATAGTATGGACATTTTAGCAATATTAATTCTTTTAGTCCATGAGTACAGAATATCTTTTCATTTGTTTATATCTTCTTCAGTGTCTTGTAACAATGTCTTATAATTTTCAGTGTCTTTTTTTTAAGATTTTATTTTCATTTATCTATCTATCTATCTATCTATCTATCTATCTATCTATCATCTATCTATTTATTTGACAGTGAGAGATGGAACACAAGCAGGGGAAGTGGGAGAGGGAGAAGTAGGCTTCCTGCTGAGCAGGGAGCCCGATGTGGGTCTCAATCCCAGGACCTTGGGATCATGACCCGAGCCGAAGGCAGACACAACCAACTGAGCCACCCAGGTGCCCCAATTTTCAGTGTCTTATAATTTTCAAAAATAATTTCAGTCTTTCACTTCCTTGGTTAAACTTATTCTTAGATATTTTATTTTTTTGATGCAGTTATAAATAAGATTGTTTTCTTAATTTTCTTGCTAGTTATTAATTATTAGTACATAGAAATGCAACGGATTTCTATATATTGATTTTGTATCCTACAATTTGCTGTGTTTATGCTAACAGGTTTTTGTAAAGTCTTTAGAGTTTTCTCCATATAATATCATGCCATCTGCAAATAGTGACCGCTTTACTTCTTCCTTTCCAGTTTGTATGCTTTCTTTCTGTTGTCTAATTGCTCTAGCTATGATTTCAAATGCTATATAAAAGTGGAAAACATTGGCATTCTGATCTTGTTCCTGATCTTAGAGGAAAGTTTTGAGTTTTTCACCATTGAGTATGATGTTAGCTGTGGCCTTGTCATATATGGCCTTTATTATGTTTAGGTATGTTCCCTCTGTAAGTACTTTGTTGAGACTTTTTATAATAAATGGATGCTGAATTCTGTCAGATTCTTGTGCATTTGTTGATATGAGCATATGATTTTTATACTTCATTTTTTTAATGTGGTATATCATGTTGATTGACTTACAGGGGTTGAACCGTCCTTACATCCCTGGAATAAATTCCACTTGATCATGATATATGATTTTTTTTACTTATATGAGTTTGATTTATTAATATTTTGTTGAGAACTTTTGCATTTGTCTTCATTGAGGATACTGGCCTGTAATTTTCTTGTGGTGACTCTGTTTGGTTTTGGTATCAGGGTAATGCTTGTCTTATAAAATGAACTTGAAAGTTTTCCCTCCTCTTCTATTTTTCTCAAGAGTTTGAGAAGGACTGGTATTAATTTTTCTTTGAATGTTTGGTAGAATTCACCAGTGAAGATGTCTGGTCCTGGATTTTTGTTTGTTGGGAGATTTTTGATTATTGATTCAGTCTCCTTACTAGTTAATTGTTCTGTTCACGTTTTCTATTTATTCATGATTCAATCTTGGAAGGTTGTATGTTTTTAAGAATTTATCCATTTCAGGCGCCTGGGTGGCGCAGTTGGTTAAGCAAATGCCTTTGGCTCAGGTCATGATCCTGGAGTCCCGGGATCGAGCCCCACATCTCTCCCTGCTGAGCGGGGAACCCGCTTCTCCCTCTGACCTCTCCCATCTCATGTTCTCTCTCTCTCTCTCTCAAATAAATAAATAAAATATTTTTAAAAAAAAGAATTTATCCATTTCTTCTAGATTGCCCTATTTGTTGGTGTATAGTTGTTCATAGTAGTCTCTTACAATTCTTTGTATTTCTGAGATATCATTTGTAACATCTTTTTAATTTCTGATTTTGTTTGAGTCCTCTTTTTTTTTTTTCTAGGCAAGTCTGGCTAAATTAGGTTTGTTAGTTTTATCTATTTTTTTTAAAGAACCAGCTCTTCATTTCATAAATATTCTTTATTGTCTTTTTAGTTTCTATTTCATTTATTTCTGCCCTGATCTTTGTTATTTCCTTCCTTCTGCTAACGTGGGGTCTTGTTCGTTCTTCTTTTTCTAGTTTATTAAGATGTAAAGTTAGGTTCTTTATTCGACATTTTTCTTATTTCTTGAAATAGTCATTTATCTCTATGATCTTTCCTCTTAAACTGCTTTTGCTGCATCTCATAAGTTTTGGTATGTTGTATTTCCATTTTCATTTGTCTCAAGGTATTTTTCAGTTTCTCTTTTGATTTCTTTGTTGATTGGTTGTTCAGTAGCATATTCTTTAATCTTCATGTATTTGTGAATTTTCCAGCCTTCTTCTTCTAATTGATTTCTAGTTCCATACTTGTGGGGTCCAAAAATATGCTTGAGTGATTTCAGTCTTCTTAAATTTATTAAGACTTTATTTATGGCGTAACCGACGATCTATCTCAGAGAACATTCCATGTGCACCTGAGAAGAATGTATATTCTGTTGCTTTTGGATGGTATATACTGTGTATATCTGTAAAGTCCATTTGGTCTAATGTGTCATTTAAATTCTGTAATTATAAATGCTAAAGCAGAACTTGATGTATATGAATATGTTGATATGTGAAATAAGGAGAAAGGGAAAGGAAAGAGCTTGTTCCCAACTCCACCATAGAGCCCTTCCTTTAAGGTGGTTCTTTTTCATCACTACTTTTTAATAGGCATATTGTACTTATATTTACTACATACACATTATATAATAATATAAGTTAGCTTTTTTTTTTTTTGATAGGGGGAGGAAGCAGCATTTATTTTGTTTTTGTAGTAATGCCTTCGAAGGATATAACTTTTAAAAACTTTATTGTTTAATGTGTGATTTAATAATCTGATTGTCCAGGGTGCCTGGGTGGTTCACTGAGTTAAAGCCTCTGCCTTCAGCTCAGGTCGTGATCTTGGGGTCCTGGGATCCAGCCCCGCATCGGGCTCTCTGCTCGGCAGGGAGCCTGCTTCCCCCTCTCCCTCTGCCTGCCTCTCTGCCTCCTTGTGATCTCTCTCTCTCTCTCTGTCAAATAAATAAATAAAATCTTAAAAAAAATAATTGAATTGTCCTTATATTTTTTATCTCTAATTTGATATTTTAAGTATTTGGGTATATCCTGAAGCAGTTTGAAAAGGGAAAAACTTAAAAGAATACTATGTGGTGTTGGCACCCAAATATGTACAGTTCATGGCACTCTTCATTTATGTGAAGAAACTTCAGTGAGAATTCATGAAAAACTTAGATTCAAATTTTTAGTTTATCTGATATGCTTAGTCATGTGTCACGAAGAATTTTTCTATCCACAAACTGTGATGGTGTAAGCTTTAATTAATACTTATAAAACATTTATTTTATGATCTTTTTACTCATAGTGTTGGTATTACATTTTTCATATCTGATGGATTTAAGAAGTGGATTTTAATATTTGAGGATTTTCATTTCATAGCTCAGTGGTTAAGAGCTCATGATTCCAGGAGGATGAGAAGGAGGCACATAGCCCCACAGTGATGCAAAGAGGTTAGAAAGTCACTTCCTAGAAACATCTCTATGTTATGGACATGGGAACATGAATTTTGGTGGACATTTAACCATGTCTTCCACACATGAGTTCTTTACCATTTACTGTAGTCCTATGAAGTAGGTACTATTATTTCACCCCATTTTACAGATGAGACTATTGAGGCTTAGATCTGTCCAAAATAATAAGGTTCTGATTTGAGATTTAAACTCAAGTCATTCTGACTCAATATCTTCTTTTTTTCTCCTGCTGTGCCTTTTATTCCCATGACCTATTCATTCCATAATGGGGACCCTGTATCTCCCATTCCCCTTTACCCATTTTGCCCAACTGTTGACCCATCCACCTCTACAACCATTAGCTTATTCTGTGTATTTATAGGTCTGATTCTGCTTTGTTTGTCTATTCATTTGTTTTTGTTTTTGTTTCAGATTCCACTTGTGATTAAAATCATATAGTATTTGTGTTTCTCAGTCTGACTAATTTCACTTACCATATATCCTCTAGGTACACACACACACACACACACAAACATACACACACACACCCCACATCTTCCTTATCCATTTGTCTATTGATGGACATTTCGATTGCTTCAGTATATTGGTTGTTGTAAATAACGTTGCAATAAACACAGAAGTGCACATGTGTTTTTGAATTAGTGTGTTCATATTCTTTGTGTAAATACTCAGGAGTAGAATTATTAGATTATATGGTATTTCTATTTTTAATTTTTCAAAGCACTTCCATACTGTTTTCCACTGTGGCTGCACCAATTTACAGTCCTACCAATGGTGCATGAGGGTTCCCCTTTTTCCATATCTTCACCAACACTTGTTATTTCTTGTCTTTTTGGTTTTAGCCATTCTGATAAGTATAAAATGATATTTTAGTTTTGAGTTGCATTTTCCTAATGATGAGGGGTGTTGAGGATCTTTTCATGTGTGCATTGGCTATCTTTATGTCTTTTTTGGAAAAATGTCTATTAAAAAAATGTCTATTTAAGTCCTCTGCCCATTTTTTAACTGAATTATTTAGGGTTTGATGTTGAGTTGTACATGTTCTTTATATATTTTGGATACGTGTGTGTGTGTGTGTGTGTGTGTGTGTGTGTGTGTGTGTGTGTGTTCATGGTGGTTTCCTTTGTTGAGCAAATCTTTTTACTTTGATGTTATCCAAATAATTTATTTTTGCTTTTGTTTTTCTTGCATGAAGAGATGTATCAAGAAAAATGATCCTATAGCCAATGGCAGAGAAATAACTGCCTGTGTTTTTTTTTTTTTATGGTTTTTAAGATCTTTATGATTTCAGATCTCACATTTAGGCCTTTAATCCATTTGAGTTTATTTTTGTTTATGATGTTTTGTTTATGATGTTAAAGAGTGATACAGTTTCATTCTTTTGCATGTAGCCGTCCAGTTCTCCCAGCACCATTTATTGAGGAGACTGTCTTTTCCCACTGTATATTCTTGCCTCCTTTGTCATAGATTAACTGACCATATAACCAGTGGTTTCTTTTGGGCTCTCCATTCTATTCCACTGACCTCTGTATCTATTTTTATGCCAGTACTATATTATTTTGATTACTACTGCTTTGTAGTATATCTTGAAATCTGGAACTTTGACATCTCCAAGTTTTGTTTTTCTTTTTCAAGATTGCTTTGGCTATTGGGGGTCTTCTCCATACAAATTTTAGTATTATTTGTTCTAGTTTTGTAAAAAAAAAAAAATGCTGTTGGTATTTTGATAGGGATTGCATTGAATCTGTAGATTGCTTTAAGTAGTATGGACATACAAACAATATTGATTCTTCCAACCCATAAGCATGTAATATCTGTCCATTTGTTTGGGTCATCTTCAGTTTCTTTCATCGGTGTTTTATAGTTTTCAGAGTAGAGGTCTTTCACCTCTTTGGTTTAGATCATACCTAGGTATTTTATTCTTTTGGTGCATTCATAAAGGGTGTTGTTTTAAAATTTCTCCTTCTTGGGGTGGCCAGGTGGCTCAGTCGTTAAGTGTCTGCCTTTGGCTCTGGGATCGAGCCCCACATCAGGCTCCCTGCTCAGTGGGGGGCCTGCTTCTCCCTCTCCCACTCCCCCTGCTTGTGTTCCCTCTCTTGCTGTGTCTCTTTGTCAAATAAATAAATAAATAAATAAATAAATAAATCTTAAAAAAGAAAAAAGTGTATATAATTTAAAAATTTATCTTTCTGCTAGTTTTTTATTAGTGTGTAGAAATACTACCAATTTCTGGGTATGAATTTTATATCCTGCACTTTATCCTCTAACCCTTAAGCACTAGACCTGTGTTTCTTAAGTAGAGGCGTGTTTGTTGCCCTAGGGACAGGGGTACATTTGGCAATGTCTGTAGACATGTTTTGGTGTGTGGGGGGGCACTATTGGCATCTAGTGGGTAGAGGCCAAGGATGCTGCTAAACATTCCCTCTCCCCTTGCTCCCTTTCCCCGGTCACCAACACACAAAATTTATCAAGCTCAAAATGTCAATAGTGCCAAGGATGGGAAATTCTGCAGTAGACTGTACATTACCCGTGTTGGTAGAAGGTAATGTAGAGGCATGACATCCTTGAAAAAGACTGGGAGCAGGTACTGAGGAGTAAGCTAAGTGTTAATTACAAAAGGATATAAAGGATTGGTGAATAGCGCATGCTGGTGGTTGTTGAATGCAGAAGGCTAATGGTTCTATTATTTTTCTGTCAGCCACTTGGCATTTCTGGAACTTGACAATGTTTTTTTAAAAAGTAAGTGACCTGACATAAACAGACATTTCTCCGAAGAAGACATCCAGATGGCCAACAGACATGTGAAAAGATGCTCGACATCACTCATCATCTGGGAAATACAGATCAAAACTACAGTGAGATATCACCTCACGCCTGTCAGGATGGCTAAAATAAAAAAAAAAAAAAAACACAAGAAACAACAGATGTTGGGGAGGATTCAGAGAAAGGGGAAACCTTGTGCACTGTTGGTGGGAATGCAAACTAGTGCAGCCTCTGTGGAAAACAGTGTGGAGGTTGGTCAGAAGGTTAAAAACAGACATGACTACCTAGTAATCACACTACTGGATATCTACCCCCAAAATACAAATACAAAAACACTAATTCAAAGGGATATATGCACCCCTGTGTTTATAGCAGCATTATTTACAATAGCCAATTTATGGAAGCAGCCCAAATGTGCATGATAGATGAATGGGTAAAGATGATGTGGTGTGGGTGTGTGTGTGTGTGTGTGTGTGTGTGTGTATGGTATATATAATGGAATATTACTCAACCATAAAGAAGAATGGACTCTTGCCATTTGCACCAATATGGATAGAGCTAGAGAGTATAATGCTAAGTGAATTAAGTCAGTCAAAGAAAGACAAATACCACATGATTTCACTCATATGTGGAACTTAAGAAACAAAAACTGACCAAAGGAAAAAAAAGAGAAAAGAAAGAGAGAAAGAAACTAAGAAACAGATTCTTAATTATAGAGAACAAGCTGATGATTACCAGAGGGGAGGTTGAGGGGGATGGGTGAGATAAGTGATAGGGATTAAGGAGGATACTTGTCATGTTGAGCACTGGGTGACTTATGGAAGTGTTGAATCACGATATTGTACACCTGAAACTAATGTAACACTGTATGTTAACTATATTGGAATTAAACAATAAAAAAGTAATGATTTATACTTTACTGGGTGAAAATGTCTTTTAAATAATTTTATTTCTGGCCTCAGGAAGACAAGACTCGTCCTTTTATCATATCCAGCCCTACAAATGGAGCTGAATCTATTAAAGAAGGCTGGCTGGCTGTCAACCCATATGACAATAATTTTGGTGATGTACATTTTTATGACTATACCAGTGATTGCTGGGATTGGAAAATTTTCCCAAAAGCTCGATTTGTATCTGAATATGGATATCAGTCCTGGCCTTCCTTCAGTACATTAAAAAAGGTAAGCCACTTTTGATTTCCCAGTGATTCAGAAAGGTAGGCTTTGGGCATATGCCATTCTCAACGGAGGTTCAGAATGTCAAATGAGACAAAATTGGGCGTGTTCAGGGTGGTATGGCCATAGTCAGTCAAATGAAATATGCCTAGCATTTAACTGAAAGTTGAGGAAGATCATAGAAGGGAACTTTTTTCTTTAAAGTTTGGGGAGCTAAATTTCTTGTAGTTATCATTTTGAGGCTTATAACTTTTCTTTTTTTTTTTTTGAGGATTATAACTTTTCGATCCTGCTCTTAATTATGTTCCTTCACTTACATTTAAAAATTAAATGGAAACCACTGGTTGCTTAAGCCTGACTTCTTATCATGCATGAAAGTAATTCTCACTACTTTCTGTATATCCTACAACTGTTTTTTCATTTACAGATATTCAGAACTGGATGGTTTGCTACAGTAAGAGAAATGAATGTGATAAGTAAAGTTTTATCTAATGTTATCAGGTCATATTTTTCTTTTCTTTTGTCTCCTCTCCTTCGTCTTCTATTTCCTCCTCCCCTTCCTTCTCCTTTTTTCTTTCATGTTGCTGTATCTGATTTTCACTATGGCATTTCACTTTCCTTGTTCCTACAGGTTCAGTTTCATAGGTGGATTCAATTTCAGAGTTGTACGTGTTCTTTTTTAAACAGCCTTATTGAGATATAATTCACTGTCCATACAGTACACTCATTTAAAATGTACACTTTCTTTTTTTTCCCCAAATATGTTTATTTTATTTTTTCAGTGTTACAAGATTGATTGTTCATGCATCACACCCAGTGCTCCACGCAATACGTGCCCTTCTCAATACCCACCACCAGGCTCGCCCAACCCCCCACCTCCTCCCCTCCAAAACCCTCAGTTTGTTGCTCAGAGTCCACAGTCTCTCATGGTTCATCGCCTCCTCCAATTTTCCCCCATTCACCCTTCCCTTCCTTCTCACAATGCCCTCCATGATTTTCTTTATACTCCACAGGTAAGTGAGACCGTAGGATAATTGACTCTCTCCGCTTGACTTATTTCACTCCACATAATCTTTTCTAGTCCTGTCCATGTTGATACAAAAGTTGGATATTCATCCTTGCTGA